>CM040123.1:403807022-404411615 GCA_022559845.1 Amorphophallus konjac
TGGCCCTCAGCGGCACACCCTGTCCAGCCCTCAGCGGCACACTCTTTGTGGCCCTCAGCGGCACACCGTTCAGCCCTCAGCGGCACACCCCTTGTGGCCCTCAGCGGCACACCATTCAAGCCTTCATCGGTACGCTCCCTTTCAGGCCCTCAGCGGCACACCCTCTTCTGTGCCTTCCATCCCAACTTGTCTAACCCCATCGACCCCCTGGACCGTTGCTTCTTCCTCACGCTTTTCCGAGGTTCTATAAAGGTGTTGCTGCCCTCGGGCGCCCACCTCCAGTTGTCGGGTTCCGCCACTCCATGTGGGCGCGTTCCCTTTATCTCCCTTATGCCCAGGGTCAAGGGGAGATGCTGCCGAATTTTTATGAGAAAATAATAAAACATGAAGAGAGGCAGAGAGAAACAGTAAACGAATGGAATAATCAATGGACCTTCCAACTAATCAAGCCACTGTCGGCACCATGACGAGAACCGAATTAATCGACTACCCGGTAGCCTGAATGGCCGACCCGCAGGAAAAGGCTGAACGGAACAAGGCAAGGGGAGAGGTTTATATAAAACTGCATAAAAATTAAAACAAGAAGAAAAGAAAAGCCTTAAAACAAATAACGGGGGAGTGGACCTTCGCCGGTACGCCCATTCCAGCCTTCACCGATATACTTTATCAACCTCCTAGCTGTACACCCCAATGCCCCTTCAACAGTGCACCTTGCTAGACCTCCAGCGGCACACCCTGCCAGCCCTCCAGCGGTACACCCTTCCCAACCTTCAACGGCACACCCATCCTCACCGTCTCACTCTCCGTCTCTCCTTCCATCTCCCCCTCATCGTCTCTCCCCCTCATCGGTACGCTCTCTCCCATCGTCTCACTCTCTCTCCCTCACCGTCTCACTCTCAATCTCCCCCTGTCTTTCCCTCCGTCTCCCTCTCACCGTCTCTCTCCCTCACCGGTACGCTCTCTCCCTCCATCTCATCCTCTCTCCCCCTCACCGGTACGCCCTCTCCCACCGTCTCACTCTCTCTCCCTCACCGTCTCACTCTCAATCTCCCCCCGTCTTTCCCTCCGTCTCTCTCTCACCGTCTCTCTCACCCATCCTCACCGTCTTCCCCTCCGTCTCACCAGCTCCCTCCCACCGTCTCTCTCTCTCTCTCTCTCATCGTTCACGGGCAGCAGCAATGCTTGCATACTCACCAAGTCCATACATTAGCAAGTCTGCACATCGACATAGTCACACTAAGTCTGTACAGCCTGTGCCTCACGCATTTATGAACCAAGTCTATACATTCCTTGACAGCATGTCTGAATCTTAATAGATGAAGTCCATACATTCGTCCGTGGATAGTTCAGTAAGTCTGTACATCCATCCGTCTCATTCAGCGTCTCATGCTAAGTCTGTACATCGCATGCATTGCATACAGCAAGTCTATACGTTGGAGCGTCTCATGTAGCGTCTCATGCTAAGTCTATACATTGCAGCATGCATCCATTCAAAGTCTGTACATCCATCCGTCTCATGTACCGTCTCACGCTAAGTCTGTACATCGCATGCATTGCATACAGCAAGTCTATACGTTGGAGCGTCTCATGTACCGTCTCATGCTAAGTCTATACATTGCAGCATGCATACATTCAAAGTCTGCACATCCATCCGTCTCATTCCGCGTCTCACGTTGTGTCCCATGCTAAGTCTATACATTGGTATCTTTACCTACGTTATACCTGCAAAGTCTATACATTGTCTGTGCATAACATGTAAAGTCTGGATATCCTCGTGGTCTGTTCACGCATCATCTCCTCCAACCCTCAGCGGTACAACCCCTGACGCCCCCCAGCGGTACACCCCTTTGACCCTCAGCGGTACAACCCTTTTGGCCCTCAGCGGCACAATCCCTGGTGCCCTCAGCGGCACACTCCCTTTGACCCTCAGCGGTACACCTCTTTAGCGCCCAGCGGCACACTCTTGCCCTCAGCGGTACACCACGTTTCCTTCGCCGGCACACTATATATATACGCATATATATGGCCCGATAAGGGCACTAACACTATCAAATAAATTAACAGAAATTACGCTAATTGAAGGACTCCGAAGGCGCAACGTTAATAATGATTCGAAGGCATAAATAAACAACAAACATCAAACCAGAGATCAGAACATATAACCAAGAAAACCCCAAATAAAAGACGTTAGGGCCCACACTGCAGCCCCCATCTCTCTCCGTGACCCGGGGCAAAAGGAACAACAACGCCGCCCTTTCAGGTCGAGCCCGAGTCTCGGGAATTACCCCGATATGGCCGGGCTTTGATCTAACCTCAGGCCGACATCTTAATTGGACCGGATTTGGTTCTCATTCCGGATACCTTCCGAATCCTCATTGAAATTGCCGTATGCTCGGCAGACATTTGAAGGGATCTATCCCAGTTTTCTCGTCGTGTCCCCGTCACGGACCCGAGGCCAAATATGAAAAGGTCCATGAGTGGCCGACATGACGACAGTTTATGACCCTGATACAACCTTCAGTGTGATCTATCCCTATCTCTCTCTTACGCAGTTAGTATTACTCTTTTCGGCCGTGGGGCCCCTAATTTCGGCAATTAATCAAGGGTGTTCCCTCGTATGGGGGATGTAAATGACGTCGTGACCTTTATGGCGCGGCGGGATTCGGTCCCGACACGAACCACACAATCGTCTGACGAAGTCAGATCGAGAGCACCATGGGCTCTTCGGAGCCCGAACAAATTGTCACTCCGGTGACTGGCACGCCCACGCACTTAATAAATGAATAAACCAACGAGACTATAATAAGCGATAAAAAAAGTGCGTCCACATGACCCGGAGTAGAAATCCTCAATGTAAGCCAACCCCTTGTCACCTGAGGGGATCAAGGAAATAGCTGACTCCCTAGGATGTGGGGACTTCTCTATGGGAGAGAAGGGGTCATGGAAGGGAAAGTGGTGGAGCTCATCTGGTAGAGGTAAGAGCAAGATGAGCTCACTGGTGAATGGACCCACCGTGCAGACAGAGGTGATAGAACCCAAGGATGGGTATATGAAGCTAAGGCACCTAGGTGGGTCGGGCCTGAGAGCCAATAGACTGGTCAGCTCCATTTGCCTACTTAATCCCTTAAGTAGGTCATTCATAGTGTCCACGAAGTAATAGGATTGGCAAGTGGTGCTAAAAGCTGTGGTGGACCCTACCTGTAGGGTTGGTTCTATGGGAGGGTAACAAGGGAGTGTGGTATCCAGAAATAAACCCTTCCTTAGCCAACTAGCTAATGGCTCCTCAATAACTACCTCACCCATTAGGAGCATGAGGGGCTCTGTATGGAGTTTCATGGGTGAAGGCCTTGATGAATTGTCGCCCTCAGATGGGGAGTGGGCATCCTCCATGATGGGGAGAGGGCTTGGGGACTCCGTTGATGGGGCCAGGTTAAGACTACCGGCAATGACCTCCTTAGGCTCGGGTAGGATTACATCACTAGGAGCACGTGTCCTATCCATCCTATCCAACCGGTCCAAAATCATTTGCATAAGTTCAGCAACGGATTGGGTTTGAATAGGGATATCATGGTGGACTCGCCCGTAGTCAACCAGCATAGGCTTGGGTCTAGGCTCATCTACATGTGGGGCTCTTTGCCTCCGACTAGGACCCACTTTGTTGAAAGTGATTGGGTGGGGCTGGTTGGAGGTGACCGGTTGGGGCACGTAGACCTTCCTAAGCTCTCTCTTCATGTCCCACCATGACTCGATGGGCCATTGCCTCCTAACCTCTCGCATTCTCTCGATGTAATCCCACTTTTTGGCAGCCTCATGAAGAAGCCGCTCTTTGGCGAAAGTGAATTGCATTGCCTCGGACATAGTATAACACTCAAAATATGCATCCATGACGGCTTCCCACTTGAGGTAGTTGCTCAGGACCGTGGTTCCATAGAAGTCTGAGGCTTCGGGCCTACGGATGTGGTGGGGTTGGATTCCCCATCCTTGGTGGTGTCGCCACCATTCATATGATGTGGGCCCTTGGGGATCCATGGGACACGAGGAAGCTAACTGGTGGCCATGCCGACACGTGGACAAGACACTAGACACGACCAAAACAATGCAAGGTTGGAATGCAAACTCGACTACCAAACTATACTCAACCAATAACCGGTATGTGGTGGAGTTAATCGATCCGAAGATCACTCACACAAGTCCGCTACCTTCCCGATAGGCATAACCTAACGATCGGGCAACGCCTTTTGATATACCGGGTTATTGGGATGAAAATGCAATTTAAAACACTTTTTTTTGTTTTTAAAAGAATGAGACTCGACTACACCCTAGACACAACCAAGACTCGATACGTGATAGAGATAATCGATCCGAAGATCACTCACGCAAGTGTGCGGTCTTCCCGATAGGCATAGCCTAACGTTCAGACAACACCATTTGATATACCAAGTAAAGGTGTGTTGGGCAACCTTAGATTGTGCAAGACTTATGCTATAACTACCCTAGACTCAACCTGGCTCTGATACCAAACTGATGTGGGACGGACACGGGGATCGACTGATAGGATCGATGCGATGGATACAGAGGGGGGTGAATGTATCTCTCTACAAAATTGCCCAAATTAAAAACCTTAGAACATTCAGAGATGTGAATTGATAACAAGTTCAGTTCTACCGTGATTGAAATATTGTGAAGTGTTCAACCAAACAGTAATTGTGCAATCAAATAGCTCAATGTGAATTTCTTTCGAAGACTTAACTTGCACAATCAGTGAACTTACTTCGGTACTAAATCAAACTTAAGCATTCATCAACCGTGAATGAAAAGATATTAAATCATGATCCTAACCATGCATCTAGCGGAATCAAATGGATGATCAAGCCACACCGTACACAAGACCAAACCACTGCACAATGGATTTTTTAGGTGGTTTGGTCCACAGACCTACGTCCACCCCTCACTCCAAACCAGAGTGAGGCTTCCACTAGAAAAAGCTAGAACCGCAGACTCAGTCTGTAAACAGGTGCTGCCTAACAGCTTGACCAGGGGAACAACCTCCCCTCTTCCTCCAAACCGGAGGGAAACCACTAGTGACTACCCGTCATTAGCAACAAGAGACCGAGGTCTCTCTTCCTCCACCCAGGAGGGAACCCACAAGCGACACCAGTCACTTGCAACCGAAGACACCAAGTCTCCCTTCTCCTGAGTCCACAGGAGGAACCCGGCCTCAAACCAGAGAATCGAAAAACATAATGATCAAATAAAAATAAAAACAAGAAATGATAAAAACACAGTGACTGAAAGCTGTAAAGGATAATAACATAGATGTGGCTCGCATGGAGCTGACTGGCCTGGATTTGATCCACGGTCCAGTAGGTAGATCTTCAATAAAGTCTTCTCTCTTCTTCTCCACGAACTCTCTCTCTCTTTCTCTTTTTCTTCTTCTGCTTTCACACTCTACCTCTCTGCTTCTCTTTCTTTTTCCTCTCACTGTCTACTCTTCTCTCTGCTCTTCTTCTTCTTCTTCTTCACACTGGATCGTGCAGACTCTCTGTGGCTCTCTTCTACTTCAGTCACGATCAGTCTTCTTCTAAGGAAGAAGCTTCGTATTTATAGAGCCTCAGTAGATAGGGCGTGTGCAGGGCTTGTGCCCCCTTTATCTAGAGAACACCTCAGATCACGTGCCAGGTGCCAACTTCAGATCACGTGCCCAGATATTTTTCATCTCGAAGGATATACCTATCAGGTCAGACGAGAATGCACTGAGTAAGTTATGTTTTGAACAAAGCATGTACATACTTTGTATATAAGGCGCAGAGCCATGTTCAGACTCTGCAATGCCTAGTGTTAAAACATGAGAGCACAATGCACAAACTAAGTGTGTGCATGTGTGGACTTGAGTGCATGACACAGGCCGATGTACAGACTTGTTTTCTGAACGATGCACAAATGCATAGGAAAGTATGCACAATGAATATGGATGCACTGACATGCCATTGAGGAATGTATACACTTGAGTGCGTACATGCTATAAGGCAATGTATAGACTTGAGATGAATGCATGGACTATGTGATGCAGTAATGCACAGACTGCAATAAACCCTGCTCAGACTCCATTTATGCAAGCGAAGTAGTGCATGGCTGTACAGACTTCAGACTTAGCTGCGAACTGAGCTAAGGAATGTATAGACTTGCTCAGCTATCAGCTAATATATGTATAGACTTAATGAGGTGAGGCAAGGATAACAAATGTATAGACTTGTGCAGACTTGCTAGGATGCGGATGTATAGACTTGTGCAGACTTGTTAGCAAACAATGTGCTGACTATGCCATAAATGTATAGACTTATGTTCGTGCGACCAGAAAATGTATAGACTTGACAGATACAATGTGCATGCGATGCGATGTACAAACTTTGTATGTGTGCAAGACTTATCAATGTGTAGACTTGCCCATATGCATGAACAAGTGGCGATGTATAGACTTGCTCAGTTCAGCTGGTGGATGTACAGACTTTGCATATGCACATGTGACGCTGAGTGAGACGCAGGATGCACTGGCTGTATAGACTTTGCGTATGCACATGAGATGCTGAGTGAGACGCTAAGTGAGACTGACTTTAACAAGGAATGTATAGACTTTAATTTATGCACATGAGACGCTGAGTGAGATGGAGCAATGTATATACTTAGCCAATGCCATGCAAAGACTGTACAGACTTCAATGCTCCATGCACAAAGACGCTAAGTGAGACTTTGCGTATGCTTTGAACATGGGCTGTACAGACTTGAATGCTCAATATGCAGACGTTGTACAGACTTGCTAAGTCTAGAGTTAAGCATGAACGCACAATGCACAGACTATGTGTGTGCATGAATGGACTATGAGTACATGACATTGCCTTACGTCTGTATGCAATAGAGTGTATAGACTTTATATGCATGAATGCACCATGTAAAGACTTTGCGTGCAAGACACTGAATATGCATGAACGATGTACAGACGAGTGCACATACTATATGCTCAATGCAATCGTGCTATGGCATGTAGCTACTGTTAATGCACCGAGGTCATATGACAGATGAACACTTAAAGCAAATGATACATAGACCTTAAACCATGACTCATAGTATGTCATTATCAAAACCAGGGTTCCAACATTCTCCCCCTTTTTGATTATGACAATACTATGAGTCATGTGTGCTTATTCACACAACCATTTTATTTCATCATTTCTTCAGACAAACATATCTATGACTCATACCAATTTCTCCCCCTTTGTTATTATCAAAAAGAACCATGGGGAGGTATGAATGCAGAGATGTAGATGCAACAAGAAATGCAAGAACCCCCCCTAAATATATGAATGCAAGCACACAATTCTCCCCCTTTAAGAATTTCTATGCAGCATGATTCATATGACAAGGAAGCTCCCCCTGAATAAATGGAATCTTATGAGATGGATGAGAAGGAGACCATAGTGGCAATCAAGGATAAGTTCTGGTCATGATGAATCAAGGACATTGAGCAAAAGAGTTTCAAATAAGCTCCAAACACAAGTGATTCAACAAGATTTTCAAGGAGATACCAATCTCATAAATCCAAAACATAATTTTTTCAAAGTCTTCCATTATAAGGGCTTATGAATGAATTTTATTGATCAGCATGGTTTAAACATGATGTATGTAAAGTTTGTCAATAAAATTTTGTATTTATATCTAAAATCATGGTTTAATAAAAATGAATCAAGCCCTCATATGTATATCTTGATTAACCTCCCTTTCTCTTACACAATCAAATTTATTGACTTCTTTCGGAATTACATTCACTAGTATTGAGATCAAGCAATAATGAAATCATGTGATTTTGTCTAGGGTTATAGCAATTTGATTTTTGCATCAATATTCAAATATTACAGTTTGTTTAGCAAATTTTCATGCTACAAATTTTATGAGCACTCTAGTTCAGTGCACACCTTGTAACTAGAGGATATACGTTGATCAGGCGCCAATATCCCTAAGCACTTAGTGTAACTAACAGTCATGCTTTATATTAATAGAGTTAATATTTACACCTCATGACATACCTCAACTCATTTCTTTGATGAGTGAGATGTATTTCTCAGTGTGCATGCCATTGCTCTGCCAGATTATCAATCATTCTTAAGCAGAGTTAACTATGGCACCTCATGACACAGTCCTTTGGACATGGTTTCTCAGTGACCAAAGTCATTGCTCTGACAAATATTTACCCTTTAGACATTTCAGAAAGTTCATTTGCTTCAAATCAATACTAATTTCATGTACTTAACCAAATAAAGCCATGTATTCAATAGTGCAAATTTCAGAAGTTTTTACAAGACACAGCATGAAACAGTTGGTTAAAGTTTATTAAACATGATTCAGATATTTTTAAGAGATTTAAAGACAAACTCAATGGATACATTAAACTTAAACCACCTGAGTTATTTCAGACATTCATAAAATCATATAATAGAAGATTCCTAGTTCAAGTGTTTTCAGATTTATGATCTAGACATGCCCCATTGAAATCTTCATGAATGACTGATAGAAGAGATCCAGCAAGAATAAGTGATTTTGGAGCCCATTGATTTCAAATATGATGAAGGTTTGTCAATTAAAATCAATGAAGAAAAGAATATGCACACCAAGCAAGATATCAGGAGGTCAGGCATGCTTCAGGATTTTCAAGGTTAACATGTAATGAATTCTAACATAATTGTATGCATTTGACAACCTGCATGCAGTGCATTGACTCCCCCTGACAATATGCATTCAATCAATCTTTTTGGCATTTTCAATGTAACGAAATGCAATGCAATTAACTACATGTATACAAAGACATGCAAAGACTTTACAAACTCCCCCTGAAAACATGCAATGTTTGCACTGAAGACTGAACACATGATTTTGTGACTCATGTTCATTTAGACTGCCCTACTAAGCAATATGACCTATGGTACTAGGCGGAGAACTTGATCTAAAAGACCATCTCACATATAGTAAGAACCTCCAGATAGATTTCACCTGCCTTTTAGTAGCTTACCATTTAATATACCATAGTGGTCATGCATGATATCACATACAGGCTTCAAATTCAGTCTATTCAAATTTTCAGAAGTGCAAGTTCATTCTCATTCTAATATCTAAACAGACAATTCAGTATGAGCATTGAGAGACATGAATACTCATAGTGTGCAAAGGATGACAAATATGTATGAACACATCAAACAAGATATGCAATGAATTTCAGAACAGGAAATGTAGAGAATTTACCTAAAAAATTCAGAAGGGGGTTTTCTTTTGAGTGCCTTGGCTTATTTACCCCTCTTTATTCCTCAGTCCCAAGGCACACCTGCAAAACAATGTTTACTTTGCACAAACAGGTACCCAAGATGTCTTGGGTCCTGAGCTAGCAGTTACACCTTTGGATGGTGCTCTCCTCATGTTCAACACTTGAGAGTCATTAACCCTCTTCAAATAGCAGTTAGCCTTGGAATGTCCTGACTGTCTACAGTAATAACAAGGGATAACAGATTTCATGTTCTCCTTGTATACATTAGCATTGGCATGAACTTGGTGTGAGTGAACATGATTAATTCTGTTATTGACATGGAAATTTTTCTTTTCATAACCAGCCAGCCAACAGTTAACAGCTCTGTAGCCTGACTTTCCACAGTTAAAGCATGCAATATGCTGAACTTTTGAAACAAGAATATTTTCATAAGAAGCATTGTTTACAAGAAATTTATTGTAACCAAAGTCATTTCCGTTTACAGGGAATTTAACCAATTCAGAGTTAGATTTCTTTCCCTGAGCATACCAGCAGTCCTTGACTGTATGGCCATGTTTTTCACATTCAAAACATGAAGAATTCATTCTGTCAAAATTCTCATAAAATGCATATCTTTTTGCAAGGATTTTAGCATGTTTGGAGTTAAGTGTTCTTCCCTTAGCATGCCAACAATTTGCAACAACATGGCCCAATTTGCCACAATGAAAACATTGAAGCTTCTTTTTATGAGATGCATGATTTTTAGCATGGAACAGGTTATCATGTATTCCAACAGTAGACAGGTCATCTATTTCCATTAATTTGCATTCATGCATGAGATGACCTACTTTATGATAGTAAAAACATTTAAACTTCTTGTTCTGAACAGAGGAGGACTTTTTAGCATAAGAAGTCCTAGGATGAGATCTATCATCATCTGTCATCATGACAAGGCAATCAGTCATTTCATGGCCAACCTTTCCACAGTAAAAATAATGAATATTCGTGGCATGAGATCTATTGGCCTGAGAGTATTTAACATGCAAGTTTTTATTCTTTTTTGTTTTCTTTTGTTTTTATGTTTTCTATTTTTCTTTCTAATTAACAGGCAGATTTGAGGGAGAAGCTAAAGTGCTAGTTAACTCAGAGCTTTGTACAAAGGTTGTGTACAATCCTTTTCTTACTTCCTGTTTACTCCTTCCATTAGCAGCTTTCGGATTTTCTTCATTCTTGGAAGACTTAGACAGAGATTTGTTCAATTCAGTGATTTCATTTTTGAGAGAGGAAATGAGCATTTCAGAATTTGTGACCTTTTCATTAAGTATGACATTAATGGCTTTGTAATTGTCAATCTCTTTCATCAATGTACTCACTCTCTCACATTCATTTTCAATTGAACTCTTCCCTTTTTCAAGCATTAAAAGCTTCTCAGAAATAGCAGAATTCAGCAGCTTCAGTTCTTCATTCTCCTTTCTCATTTGATCATTCTGAACTATTTCATCAATTAGGATTTGATCATTTCCTAATGAATTCAGCTCATTCTCTAGTTCAGAAATCTTAACAGTAAGTTCATTATTTTTGTTTTTCAGCACAGAAATTTGTTCTTTGTGCTTGTCAAGTTCAGTTTGATTTTCTTGTTGAAGCCTTTTAGCCTTTTCATTTTCAAGCTTTAGTTGTTTCATTTCCGAGCCTGTATTTTCAGCTTCTTCCAATTGCTTCTTATAGTTCTGAATATCAATAAGATAAGCATCATGAGACTGTTTAAATTTTGAGCAATTTTCACATGATAAATCACAACAATTTTGATCAATCTTTTTCTTTAGTCTTTTATTTTTGGATTTTACTTTTCTATATTTTTCATACAATTCAGCATACATTTCCTTTAAATCATCAAAGGTCATTTCGTCAGAATCAGATTCATAATTTACCTGATCTTCTTCTTCATTGCTTGAGGTACTTCCTCTTGCCGTAAGACATTTCTGATTCTCATGAAATGTGATCACTGAATCCCAGATTTCCTTCGCAGTCCTATATGTAAGAATAGAGGAAATGACATTAACGTCTACACATTCTTCAGAATGTCCCGAACTCTTATATTCTCACTGTTCAATTGTTTATCCGTCTGGGACCATTTACTCTTCTCTCGAGGCAAAACATGTGGACCATATTCAATGAGATTTCACAGTTTTAGATCTATAGAGTTTATAAAACCACATAAACCGCGTGACCATTTCTTGAAGTTAGAACCATCAAAAACTACAGGTGATGCCATTATAAAGCAATGGAATAGACTCACATCAATGAGCAAGAAAGCAATATCAGAAGAATGCACCGCACTGGAACTGTAAAGCACGAAATCAAATCAGCAGGATCCTCTGCAGATCGTTGGATCTGGAAGTCAGAGACCGCTCTTATACCAAATGATAGGATCGGTGCGATGGATACAGAGGGTGGTGAATGTATCCCTCAACAAAATTGCCCAAATTAAAAACCTTAGAACACTCAGAGATGTGAATTGATAACAAGTTCAGTTCTACCGAGACTAAATATTGTGAAGTGTTCAACCAAACAGAAACTGTGCAATCAAACAGCTCAATGTGAATTTCTCTCGAAGACTTAACTTGCACAATCAGTGAACTTACTTCGGTACTAAATCAAACTCAAGCATTCATCAACCGTGAATGAAAAGCAATTAAATCGTGATCCTAAACATGCATCTAGCAGAATCAAATGGACGATCAAGCCACACCCTACACAAGACCAAACCACTGCACAATGGATTTTTTAGGTGGTTCGGTCCACAGACCTACGTCCACCCCTCACTCCAAATCGGAGTGAGGCTTCCACTAGCAAAAGCTAGAACAGCAGACTCAGTCTGCAAACAGGTGTTGCCTAACAGCTTGACCATGGGAACAACCTCCCCTCTTCCTTAAGATCGGAGGGAAACCACTAGTGACTACTCGTTACTAGCAACCAGAGACCGAGATCTCTCTTCCTCCACCCAGGAGGGAACCCACAAGCGACACCAATCACTTGCAACCGGAGACACCAAATCTCCCTTCTCCTGAGTCCACAGGAGGAACCCGACCTCAAACTAGAGAATCGGAAAACATAGTGATCAAATAAAAATAAAAACAAGAAATGATAAAAACACAGCAACTGAAAGCTGTAAAGGATAATAACATAGATGTGGCTCGCATGAAGCTGACTGGCATGGATTTGATCCATGGTCCAGTAGGCAGATTTTCAATAAAGTCTTCTTTCTTCTTCTCCACGAACTCTCTCTCCCTTTCTCTTTTTCTTCTTCAGCTTTCACACTCTGCCTCTCTGCTTCTCTTTCTTTTTCCTCTCACTGTCTACTCTTCTTCTTCTTCTTCTTCACACTGGATCGTGCAGGCTCTCAGTGGCTCTCTTCTACTTCAGTCACGATCAGTCTTCTTCTGAGGAAGAAGCTTCGTATTTATAGAGCCTCAGCAGCTAGGGCGTGTGCAGGGCTTGTGCCCTCTTTATCCAGAGAACACCTCGGATCACGTGCCAGGTGCCAACCTCAGATCACGTGCCCAGACATTTTTCATCTCAAATGATATACCTATCAGGTCAGATGAGAATGCACTGAGTAAGTTGTGTTTTGAACAAAGCATGTACAGACTTTGTATATAAGGCGCAGAGCCATGTTCAGACTCTGCAATGCCTAGTGTTAAAACATGATAGCACAATGCACAAACTAAGTGTGTGCATGTGTGGACTTGAGTGCATGACACAGGCCTATGTACAGACTTGTTTTCTGAACGATGCACAAATGCATAGGAAAGTATGCACAACGAATATGGATGCACTGACATGCCATTGAGGAATGTATACACTTGAGTGCGTGCATGCTATAAGGCAATGTATAGACTTGAGATGAATGCATGGACTATGTGATGCAGCAATGCACAGACTGTAATGAACCCTGCTCATACTCCATTTATGCAAGCGAAGCAGTGCATGGCTGTACAGACTTCAGACTCAGCTGCAAACTGAGCTAAGGAATGTATAGACTTACTCAGCTATCAGCTAATGGATGTATAGACTTAATGAGGTGAGGCAAGGCTAACGAATGTATAGACTTGTGCAGACTTGCTAGCATGCGGATGTATAGACTTGTGCAGACTTGTTAGCAAACAATGTGCTGACTATGCCATAAATGTATAGACTTATGTTCGTGCGACCAGAAAATGTATAGACTTGACAGATACAATGTGCATGCGATGCGATGTACAGACTTTGTATGTGTGCAAGACTTATCAATGTGTAGACTTGCCCATATGCATGAACAAGTGGCGATGTATAGACTTGCTCAGTTCAGCTGGTGGATGTACAGACTTTGCATATGCACATGTGACGCTGAGTGAGACGCAGGATGCACTGGCTGTATAGACTTTGCGTATGCACATGAGATGCTGAGTGAGACGCTAAGTGAGACTGACTTTAACAAGGAATGTATAGACTTTAATTTATGCACATGAGACGCTGAGTGAGATGGAGCAATGTATATACTTAGCCAATGCCATGCAAAGGCTGTACAGACTTCAATGCTCCATGCACAAAGACGCTAAGTGAGACTTTGCGTATGCTGTGAACATGGGCTGTACAGACTTGAATGCTCAATATGCAGACGTTGTACAGACTTGCTAAGTCTAGAGTTAAGCATGAATGCACAATGCACAGACTATGTGTGTGCATGAATGGACTATGAGTACATGACATTGCCTTACGTCTGTATGCAACAGAGTGTATAGACTTTATATGCATGAATGCACCATGTAAAGACTTTGTGTGCAAGACACTGAATATGCATGAATGATGTACAGACGAGTGCACAGACTATATGCTTAATGCAATCGTGCTTTGGCATGCAGCTACTGTTAATGCACCGAGGTCATATGACAGATGAACACTTAAAGCAAATGATGCATAGACCTTAAACCATGACTCATAGTATGTCATTATCAAAACCAGGGTTCCAACACCGACTCTATGTGATGCGAGCCTCGGACTCTAAATGCGGACATGACCAGAAACATACGAGTTTGAGAGACACTTAGGCCCGACACTAAGAGCTCCTATAGGCTATACATCGCTAATAGAAATGCAAGCTCACTCGTCGTCCCAAGCGAGGGAAACGCGGATCGTGCACGGTTGAAGAATCGACAGAGTAAGGGTAGTCGACTCACTTCTGTGCTCGGGTCGAGTCACGGGACGGGTCACTCTCACACTCACAGTGGTGACATGGACTCACGGTCTAGTATCCTACGCTCTCGCAACGGCATATGACCATATACTAGCTAAGCAAAGTAAAGCCGAGAAGTACGATCGTTACCTCCACGCACCCGGCGTGGGGAAGACCTCTGAATCAGCTCTTGGGCTCTTCATAAAAGATGTGGTGGTGGAAGAGAGGAAAACGGAAATAATTTTTGTGCTGGGTTTTGTGGTGATTTGGATGGGAAAAACTATTTTATACTGGCGGGTGATCGGATCTAGACTGAAGCAGACCAGACTTTATGAGATCTGAAGAAGGATTTTTAGAAAATATGAGATGGCCTTTAGAAGTTCCACTAAAATTATTGGAGAGGGGGGTTGGTATATAGAACTCCTAGTAAATTTGGGAGTTCCTGTAAAAATCAAAATGGGGTCCGAAGAAGGGAAACTCAATGCGGGTTTGACTTAGGACAGAAAACTGACAGATCTAGAATGGAAGATTAGACGAAAATGGAAAAATAGAAAGAGGAGGTTGGAAGCCCAACCAATTTTTGTGAAACGTGGCGGACATCTCTGAAACTCACCCTAAAAATTTCAATTCAAGGGAAGAATGTGGTTGAGAGTAGAAAATCGTGGAAGAGACCTCTGTCCTAGATGGACAGAACACTGGCAGCAACCGTGGTGGTGCGATGGTGGCTCGATGGCGGCGGCGCCGATCACCGAAACTGATAGGGAGGCTTCACACCTCAAGAACACAGCCTTCCTAGTTGCAAAGAGGAGAGGGAGGAGAGAGAGAGGGGGGGCTAACCAGCCCTTGCTCCAAGAATTTCTTCCAATTGAATGCATTAATTCTTCATAAATGGGAAATAAAAGACATTTATATGAAATGCCAAAAGACTCAAATTGACCCTAGATCTTGGGTTTGGGGGAATAAAAAAAGGAATGGAACTAATTAGTTCTAATACACATTTTAGAAAAAAATAAAAGGGTGATAATGAGAGGGGGGCGCCCCCTTAACAATGGGGTTAATGTTGGTGGCCAACATTGACTTTCAAGTCCACTTGTCCCCCACTTGGCCCACTCTTCTAGAAGCCCACCATTGGAATGTTGACTGACCCCACATGGGCCCTAGGGATGAGGTGGATCAATGGGAGGAGGGTTGGGGGGCCTGTGGGACCCAGGGGTCCCATTTTGCACAAAAACCCTTAGTACAATCCGAATTACAAACTGAATAAAATGAAACGAACACACATGACACATAAATAAAGTCTGAATAAATGTAATAAATGTCGAGACTCAGGGGGGAGTCTCCAGACTGTCTCCGAGCCAGATGGACGCCGAAGTGGCTCGTGTGGTGCTCCGCGTACGGTACCGGTGGCTCGGCGTATCATGCTTCTCAATCGCGCGGGTGTCCGCACCATTGGGGCACCGAAAGCTTAACGTTCCCCACTGAGTAGCATGCTGCTTTCCATACGGCCGTGAATGCCTACACGATTAAAAATTCGAGGGGAGCTGGTGATTGCGCTATATATATATATATATATATATATATATATATATATATATATTCGTTTCTCTGAAAGTAGAATCTCCACGTGTACGGCAACCCCTTCCTAGCTAATCTCTCACCATATATATCATTCAGCAAAAAAGAAGAATGATATTCGAGTAGAGAAACATGGATATGTCGGTGTCAGTAAACGCAGGAAGCCATGCATACATCACGGCTGCAAATTTATGTTAACCATAGGCATCGTCATTGCGAGCAGCGGCGTCAATAGATGCGTACAGGAAATTAACCATACACATCATGACTGCAAACAAAATGTTATCAAGCCTTAATGTGTTTTTAAGCCATGTTTGACATTATTAAACGGTGTAAAAATGTATCACGGAGAGAGAGAGAGAGAGAGAGAGAGAGAGAGAGAGAGAGAGTATCATCTAATGAATCTCACAGCAACTTCACATCTTGGCTCTTCCTTCTTGTGAACAGAGCCCATGATATTAATTGAAGCAGTACCCTTTAGTCAATCTAACGCCAGCCGCACCAAAGGCAGCAAAGGAGAAAGGGAGAAAATTAAGATCATTAAGGACCAATCACTAACATTGGTGTCATCTGTCTTCCCATTTCCTGCAGCACCGAAGCTCTTCACGTCGAAGTTACCGTTGGAGCTCCCTTGCCCCTCTCCCTCCACGACGCCGACGTTATGGTGCCACAGTATGGCCACCAACGTCAAGCATGGTAAGATCATCTTGGACCTCATCATCTTTCCTCTTGTTCTTATTGTTAAAATATAGCAAACTAGAAGTACGACTCTAGGTATTCCTTCGTTAAATAATCAAGTCACTAAAAGACAAAGATTGACACAAAGCACAAGAAAGAAAGATGTAGAGTGACTGTTCTACCATACAATACGTTGGATCCACCTTACAAGAGAGGGTGGCCTTTATATAATCCCTTACATGCTTAAAATAGAAGGAAAATAAATATAAAATAAATAAACATGGGTGGTAGGAAAGCAAGATCCCTTTTTCACCGTACACACAATTACATGGGAATAATTTACATGCTTAAAATAGAAAGATAATAAATATAAAATCAATAAACATGGTTGGTAGGAAAGCAAACTTTTGCACCGTACACACAATTGCATGGGAATAGGTTAGCTTGGTATTTCTGCATGCTTAATGCCGTGGTCGTCGACACTAACTGCCCTCTCTGTCTGTGGACTCTCTTTCTGTACCTCACACCTCTCTCTCTGCCGGGTATTTCTGTGCCCTTCTCTCTCCATCCGACGCCCTATCCCACGTAAAACCTTAACCTCCGCTGAGCTCCTCGAAGGTGTCTATGCGTGTGTGGTGATCCATGGCTGCTAGCATCTCGATAGGGCTAGGGTTTTTGCCTATCTATCAGCGTCCGGGCCGCGCTGTGTAGCTCCTATTTTGTTGGGAGATGGCCACCGCTGATCCGTTCGACATACTTAGGGATGATGGCAACGATGATCCATCGCAATTGATCGCGGCAGCGCAGTAGCCGAAGGTCGCCGCCAAGAAGCCGGCCTCCGGGGTTTCGGCGGCGGCGGCCGGGGGGGAGCCCCTCTCGAATCCGGTTCCAGCCGCCCAAATTGGTGAGTCCCCTTCTGGAACTGGTACTTCGGGGTTGATTCCGAGGGGGGGAGGGAAGTTGGTGGGCTGTGCTGAGGCATAATGGCTGGACTCCGGTTCTAGCTCTGCCTCGTGTTATGTTATTTTGTGATTTCTCTAGATTTTTATTGATCCCTCTGCGACTTTGATGGCATGTGTAGATGAAAGGGGGGAAGTCTATTTAACTTGTTAGGTGTTCTTTTATCTTGTGGTTTATCTAGTTTTTTTGGCTCTTTTTTATTTGAATCTTTTTTTGGTCACGTCATAACGAAGTTGAAATCCTTTGGGATATGCTTGCACTAGGTACAGTTAGCTACTCCTTATCATTTGAAAGAAGCTATCTATAGATTTTTTTTAGTATTTTAATTCATTTTCCTTCTCTTTTCCTTGCAGTGAGGGATGCCAGGAGCGCCACGACACGAGTACGAGGTGGTGGCCGAGGATGTCCAGGGCGTGGTAGGGGCCGTGGTGGCGCCCCCGGTCGGAACATAGAATATGTTAATGGAAATGTGAATGGGTTCTTGGGAACATATGGTGGCGGCACTGGAGTCGGGGGAGAGGAAGGTGACATGGAGATGCTCTTAGAAAGGGAGTGTGCATCCTATGGAAGGCCACGCCAGACTGTGACGGCCGCCGAGAATGGAGAGGTTGGAGAGGATTCTGAAAGGCCGCCAAGGAGGTTGTTTAAATGCTGTAGTGCCAAGGGACGTGGGCATGAGCTCAAGCGCATGAGTTTTGTACGTGGAAATTGGGGTACCCCAAATGAAGATGTGCTTGCAGAGTTGAGTTTCCCCCCTTCATTGTCATATGTTGTTTCTCATTATATTTTGTTCAGAGAGTTATGGTTGCTGTTAATTTTTGTTGTGGTGTAGGGAAACTGAGGAAATTGTGAACCCTGAAGGGAAGTCCTTGACTAGTGAGAAGCAATCTGACGTGGAAGATGTGCCATCATCTGAGGCAAGCAAAGAAAACAATGGCGGTGCTCCCAACGAGAATGAAGAGAGAGAACCAGAAGATAAGGTAATCTTCAAACAGGTTGGGAACATTGTTCTCTAATATCGAGGATTCTCGGGCAAAGGTTAATAGTAATGTACTTGTGCATCCATGTGACTTGTGAGTGATGGCTTTATATACTATTTTTTAAATTGGATTTTGCCATACAGTCACCAATGCAGAGAGCATTGATCCATTTGATCCATTTGTCTTTATTATTTTGTTTCACATGTTAATCCAGATGCAATTTTTTTTCCCTTTGGTCTAGTTAAATAAGTTCAGTCTTTTGAATGATGCAAAATTAACGTGAAACTGCTTGTCGATTATAAATTTGAAGGCCATGAAGTATGTTTTCACATCTTGGTTGATTTATGTTTGTATGTTTTTTTTGAAGGAAGTAATAATGTTTAATTACACTCAGTCAGTTCTCTTTTTGCATCTGTCATATGTTACTATAGTTGGTGAACTTGCTGGTTTGCGGTAGCCTCACATATCTACTGATAAAAGTTTTCATGGCTTGTTTTGCAACACTGGTGCAAGATTTGTTATGATCGATGCCAATCTAATTATAAATGTCTTGGTGGGGAATTTGGTGAAACCCTTCATTCATCTATCATCTCACCCTTGAAATTTATTTTCTTGCATGATTCAGAACATTGTGACTGCAAGGTTTGGCTAGTAAATTGCCTAAACCAAGTTGCTCTAGTGAGTGCCATGTCAAATCGATATGGTTTAGTTCCTCAAAAAGTTTTCTAATTTGTGTTTGCTATAAATATAGCTATTCTACCCACATCCAACCTTTGAACAAAAATCTAGTTAAGGTACTAATTACTGTTGTTACTCGAAATCAATCAGTGAATAAATAAAATTTTCTTTTACGTGGGGTCTCGATCACATCTGACCACATCCGGATCCTAGTGCATAGTTGTGACTGTTCTTTCTACAGCATATCTAATTTGGTACATATAAAATACATTCTTTGCTGTCTCTTTTTGGCACAAATTATTTTCTTGTCTCGGTGCATTTTTTTTGCACATGGAGATACACTTGAAAGAACAATATGAAAGAATTTCGATGAAAATTATATACAACTCCTTTTTTGTGACCATAGATGTTATTGAATAATTGATTTCATTTGTATTCTGGCTATCCTGTTGTAGTATATTTTATTCTCTACAAAATTGTTGGCCTGTGATTTTGTGTAATTTATAATTGTGTATCTTTTTGAAATATAAGATATCATGAAGACTACATCGATTTGGTAACATAATAGAATAAGCTGGTTAGGATAAGGGCGGGTAAGATATCAATGGGTTTGAATTGTTCGACTTTGATAAACAATCTCTTATCTTAGCCCGGGTTAAGAGAATAAGGAGATCTTATTCAAGTCAGTTTGATAACCAGTTGGAATTAGAAGTGGAATAATATTTTACATACCTATTTTGCCCTCTCTCTTTGATACCTATTTTACGTACCTAAAAACATATCCGTATATTTTTCAAAATCTTTCCTTTGTAACACTCATAAAAGCGCACACCTATTGCCACTTTCTTCTTGGTTCTTTGATTCTCACAATAATACTCCAATAAACCATCCACCGCCTTGTGGATCGAATAGATTAGTATTGAAGAATCGACTTTTTCCTTACGTGAGCCAAGCTAGATTTACCCTTCTAACTAGCCCCCCACTCTCAGATACCAAGCACTTTTTAGGATCTGAGAGATGAGTTTGAGGATGTACATTAGTAGATTATTGTAAGGATGGTCTCCTCATATCACTTGCTTGGCATGCAAGGCGTAGCTGGCGGTGATAGATGCCACTCTTGTAATCATGATGCGAGCCTTTTTATCTAGGAGCGCAGGCTTCGAACGGGCACTTGAGCCTGGCGGCCATACCTTGATGGCGACTAGCACCTTTTCACCTGCCTTGGGGCTTCGAAGTGGCCATTCTGTCTCGAGAGACTATAAGAGCCCTATAGGGTTTTCCTTAGAACCCCATCTTCCCTTCCATCGTCTGCCACGCTTGTTGTTTGCTTCTCCTCCTTTCGCTTGGTGAGGGTCTTCTTCCTCCTTCTATTCTCTGGGGTCATGGCGCCTCACAGAAGGGTTCGCCATGTAGGGTCTAGCTCTTCTACCGGGGAGGTGGGAGCCGACCGTGGGGGAGTTCCAAGTACTTCGGGCACCGGTCCACTTCGTCCCCATTCTCCCCCTTTGGTTGCTTATAGGGTTATCCATGGCCTCTGACATGCCTTCAAGATCCCTTCAAGCATTGATATCATCTTCCCCACTGTTGACAACGATCTTTAGAGTCGTCCATCTGGTGGTATCATGGTCCCCATGGAGTCCTTCAGGGTAGGTTTCCGCCTTCCTGTCCACCCCTTCTTCGAGTCCGTCTTGGAGCATTACGATTTGTATCCTTGGAACCTATCTATTGATTCCTGGCATATCTTGTGCGGCTTCATTTATGTTTGCTGCCGAGCCTCAATCGACCCCACATACTTCCTTTTCTGGCATTTTTACAGCATACAGAGTTTTCCTGTCGATCCATCTTCTTTTACTTTAAGGCTTGGAAGGACTTGGTCCTAGTCCAAGTTACTCCCGCGGTGTCTAATATCAAGCACTGATCTGAGCACTTTGTTTTCATTACCAAGGTCAGGGGTAGCAACCTTTCGAGTGACTAGAGCTTCGTTCGGGGTTCTGTCCCCTTAGGGAGGATAGTTGGCCTTCCGCTAATGCGGAGGAATCAAGGGCAATCAATTCTCCCCTTCTCTACCCTCTTCTTGATGCCAACATCATGCTAACCCCAGCGGTGCTTCGGAAGCTAGGGTTGAGCCCCCCATTACCCTAGGGTAATGTCTTCGCCGTTTCACTCTCCGTGCTCTATTATCCGCCTTCTTGAACTAACCCCTTCTGTGTTGTCTGGTAGAAGTGCGAGAGTCATTTAAGTTGTGGTATGAGACAGTAGAGTTGCTATAGAACGCGCCTCACCCCATTGACCATATTGAGCTGGGCACCGATCGGGTGACCGTCGCTGCTCCCCAAGAGGCCGTGGCCTTGGCCCTGGGGCGCTTGCCATATCCGCTTCCCATGTTCAGTGATGGGTCAAGTGCTCGGTGGGGTATCTCCGAGGAGGTCGCGAGCATCGTTGAAGTAGAGTCCACTATGCCTGGTGGTGGGCGTGTCCAGGTAAACCTGGATGAGTTAGCGACACTAGATAGCCAACATTGCCAGAGGAAAAGGAGGAGGGCACCCGCTCTGGTCCAAAGTCAAACTCCGCCACCATCGCTGTCCGAAGCCACTCCCTTGCTTGAAATTACTCGCCCACCGTTGCCGACCGAGGAGCCCGCGCCTATCCTGCCTTCGCCAGTTCCTGCGAGGGCAGTGCCTAATAAGGGCAAGGCCCCTATTTCCGATGAAGCTGTCTACCTCCCGCTGCCCGAAGTTCCCCCAAGCACCCACTACCTGTCGCCCTAGGAAACCGTAGTTGGGTATGCACGCTGGTCGACAGCCGTCAACCTTATTGACAAGAGCATTGGGTGGCACGAGTGCACTGGGGTGTTCGACCTCGGGGCTGAGAAGGAGCTGACGAACCTGGCCGCGAAGGACGTATGTAAGCTCGCTAGGCCCTTGGGCTTATGGAGGTTTTATTTTGGTGGGATTACGCAAGAACTGGCAGTTAGCCATGAGGTGTGGGAAGGGCTGTTGGCATAGTGTGAGCAACTCCAGCGGCGTAAGGCGGCTGACGAGGTCGAGCTCACCAGGTTGGGGGAGCTGATCGAGCACTAGGAGAGGACTCTGGCGGGTGCCTTGATGGACTAAGATATCCTATGTGCCCAACCCCAGGCTGCTAAGGAATCCCTCTGGGAGGCGACCAGTCAAGCAGAGGCTACCGAGGTTAAGGCTCAGGAGGCGGAGGCGGAGGCGCAGGCCGAGATGCTATGCTCATCGATGCCCTCCGTCGACGAGGAGGCGGTGGAGCGCTTCCTTTCAACCTCGGCCTACCAGGATGAATTAAACGTGGCTTCCCTTGAGGTCTATGGCCCTGCTCTGGACAGGGGCTTCTAGGAAGGTTAGATGGCTGCCCTTGAGGCTGCAGCCGAGAGTCTGGGTGTGCCAATGCCTCCCTTGCACCCTCCACTGATGTCGTTCGGCCCTGAGGCCAGTGATGACGAGGAGGAACTTGGCGAGGAGGAATCGGGTGTTAAGGAGCAGTTGGGAGAGTTGAGAACCGGGTGGTGCACAGGTGAGAGATGACATGTCGCCTCCTGAGGTTGCTGTCGTGGGTGACCAAGGGCCAAGTGACGCTGCTGTCGAGGCGAGTTGTTGATCACTACTTGCCAATCCTTCCTTTTTCCCTTTTTATCTTTCTCGTGTTGTACTTTTCCTCTTGCTGGGGTGGGCGTCCCCTTTCCTTGTATACTTTTTTGTTTCAAATGAAGACTTTCTTTTTCTTTGCAACTTTTGGAGCCTCTGGCACCTGCCACATATCTTGCTTTCCCTTTTTGCATTAAGATTTTTTGGGGATACATAGTAGTGCCTTGTGAGTTGTTTTGAGAGGGTGCGATCTTCGGGATCCGCTGCTTCAATTTTTGTGAGGTCAAAGAGGCGATGAACTACCTTCTTCCTAGAGACTTTGCTCTTCTTCTATAAATAGCGCCCCTCGATGAACCCTAAGGCCATCTTGGGTTCACTAAGTCGTTGAGAAGAAGCTTAACAAAATGTCATCGGAGAAGTCTGGGGCCTTGTCTGTTTAAGAGTCTAGCTCCTCCTCCCGCAGGACTCCACCTAAATGCCTTTGCTTCCGGAAGGAAGTCTTGTCGGCACCGGAGTTGGTGGTGGGGGAGAGCAGTAGCGACGACACCTACAAACGGGTGAATCTTGATGGATGGCAGGAGGCCCTGCAGAAGGTCAAGTGCCTCTACAGTAATAAGGGGGTTGAGTAACTACTTTGTACTCGCCTCTTGCATCCATAAATAAAATTCCCTTTCTCTCACCATCTTTCTTCTATTTTGCGGTGTGTGCTTGCTTTTGAATGGCCCCTTGCTTTCTCTGATTTGCGCATGAATAGGGAGGTGTTCCCCTCCACTGGTAAGGGAACCAACGCGCCTTTTGCATATAAATAGTAGGGCTCTCGCCTGCATCTTTTCCTATCTCCCCTTCCCTTTGTGATGGCTCCAAGTTTCCCCAAGTTTGGATGACCAAGTACTGCGCTGGCTACAATGCTGCCATGGCTATGGTTTGTCCCAAGAGTTTGGCAGCTTGTACTATGAATGAAAGTGGGGATCTTGTATCCTTGTCTGGATTGTATGTGTTTTTTTACATGTGGTCTTGGTGTGTAGCAAAATTACAAGAGCGAATGAATTTTACCTTTGATGCGCATGCGCATGGGAAGCTAAGGCTCTCGTTTGCCTTGATCCATTGGTGGGGGAGAGCGTACGTCTTCTATGAGATTATTGCTGGCTACCCTTGATAACTTGATCTCTGCCATTATTTCATAAGGAGCCCGAATGCTCGCCTCTTGAGGCTCGTAAGCCACTACATTTTTTGAGGGAGCGGTGCTCACCTCTTAGGGGCTTGTAAGCTACCATAGTTTCTGAGGGAGCGGTGCTCGCCTCTTGGGGGATCGTAAGCCACTATAGTTTCCGAGGTAGCGATGCTCGCCTCTTAGGTGCTCGTACGCTACCATAGTTTTCAAGGGATTGGTGCTCATCTCTTGGGGGCTCGTAAGCCACCATAGTTTCTAAAGGAGCGATGCTCGCCTCTTGGGAGCTCATAAGCTACCATAGTTTCTGAGAGAACGGTGCTCGCCTCTTGGAGGCTCGTATGACACCATGTTTGAGCTGCAGCTAGCAACACTTTCTTCAACTAAAGATAAAAAGACTTCTTTTATTGTAAAAAATTCTAAGGTTTACAGAATTCCAAGTTCTGGGTATCTCTCACCACCCCAGCGTTGCTAGCTTGTACGCTCCTTTGCCGAGCACTTCTACCACCTTGTATGGACCTTCCCAATTTGGAGTGAGCTTTTCCATGGCTGCCCTGGGGTCTGCCACGCTACCTCATCGTAGAACCAGGTCTCCGGGGAGGAAGTGGCGTTCCTTGACGCGAGTATTATAGTATTGGGCTAGCTTCTGTTGGTAGGCTACGAGTCTCATCTGTGCGTGCTCTCTGTCTTCCTCGAGTAGGTCCAGATTCTCTCATATCGCCTGGTTGTTTCTGACCTCATCAAAATGTCCAACCCGTAGCGAGGGGTTAGATATTTTGACTGGTATGATGCCTCTGCTCCGTACGTCAGGTGGAAGGGGGTTTCACCCATGACTGCCTGTTGACAGATAAAATATGAACAAAGATAAAGATGAGACTAGACCAGCAATGAAGACTGGAAGATTTCTGCAAAGTCGGGATTGAGGGAGAGCCCTCACCACCAACTACTTGCCCTGCCATGACCTTCTCAGGCCTGGCTGATGTCCGGTGATGTCATCGTCCAAATGGCAATACTGATGAAACTCCGGTCTGTTGACTGATGAGAAACCTCCGGATTATTCAGATGATGATGCATACAAGGGGCCTTCGTTAGTTCCAATATGATCAAAGGAATTCAACTAAGCTAAGGAAACTAGGAGCTTTAAAAGGGAAAAGGCCTTAAATGGGCCTATTGAATGGGCTTCAATGAGACCCCTTGCGCCGAGAGCTTTGGAAATAGTAGCGCGCCGGGAACTTCCCCACCAAAGCAGGCGCGCCGGGAACCTCCCAATTGCTGCAGGCGCGCCGAATATCCCTTGGCAGAGCAGGGTTCTATAAAACCCATTTCTTCGCTCACAAGAAGAAAAAAAAATGAAGGGGGGAGAAAAGAACAGGGAGGCACCAGAAGGAATAGAAGGGCCTTGAAGAAAAAAAAAGAGAGAAGATACCACCAGACCAGAAGAGACCAACAGAGAGAGAAAGCCCCCTCCGCTGAGAAAAGAAAGAAGAGATCAACCTGAAGAGAAAGAAGGAGAAGAGGCTCCAGGTGGGCAGCCGGGGAGGGAGAGGAGTCAATGCTCCGCCCTCCCCCTTCTTTTTGTTTTCTGTTTCTTTTTCATGTAATCATACGAGTTTTATCTCGATTCATCGGATGTAACCAGGATATCCCGGCCTCTGTTCATCTCCCTTTCCCTCACTCCCTCCTTGTGATTGGTGTGAGTCTTGGAATGATGTGATGAAATGAAATGCCACAATGGCCCGTTTGGGCACTGGGTAATTGAAATATGTACCATCTGTCTCCCCCTTCCACCTTTCTTTTCCTTTCTCTTATGTAATCCGATCAGTTTGAATAGCAATGTTTATGCTTCTCCTCTTTCTCCGGCCGTCTTCCCTTTTACAATCTGTGCGAATGTTCAGATGATGTAT
Organism: Amorphophallus konjac; assembly: GCA_022559845.1. Classification (NCBI taxonomy): domain Eukaryota; kingdom Viridiplantae; phylum Streptophyta; class Magnoliopsida; order Alismatales; family Araceae; genus Amorphophallus; species Amorphophallus konjac. The sequence goes on from CM040123.1 coordinate 403,833,072, forward strand.
ATATGTATATTTATGAAATGTTTTGTTCCGGCTGCCCAGATCATATGCTTGGGGCTTCCAGCATCTGTTTGCTATTATCTGTCTTCCTTTCAACGGTCCGTTGATTTTGATGCTCCAGGTTTTCAACTTGCTCTCCGTGCTTCGGAGTCTATTCCTTGGGGAAGGGCAAGAACAGGGCCCCAGTCCATTGTCTATGGGTTATTGGGTTCTGTACCCTTCCATCTCTCCCTCTGATGACGGGTTTTCTCGCATGTCGTGGCATTCTGCTGAGCTCCCAGCTCGTTCAGGGTCAGAGACATCAATCTCATGACCATCCGAACAGCAGGTGATAAAAACTCCATATATCTCCCGAGGGTTTAATAATGGATGACCCCGTCTTTCGATGGATGATGCCCTCTCTTCAACATCCAGCCTCTACACTGATAACTCTTTAATCCTCCCCATCTATGCTAGAAAATCCAGCCTAAAACCTTGTCTGAAACTAGAAGAACCAGGAACAGAGACCCGAAACCTTCCCGGCGCCAAGAACAGTAACCCCTGAAGAAACCTTCTCGGCGCGGCTGTTTGTGCGTCGGGAACTCCCTGTGCCAGCTTCCCGGTGCCTAGAACAGTAGCCCCCGAAGAGACCTTCCCGGCGCGGCTGTTTGCGCGCCGGGAACTCCCTGTGCCAGCTTCCCGGCGCCTAGAATAGTGCCTTATGAAGAACCCTTCTCGGCGCGGTTGTTTTTGCGCCGGGAACTACCCCCCTTGTGCCATAAGCGCCTTTATGCTATGAATGCTCCATCCCTTGAACCCCAGATGAGAACCCCTGCTACCAGTCAAGAAACCCTGCAGATTTTCCCTGTGATCCACTCAATGTAACCCCTGTATACTGTCAAGGGACACTAAGGGTCATCATATACCCCTCAAAGATAACAATTAATGGGGATGGCCTCCCCTACATGGCCCCCTGGACTCGATCTGATTAGAACCCTGCTAACCAAAGGAGCTCTGTCACTACATGAGCTCTGATGGCCCTAAGGGGATATTGAAACGGTGCTGCAGCTACGCACGTACATGGGTCAGGGGTCTAACACCCCTCTACTTTTGGCTTTCACCCCGGCACTCCGTGGGTGATTGTCTATCATTCCCTGGCAAATGCTAAGTCCGGGGGAGGTGTTGCCAAAATTCTTCTAGGAGCAGGCACTTGAAGACACATGACAGCATCAAACCAAAAAAAAAGAATAATAATAATGGTAAGATATTGCCCCTTCGGTGAATGAACAAACGAGTAAGCTTCACAGTCACAAATAAGCAAATAATGAAGGGGAACCTTTTGAATAAATAAATAAATCAAAGAAAACTCATGTCCGTGCATGTTTCCCCATTATTGGGCTCGGGCATAAAAAGATAAAAAAAAGACGCTTGCTCATGTACAAAAAGATTAAAAAAAGGGAATTTGCATTTGGTCTCATGTGCCTCCGCGCATATCCTGCATGCCTTCGTGCATTTCATTACCTGTGTGCATCTTTTCCCCCAATGAAGCCCGTGCATATGCATGAGTCGGCTGCAGTGAAGCCCGTGCATCTTTCTCGCATACCCGGTCTTGCATTCATGCATAAATCCCGAAGCTTAATCCATACACCGAAATTGGATAAACAAACAAAGGAAAACATGATAAAAAAGAAATGAATAATATGCATCAATAAATAATATAATATAATAAATGATAATGAGAAAATAATCATAAATAAATAACAACAATAAAAAGGGAGAAACAATAAAACAAAGAAAATATAACAAGCCATGCACCTGGGGGAGTTCACGGACTTCTCATCTCTCTCGTACCCTGCAAAGGGGATATCTATAAAGTCCCTGCAGCTGTGTTTGGACTCCAGGGGATCATCCCCCATCATGGCCACGGCTCAATCTGCTGGTGATTGAAATTTTCCCTTCCGAACCGCTAACTTAACGATATCGTCTGTTTCTACAGTTGATGTTATTACCTTGCTCGCCTTCCTAGCTCTGGTATGAAATTCAAACTGCGCACGTGAGCATATGATTGCCTCTCGAGGCCTCCTATTTTGGCGTTTAATCAAGGGTTGTCCTTCCTTAGAAGGGCGTAATTAACGTCATAGCCTTTATGGTATGGCAGACTTTTGGTCTCGACTCGGACTTCACAATCGACTGACCAAGTCAGATTGAGCGCACAATAAAATTGTCACTCCGGTGACTGGCACGCCTAATAATCAATAAATACAAATAAATAAATAAATAACCAATATAAATAAATATAAATATATCTATATATATATGTGTAAAAGATCGTTCCACAAGTCTGGCACGCCCGGTGGGACCATAGTCTCCCTTCATCTCTACGCCAAAATAGGAGGCCCGGCGGCCCCTCTTAAATTCTAACTGTGCGCTAATCCTCTTTCCAGGAACTAAAATGACAAGTGGATTCGCCTCCCTCCACTTAGGCCAGCAGGTCGTTGATGCTCATGTTTGCGAAGGCTACCTGGCGGTGCCCACGATGTTTGGGGCTATGCCCCCTGCTGTCGGGTTGCCCAACTGCTTGGGCCTCGTCTTCACCGACCTACTGGAGGTTGCTGACAAAGAACAAAGCACTGCTGCAGGTGCCCCGATGAAGACTGCTGATGAAGAGGAAAGCTTACCAGAAAATGTGGCCCCGATAGTCGTCGCCTGCTTTATCCACCATGTGGAAAGGAGGGACGCGATCCCCGCTGCTGCCCAAAAAGGGAGAAAAGGTAACCGGAGGAGCCAGTATGCTGCTAACAGCCGTCGTCTTTCAAATTCTGGAAAGACAATGATGATCGGAGATGTTAGGGTGAACCTCGACGGTCGCCCCAAAGACATCCGACCAGGCAGGGTTGTCCCGACCGTCTAGACAAACAACAAGTTCCAAATTCTGGCCACTAGGAGGGCCAACTGGGGAACTGATGAGAGGGAGCCACTGGCACCCAAGCCAGCAAGATATAAACAGATATGGAGGTCGAAGAAGATACAGAGCTAGATTCTGGCTCAAGAGCAAGGTGCCACTGCTATCCACCCTGAAGCCAGAGTCAGGAGAGATGAGAAAAGAAATAAAGAGACTACTACCATCCGCCCTAGAGCAGGGGGCAGAAGATGGGAGAGAAAAGAAAATACCATTGTCATCCGCCCCAGAGCTAGGGGTAGAAGATGTCAGAAGAAAGAAGAATATGCCGCTATTATCCGCCCCAGGACTGGGAGCAGGAGATGGGAAGGAAGAAAAGAAGATGTTGCTGTCATTCACCCCAGGGCTGGGTGCAGAGGAAAAGAAAATGCTACTGTCATTCACCCCAGGGCTGGGGACAGAAGGAGAGAAGATGTCATTGCCACTCGCCATGAAGGGGGGGACAATATATACTGCCAAAGGGAAGAACAAAGAAGAATGGAAGATCCAACCTATGCTACTATTCCAAAGAGACCGAAGGCCTGCGCCAGACAAGCTGATATCTTCAAATATTCCACGTCGGAGCATTTGGCTGCCCAAATTTCAAGGCTGGCTTATCAACCAAAGATCGAAGAGAGGCTGCTGCCCCGATCGGATCTACAAAGGCATAGCCAAGAAGAAATGAACCAGGTGTTCAAGACTACTTCCACTGTCTAGGGAACTCCTCCCTAGGGCAGCAAAGATTGTCTCGTGCCTTGGGCACCCTACATGAAAAAGATGAAACCCCATAAGATGTGGCGTTTGGAGTCTCGTCCTTAGACTCCAACGACTATGAGGATGGCCGTAGGGTCAAACATCGAAAAGACAGCCCCAAGAGGGAAGAAGCAGAAGAAAGGACTTCAGTCTTTGACCACCTCACATATCCGAGTCGGGTCAGAAGGAAAGTCCACAGTCGGAAGGGAAAGATGGAGGCCAAATGTCGTCACAAGAAGAAGCCGAGCAGCGAAAGAAAAGATAATGGCTGCCGATGAAGCTCAAGAAGTCACTATGATGACAATCAATGTAGTGACTGCAGAAGAAGAAGACAACCCTCTGGGTGTTTCCACTGAAGAAATATCGGGAGAAATACAGATCCCGACAACCCTGGATCCCATGATCCAGATAATGTTCAAGAGATATCAGCAGGAGATTGACTCCCTCAGAAGATAGCTTAATGAAGGAGGCGAGCATACACTTGTCTCCAAGCATGCTAAGCTAGCTAGACAGACTTCCAGCTCGATAGGGGTGGCCTCTCCAGTCCATCCTGCTCAAACTGACAAAGGCAAGGCACCGAGTCAACCTTCTCTACAACAAGCGGTAGCTCAGCCCTCTGTGTCTCAAACACAGCCTGCCGTGCCTGCTCTGCATACAACAATTATGACAACCCCCTTCAGCCGGCAGCGGGCACACTTCTTCCCGGAGCCCATAGATCCGGTTGTGGCTGGCAAGCTGGTGATAGAAAAAATTATTGAAATGAAGTTGTCCGAAAGGACCGGGGATTCCAGTACCTATGATGTTTATAAGGTACCATATCCCGCGCATTATGCTGCTAAGAAACTACCACCAGGCGTCAACAAGCCGCTGAAATTTGAAAGATTCAATGGCCAGGGCTCCCCCAAAGAGCATATAGCCTACTATACAACAATTATGGGCGACCTGGCGTCTGATGAAGCCTACCTCCTGAAGTTCTTCGGATCGTCCCTTACAGGGTTAGCCTTCAATGGTACTCTGGCCTACCGGCTGGCTCAGTGACTGATTGGCCCGATATGCAGCGAAAATTTCGGGACAAATTTCATATTACAGAAAGAGAAATCACAATAGCCGAGCTATATGCGTCCAGGCAAAAGCAAGATGAGACTGCGCTGGATTATACAAAAAGATGGAGGAACCTCGCCATGGGATGCAGACGGCCTCCGCATAAGGAGGATGCTGTCCAAATTTGCAAGCAGAATCTTCGACGGGAGACTCTCGAAAGAATGATTGGAGTGGAGATAAGGTCGTCTGACCGACTAAACAATGGCGTGGCGGAGGTCGACGCCTTCCTCTCTAGTAGTCCTTCAGTTGCTACCGTTGTATACCATAAAGCTAGATCGGCTGATAAACGGCCCATGCCTGCAAAAGTCGGTACAATAGACTTCAAGATGTTAGAGCAACAAAAAGATAAAGAAAAAGGCGTTGCACGCCCTCCTCCCACTGGGCCGGCTGATCAGAAGGATGGCCCCGCTCTGCGAGCTAGGATGAGCAAGCCTTATTCCTTTCCTAAGGAAAAGACTGGGCTCCTGTTTGAATGGGCTGCCCAATTTGACAAAATTGTCCTTCCAGATCCAAAGAGACCTGATGATGCCAAAAGAAAAGATGACCCCCGCTTCTGCCCATATCACCAGGCGTTGGGTCATCCCATTGAAGATTGCTATGTATTCAAAGATGTTGTTGAAAGCATGGTTAAGAAAGGGGAGCTACAGCTGGGTGAATATAGAGTGCACCCGCCACGCCTGCATGAGTTGCCTGAGCTAAAAAGAGCAGTCCATGTGATATCCCTATACCGACAGTTGCCTAAAGAGGTGTCAAAAGCCTGTGTAGAAGGCACCGATGGACCTGTCCTGCGGGAGCATGTCAAATCCCTGGGCCCGATGAAGAAAATGAAAAGTGAATCAAAAGTGCCAGATGTGCTAGATGACCCCTTAGGGGTGCAGATGCCGACCGCCAAAAGGAAGGAAAAAGTAGATCCGAAGAAATACGAGGAGGGACAAAGTCTGCTCCTGTAACATGTTGTCGGTCTCACCCGGCAATGGCCAGACTCTCAAAGAAGATGATGAAGAGATATGCTCCGCACCGATAAGGTCAGAGCAAGCCAAAGCTTTAGTCTCCCATCATGATGATAAAACCAGGGAGGAGTATGGGCACCTCCCGCCACCAAAAGAAGAAGCATGCTACCCCACTCCTCCTCCATATGGAGGCATAAGGGCAAAGATGTCAATCTCTGAAAGCCAGGACGCGCCTGGTGTCTTCAATAGAACACCGCCAGTCCCTCCTGAGATCGGGACAGGGGGCAACATTCTTGGCCTTGCCATGATGACAGAATTATATGAAGAATTGCAAGAAGTTGAAGTGCTGCAGAGCAAGCTGAATGAAATATGTTTTCACATACCTGGTTTGCACTCAAATCCACCAATTCTGGCGATGACGGGTGGGCCAAAAAAAAAATAGAACAAATGAGGGAAATGAAACCTGCCGAGGAATAAATTACTAAGGCATAACTGTATGAGACTAAACAAGGGGCTGATGAACTTGCTCTGGATTATATCTGCCGATGGAAGGACCTTTGCGCCAGATGTCGGCACCCGCCAAACCATGAGGAGGCTGTCCAGATATGCAACCGCAACCTGAAGATAGAAATCTTACCAAGGCTGATTGGCATCGAAGTCAAGTCCTTCGATCTCCTGAGTGAGATTGCAGCTGATATTGAGGCCTTTTTGGTGAAACATTGCCCGGCCGCTACCTCCCAAAGTCAAAAGAACAAGCCTGCCGGTGAATAACTGATGCATAAAGATATTCACATTGCCGATTTTTCAAGCTCTCGAGAAGCAAAGGAAGAAGGCAAAGGAGGCAGCTTGATGTGACACAACCTAGGACTCAACAAGCAAGCACAATTAAGCATTCAAAAACGGACCGATAATAGCAACCGCTCACCCGATGCTCACTAAGACCCGGGGTAACTTGGCAATGCCAAGGGGAGGTTGTGTGGGCTAGGCCCTTGCTGGTAGAGGGCCAGCAAGGCCAAGGTTTGATTCCCCAAGGGTACGGCTGCCCAAATCAAGGGTCCGACGAAGTGCCAAAGGGCACGGGTTCCACTCTCTTCCCACGATGATCACTTATAGCAAATGAGCTTAAGGATCGGGCTCTCGTCACGGCCAGCGGAGTTTATGAACTAATATTGAAAGAACAAGCATGAATTAGAGCAAAGTTTTGGAGCACTCACTCAACCGGTTTGAAGAAACCGGTCCCGCTCGGAGACGAGGGCGAGCGGGGAAGCGTGGGTTCCCCACACGCCGCGCCGGGGTAGCTTGACCTGTTTAAGCTATTACAACACTACACCCCATGCAAGGGGGGGATCGTGGGGAAGAGAAGATGATAGTTACATCCAAACACTACCTCCACACAGGGAGGGGCCTTCAGCCGGCCAAGCGGGGAGGGGAAACTAGTGCTAAGAGTGATGAAGAAGTGATGACACCGAATCAGCCTTCTCTCTGTAATAGCTGACAGACAGAGGGTGTGGAGGTCGCAGAACTCTCTCTGGAATTTCTCTGAGGGTGAGACCAGTGGGGATCTCTTCGTCTCTGGAACATGAGTGCCTCTGAATTTTGCCAATTTCTTCAGGGGTCGCTGGCGGCCTGGGCGGGAGTACGAACAGGGTTGCTGAATCTCAGACTGTCTGCAACAGACTATCAATAGCAGGAAGACACAGCTGCCCCGACCGTTCCCGAACTCCGAATCAGTCGCCGTTAGAACCGCTGAAACCGTGGGTGAGCCTCTTTACAGCAGAACAAACGGGGATGCCAAAAGATGCCGGTGAAGATCAGAGGACTCAGAAAAGTGAGGAGTGGTCTATGTAGACAGTGGGAAGTAGAGTTGAACGCCTGAGGAATAAAATTGGTAACTTCTGCTGAAAGATGCCGAACGGAGTTCTGCTTCTTGGTTCTGAAAGTAGACAGGGAGAGGAAGAACTTTGAAGAAGAGCTCGTGGCCTGATTCCTCCGGGGTTTGTTGTGGTGAAGCTTTCTCTCCGGATCAGGATCTCTGCAGAGCTAGCTCCTGGTTTCCAACAGCAGGTTGCAGAGGATGCCCCAACAGCTCCCGAACTCGGAATCGAGCACCGTCAGAGTCGTTGGAACCGTGGACGAGTACTCTTCGCAGAAAAACTGACGGGGAGGCTAAATGATGTCAGAGATGACCAGGGAACTCTGAACACTGTTGACAGGTTGGTGCAGACTGTGGGTAATAGGACTACGAAGCTGAGGGAGAAAATTGATAACGCCTGCTACAGGATTCCGAATGGAGTTCCGCTTCTTGATTTGAAATGTAGATAGGAAGGGGAAGAACTTTGTAGAAGAACTTGTGGCCTGATTCCTCCTGGGTTCGTCGTGATGAAACTCTTTCTCCGGCTCAGAACATCTGCCGGGGCAGATCTGCGTAGTCGTGGAAGAATGGGCTTCCTGGGCAGCACCGAGCTCCGATGGGGACGAGACCACTGCCGTTGCGAATAAGATAGGCAGACGCTTCCAACGATGGCTCTTGGGCTTCTAGGAATGTCCGGAGGAGGTCGGGGTCGCTGCTGCAAGCTTCAGGTCTTCTGCAGGTCCTCTTACTCTAGATGGTAGAAGGTGGGGGTGATGGAGGGGAACAAGGGAAGATGGAGAGGATGAGAGGGGGCCGCCCCTAACCAAAGGGGAGGGGTCTTGGGCACCCTAGGGGTGTGGAGGGAAGGGGATTTTTGAATTCAAATGGCCTAGGGAAGTGGAGGGTTGCATGGGGGAGAGGGAAGGGTGCTTGGGAAAGGGATGAGGTGGTTGGAGGGTGGCTTAGTGATTGGGGATGCTCCCTTGGGACTAGGGGGTGGAGTAATGGGATGTGTGGGGAAGGGGAGTGGCCTTTAATGGGGGTAGGTGGGAGAGTGGTGGTTGGGAAGGGAGGAGAGAGAAAATTTTTGAAATTGAGTGTGGAGGAGAGAGAAAGTGGAGTGAAAAAGAGAGATTAAGAGAGGGATGGGTGGGATTCTCTCCCTAAGGCTTCTCACCTCACTAATGGATTCACTCCACCATAAAAATAAAGATAGAACTCACAAAATGGCAATTTTTCATTGATTGATTCATTAAGTTGAAATGGGGGGAATGGGGTCCTATATATAGGAAACCCACATTTATACAAAAGTCCCTGACAATTGACTCAATCACAAATAACCGAGGGGGTAGGGGAGAGCCCTTGGGCCAAGCCCAATGAATTGGGTCCAATAGCTAACTAGACAACCTAATGACACTCAAACTTAGGGAAATGAACACAAGACCTAGGAACATGACTCAAATAAAAGGGAAAATACATCAAATGACTCAAATAAAAATTACATAGGACTCAAAATTAAATGACTAGACCATGTCGGATGCAACCAGGGCGAGGAGACGAGCTGTGAACGTGGGCATGGGAGGTGATGTCCCCATCATACTCCCGGGGTCTGGAGAACTCGACTCCGTCGAGTAAGTGTCCTTCCCTCCTTGGAGGGTGTAGAAGTGGTACTGCCCTCAAGTCTTCCAAACAAGACCGATCCATCCACCTGCCGAGATAGCGCTCGTATACCTTGCTCCTGGTGGTAGTGACATGTTCATCCAATATTCGTTCAATGCGCTCACGCTGGGCTCTCTTGGCTGGTGGACTCTCCTCACGGGTGGGTGCTCTCTCAACGGAGGGAATAGGCTCAATATCCTCACTAGGTACCACCGTGGGTCCCTTGTATGGCACTAGGTCGGCGACACTGAATGTGGGACTTACCCCATATTCCTCGGGGAGATCTAACTCATAGACATTTGCACCAATGCGCCTCAGGACCTGGAAGGGACCAGCCCCACGTGGCCTCAATTTGGAGATGGCTCCCGGGGAGAGCCTCTCCGTCCTTACCATCACAAAGTCACCCTCATGGAATTCTTGGTGACGTCGATGAGAGTCGGCTTACCTTTTATAAGTCACATTCTTCTTGCTAATGTGCTTGCGGATCTCTTTATGCAATGTTGTGAATGCAGACATTCTAGGGGTGATGGGTGGACCTGGCCAACCAAAAGTAGACCTATCGTGTAATGATGCAGTGTAGACTTTGGTTAGCCTAGGTGGGCCGGGGCACCCGTAGGTGGCCCTATCATGCAAATTAGTGATAAATATTGGGGGACCCGGACATCCGTAGATGTCTTTGACATGCTTAAGACTCATGATGAATGAAGGTGGACCATGACATCCGAATATGGACCACTCATACTTTCTACTTGACATGTGGGTGATATGAATGAATGGACCCAGCATAGTGTTCATGCCAAAGGGTATGGTAAGCCTAGACACATGCATGCTTTTCCCAAAGGTGACTTCCATGTGTATAGGTGTGGGACAACCTTTGAACTCCCATTGGAAAGGATTGAATGGATCTAAGAAGGTGGTCATCATGGGGTGGGGCACAACCTTATTACCTAGGGATATGTGGCTCAAGGTCATGGCTCCCAAGGTGTAACCTGGGTCTAGGATGGGGTGGATTGGGTCAAACATGGTGGGTTGGGATAGGGAAAGGTAGGTGGTGGTTAAGGTAGTTGGGTCACCCGGGTTCCTTGACTCCCATTGTAATGGATCATAGGGATCATAAAATGGGTTACTAAGGGGAAGGAGCTCCATGTCCTCAAGGTCCTCAAAAGGTGCTAAGTCATCCCTCTCAATGATAATTGGGTCAATGTTCTTGGTGAGTGGGTTGGCCATGAGGGGAGGGCTTGGCTCTCTACCCGATATAAAAAGCTCCAATTGGAGGAGAAGGTCGGGCTCATCGGGTGTGGGGAGGAATAGATGGAGGTCGCTAGTGTAGCAACCAATGATGCAAACCGAGGTGATAGACCCGATGCATAGGTGTAGGAGGCCAAGGCTCCTAGGTTGTTCGGCCATAGGGGTCAACATGCTAGTGAACTCAATTTGCCATGCTAGGCCCTTAAGAAGATCCCCTAAAGTTTCCACTTGGTAGGATGATTGGATGGTGGTGTGATAGGTGGAGAAGGGTACTATGGGGAGGTTTAGCTCCATGAGAGGGTAGACATTGGACGTGATGGGGTGAATTGGTTTCCCCTTTAGCCATCTAGCTAGGGGCCCATCTATGATTATGGTGCCATTTGTGAAGGTTTGTGGCTCTTGAAGACTCAGACAATTTGAAGTGGTAAAGGGTTGAAGCTCTTCCTCACCATTGGTGTGAACTTGGGTTTCCTCATGGGTGGGGAGAGGGTCTGGGCTAGCAACTATTCCTATGTGAGTGGGTGTGGCCTCTTTTCTTAAAGGAATGGGAGGGTCTTTTGGAGATGGGGTGATGATGGTTGGGGCATGGTGCACCCGGGGTGGTGAGTGAGGTCGAACTTGGGTTGGGAGTGGAAGTAGTGGTGGCTTAGGTTGGGGTAGGGTTGGGGTTGGAAGTGGAAGGTGGGTTGGTTCAGTTTGGGTTGATTGGGGGGGTGTACCCTTTTTAGGGGAAGATGGAGGGATAGTGGTGTGGACCAAGGGGAATTGTGGAGAGGTGGATGCTTGGTTTATTTGGGTCTTAAGGGAGAGAACTTGGTTGCAAAGTGTAGTTATGATGGTTGAGAGGTGATTTGTTGGGGTTGGTGGGGGTGGAGACCAAAGGTCGGTCTCAAGTTGGCCGGGTGGGGATGGGGGAGTGGTAGTGCTCCTCGGGTTAGGGGTGATTGAGTAGGAGGGGTGGGAATGTTTGGGGATGTAGATCTTTCTAAGTTCTACTTTCATATCATCCCATGAGGAAATGGGCTCTTGCCTCCTAACCCTTCTTAATCCCTCTATGTGTTCCCACTTACTCTTGGCTTGACCCCGAAACCGTCCCTTGGCCCGTCGGACTCTCGCGGATCCATATACCCAAGTCTTTTCAAAGTACTTTTCTATGGTAGCCTCCCACCTAAGATAGTCACTAGAACACGATCCGTCAAAGGTAATATCCCTATCTAGGATGAAGTCCATGGGTGGTGAGTAGGCTAAGTAGGAGGTGGCCATGATGATCGGGGGGGATCAATGCAAGGGTTGGATTGATGATGACTCCAATGCAAGCATGCCCTAGGACTTGACTTGTAGAGGCAACTCAATGACTTCCTCTGATACCAATTGATGTGACACAACCTAGGACTCAACAAGCAAGCATAATTAAGCATTCAAAAACAAATCGATAATAGCAACCGCTCACCCGATGCTCACTAAGACCCGGGGTAACTTGGCAATGCCAAGGGGAGGTTGTGTGGGCTAGGCCCTTGCTGGTAGAGGGCCAGCAAGGCCAAGGTTTGATTCCCCAAGGGTACGGCTGCCCAAATCAAGGGTCCGACGAAGTGCCAAAGGGCACGGGTTCCACTCTCTTCCCACGATGATCACTTATAGCAAATGAGCTTAAGGATCGGGCTCTCGTCACGGCCAGCGGAGTTTATGAACTAATATTGAAAGAACAAGCATGAATTAGAGCAAAGTTTTGGAGCACTCACTTGACTGGTTTGAAGAAACCGGTCCCGCTCGGAGACGAGGGCGAGCGGGGAAGCGTGGGTTCCCCACACGCCGCGCCGGGGTAGCTTGACCTGTTTAAGATATTACAACACTACACCCCATGCAAGGGGGGGATCGTGGGGAAGGGAAGATGATAGTTACATCCAAACACTACCTCCACACAGGGAGGGGCCTTCAGCCGGCCAAGCGGGGAGGGGAAACTAGTGCTAAGAGTGATGAAGAAGTGATGACACCGAATCAGCCTTCTCTCTGTAATAGCTGATAGACAGAGGGTTTGGAGGCCGCAGAACTCTCTCTGGAATTTCGCTGAGGGTGAGACTAGTGGGGATCTCTTTGTCTCTGGAATAGGAGTGCCTCTGAATTTTGCCAATTTCTTCAGGCATCACTGGCGGCCTGGGTGGGAGTACGAACAGGGTTGCTGAATCTCAGACTGTCTGCAACAGACTATCAACAGAAGGAAGACGCGGCTGCCCCGACCGTTCCCGAACTCCGAATCAGTCGCCGTTAGAACCGTTGGAACCGTGGGTGAGTCCTCTTTACAGAAGAACAAACGGCGATGCCAAAAGATGCCGGTGAAGATCAGAGGAGTCAGAAAAGTGAGGAGTGATCTATACAGATAGTGGGAAGTAGACTTGAATGCCTGAGGAAGAAAATTGGTAACTTCTGCTGCAAGATGCCGAACAGAGTTCTGCTTCTTGGTTCTGAAAGTAGATATGGAAAGGAAGAACTTTGCAGAAGAGCTCATGGCATGATTCCTCCGGGGTTTGTCGTGGTGAAGCTTTCTCTCTGGATCAGGATCTCTGCAGAGCTAGCTCCTGGTTTCCAATAGCAGGTTACAGAGGATGCCCCGACAGCTCCCGAACTCAGAATCGAGCACCGTCGGAGTCGTTGGAACCGTGGACGAGTACTCTTCACAGAAAAACTGACGGGGAGGCTAAATGATGTCGGAGAGGACCAGGGAACTCTGAACACTGTTGATAGGTTGGTGCAAACTGTGGGTAACAGGACTGCAAAGCTGAGGGAGAAAATTGATAACGCCTGCTACAGGATTCCGAATGGAGTTCTGCTTCTTGATTCTGAAAGTAGACAGGAAGGGGAAGAACTTTGTAGAAGAGCTTGTGGCCTGATTCCTCTTGGGTTCGTCGTGGTGAAGCTCTTTCTCCGGCTCAGAACCTCTGCCGGGGCAGATCTGCGTAGTCGTGGAAGAATGGGCTTCCTGGGCAGCACCGAGCTCCGATGGGGACGAGACCACTGCCGTTGTGAAGAAGACAGGCAGACACTTCCAACGATGGCTCTTGGGCTTCTAGGAACGTCCGGAGGAGGTCGGGGTCGCTGCTGAAAGCTTCAGGTCTTCTGCAGGTCCTCTTACTCTAGATGGTAGAAGGTGGGGGTGATGGAGGGGAACAAGGGAAGATGGAGAGGATGAGAGGGGGCCGCCCCTAACCAAAGGGGAGGGGTCTTGGGCGCCCTAGGGGTGTGGAGGGAAGGGGATTTTTGAATTCAAATGGCCTAGGGAAGTGGAGGGTTGCATAGGGGAGAGGGAAGGGTGCTTGGTAAAGGGATGAGGTGGTTGGAGGGTGGCTTAGTGATTGGGGATGCTCCCTTGGGACTAGGGGGTGGAGTAATGGGATGTGTGGGGAAGGGGAGTGGCCTTTAATGGGGGTAGGTGGGAGAGTGGTGGTTGGGAAGGGAGAAGAGAGAAAAGTTTCAAAATTGGGTGTGGAGGAGAGAGAAAGTGGAGTGAAAAAGAGAGATTAAGAGAGGGATGGGTGGGATTCTCTCCCTAAGGCTTCTCACCTCACTAATGGATTCACTCCACCATAAAAATAAAGATAGAACTCACAAAATGACAATTTTTCATTGATTGATTCCTTAAGTTGAAATGGGGGGGAATGGGGTCCTATATATAGGAAACCCATATTTCTACAAAAGTCCCTGACAATTGACTCAATCACAAATAACCGAGGGGGTAGGGGAGAGCCCTTGGGCCAAGCCCAATGAATTGGGCCCAATAGCTAACTAGACAACCTAATGACACTCAAACTTAGGGAAATGAACACAAGACCTAGGAACATGACTCAAATAAAAGGGAAAATACATCAAATGTCTCAAATAAAAATTACATAGGACTCAAAATTAAATGACTAGACCATGCCGGATGCAACCGGGGTGAGGAGACGAGCTGTGAACGTGGGCATGGGAGGTGATGTCCCCATCACAGCTAGCTCTTTGTCAGCAAAGACTGGTGAGCTAGGCCATTCCCTAAGAAGCAAAATGACTAAACCCTACTCCTTTCCTAAGGAAAAGACTCGGGTCCTGTTCGAGTGGGTCACCCACTACAACAAGATTACACTCCCGGCCCCGAAGAAGCCCGGTGTGCTACAAGAAAAGATGAGCCTCGCTTCTGTCTGTATCATCAGATGCTCGGGCACCCCATTGAAGACTGCTATGTCTTCAGAGATGTCATTGAAATCTTGATACAGAAAGGTGAGCTGCAGATAGGGGAATATAGGGTGGATCCACCGCGACCTCATCGAATGCTCAGGCGGCCGCACCACGCCCGCCAAAGAGAGATTTGCTCTAAAGGGCATTGTTAATAAGGATGATACCCCTTCCTGGGGGCAGATGTGCACGCATTAAAAAAAATGATGAGAGATTCCAATGATACCCCTTCCTAGGGGCAGATGTACACACATAAAAAAACTGATAAAAAAAATGCTGAGGGATGCAGATGTATTAACAAAAAAAATGGTGAAAGGTATGGATGATACCACATCCTGGGGGCACATGTGAATAAAAAAATGACGATAAAAAAATGGTGAAATGAAAAAAATATAAAGGGTACTCCCATTTGAGGGGTGATGCACATCAAAAAATGAAAAATGAGAAAGATGATGAAATGATGGAAGATACAGATGATTCCCCATTTTAAGGAGGGGGATGCATATCAAAAAAAAAAAAGAGAAAAGAGAAAGAAGAAAAGAAAAGAAAGAAGTATAAAATAGGAAGAAAAAAATGATGATTATAAGATGATGGAAGTTCTAAATGGTACCCCATCTCGGGGGCAGATGTATGCCAAACAATGAGAAATATTGATGGTATCCCGTTCTTGGGACAAATGTACGCCAAAAGAATGATGGAAGACACACATGGTTCCCCATTCTAGGGGTAAATGTATGAAATTTCAATGGCGGCATGCATGGCCGTTGCTGGATATGCTCACCCCTTTAAAGGGGCACTGATCACTTATGGCAATGATGAATAAAATTGGAGCATCCCTGTCGCAGACTCTTACACTGCACATCTGCTGCTGATGTCGGGGACTATCCAAATGATGGAATCCCATATGGCAGTGAACAATGAATGATGGATCAATGAAAAATGATGGAAGCTCGCCTAACCACCGGTGTTCAGGCCAGCAGATGCTCGATGAGATCAAAATATATATATATATATATATATATATATATATCAAGCATCAAGGGGTCGGCATGTAAGCTGATGGATGAACAATGGCACTCGGATGAGTGAATGGTAGATACATCGGTATTCAACCCGATAGATAATTAACAAAGCTCCAAGATGAAGATGATGAATACATCGGCGCCCAAGCTGATAGATGTTCAACAGTGCCTACAAGATGTTCAAAGAAGTTCAACAATGCCCCCAAGATGTCAACTATTGGCGTTCGCGCCAACCGATGTTCAATCACTTGCCACGGTTGCCAAATGTATGCCCATCGGCGTTCAAGCCAACAGATGTCGAGGTTCGATCGTTGACTTTCAAGCCAACAACCATCGGCATCTTAGCCGATATATGTTAAACATTCAGTCATCGGCACCCTTGCCGATAGATGCCCTATGAGCCTCCAGAGTGCCAGAGATGTCTAACCTTCGGCATTCGAGATGATAGAGGTTCCTAAACATGAATCGCCAGCATGCCAACCAAAAGAAGTCAAAACTCTAGCCATCGGCACCCAAGCAGACAGGCGTCAGATGTCCAGTCGATCGGAGCTCGAGCCAACAGATGTTCCGCTAACCAAGGCTCAGGCCAACATATGTCAAGTACTCAGGCAACGATGTTCGTGCTGACAAATGATTCAACAAGTATTCAAAGAGTGTAAATATCCAACCATCGACATCTTAGCCGACATATGTCAAGCATTCAGCCATCGGCACCCTGGCCGATAGATGCCCGATGATCCTCTAGAGTGCCAGAGATGTCTAACCATCAGCATTCGAGATGACAGATGCTCATAAATATGGATTGCCAGTATGGCCAGCTAAGAGAAATCAAAATTAAAGCTATCGGTGCCCAGGCCGACAGATATTCTACCATCGGCACTCAAGCCGACCAATGTTCAAAGATTACCAAAGAAAATTCAACAAGATCAGTGATATGCAAAGATGTAGATATCCAGCTGATCAGAGCCACATTAACAATGAAGCCTACCCTTCCAGCAAACGGCTTCATGCCCGAGCTGCCATACACATCTTTGAATCAATTCAGCCCTTTTGTCTGGGTAGATTATGAAGCCCTGTTCCTTTGCGTTAATGTTGAACCCCAACATTGACGATGAAACATACATTTCCGGCGAACGGCTCCGTGCCCAAGCTACCACGCACATCTTTGAATCAATTCAGACCTTTCGTCTAGGTAGATTATGAAGCTCTATTCCTTTGCGTTAATGTTAAACCCCAACATTGACGATGAAACATACATTTCCGGCGAACGGCTCCGTGCCCAAGCTACCACGCACATCTTTGAATCAATTAAGACCTTTCGTCTGGGTAGATTATGAAGCTCTATTCCTTTACGTTAGTGTTAAACCCCAACATTGACGATGAAACATACATTTTCGGCGAACGGCTTCGTGCCCAAGCTACTCTACACACCTTTGAATCAATTCAGACCTTTCGTCTGGATAGATTATGAAACCATATTCCTTTACGTTAATGTTAAACCCCAGCATTAGCGATAAGACCGACACTTCCAGCGAACGGCTCCGTGCCCGAGCTGCTATCCCCACCCTCGGAATCAATCCGGACCTTCCGTCTGGATAGATGATGAAACCCTATTTCCCTTTGCATTGATGTTGATACCCACATCAATGATCATGTATCCACAATGAACACATGGCACCATGGTCCATAGAATGAAAGTTCTAGGTCCAGAGAAGATGATGACAAAGGAAAAGAAAAAGAAAACGACAAAAAAAAGAAATATGAAAAATGGGGTTAAAAATAGAGATACCCCGCCAGTCTTGTTCAGGCATTCTGAACAAGGGTAAAAATGGCCAAAACCCAGCTGTGGTGAAAACCCGAAAGGGCACTGCAGGTAAAATCGGGTACCCCGCCATGTGAAAACCCGAAAGGGCGCGTGGGCAAAAGCAAGAGGGGGCTGGCTCCGGCAAAAACCCACAAGGGCGCTTGGGTCAGTAATGTGATTAAAAAAAGAGAGAGAGAGAGAGAGAAGCCTCATCTCCCGCCATAAAGCTTTCCGTCGACCAACCGGCACCTCGCCCGATCGACGATTAAACCCATCCGGTTTAGACCATATGTCTATTCCGACTAGACTTGCATGTTTCTTTACGCCCCACCCGTGATGAAGCCATGAAACTTGCTAATTGATCGATCGGCACATCGCCCGATCAATGATGAAACCTGCCCAGTTTAGACCTTACGTCTATTCTGATGAAACCTTAAAACTCTCTTTGCATCTATATAAACCCAATATCGATTATGAAGCCAACCGTTGATCGACCGGCACCTTGCCCGATCGACGATTAAGCCCATCCCGGAACAGACCTTCCGTCTGTTCTGATAAAACCCTTCCACTTTCTGCCTGAGACCCACAACGGTGAAACCTATCCGGTTTAGATGAAACCTATCATACGTCCCACCGTGATAAAACCTGCTATTGATCGATTGGCGCCTTGCCCGATCAACGATGAAACCTATCAAGTTTAGACCCTACATCTATCTTGATGAAACCTATGAAATCCTTGCATTGGTATAAACTCAATACCGATGATGAAACCTGCTATTGATCGATTGACACACTGCCCGATCAATGATGAAACCTATCCAGTTTAGACCCTACGTCTATCCTGATGAAACCTATGAAATCCTTGCATTGGTATAAACCCAATACCGATGATGAAACCTGCTATTGATCGATTGGCACACTGCCCGATCAATGATGAAACCTATCCAGTTTAGACCCTACGTCTATCCTGATGAAACCTATGAAATCCTTGCATTGGTATAAACCCGATACCGATGATGAAACCTCCTATTGATCGATTGGCACACTGCCCGATCAATGATGAAACCTATCCAGTTTAGACCCTACGTCTATCCTGATGAAACCTATGAAATCTTTGCATTGGTATAAACCCAATACCGATGATGAAACTCGCTATTGATCGATTGGCACACTGCGCGATCAATGATGAAACCTATTCAGTTTAGACCCTACGTCTATCCTGATGAAATCTATGAAATCCTTGCATTGGTATAAACCCAATACCGATGATGAAACCTGCTATTGGTCGATTGGCACACTACCCGGTCAATGATGAAACCTACTCAGTTTAGACCCTACGTCTATCCTGATGAAACCTTTGAAATCCTTGCATTGGTATAAGCCCAATACCAATGATAAAATCGGCTACCAATGGAAAGGCACACTACCTGATCAATGCCGAAACCCGTCCGGGGTAGACTTTCCGTCTGCTTTGATGAAAATGCTACATCCATTCTCGAATCAATCCGGACCCTCCGTCTGGATAGATGATAAAACCTCATCCCTTTGCGTTAATATTAAACCCCACATTAACGATGAAACCTACATTTCCAGCGAATGGCTTCGTGCTTAAGCTGCTACACATATTGTCAAGTCAATCTGGGCCTTCAGTCTGGATAGATGATGAAATCCTATTCCCTTGCGTTGATGGTAATCCCCACATCAAGGATTACAGCCATGCTCCCGGCGAACGGCTTCGCGCCTAAGCCGCAAAATACACTCAAGTCGACCCAGTCCTTCCGCCTAGGTGGACGATGAAACCATATGCCCCTTGCATTGGTGTTAGCACCCACATCAATGATGATGCATACACAAGCTGAGCACATGGATTACAAAGCCAAAGTCCCAATAGAAAAAAAAAGAAGAAGAAGAAGAAAAAAAAAGGAAAAAAAAAGAGAAGAGAAAAGAGACAAAATGGGGGCTAAAAATAGAGATGTCTCGCCAGACTTGTTCAGGCATTCTGAGCAAGGGCAAAAATGGCCAAAACCCAGCTGTGGTGAAAACCTGAGAGAGCACTGTAGGCAAAATCGGGTACCCCGCTACGTGAAAACCCGAAAGGGTGCGTGGGCAAAAGCAAGAGGGGGCTGGCTCCGGTGAAAACCCGAAAGGGCACTTGGGTCAGTAATGCACGCTGCCTTTACCTCCCCTTCGCTGATGAAGCCTTTCGTCGGTCATCTGGCTCTATGCCCCACCGATGATAAAGCCTTTCCGGGATAGACCTTACGTTTACCCTGATGAAATCTACATACCCTCTTTCACATGTCCCGCCGACAATGAAACCCATCACCATTCTGATAAAGCCTGTCCAGCTCAGACCTCACGTCTGTCCTGATGAAACGCTTAAACCTTCCCTTGATCGATCGGCTCCTTGCCCGGTCAACGATGAAACCCTACCAGGATGGACCCTACGCCTATCCTGATGAAACCTACGTATTTCTTGGTAAAGTCCCACCCGTGATAAAACCTGCTGGAATAGACCTTACGTCTATCCTGACGAGACCTACACCTCTAACTACGTCCCACCGTTGATCGACCGGCACCTCGCCCGATCAATGATGCAATCCTCTACCCAGTTTAGACCTTACGTCTATTCTGATGAAACTTATGAAACTCTCTTTGTGTCGATATAAACCCAATATCGATGATGAAACTAACTGTTGATCGACCGGCACCTCGCTCGATCAATGATGAAACCCAGCCGGTTTAGACCTTTTGTCTATTCCGATGAAGCTTAAACTCCTCTTTGCATCAATATAAACCCAATATCGATGATGAAATCAACTGTTGGTCGACCAGCACCTCGCCCGATCAATGATGAAACCCTGCCAGTTTAGACCTTTCTTCTATTCTGATGAAACTTATGAAACCCTCTTTGCGTCGATATAAACCCAATATCGATGATGAAACCGGCTATTGATCGACCGGCACCTCGCCCGATCAATGATGAAACCCTGCCAGTTTAGACCTTTCGTCTATTCTGATGAAACTTATGAAACCCTCTTTACGTCGATATAAACCCAATATCGATGATGAAACCAGCTGTTGATCGACCGGCACCTTGCCCGATCAATGATGAAACCTTGCCGGGATAGACCTTACGTCTGTTCTGATGAAACTTATGAAACTCTCTTTGCGTCAATATAAACCCAATATCGATGATGAAACCAACTGTTGATCGATCGGCACCTCGCCCGATCAATGATGAAACCCTGCCAGTTTAGACCATTCGTCTATTTTGATGAAACTTATAACACTTTCTTTACATCGATATAAACCCAATATCGATGATGAAACCAGCTGTTGATCGACCGGCACCTTGCCTGATCAATGATGAAACCCTGTTGGGATAGACCTTACGTCTGTTCTGATGAAATTACATATGCTTCATGTCCCACCTGCGATGAACCTACCCAGTTTAGACCTTATGTCTATTCTAATGAAATTGCATGCCATTCTATGTCCCACCCGCGATGAACTTACCCGGTTTAGACCTTACATCTGTTCTGATGAAGGTTAAACTCCTTTGCATCGACATAAACCCAATGTCGACGATGAAACCATGCACTGGTCGGTCGGCACATCGCCACGTCCGACTTTGAGGAACGGACCTCTCGTTTGTTCCAGATGCTCCTCTAGAAACCCTCTCGTCTACACTCCCGCATGATGCTATGGCCTAAAAGCATGTCTTCCGTTAGCCAACAAGTCCTGCAAAGGTAGTCCCACCGGATACCGACACGCGGTGGAGCGAGTCCCCCACTCTCTCCCCGAGAGGATGGATGCTCTCCTGCTGAACACGGGTCATCCGCGTAAAGACATCTGAGACCGCCACTCTTCCACATGAAGGAAATAACATCACATGAAGCAAGAGGTACAGCCAATTGGGGCTCAAAATCGACAGACCCCAAATATGCCGTTGATCAGGGCTTAAACCGACAGATGTCAGATGTGCTAGTTGATCAGGGCGCAAGCCGATAGATGTTCAGCTGATCGAGGCTCAAGCCAAGAAGATCGTGCCAGGATGAAATCCCAGTATGGGGATACTGCCAAGCTATAACTGAAAGAAGGAGTCAATAGCATTGAGCTAAAGATGCACCTGCGGACACTGTGCCGCTTATTCTGTGCTTACGCCGTCTGCAGGTGGGGGGCATTTGTTGACAGATAAAATATGAACAAAGATAAAGATGAGACCAGACCAGCAATGAAGACTGGAAGATTTTTGCAAAGTCAGGATTGAGGGGGAGCCCTCACCACCAACTACTTGCCCTGCCAGGACCTTCTCAGGCCTGGCTGATGTCCGGTGATGTCGTCGTCCAAACGGCAATACTGATGAAACTCCAGTCTGCTGACTGATGAGAAACCTCCGGATTATTCAGATGATGATGCATACAAGGGGCCTTCGTTAGTTCCAATATGATCAAAGGAATTCAACTAAGCTAAGGAAACTAGGAGCTTTAAAAGGGAAAAGGCCTTAAATGGGCCTATTGAATGGGCTTCAATGAGACCCCTTGCGCCGAGAGCTTTGGAAAGAGTAGCGCGCCGGGAACTTCCCCACCAAAGCAGGTGTGTCAGGAACCTCCCCATTGCTGCAGGCGCGCCGAATATCCCTTGGCAGAGCAGGGTTCTATAAAACCCATTTCTTTGCTCACAAGAAGAAAAAAAACGAAGGGGGGAGAAAAGAACAGGGAGGCACCAGAAGGAATAGAAGGGCCTCGAAGAAAAAAAAAGAGAGAAGATACCACCAGACCAGAAGAGACCAACAAAGAGAGAAAGCCCCCTCCGCTGAGAAAAGAAAGAAGAGATCAACCTGAAGAGAAAAGAAGGAGAAGAGGCTCCAGGTGGGCAGCCGGGGAGGGAGAGGAGTCAATGCTCCACCCTCCCCCTTCTTTTTGTTTTCTGTTTCTTCTTCATGTAATCATACGAGTTTTATCTCGATTCATCAGATGTAACCGGGATATCCCGGCCTCTGTTCATCTCCCTTTCCCTCACTCCCTCCTTGTGATTGGTGTGAGTCTTGGAATGATGTGATGAAATGAAATGCCACAATGGCCCGTTTGGGCGCTGGGTAATTGAAATATTAACCTTCTGTCTCCCCCTCCCACCTTTCTTTTCCTTTCTCTTATGATAGCAATGTTTATGCTTCTCCTCTTTCTCCGGCCGTCTTCCCTTTTACGATCTGTGCAAATGTTCAGATGATGTATATATGTATATTTATGAAATGTTTCATTCCGGCTGCCCAGATCATATGCTTGGGGCTTCCAGCATCTGTTTGCTATTATCTGTCTTCCTTTCAACGGTCCGTTGATTTTGATGCTCCGGGTTTTCAACTTGCTTTCCGTGCTTCGGAGTCTATTCCTTGGGGAAGAGCAAGAACAGGGCCCCAATCCACTGTCTATGGGTTATTGGGTTCTGTCCCCTTCCATCTCTCCCTCTGATGACGGGTTTTCTCGCATGTCGTGGCTTTCTGCTGAGCTCCCAGCTCATTCAGGGCCAGAGACATCAATCTCTTGACCATCCGAACAGCAGGTGATAAAAAGTCCATATATCTCCCGAGGGTTTAATAATGGATGACCCCGTCTTTCGATGGATGATGCCCTCTCTTCAACATCCAGCCTCTACACTGATAACTCTTTAATCCTCCCCATCTATGCTAGAAAATCCAGCCTGAAACCTTGTCTGAAACCAGAAGAACCAGGAACAGAGACCCGGAACCTTCCCGGCGCCAAGAACAGTAACCCCTGAAGAAACCTTTCCGGCGCGGCTATTTGCGCGCTGGGAACTCCCTATGCCAGCTTCCCGGCGCCTAGAACAGTAGCCCCCGAAGAGACCTTCCCGGCGCGGCTGTTTGCGCGCCGGGAACTCCCTGTGCCAGCTTCCCGGGACCTAGAATAGTGCCTTATGAAGAACCCTTCTCGGCGCGGTGGTTTTCGCGCCGAGAACTACCCCCTTGTGTCATAAGCCCCTTTATGCTATGAATGCTCCATCCCTTGAACCCCAGATGACAACCCCTGCTACCAGTCAAGAAACCCTGTAGATTTTCCCTATGATCCACTCAATGTAAACCCTGTATGCTGTCAAGGGACACTAAGGGTCATCATATACCCCTCAAAGATAACAATTAATGGGGATGACCTCCCCTACATGGCCCCCTGGACTCGATCTGATTAGAACCCTGCTAACCAAAGGAGCTCTGTCACTACATGAGCTCTGATGGCCCTAAGGGGATATTGAAACGGTGCTACAGCTACGCACGTACATGGGTCAGGGGTCTAACACCCCTCTACTTTTGGCTTTCACCCCGGCACTCCGTGGGTGATTGTCTATCATTCCCTGGCAAATGCTAAGTCCGGGGGAGGTGCTGCCAAAATTCTTCCAGGAGTAGGCACTTGAAGACACATGATAGCATCAAACCAAAAAAAAGAATAATAATAATGGTAAGATATTGCCCCTTCGGTGAATGAACAAACGAGTAAGCTTCACAGTCACAAATAAGCAAATAATGAAGGGGAACCTTTTGAATAAATAAATAAATCAAAGAAAACTCATGTTCGTGCATGTTTCCCCATTATTGGGCTTGGGCATAAAAAGATAAAAAAAAGACGCTTGCTCATGTACAAAAAGATAAAAAAAAAGGGATTTGCATTTGGTCTCATGTGCCTCCGCGCATATCCTGCATGCCTTCGTGCATTTCATTGCCTGTGTGCATCTTTTCCCCCAATGAAGCCCGCGCATATGCATGAGTCGGCTGCAGTGAAGCCCGTGCATCTTTCTCGCATACCCGGTCTTGCATTAATGCATAAATCCCGAAGCTTAATCCATACACCGAAATTGGATAAACAAACAAAGGGAAACATGATAAAAAAGAAATGAATAATATGCATCAATAAATAATATAATATAATAAATGATAATGAGAAAATAATCATAAATAAATAACAACAATAAAAAGGGAGAAACAATAAAATAAAGAAAATATAACAAGCCATGCACCTGGGGGAGTTCACGGACTTCTCATCTCTCTCGTACCCTGCAAAGGGGATATCTATAAAGTCCCTGCAGCTGTGTTTGGACTCCAGGGGATCATCCCCCATCATGGCCACGGCTTAGTCTGCTGGTGACTGAAATTTTCCCTTCCCCCCTAAGCCCGGTCTTTGAACCGCTAACTTAACGATATCGTCTGTTTCTACAGTTGATGTTATTACCTTGCCCGCCTTCCTAGCTCTGGTATGAAATTCAAACTGCGCACGTGAGCATATGATTGCCTCTCGAGGCCTCCTATTTTGATGTTTAATCAAGGGTTGTCCTTCCTTGGAAGGGCGTAATTAACGTCATAGCCTTTATGGTATGGCAGACTTTTGGTCCCGACTCGGACTTCACAATCGACTGACCAAGTCAGATCGAGCGCACAATAACATTGTCACTCCGGTGACTGGCACGCCTAATAATCAATAAATACAAATAAATAAATAACCAATATAAATAAATAAATATATATATATATATATATATAAAAGATCGTTCCACACTGCCCTAGCCGTAGTCTGGTGTGCCCATAAGATGCTTGGGATGGAGTCCACCCACGAGTTCCCAGCTTGTTCTAGATAGGTCTTGATGCCATGGAGAAGTGTCCTGTTGCATTCTCTACTAACCCGTTGGCCTAGGGATGGCCCACTGATGTGTAGTGATTCCAGATCCCTAGTTCTGAGTACTTTGAGATATTCTAACCAACACCTTTGTCTCATATTCAATTCCTTTTGGGAGAATAAATATTTCAAGCTCTTGTGGTCAGAGTACACCGTGAATTTTTCTCCATAGAGATAGTGTCTCTAGATCTTCAAAGAAAATACTACTGCGGCCAACTCGAGGTCGTGCATCGGGTAGTTCTCCTCATGCTTCTTAAGTTGTCGTGAAGAGTAAGCAATAACCCTCCCTTGTTGCATTAACACAAATCCGATGTTAATACCAAAAACATCGATATATATCTCAAATTTCTCTCCCTCGACAGGCAGTGCTAAGAATGGGACAGTTGTCAAATGATCTTTCAAAGCTTGGAAACTTCCTCACAATCCTCATTCCACTCGTAGGGTATCTCCTTGTGGGTCAGCCTAGTAAGAGGAACAACAATCTTGGAGAAATCCTTTATGACACGTCGATAGTAACCAACTAGACTAAAGAAACTTCAGATCTCAGTTGCATTTGTTGGCCTTTCCAAATTCTTCACAGTCTCGACCTTCGATGGATCTACAGATATTCCATTCTTCGAAATCACATGTCCTAAGAAAGATGCCTCTGATGCGGGATGGACCACGGACTCGACTCGAATTATGAATGTGATCCTCGGACTCTAGACGAGCTCGCGATTATCCCTTAGCGAGTGAAGCGTCGGACGTGCGCTGTTGAGAAACCGGCAGTGAGCTAGGGTGGTCGGCTCTCTCTTGTGCCCCGATCGGGTCACGGGACGGTCACGCTCTCTCTTGCAGCAGCGATGATATGAAAAATATAGCGAGCTAGATCCTAAAACGTGCTCTCTAGCAGCGGCAAATAAAGCATATATGAAATAAAGTAAAATGCCAAGTGAAGGAGCGGACACGATACCTCCACGCTTTCGGCGTGGGGAAGACGGACCCTATCGAACTCGTACTCCTGGAACAAATATTACACAATAATGACAGCAATGAATTACTGCTCACTCCACGCAGGGAGGTAAAGGGCTACACAAGTGGGTCCGGGAGGACCATTTTCGGGTTGACGGGCGGCTTCTCGCGTAGCTTCGGCAACACCCGAACTCGTGACTGTGGGGCCCACATGCTGGCCGGAGGGGCCGTGTGGGACCGGGCGGCTCCGCTGTAGTGGGGACGCTTGGGGAAGCACTCCCCGGGATGGCGGCACGCTGGTTTGCCAGCCTGAGGCTGGGCGGCTCCGATCGGCACAGGTTGGAATAACCGGCCACGGATCTGCCGGTTCTATTTTTCAGCGTGCGACCCAACAAGATCACTCGCAGCGACCAATCCCAATGTCGGATCGACGATCAGGAGGTACCGTTGGAAAGCTCTATCGAAATCTTTCAAGATAGAACTAGAGAGAGAAGTTGGATCTTCACGGATCTGGGCCTTAATTATTTTTGAAGCTGCTGTTGTACAGTACCCGAACTCTCAGATCAGCAGGGAACTTTCCTGAGAGTTGCCTTTGACCGTGAGGTAGACGTCCGATTCAGCTCCTGAGCTCTTCACAAACGTTGTAGAGGTTTGAACAAGGAAAACGGAAATAATTTTTGTGGAAGGATTGGTGGAGGCTACGATTTGTTATGGATTTTGGACTGACTGGTGGTCGGATCTAGAAACATGCTGACAGAACTGTAGATGGTTCGGAAAGGGAATTTCTAAAAATATGAAATGAGCTTTAAAAATTCCACGAAATATTAGCGGTGGAGGAGAAGGTGGATAGAACTTCCAGTAAATTGGGGAGCTCTTGGAAAAATCCAAAGGTGGTCGAGAGATAGAAAACTCAGGGATGCTATCACTGTAGACAGAAACCTGGCAGAATTGGAATGACAAGTTGGATGAAAATGTAAAAATATGAAACGGGATCTAATGGCCAAACCAATTTTTGTAGAAGATGGTGAGACCTTTGGAACACACCCTAAAAAATTCAGCTCAAGAAGATCTTCGAGGTGTGAGCAAAAATTCATGGAAGTAGCTTCTATCTTGATGGACAGAACTCCGACGATAGCTTCGCGGCGGCGAGATGGCAGCACGAACGGCGGCGGCAGCGGCACAGATGATGATCAGAGATTGAGGGGAGGAGATGGAAGGTAGATCCACTCTAGAATTGGGTTGGGAAGGGAAGAACACCAGAGGAAGGGAGAGGGGCGCAAGAAGCTCCTTGGGCTTTCACAATTTTTTCTATCATTCATTAATTTCCAAATGGAAAATACAAGGTTTTATATGCTTCACATCAAATCCAATCTCTACCATTGGATCTAGGGATGGGGGAGGGATGGCCTAGATTAAATGTGACCAAAACACAAAAAAAAATTTAAAATATTCCAAGTGGAAGGGGGCGCCCCCTTGACTAGGTGAAAGGGTTGAATGGGTAGGTGATGCGGGATGAGACCACGGACACGACTCGAATGAGGAATGCAGTTCTCAGACTCTAGGTGAGCTCGTGATTTTCCCTTAACGAGAGAAGCGTCGGACGTGCACGGTTGAGAAATCGGCAAGAGCTAGGGTGGTCAATTCTCTTTTGTGCCTGGATCGGGTCACGGGATGGTCACGTACTCTCTTGCAGCAACGGTAATAAGCAATATACAGCGAGCTAAATACCCCTACACATGCTCTCTAGTAGTGGCATAAGAGATATATATGAATAAAGCAAATGCCAAGGGAGCGAATGCGATACCTCCACGCTCTCGGCGTGGGGACGACGGACCCGGCCGAAGTCGTACTCCCGGGACAGTTAATACATGAAGATTACAGCAATGAGTTACAGCCCACTCCACGTAGAGAGGTAAAGGGCGACACAATGGGGTCCGGGAGGATCGATTTCGGGTTGACGGGCGGCTTCTCACGTAGCTTCGGCAGCACCTGAACTCGTGACGGTGGGGCCCACGTGCTGTCCGGAGGGGCCGTGTGGGACCCGGTGGCACCGCTATAGTGGGGGATGCCTGGATGAGCGCTCCCTGGAGTGAAGGCGCGCTGGTTCGCCGGCCGGAGGCCGGGCGGCTCCGATCGGCACCGGTCGGAATAACCGGCCGCGGATCTGTCGGTTCTATTTTTCAGTGTGCGACCCGACGAGATTGCTCGCTGCGACCAGCCCCGATGTCAGAATGCGACGAAACTAGTGCCGTTGGAAAGCTACTTCAAAGGGCTTCAACCCCATGGGATTACAGAAAAATAACCAGGCTTGTACTTCTGATTGGCGAATTTTGAAGGTTTCTGTTGTACAGTACCCGAACTCTGAGATTAGCAGGGAACTTGTCTGAGAACTACCATTGACCAATAGATAGATGCTAGAATATGAAGTTGTGTTATTCATCAAAGTTGTAGGAAATCAAGATAGAAAATTGGGACTATTTTCGGATCTGGAAAATAAGAAGAATTGGATCTTCTGGAGAGTTTACACTAGAAGGTGGTTGGATCTGGAAACAGGCAGATAGAACAGATTTTGGGACTTGGGAAAATTTTGTAAAATATGTGGAAGGCTAACCAAAAATTATAAAAATTTGTGGTGATAGGGAAAGGTAGACAAAACTTCCAATAAATTTGGGAGCGCTTGGAAAAATCAAAGAGGGGTCCGGATATGGAAAACTCAGAGCAGCTATCACTATAGACAGAGACAAGGCAGATCTGGGAGTGAAAGAGGAACGAAAATGGAAAAATACTAAATGAAGGAATTTGGACGTGAAAATTTAGGTGGACATGGGAATTCAAGGTAATAACACACCCTCAAGATTTCAGCTTGAGATCTTTACGTGGTGGAGATCAAGAATTCAGAGAAGACACCTCTATCCTGGATGGACAGAATACCAAAGACGGCATTGCGGCGGCGCGATGGCGGCACGAACGGAGGCGGCGGTGGCAACGATGATCACCAGAGATAGAGGGGAGGGGATTGAAGATAGAACCACTATTTAATTGGGGGTTGGAGGAGATGAACACCAGGGGAGAGGGGAGGGGCGCAAGAAGCACTCTTGATTTTCCAACAATTTTCTCTTCATTAATGCCAACAAATGGAAAATACAACCTTTTATATGCTATGTATCTAAACAAATGTAGACCCTTGGATCTAAGGATGGGGAATGGAGGGATGGGATGAAGTGTGAACAACACACAAAAAATTAAATACTACAAGTGGAAGGGGGTGCCCCCTTGACCAAGGGGTAGGTTGGTGGCCAACCTTTGAAATTTTGACCCCTTTGTCTCCCATGTGGTCAATTGGCATTCAACCCTTCTAGATGGCCACCTAAGATGGTTGACCAGCCCCACATAGGTGACATGGACCAATGGGAAAGGGCTGAGGGCTCCCTAACTAGACCTACTACACAATTGCATAAAAACCCACACAATCCAAGGGAATGACACATTGGCTTACAAAGCCGTACATTTACGTACATACTTTCCCAAGGATATGAACACAAACTAAAAGGACATAAATGTAAAAGAAAAGGTACATGCTCAGCGTCGATTCCCATCAACTCTCCCCAGGTGGGAGGAACTCGTCCCTGTCGAGTAGGGGTATGGATGCTCGAGTACTCCGGCGGATCCATCACCGTGCCAAGTAGCGCGGGTATGCTCCACTCCAAGTGATCGTCACCTGCTCATTCCATATATACTCGATATGCGCGAACTGCTATGGGCTAAAGGTGGACACTCTGGGTGGGGCACTCTCAAAAGGGAAGGAAGCAGCTCGAAGACTCACTAGGAATCACCGCTGAGTCCCTGTAGGTGACTGATCCGGGTATAGATGTAGAACCGATCCCATACTCATCGAGCGAGTCCAATCGCCTCTTACTCATAAGAGAACGACAACGAGCTTGCACAAGACACATGCAGACTCTCCAAACACTAACACACATATGCAAACAACACAAATAAGAAACGGACTCATGCATGACTCTAGACAAAACTAGTGTTAGTCCGACCCATACATGGATGACGGCGGGCCAGGACACCCGAATGTGTGCCATGCATGCATTTGATGTAACCGGAGATGGGTGGTATAGAGAACACCTAAATGGCCAAGTATGACCCAATCATGCATGGACGCCCCTTTGGATTTGGGAGACTTGAGAGGGCTAGGGAAGCCGGGTGTGGAAGGGCCGGATGTGGGTGTATCGGAGATGGGTTTAGGTGGGTCGGAGAAACCAAAATCTACGTGACCCCCAAATGATGGTTCGGACCTATGACTATGCAGAGGTTGCTTGACCCAAGTGGAAAAGGCATGATAGTGAACCCCGCGGAGGAAGTGAAGTGGAGACTCGAGAGATTCACTAGTGAAGGGGTCAAAAGGGTCGAAGAAGGTATGACCCCGTGAGATGGATTCCAACATGACATGGTCCCAATCGTGAAATTCTTGAAGGTGCGGTTGGTCACCTTCCTCCGTCATGGTAGATGGGACCGTGTATAGGAAATATGACTCCTCCCTTGGAAGCAAAGTCATGAAGTCGGGCTCATCCGGTAGCGGGAGAAGTAGAAGAACCTCCGTGGTAACACAACCCATGGTGCATACGGGGGTAATGGACCCTATAGCCGGATGGGTGAAGCTACGACTAGTGGATTGGTCGAAGCCTCGGGCCAATAAATGCGTAAAGGTCAACTGCCGGTCTAACCCTTTAAGAAGGTCGTCCAATGTGTCCACATAGTGACTAGACCGGAAGGTGGTGTGAAATGAATTGCTTGGTACTAGAGGTAGTGTGGGGTCCATAGATGGGAAGGGAGGTGGGACCAAGCCATCCTTGAGCCAACGAAGAAGCGGCTCGACTATGTATATCGTTCCCGTAAGAAACACGGATGGCTCGGGCTTTGGTAGCTCCAAAGAAGAAGGTTCCGAATGAAGATCGGAAGTAGATGGCAATGAAGCTCTAGGGAAGGGGTTCTCTGATTGAGGTGGGGAAGGCCATGGTGTAGGCGGTCCGACCGGATCGGGACTTGGTTGGGAGGGAGATGTTTGCCGAAGGGTAGTCAGGGCCGCATCGGCTCGTTGTAGGTCATCATTAAATTGAGACTCAAATGGCTCGACCTCCAGAGCGACCTTATAGGACTGTGCCAGAGAGAATGCATCGCAGACAAGACATTGGATTCGAAAGTAAATCCGTAAACCTCTCCGGAACTGAAATGCGACCGTGGTGCTCTCCTCTCCCAAGCCATATTCCAACCAATACGTATGATATGCCCGAATGTACTCGGACACGGACCTATCGCCATGGACGGGTCGATATGGGTTGGCCATAGTCGCCAAAATGTGGGAATGGATCCCTAGGAATGGATATGCAAGGCCATTTGGGACAAGACACTAGACCGATTATGTAAGGTTGGGATGCATGCACACTAAGGATAAGACACCAAGACTCGGTATGGGGCGGAGTTAATCTATCCGAAGATCACTCGCGCAAGTGTACGGCCTTCCCGATAGGCGTAGCCAAACGTTCGGATAACACCTTTTGATATACCGGGTGATTGGGATGTAAATACGACCCAAAAGACACTTTTTTTTTATTTTAAAACAATGATGACCCTAACACGACTTAGACAATGACTAAGGACTAGACGTAAATGACACTCTCCTTTTTTTTGTGACATCCTAGACTCAAACTCGCTCTGATACCAAATTGATGCGGGACGAGACCACGGACACGACTCGAATGAGGAATGCAGTCCTCGGACTCTAGGTGAGTTCGTGATTATCCCTTAACGAGGGAAGCGTCGGACGTGCACGGTTGAGAAATCGGCAAGAGCTAGGGTGGTCAATTCTCTTTTGTGCCCGGATCGGGTCACGGGACGGTCATTAACTCTCTCGCAGCAGCGGTAATAAGCAATATATAGCGAGCTAGATACCCCTACACATACTCTCTAGCAGCAGCATAAGAGATATATATGAATAAAGCAAATGCCAAGTAAGGGAGCGAATGCGATACCTCCACGCTCTCGGCGTGGGGACGACGGACCCGGCCGAAGTCGTACTCCCAGGATAGTTAATACATGAAGATTACAGCAATGAGTTACAGCCCACTCCACACATGGAGGTAAAGGGTGACACAATGGGGTCCGGGAGGACCGATTTCAGGTTGACGGGCGGCTTCTCGCGTAGCTTCGGCAACACCTGAACTCGTGACGGTGGGGCCCACGTGCCATCTGGAGGGGCCGTGTGGGACCCGGTGGCACCGCTGTAGTGGGGGATGCCTGGATGAGCGCTCCCTGGAGTGAAGGCGCGCTGGTTCGTCGGCCGGAGGCCGGGCGGCTCCGATCGGCACCGGTCGGAATAACCGGTCGCGGATCTGCCGGTTCTATTGTTTAGCGCGTGACCCGACGAGATTGCTCGCTGTGACCAACCCCGATGTTGGAATGCAACGAAACTAGCACCATTGGAAAGCTACTTCGAAGGGATTCAACTCTATGGGATTATAGAAAAATAACCAGGCCTGTACTTCTGATTGGCGAATTTTGAAGGTTGCTGTTGTACAGTACCCGAACTCTCAGATTAGCAGGGAACTTGTCTGAGAACTGCCACTTACCGATAGATAGACGCCAGAATCTGAAGTTGTGTTCTTCATCAAAGTTTTAGGAAATCAAGAGAGAAAATCGGGACTATTTTTGGATGTGGAAAATAGGAAGAATTGGATGTTCTGGAGAGTTTCCACTAGAAGGTGGTCGGATCTGGAAACAGGTAGACAGAATAGATTTTGGGACTTGGGCAAATTTTGTAAAATATGTGGAAGGCTAACCGAAAATTATGAAAATTCGTGGTGATAGGGGAAGGTGGACAAAACTTCCAATAAAGTTGGGAGCATTTGAAAAAATAAAAAAGGCGTCCAGATATGGAAAACTCAGAGCTGCTATCACTATAGACAGAGACAAGGCAGATCTGGGAGTGAAAGAAGAACGAAAATGGAAAAATATTAAATGAAATAATTTGGACTTGAAAATTTAGGTGGAAATGGAGATTCAAGGTAATACCACACCCTCAAAATTTTAGCTTGAGATCTTCACGTGGTGGAGATCAGGAATTCGGAGAAGACACCTCTGTCCTGGATGGACAAAATACTGAAGATGGTTTCGCGACGGCACGATGGCGGCACGAACGGAGGCGGCGGCGGCACTGATGATCACCGGAGATAGAGGGGAGGGGATTGAAGATAGAACCACTCTAGAATTGGGGGTTGGAGGAGATGAACACTAGGGGAGAGGGGAGGGGCGCAAGAAGCACTCTTGATTTTCCAACAATTTTCTCTTCATTAATGCCAACAAATGAAAAATACAACCTTTTATATGCTATGTATCTAATCAAATGTAGACCCTTGGATCTAGGTATGGGGAATGGAGGGCTGGGATGAAGTGTGAACAACACACAAAAAAATAAAATACTACAAGTGGAAGGGGGCGCCTCCTTGACCAAGGGGTAGGTTGGTGGCCAGCCTTTGAAATTTTGACTCCTTTGTCTCCCATGTGGTCAATTGGCATTCAACCCTTCTAGATGGCCACTTAGGATGGTTGACCAGCCCCAAATAGGTGACATGGACCAATGGAAAAGGGCTGAGGGCCCCCTAACTGGACCTACTACACAATTGCATAAAAACCCACACAATCTAAGGGAATGATGCATTGGCTTATAAAGCCATACATTTGCGTACATACTTTCCCAAGGATATGAACACAAACTAAAAAGACATAAATGCAAAAGAAAAGGTACATGCTCGGCGTCGATTCCCATCAGTAGGTAGCCTACCTTGGAAAATTTTAACCACTTGTCTACCCATGTGGCATTTGGCATTCAACCCTTCTAGATGGCCACCTAGGATGGTTGACCAGCCCCACATGGGTGACATGGACCAATGGGAAAGGGTTGGGGGGCCCCTTGCTGGTCCTACTGACAAATTACATAGAAACCCACACAATCTATGGCAATGACGCATTGGCTTACAAAGCCTTACAATTGCGCATATACTTTCCCATGGATATAAAAATAAACCAAAGGACATAAATGTAAAATAAAATATACATGCTCGGTGTCGATTCCCATCAACTCTCCCCGGGTGGGAGGAACTAGACCCCGTCGAGTAAGAGGTGCGGCTGCTCGGGTACTCCGGCGGATCCATCACCGTGCCAGGTAACGTGGGTATGCGCCACTCCAAGTGACCATCACTTGCTCATTCCTTATATACTCAATATCGACACGCTGCTATGGGCTAGAGGTGGACACTCCGAATGGGGCACTCTCAAAAGGGGAGGTGGTCGCTCGAAGACTCACTAGGAATCACCGCTGAGTCCCTGTAGGTGACTAGATCCGGGTGTAGATATAGAACTGATCCCATACTCATCGAGCGAGTCCACTCGCCTCTCACTCATAAGAGACCGTCAACGAGCTTGCACAAAACACATGCAGACTCACCAAGCACTAACACACGTATGCAAATCACACAAACAATCGACTTAAAACACACCACACAAACAAACCACACAAAGAAAACACACTCACTCATATATGACCCTAGACTAAGGTGGCGATATCAATCCCACTAAGTGGCTGCATCCTGAGCTGTGGTAAGATCCTGAGCTTCCACTTCATAGTACTCATCGGCTAGCACCTGATCGGCCACATAAGTGACAAGTTCAAGCTCAGAAGGCAAGGTCTCTTCAACCCCTAGGGCTAGTGTGGCATGGGCAGGGCATTCACTGGCAATGTGGCCAAACCTGTGACAGTGGAAACATTGCACTCGCGACCTACTACTCTCTCCGATAAGAGGGGACTTACCCTTATCCTCCCGATGGGTAGGGGGTGTAGGCAACAAGGGTGGAGGTGTAGGTGCCGTGGGCAACAGTGGAGGAAGTGTCGGGGCCAGGGGACGGGCTATGGCTGCCGGGGGACGGGTGTGGACGTCGAAAAATGTCGATGATGATCATATGGCATGCACGTCTCGACACTCGAGAGCAAGCCGAAGATGAAAATACCAAATAAACCTCATGCCTCCCCGATCAGGATGAGGACTTGCTTGGTGGTCCGCTAGCCGATGAGGGAGCCCCCCGGGCGGAAGATATGGCCACAACTCTACAGCCGGCCGTGCCGAGAGCTGAATCAAAGAAGAGTCGGGGACTCCGACATAGCCCGACGTGCACCGAAAGTCACGCAGAGTCTGGGACCGGGCCCCAAAGGCTGCGAATGGAACATTGTAGAGGTCATACATAGCAACCGGAACCTTCCGGGAATGTCGACATTCACGTAAAATGGCCGCGACTTCGAGAAGAATCCGTTTAGTGCTTAAAACGGCACGAGGGGGCTTTAAAACGGCGCGCCTTAAAACGGCGCCCCCCCTTTAAAACGGCGCGCCCCCTTTGGAATATGGTGCCGTTTTAACCTCTTTTATTTTCATTGGCTACACGGCGCGCTCGAAGGGGGCCTCCATTTTGGATGCTTAAAACGGCGCGCCCCCCTTTGGATGTGGCGCCGTTTTAACCCCTTTCTCTGAAGCATTTCCTGGCGAGCAACCAACCCATCCCGTCGGCATTACGGTCCCCTGTTTCCTGCGAACAGCACGTCGACGAACTGCTTAAAATGGCAAAAGGTATGCTTCGACCCGTTGGGCATCCAAGCATGTTCTTCAAATGGAAACCCTCGAGCCCTGCACCGTCGAACGTCCACTTCGTCCGTCGGCCACCCATGCTCCTGCAAATGATGAAAGCCGCGTGTCTCGCGGTGGATATGCCAACAGAGGAGGAGGCCATGCCTCTGCCCCTCTCCCGATCACACTGTAGCCGCGGCGGAGGTGACGTCCACGACAACGGCACTCGACACGGTGACCCCAGCGACGTCAGCAACGGCAACTGCGAACAGAACAAAAGCCATAGAAATGGGAAGCTTGCTTCCCTGCTCCCCCTATAAATACAAGCTCCAGGCAAGAAGCAAATAGAGAGGAGGGACGCTCTACTGGCGGCGAAGCCCTGCTCCGAAGTGTGAAGAGAGATAAGAGGGTGAAAGAAAGAAGGAGAGGTGAGGGGAAGAGAGCTCGGTTCCCCCCTTTGTCTTTGCATTTCCTTCTGCCCCTTTGATTTCCTTTTGGTGATCTTCACATGTAGACCTTTGTCTTCGTATTCTCTTTCAATGTAATCGGAGTTCGGTCTGTTGTGAAATGAAAGGAAAACTCCCCTTTGGGAGATCTTGATGCCTCAATCCCCCTCAATACTCATCCCATAGTGGCTCTATTTTTTTTTACCGCCGTGTTCTTGTGTCGACTTCGGCTCTCACGTGGTCTTCAGCCACGCGATCACGGCAACCCTCGGGTCGTCGGAGTTCCTTTGTAGGCTGGCCCTCAGGATCTCCGGCCCCGAACGGGGGAGTCAATACGATCGCAACAACCCATGGGTCACCGGTTTCCCTTGTAGGCTAGCCCTCGGGATCTCCGGCCCCAAATGGGGTAACTTTACTGGTGTCGTTGCTTAGCACGCACCGGGATGTTTCGGGGCCGTCGGAGTTCTCTCCGCATGGCGCGCCCCATATTTTTCCCCCAGACCCTTCCGATCTAGGGGAGGTGCTGCCCGATTTTCGTCAGGGTCAAGAACACCAAGAACAATGAATGAATGTATCATAGAATTTGCCTACGGGTGAAAGAAAAGAAACACACAGTAAAACTCTGTGAACTGAACCCCCCGAATAAAACACTTAAACCTCTTGCTCATTCACCTTAACAAACCATCAACGATGCTTAAACCTTCATCCTATTGATCTAGGGTGTCAATTGAACAATTAATCTAACTATTGATCCTTCTGTAGGCTATAGAATCAAGAACAGAAAGCAAAACAAGTCCACAGAACGAAACGATGTCCCGACGTGGCCTA
Source organism: Amorphophallus konjac (assembly GCA_022559845.1). Taxonomy (NCBI): domain Eukaryota; kingdom Viridiplantae; phylum Streptophyta; class Magnoliopsida; order Alismatales; family Araceae; genus Amorphophallus; species Amorphophallus konjac. Next base: position 403,870,156 of record CM040123.1, read on the forward strand.
ATCCGGCGCTGTCACCCCTCACCGCGCCGATTTAACACCTCTCTCGTACCCCCCATCTCCATTTACACCTTAAAACGGCGCCCCTTATCCGGCGCGCCCCCCGTCTCCATTTACATCTTAAAACGGCGCCCCTTTACCGGCGCGCCCCACCCTTGAAACCCCTTAAACCGGCGCGCCCCATGGGTACCTCCACCCGGCGCCCCCCCCCCCCTTTACTGCCTCTATCCGGCGCGCCCCCCCCTTACTGCCTCTATCCGGCGCGCCCCCCCTTGACTCATTCTGCAACCGGCGTGCTTCATTAAAAAAAAGGGGGGAGGGAATTAACTAAGTAGGAAGAAAAGGCTTGAATTGATGAATAAAGCGAAGGAAGAGAACTAAACCCAAAAAAAAAAAACGAAAGGAATTCTATTACCCGCGCCTTAACCAAATTTTGTTCCGGGGGCGCTGCCCCCGAAAACCCCCGCAAAGGGCGTTGCCCCCTTGACCCCCACGACCTGACCGGGCAGGTCGAACCCCGCGACCTGACCGCGCAGGTCGATCCGCGTGCGAGGGCGCACATTGTCGAGTTTTGGCCTTACACTTAACGACCCGCTCCCCCGGACTGTGTGATGATGCCCCGTGGTATCGGACATGGACCTCGGGATCCCCGACATGGTCATGATCCGTGCACCTCTTGGGCCGATAGTTCATCAAATTGACCCACTTCTTCCGGGATCCGATCCCGCACCCACATGAAACGTGCCGTACCTACGGTAGATATCCGAATGTCTTTGTTGTTACCTTCGATGCTTCGAATATGAACTCTCGACCGAATACTGGATGGTCCTTAGTGACTGATATATATATATATATATATATATATATATATATATATATATATATATATATATACCGGGATCTAATCCCGCACTTTCATTAAATTCGCCGCACTCGCAGCAAGTATTTGTACGGTTTTTGAACACCGTTTTACATACCGACGCGGAGGGTTTAAATCATGTCAACCCAACTCGCATGCTTTAATGAAAAACGATCTTTAGGTCATTTGACCCCTTTTCTTGGCGATTAATCAGAGGTCTTCCCCTCTCTGAGGGGATGTAATTAACGTCGCGCCCTTTATGGCGCGGCGGGTCTCCAGTCCCGACCCGATATCCACAATCATCTGATCAGTCAGATGGAGCGCACCCCGGGCTTCGGACCACTCCAGTCTTGAAGCCCGAACACATTGTCACCTAGGTGACTGGCACGCCCTCGCACTAGATAAACCGATAAAAAGACCACCGATATCCCGATACTTTCACACACGAAACCTAGTGCGTTCCACAAGCTGGCACGCCCGGTGGGACTGGACTACCTCTCATCTTTTCGCCAAGATTAGGGGCCCAATGGCCTTTTCCGAAGTCTTAACTTCCGCATTTTTGAAATTGCAGGAGGGATCCATTTCTGAAGAACCAATGGCTGTCACTTTCGGTCCATTGGTTGTGGCGAGCCATGCGGAGCATGGCTACTTGGCAGTGCCGATCCAGTTCGGCGATTTTCCCCTGGTCGTTGGCTTCCCCAACTTCCTCGGGGTTATGTTCGTGGACCTCTTGGATGTCAAGGAGGTCGAGCCCGTCGCCCCCGTGGAGGCGACACCCGAAGCTGTGAAGATAGTGGGCTATTACGTCCACCACATTGAAGCAAAGAAGAAATGCACCTCGGCTGCCAGGAGGGCGGCAAGGAGAACCACTAGCACGCCGCAAGGTCGGCTTTCCCTCTCGGGCAAATCCGTAATGATCGGAGGAGTCCGAGTGTACCTGAATGGCCGTCAGGCCACGATCTCACCAGATAGGGTAATCCCAATGGTGCCGGTGCACAACCAATTCCAAGCACTGGCCTGGGAGCGAGAAGACCGCATCAGGTCCATGCCAAAGCAAGAGTCGGCCCAGAAGCCGACTGAATTCAAGCAAGCATGGGTCCCCATCAGGCGGGCCCAAGCCTCAACTCAACTAGAGCCCGTTAGGACTGACCGGCTCAAGAAAAAGATGGAGGAAGATAAGAAGAGAAGATTGAGGCGCCGGTTCAAGCGTCTCGAAGACCTGCCTTCCGTGCTCACGGTCGGCAGGCGAACATCTATTTGAAGGAAAGAAGATACAACATGATGCACGAGCGGAGGCATCTCGCCTATAGACCGCCAGTGCAAGCATCACCACCAACTGTCTGCCCCAGCCAGGGAGAAGACGACATCACTCAAGCCGTGAGGGGATGTCTCCACAGCCTTGGAAACACCCTCTTGGGAACTCAGCGGCTCCTAGAAGCCGTGAATGATGCTGAAAGAAACCGGGAGCAACAAGTTAACCCGGAAGATATCGAAGATGCGGAGTCAGGGTGCTATGGGCCGCCCCTCTATAAAGAAGCTCCACCAAGAGTCTCGGTGTTTGATAGGATAACCTTTCCTAGACTGACAACCAGGGAGGCGGCTCGAAGAAACCAAAAGATGCGGGTTTATACCTGTAATATGGCCGGAGTGGCCAACCAATATGGAGCCCTACCTGAAGACCAAGAAGAGATGGCCAGGTTGGCTGGCAGGTCGGGTCCCCTAACTAGAAGAGGAGCAGCTGCAGCTGAGATAATACAAGCCCTTGCCGGTGAAACAAGTTCAGATGCGGTCGCCATGGCGGCGAACGTGATTACCACTGGGGATGAAGGAGAAAGGGTAGCGCCTTCTCTAGATACTCTGACAGAAGGGGGAGGCCAAGCTCCTAGCCCTTCCACCTCCGACCCGGCGATGCTGATGCTGCTTCAAGCCTATCGACAGGAGATCGAAGCTCTGAAGCGACAGGTGGGCGAACTGACCATGCATGCTTCCACGTCGAAGCAGGTCGAACCGTCTCCAGAAACATCCAGGCAAGGCGCTGGAGAATTTGAGGGTTCACCCAAGGTGACGGCCTCTCAGCCAATCCCCAACTATGCTGGGGGCATGGCCCCAATGACCCCTTCGGCTCCTCAACACCAAGGCACCGCCACTATACCCCAGGCGACGGTGTTGACGACGCCACAGATGCAGTCAGCTCATTTCTACCCAGAAGCAGTGGATCCGGCAACGGCTAACAAGCTCATGATCGAGCAGATAGTCGAGATGAAGCTGGCCGACCGGGGAAGTGAAGAATATGCCTCATATGATGTGTACAAGGTACCCTACCCTGTCCATCATGCGGGGAAGAGATTGCCTCCTGGCGTCAGCAAGCCGCCAAAGTTTGACAAATTTAATGGCCAGGGGTCACCGAAGGAGCACATAGCCTATTACGTCAATGTGATGGGCGATCTGGCGACTGATGAATCATACCTACTGAAGTTCTTCGGGTCCTCGCTCACAGGGCTCGCCTTCGAATGGTACTCGAACTTGCCGGCGGGGTCCGTTAATGACTGGCCAGATTTGCAAAGAAAATTTCGGGAGCGGTTCCACGTCACCGAAAGAGAGGTCACAGTGGCCGAGCTCTATGCAACCAAGCAGAAGAATGATGAAACTGCTCTAGAATTCATCAAGAGATGGCGGAACCTCAGCATGAGGTGTAGACGCCCGCCACACCAAGAAGATGCGGTTCAAATCTGCAAGCAGAATTTGAAGCGTGAAGTTTTCAAGAAAATGATCGGGATGGAGATCAAGTCATTTGATCGATTAAATAATGTGGTGGTGGAAATTGAGTCCTACCTCTCCAAATACTCTTCCGCACCGGCCACCTCAGCCCAAAAAGGAAAATCAATTGAGAAGCGGTCCGTGCCCAAAGAAGTCAACACTATCGACTTCAAGGATTTCGAGAAGCAGAAGGACAATGATAAAGGAGTCGCCAGTGCTCCTCCGGCCAAGCAGGCTGAACAACAAGAGGCCGCCTCCTTGCGGTCAAGAATGAAGAAACTTTACTCCTTCCCGAAGGAGAAGACCCGGGTCATCTTCGAGTGGGCCACCAAATATAACAAAATTACTCTCCCGGAGCCAAAGAGACCCGGTGACATCAAGAGGAAAGATGATCCTCGATTTTGCCCTTACCATCAGATGCTCGGGCACACCCTCGAAGACTGTTACGTCTTCAAAGACATCATTGAAGGCATGATCAAGAAGGGAGAGCTCCAGATGGGCGAACACAAGGTGGACCCGCCCCGCCCGCATGAGATGCCGTGATGGGGGCAACCGTAAATATGATATCCTTATACCAACAACTACCCGAAGAAGTGTCAGATGCTTGTGCAATGCACACCTATGAGGCATTTGTTCTCGCTCCCGCAGAGAGCCATGGAGATTGGCAGATGGTGCCAAAGAAGACAAGAAGAAAGTCGACATCCCGCCCTACCCCGGGAGTCCGAATTCATGGCGTCACGCCTCAGCCACCACCACCGGTTGTCACCCGGTCTGGTATGAAACTGCTCCTCAGTTGGTCCTCCGAAGAATGACTGACAACAGGAAGAAGCCACTCTTGTTGCGGATGCACATGCAAGTCAGCCCGGTGGTTAAACGGCTGCAGGCAATCATTGACGGGTTAGAAGAATATGAACAACCCAAGATCCAGCCAGTGCGGCTGAAGGAATATGTCCCCTGGGAACATTTTGAATCCTTAAAATTGGCTGAAGAAGCTGAACCCGAAACACAAGAAACCGGCATATGGGATGAACTTCCCCGAGAACAGCTTCCAGCTGTAAAAGAAGAGAAGAAGAAAAAGAAGAAGAAGCTGAAGAATAAAAGAAAATGCAGCCTTTTGTCTTGCAATACCTTGTCGGCCTTGTTCAACATGGCACAAAACTCTGAAGAGGAGGGAGAAGAAGAAATATGCTTCGCACCTACCGAAGCAAACCAAGTCGAGGCCTCTACTTCCCAACATGTCACCAGGTCTGGGAGAAGGTGGGGACGTTTGCCCCCGGCCAATCACAATATTATATTCAGGGGCGAGCGGCCATACCAAATCCCCGAACTTGAAGTGAAGGGCGCAGCAATCCCGCCTCCATCGGGCTTGTACCCTGAAGATGCAGCAGGCGAAGTGGTACCCTCGTTCGCCGAATTTTTGCTCACGAAGAAGAGCAAACAACCATACCAACAGCCCGGGTCCAAGGCCAAGAGCACTCTTGCCTCCACCTCGGGAATGCCCCCTCTGGCAAATAAAGATGATGAGGGCGCCACCCCTGTGGCTCAGCCCGTGCAAATGAAAGAACCAGCCGACCAAGCAAGCCGGAGTCGGGCGGCCCCCGAAGAAGATAAACTATCTTCCCCGCCGACTCCTCCGACACCAGAACATGGCACGCATAGCAAAGCCGAAGAAGCAAAGTTAGCTAACGTCCGAGCCGGCTCTCGGATATTGAAACAATTGAAAAGAATCCCAGCAAGATTCAGTGTCTGGGAGATACTCTCCCTGGATGAGGAAACCAGGCAGGCTGTCATTGCGGCTCTGCAAACCCCGGCGCATTATGAAAGCTATTTTGCTGAGTTGCAGTTGGGAACAACCATCACCTTCACCGAAGAAGACATGCTCTTTCCTTCGGTCAGCCACAACAGACCCTTGTACATGAGGGGGCAGTTGAACGGCCAGCCTATAAATAGGATCTTGGTCGATACAGGGGCAGCAGTAAACATACTCTCCTACCAGGTTTACCAGAAACATTACTTTAATGTGCACCTGATCAAGGTCAGGGATATGAAGATAACTGGGTTCAACCAGAAGTCTGAAGTTCCCATGGGTGTAGCAGAGTTTGAGCTGTCACTAGGAGACTTCACCACCAAAGTGCAGTTCCACGTCATCAACTCCGATACCACATATAAAGCATTGCTCGGCCGACCGTGGCTGCATCAGAATCGGATAGTGTCTTCAACCCTGCACCAGTGCATTAAGTACTCCCGAGATGGAAAAGAAGAAAGAATATTTGCAGACTTACACCCCTTTGAGGTGTTTGAATGCCACCTGCTCGATGCTGCACTTTACATGGAGGAGCCGAAGCAGAATCCCCAGCCGACTCAAAGCAAAGGGAAGGAGATAGCAGAGGACGACGACTGGTTCCCTCCACCACCGCCCGACTATGTGGCACCGCAGGAAGTGTCACACATTTCTAAAGTTGAAGGCGTGGTTCGAGCCATCCCCTTCAATATTTACCTCGAGACAGGAGTTCCGAAGCTCGAAGATTTGCCTGGGTATGTGAAGGTCCCTCCAGGGATCATGAAGCCCCCCACAGACTTAGACTGTCAAACAGTCGAATTCTTGAAGATCTGGGAGGTGCCCAACCCAGAGGGCCCACCTACGATATTCTATGTGGCTGATGAACATCCAGTGAAAGGGGATGATGATTGTAAATTCCCCGAAGAAATCTGTGACCCGGTCGGCCCAATCATGGGACTTCCGGATATATCCAGCAGAGTGGTGAAAATGGCTAGAGGGCAACAATTGCCCTTCTTTCAGACCGAAAGTCGGAATCAAATGTTCAAGAAGCTGTGGTATCCACCGAACCTGGATAGGGAGCTCCTGAAGATTACCCAGCACCCTGGGTTGGGTTTCTCAGCAGAAGAATTCTATGAAGCAAACATGATAGCCGTCTCAGCTCTAGTTGGCGACGGTCCCCCAGAAGACACAGATGCACTAGAAACCAAGGGCAAAGAGCAGAATATGACTTCAGCCGACAAAGCTCAAGATGAAGAAGTGTTCCTCCAGAACCCACCTCTAAGCAAGGATATAGAGGGGGTGCCATCGACTTCCGAGGCACCACTCCCAGATAGTCACGGTGGCGGGGTGCTGCCACCTCCACTTGATGCCGAAACGGAAGATAGCAGTCCAAGCTACACTCCAGATTTCTCCCTTTGTGACCCTGTTATGCTCGCAATATGTTATGAGCAGCAGCAGGAGATTGAGATGTTGAAGGCACAGTTGGCCAAGATGATCAAACTACTGTCCGGTCTTACCGAGGGTATCCACCTCCGGGAGGGCAGATCCATGAACTCGGGGGGCTCCTATGCCACCACGGAAAGATGGGAGAATCAGTACCTGACCACCAACTTTAGTACTTTTATGCACTCAAGGAGGAAGGTGAAAGAAATAGCCGGTCCTTCAACTAGCCGGCCGGCGGAACGAGTCCTCACGTTGCAGGAGAAGATGAAGAAGCCTTATTCCTTCCCGAGGGATAAAACTCGGGAGATCTTTAAATGGGCTTGCCACTATAGCAGGGTTACCTTGCCAAAGTCCAAAAGGCCAGAGGATGCTACAAGGAGTGATGACCCTAAATTCTGCCTCTACCATCGAATCCTTGGCCACCCTATAGAAGATTGCTATGTCTTCAAGGATATCGCCCAGAACCTGATCAACAGAGGAGAATTGAAGATGGAGGATTATGAGGTGAAGCCCCCACAACCCCATGAAGCAGCTGTCCGTGAAAAGGGAGTCCATGTGGTTTCCCTCCTCGCAGAGGTCACAAGCCTGGCTGGTGAAAGATGCCCTGAAGTAGATTTCCCTCAGCCTGACTCCACCTTGCCCTCACTGCTCGGCAGGTTACATCAGGAAATTGAAAGGCTGGAGGAGCACCTAGCCGAAATAAGTATGCACTGGTTTGACCCAGCAGGGGACATCCTCCCTCAGCGATACAGTCACTCAAGCCCGGAGCACTTCCTCGTGACCAGGGCAGAACTCTACAGCCACAGGCAAGAAGATGATGAGCCCGTCCTGGACTACATCAGAAAGTGGAGAAGCCTATATGTGAGATGCATCTCCCCGTTAAGCCACGAGGTTGCCACTTGGGCTTGCGGGGAAAGTCTAAAGAAGGATATTCAGCAGCGGATGGTCGGCCTTAACGTCCACTCCCTTGATCAGTTGGCCATAATAGCGGCTGATATTGAAGCCTTCCCGACAAAATACCATCCTGCCATCACCCTGGCAAGGCAAGAAGACAAACCCGGAGGTGTCAACTTCCGCACTTCTGGGCATTCGAAGGAGAAGACAAAGGAGGTAGCCAATCCTTCAACCAATCAACCGGCCTCGTTGCGAGAGAAAATGAGGAGGCCTTATTCCTTCCCAAGACACAAAACTCAGAGGATTTTTGAATGGGCTTGTCGTTACGGCAAGATTACCTTGCCGGAATCCAAAAGGCCAGAGGATGTCGAACGAAGCGACGACCCCGAATTCTGTCCTTATCATCGGGTGCTGGGGCATCCTATTGAAAATTGTTATGTATTCAAAAATATCGCTCAGGGCCTAATCAGGAAGGGCGAACTAAGGCTGGGAAAATATGAAGTGTACCCACCGCGTCCGCATGACGTGGTCGCTTATAGAAGCGGGGTCCACATGATCTCTTTGCTCACGGAGGTCACAAGCCCCACCGATGGAAGATGCCCGGAAGCCAGTGAAGCACCCCTTTCAACCCCTCTGAAAGAAGATGACAAAGCCCTGCCACTAAGCGGGGTGGTACAAGAAGACATCTATGATGCCCTCGAGGCTGAAGAAGATGATGAAGGCTTCATCGACTTGCAACCGGCTCCCCCGGAGATAGAAGATGGTGGCCAAGCCACTGTTGATGAGCTGATCGAAGTGGATCTGGGCACAAAAGATGACCCCAGACCAACATTCCTCAGCGCCCTCCTTCTCCCAGAAGAAAGAGAGCGATACATCAAGCTCCTACAAGAGTTCCGAGACTGTTTTGCTTGGAACTACAAAGAAATGCCGGGCCTCAACCCGGCCATTACCCAGCATATGTTGGCCATTGACCCCAAGGCCGAACCAGTAAAGCAGTCACCCCGGCGAATGAGGCCAGAACTGATAAGCCAAGTTTGCAAGGAAGTTGACAAGCTCATAGACGTCGACTTCGTAGCAGAAAACCAGTATACCACCTGGCTGGCCAATATTGTGCCCGTCAAGAAGAAGAACGGCCAGATCCGGATATGTGTGGACTTCCGAGACCTGAACAAGGCTTGTCCGAAAGATGATTTCCCGGTGCCCATCACTGAAGTCATGATCGATGCCACCACTGGCCATGAAGCCTTATCTTTCATGGACGGGTCGTCCGGATACAACCAGATATGGATAGCCGAACATGATAGAATTCATACGGCTTTCCGATCACCCAAGGGGATATTCCACTATAAAAGGATGCCTTTTGGCCTCAAGAATGCTGGCGCCACTTATCAAAGGGCGATGACCAAGATATTTGATGAATTGCTCTATGACAAGGTCGAATGCTACATCGACGACTTGGTTGTCAAGACCCAAAAGAAAGAAGATCACCTGAGTGACCTCAGGGTTATATTTCAAAGGCTCCGACAACACGAGTTGAAGATGAACCCGCTGAAGTGCGCCTTCGGCGTTTCCAGTGGGAAGTTTCTGGGCTTCATTGTCCGATATAGGGGGATTGAAATAGACCCCTCCAAGATAAAGGCTATTCAGGAGCTGCCGCCTCCGAAGAACCTGACGGAACTGTGATCACTGCAGGGCCGATTGGCCTATATCCGCAGGTTCATCTCCAACCTGTCCGGGCGATGTCAACCATTTCATAAGCTGATGATGAAAGATGCACCATTCGACTGGAATCAAGAATGCCAGAAGGCTTTTGATAAGCTGAAGGAATACTTGAAGACCCCACCTGTGCTGGGGGCACCTGTCAAAGGGCGGCCGCTAATTCTCTACATAGCCGCCACCGAATGTTCACTCGGGGCAATGTTGGCTCAAAACAACGACGAGGGAAAGGAGCAGGCGCTTTATTACCTCAGTCGAAGACTGGTCGGGGCAGAAGCAAAGTATACCCCGATCGAGAAAGTTTGTCTTGCCTTGGTCTTTGCGGCCAAGAAAATGAGGCATTACATGCTCTCGCATGAAATACAGCTGATATCAAGGGCCGATCCAGCCAAACATCTCTTGTCCCAGCCGGCGCTGAAAGGGCGACTGGGGAAGTGGGCCGTCATTTTGATGGAATTTGATATTACATATGTGCCGCAAAAGGCTATTAAAGGCCAGGCGATAGCAGATTTCTTCGCAGCACACCCTGTGCCTGAGAATTCCCCGCTTGTCGCGGAACTTCCGGAAGATGAAACACTAGAAGTGGACCAAGTCCGTCAAGCCATATGGCAGTTATACTTTGACGGGGCATCCAGAATTGAAACATCTCAATCAGGGCATGCGAGGATAAGGGCTGGAGCAGGCATCGTCCTCAAATCCCCAGAAGGAGAAGTGTTGCATACATCGTGTTCGATCAACAAACCGTGCACGAACAATGAAGCAGAATATGAGGCCTTGATTATCGGTCTTCAGATAGCCCTCCACATGGAGATCCGAATGCTGCAGGTGTTTGGTGATTCTATGCTGATTGTCAAGCAGATACAAGGAGAGTTCGACGTCCGGAAGCCCGGGTTACTTCCGTATTGCGCCAAGGCGAAGAAGCTCATGGGGCGGTTCTACTTCATTGAAGTAGGCCATGTCGTCCGAAGCCAAAATGCCCAGGCTGATGCACTAGCAAAATTAGCAAGCTCACTGGCGGCCCTGCCAGGCGAATCCCTCAACATAACAGTCATAAATAGGCGCCAGGTCCCCAGCATGATAGAGGAGCCAGGTGACGAAGAAGAATATGAAGCTGCGATAGCAGAAACAACTAACTCTCCTGATTGGAAGGAACCCCTAATGAAATGGTTTGAACACCAAGAATTGCCCAAGCAGAGGGAAGAAAGGATCAGATTGATCAGAACAAAAGATTCTTATGAAGTCAGAAATGGAACTCTGTTCCGAACCATGGCTGATGCCGGAAGAAAGGTGCTCCTCCGATGTATATCCATGGAGGAGGCTTGGATGGTTATGAAGGAAGTTCACGCCGGGTCGGCCGGTGCTCATCAAGCTGGGCCGAAAATGAAGATTGAAGTCAAGAAGCTGGGATATTACTGGCCGACTATGTTCGATGACTGCTGCAAGTATGCCAAGTCATGTCATAAATGCCAGCAGCATGCTGCGATCCCAAGAAGACCTCCAGCTCATTTGCACCCAACGGTGCCCAGTTGGCCTTTTGCTCAATGGGGTACTGATGTTGTGGGCCCGCTCCCCGCGTCTTCAGCGGGATGCAAATACATTCTAGCAGCAACAGATTACTTCTCTCGCTGGGCTGAAGTTGTGGCTCTAAGAGAAGTGACGGGAGAAATCGTGGCCAGATTCGTCCGTCGAAATATCATATTCCGATTCGGCGTGCCCGATCGAATTGTCTCTGACAACGGAAGCCACTTCCGAAACCAAAAGGTCTATAGATTGGCCGATAAATTCAAGATTGATTGGAGGACGTCCACTCCGTATAATCCGCAGGCAAACGGGTTAGTGGAAGCCTTCAACAAGACACTATGCACACTTCTTGCCAAGACGGTCAGCTCTAGCAAGAAGGATTGGGAAGACAGGATGTATGAAGCGCTATGGGCGTATCGCACTGTGTACAAGACCCCGACAGGTTGTTCACCATTCTCCTTGGTGTATGGCTCAGAAGCGGTCGTGCCGATAGAGCTGGAGGTACCCTCACTATGGGTGGCGATCCAGCACGAATTAGTCAAAGATGGCCAAGCCAATATAGAAAGAAGACTGGAGGAGCTCTCCGATCTGGAAGGACGGCGGCTCAGAGCCCAGCAGAACATACAGGTCTACCAGGCCCGTATGACCCGCGCCTTTGACAAACTCGTCAAAGAACGTGAATTCAAGAAGGGAGACCTAGTCATGGTCAAGCGAAGAGAGGTCATGGCGGCCAACCCCAAAGGCAAACTGAATGAAAACTGGACAGGACCTTATGTGGTCCAGAAAGTCTATGAAGGCGGTGCTTATGTCATCGTCAACCACCGGGGGGAAATTCAATTCCCACCACTCAATGGGAAACACTTGAAGTTATACTATGCGCCGCTTCCCCTGCTCGGTGATCAACTGAAACCAATACCCCACAATGAAGAGGATTCCATCATGGAGCTTTTTACATAAAACATCCGAAAACTCAACTCGGCGCCCATGGCCCTCCGAGGCCTCAACCGAGCAGCATGGCGTAGACCTTCCGTTTAAGCCGATTGAACCCGATTCCATTGCGTTGACATAAACCCAATGTCGACGATACTATCACACCTTTGTGATCCGGTCCCACCGTGATCATCAAAAAAAAAAGAAAAAAAAAGAAAAAAGAAAAAAAGAAAAAAGAAAAAAGAAAAAAAAGAAGAAAAAAAAAAGAAGAAGGAAAAGAAAAAGAATGAGAAAGAAGTTGTTCCTTAGTGTTACTTTACTCGGCATCTTCGCCGGAAGCTCCGATTTAGACCTTTCGTCTGGGTCGGAAGAAAACCAAAATCCTTGCGTTAATGCAATCCCAGCATTGACGAATCCACTTTACTCGACATCTTCGTCGAAAGCTCCGATGTAGACCTTTCGTCTGGGTCGGAAGAAAACTAAAATCCTTGCGTTAATGCAATCCCAGCATTGACGAATCCAATCTATGCGGCACCCTCGCCGAAAGCTCCGATTTAGACCTTTCGTCTGGGTCGGAAGAAAACTGAAACCCTTGCGTTGGTGCAATCCCAGCATTGACGAATTTACCTTACTCGGCACCCTCGCCGAAAGCTCCGGTTTAGACCTTTCGTCTAGGTCGGAAGAAAACTAAAATCCTTGCGTTAATGCAATCCCAGCATTGATGAATCCACCTTTACTCGGCATCTTCGCCGAAAGCTCCGATGTAGACCCTTCGTCTGGGTCGGAAGAAAACTAAAATCCTTGCGTTAATGCAATCCCAGCATTGACGAATCCACTCTATGCGGCACCCTCGCCGAAAGCTCCGATTTAGACCTTTCGTCTGGGTCGGAAGAAAACTGAAATCCTTACGTTGATGCAACCCCAACGTTAACGAATCCACTTTATGCGGCACCCTTGCCGGAAGCTCCGATTTAGACCTTTCGTCTGGGTCGGAAGAAAACTGAAATCCTTGCGTTGATGCAATCCCAGCGTTAACGAATCCACTTTATGCGGCACCCTCGTCGAAAGCCCCGATTCAGACCTTTCGTCTGGGTCGGAAGAAAACCAAAATCCTTGCGTTGATGTAATCCCAGCATTGACGAATCCACTTTATGCGGCGCCCTCGCCGAAAGCTCCGATTTAGACCTTTCGTCTGGGTCGGAAGAAGATTGAAATCCTTGCGTTGATGCAACCCCAGTGTCAACGAACCACCTTTGACGGCGCCTAAGGCCTTTCTGGGGCCTCAGCCGTGCGATCCGATCTTGACTTTTCACCCAAGTCAGAGAAACTTGAACCCCTCCTTCTTGCTTCGGCATTCCACCATGCCGTCGACCAAACCCCCACTCAGATATGCCAGTCCGTGTGCATGTGCGGTGAAGCGATCCCCTCATCCCTTCGCTGAAGGAGTGAGCGCTTTCCCGTAAATTTGCACCGGACTAGCATCCCACTGGCTCGGAAGAACAGACGTCCTGTCGAAGAACTCTACACTCGCGATCCCCGCGCACTCATCCCTCGCTTGCGCCACCCGCGAGTGGGGGGCATTTGTGGACGTCGAAAAATGTCGATGATGATCATACGGCATGCACGTCTCGACACTCGAGAGCAAGCCGAAGATGAAAATACCAAATAAACCTCATGCCTCCCCGATCAGGATGAGGACTTGCTTGGTGGTCCGCTAGCCGATGAGGGAGCCCCCCGGGCGGAAGATATGGCCACAACTCTACAGCCGGCCGTGCCGAGAGCTGAATCAAAGAAGAGTCGGGGACTCCGACATAGCCCGACGTGCACCGAAAGTCACGCAGAGTCTGGGACCGGGCCCCAAAGGCTGCGAATGGAACATTGTAGAGGTCATACATAGCAACCGGAACCTTCCGGGAATGTCGACATTCACGTAAAATGGCCGCGACTTCGAGAAGAATCCGTTTAGTGCTTAAAACGGCACGAGGGGGCTTTAAAACGGCGCGCCTTAAAACGGCGCCCCCCCTTTAAAACGGCGCGCCCCCTTTGGAATATGGTGCCGTTTTAACCTCTTTTATTTTCATTGGCTACACGGCGCGCTCGAAGGGGGCCTCCATTTTGGATGCTTAAAACGGCGCGCCCCCCTTTGGATGTGGCGCCGTTTTAACCCCTTTCTCTGAAGCATTTCCTGGCGAGCAACCAACCCATCCCGTCGGCATTACGGTCCCCTGTTTCCTGCGAACAGCACGTCGACGAACTGCTTAAAATGGCAAAAGGTATGCTTCGACCCGTTGGGCATCCAAGCATGTTCTTCAAATGGAAACCCTCGAGCCCTGCACCGTCGAACGTCCACTTCGTCCGTCGGCCACCCATGCTCCTGCAAATGATGAAAGCCGCGTGTCTCGCGGTGGATATGCCAACAGAGGAGGAGGCCATGCCTCTGCCCCTCTCCCGATCACACTGTAGCCGCGGCGGAGGTGACGTCCACGACAACGGCACTCGACACGGTGACCCCAGCGACGTCAGCAACGGCAACTGCGAACAGAACAAAAGCCATAGAAATGGGAAGCTTGCTTCCCTGCTCCCCCTATAAATACAAGCTCCAGGCAAGAAGCAAATAGAGAGGAGGGACGCTCTACTGGCGGCGAAGCCCTGCTCCGAAGTGTGAAGAGAGATAAGAGGGTGAAAGAAAGAAGGAGAGGTGAGGGGAAGAGAGCTCGGTTCCCCCCTTTGTCTTTGCATTTCCTTCTGCCCCTTTGATTTCCTTTTGGTGATCTTCACATGTAGACCTTTGTCTTCGTATTCTCTTTCAATGTAATCGGAGTTCGGTCTGTTGTGAAATGAAAGGAAAACTCCCCTTTGGGAGATCTTGATGCCTCAATCCCCCTCAATACTCATCCCATAGTGGCTCTATTTTTTTTTACCGCCGTGTTCTTGTGTCGACTTCGGCTCTCACGTGGTCTTCAGCCACGCGATCACGGCAACCCTCGGGTCGTCGGAGTTCCTTTGTAGGCTGGCCCTCAGGATCTCCGGCCCCGAACGGGGGAGTCAATACGATCGCAACAACCCATGGGTCACCGGTTTCCCTTGTAGGCTAGCCCTCGGGATCTCCGGCCCCAAATGGGGTAACTTTACTGGTGTCGTTGCTTAGCACGCACCGGGATGTTTCGGGGCCGTCGGAGTTCTCTCCGCATGGCGCGCCCCATATTTTTCCCCCAGACCCTTCCGATCTAGGGGAGGTGCTGCCCGATTTTCGTCAGGGTCAAGAACACCAAGAACAATGAATGAATGTATCATAGAATTTGCCTACGGGTGAAAGAAAAGAAACACACAGTAAAACTCTGTGAACTGAACCCCCCGAATAAAACACTTAAACCTCTTGCTCATTCACCTTAACAAACCATCAACGATGCTTAAACCTTCATCCTATTGATCTAGGGTGTCAATTGAACAATTAATCTAACTATTGATCCTTCTGTAGGCTATAGAATCAAGAACAGAAAGCAAAACAAGTCCACAGAACGAAACGATGTCCCGACGTGGCCTAATCCGGCGCTGTCACCCCTCACCGCGCCGATTTAACACCTCTCTCGTACCCCCCATCTCCATTTACACCTTAAAACGGCGCCCCTTATCCGGCGCGCCCCCCGTCTCCATTTACATCTTAAAACGGCGCCCCTTTACCGGCGCGCCCCACCCTTGAAACCCCTTAAACCGGCGCGCCCCATGGGTACCTCCACCCGGCGCCCCCCCCCCCCCTTTACTGCCTCTATCCGGCGCGCCCCCCCCTTACTGCCTCTATCCGGCGCGCCCCCCCTTGACTAATTCTGCAACCGGCGTGCTTCATTAAAAAAAAGGGGGGAGGGAATTAACTAAGTAGGAAGAAAAGGCTTGAATTGATGAATAAAGCGAAGGAAGAGAACTAAACCCAAAAAAAAAAAACGAAAGGAATTCTATTACCCGCGCCTTAACCAAATTTTGTTCCGGGGGCGCTGCCCCCGAAAACCCCCGCAAAGGGCGTTGCCCCCTTGACCCCCACGACCTGACCGGGCAGGTCGAACCCCGCGACCTGACCGCGCAGGTCGATCCGCGTGCGAGGGCGCACATTGTCGAGTTTTGGCCTTACACTTAACGACCCGCTCCCCCGGACTGTGTGATGATGCCCCGTGGTATCGGACATGGACCTCGGGATCCCCGACATGGTCATGATCCGTGCACCTCTTGGGCCGATAGTTCATCAAATTGACCCACTTCTTCCGGGATCCGATCCCGCACCCACATGAAACGTGCCGTACCTACGGTAGATATCCGAATGTCTTTGTTGTTACCTTCGATGCTTCGAATATGAACTCTCGACCGAATACTGGATGGTCCTTAGTGACTGATATATATATATATATATATATATATATATATATATATATATATATATATATATATATATATATATACCGGGATCTAATCCCGCACTTTCATTAAATTCGCCGCACTCGCAGCAAGTATTTGTACGGTTTTTGAACACCGTTTTACATACCGACGCGGAGGGTTTAAATCATGTCAACCCAACTCGCATGCTTTAATGAAAAACGATCTTTAGGTCATTTGACCCCTTTTCTTGGCGATTAATCAGAGGTCTTCCCCTCTCTGAGGGGATGTAATTAACGTCGCGCCCTTTATGGCGCGGCGGGTCTCCAGTCCCGACCCGATATCCACAATCATCTGATCAGTCAGATGGAGCGCACCCCGGGCTTCGGACCACTCCAGTCTTGAAGCCCGAACACATTGTCACCTAGGTGACTGGCACGCCCTCGCACTAGATAAACCGATAAAAAGACCACCGATATCCCGATACTTTCACACACGAAACCTAGTGCGTTCCACAACGGGCAACGGGTGCTGATGGTTGGGGTGGAGGTAGATCCCATGGTGGGGGAGGTCGAGGTCTTGGAGCGAAGTGCTCCTGACGGGCGGGCTCCTGAGGACGAGCCATGGGCCCCCTTAGGTATGAACCTAAGGAGCCACGGGAATCACTACGGGGAGAAGCGGGGCCCCACCGTGGAATAGACTCGAACTCTCCCTCGAATTACTCCATCTCGAGAGCAACTTGATATGCATCCTCCAACTTGTCCACCTTGCGGCGGAGAAGCTCATACCATAGGTGCGGGCGTAGACCACGCCGAAACCGAGAGACGGTAAGGGAATCTTCCTCCATGGCATCACATCGCAAGTAGTATTCATCAAATTCGGCGATGTAATTAGAGATGGACCGGTCTCCTTGGGTGAGGCTTTGCCACCTCTCTATAAGACGTTGGCGGTAAGAGGTAGGGAGGTACTTCTTCCTAAGCTTCTCCCTCATATCGGTCCACGTATCGATCGGGGGTTCATGACAATGAAACAATAGATTCTCCATGTTCCTCCAATATATTTTTGCTTGGCCTAAAAGTTTCATCCTGGAAAACTTTACCTTCCGTTGGTCCGACATCTCGAACCACTCAAAATATCGATCCATGCTAGCCTCCCAATCAAGATAGACCTTTGGGTCTAAGGACCCGTCAAATGTGGGAGGGTTGGCCCGAACGGTCCTAAGGGGCCATTCATCCATATCTTGGTCGTGGGTACGCCGTGTAGGGCGACGATCACGACCATATCCCCGATGCTCATTATCGGACTCATAGTCATGCACCTCAGGGACTTCGTGCCTCCTAAAAGCTACCCCTTGAACACTTGGAGTCGCGGGTTGATGAACCGGCTCCGGTTGACCTTGTGTCGATGGGACGGGTGCCTGGACTGGGGCAATCGGGTGTGCCTCGACTGGGGCTCCCTCTAACGCGGTAACTCTCCCGACTAATCCCTAAACGGACTGGTATGACCCGTTGGCCCTATCCTCTAAGGCCTTCATCCGTTCCTCTAGGCGGGTGCCTAGGCCATTCACCTGTGTACTCAACCCTTCCATCCTATCCACTCGAGTACTTAACCCATCCATGCGATCACTCAACCCATCCATTTTTCCCATAAGAGTTCGGAACATTGCGGCCACTTCATCGGAACTATAGACTCGGGATTCCGCCATAGGTGGTGGTGGGGGTGAGTATTGAGTACCTCGACGAGTGGGCATGCAAGACCCAGAGTAGGAGACACCGACTAATGTAAATGCACACTACAAGATGATGCACCTAGACGTAACCAAAACTTGGCACGTGGCGGATTTAATCGATCCGAAGATCACTCGCGCAAGTGTGCGGCCTTCCCGATAGGCGTAGCCTAACGTTCGGATAACATCTTTTGATATACCGAGTAAAGGGATGTAAATGCGACCCAAAAAAGACACTTCTTTTTTTTTGTTTTAAAATAATGATGACCCTAAACACGACTTAGACAATGACTAATGACTAGACGTAAATGACACTTTTTTTTCTTTTTGACACCCTAGACTCAACCTGGCTCTGATACCAAGTTGATGCGGGACGGACCACGGACTCGACTTGAATTATGAATGCGATCCTCGGACTCTAGACGAGCTCGCGATTGTCCCTTAGCGAGGGAAGCGTCGGACGTGCGCGGTTGAGAAACCGGCAGTGAGCTAGGGTACGTGGTCGGCTCTCTCTTGTGCCTGGATCGAGTCACGGGACGGTCACGCTCTCTCTCGCAGTAGCGATGATATGAAAAATATAGCGAGCTAGATCCTAAAACATGTTCTCTAGCAGCGGCATATAAAGCATATATAAAATAAAGTAAAATGCCAAGTGAAGGAGTGGACACGATACCTCCACGCTCTCGGCGTGGGGAAGATGGACCCGGCCGAACTCGTACTCCCGGAAGAAATATTACACAATAATGACAGCAATGAATTACTGCCCACTCCATGTAGGGAGGTAAAGGGCTACACAAGTGGGTCCGGGAGGACCGTTTTCGGGTTGACGGGCGGCTTCTCATGTAGCTTCGGCAACACCCGAACTCGTGACTGTGGGGCCCACGTGCTGGCCGGAGGGGGCGTGTGGGACCGAGCAGCTCCGCTGTACTGGGGACGCTTGGGGAAGTGCTTCCCGGGATGGCGGCACGCTGGTACGTCGGCCGGAGGCCGGGCGGCTCCGATCGGCACCGGTCGGAATAACCGGCCACAGATCTGCCGGTTCTATTTTTCAGCGTGCGACCCAACAAGATCACTCGTAGCGACCAATCCCAATGTCGGATCGACGATCAGAAGGTACCGTTGGAAAGCTCTATCGAAATCCTTCAAGATAGAACTAGAGAGAGAAGCTGGATCTTCACGGATCTGGGCTTTAATTATTTTTGAAGCTGCTATTGTACAGTACCCGAACTCTCAGATCAGCAAGGAACTTTCCTGAGAGTTGCCTTTGACCGTGAGGTAGACGTCCGATTCAGCTCCTGAGCTCTTCACAAACGTTGTGGAGGTTTGAACAAGGAAAACGGAAATAATTTTTATGGAAGGATTGGTGGAGGATACGATTTGTTATGGATTTTGGACTGACTGGTGGTCGGATTTGAAAACAGGCTGACAAAACTGTAGATGGTTCGGAAAGGGAATTTCTAAAAATATGAAATGAGCTTTCAAAATTCCACGAAACATTGGAGGTGGCGGAGAAGGTGGATAGGACTTCCAATAAATTGGGGAGATCTTGGAAAAATCAAAAGGTGGTCGAGAGATGGAAAACTCAGGGATGCTATCACTGTAGACAGAAACCTGGCAGAATTGGAATGACAGGTTGGACGAAAATGTAAAAATATGAAACGGGATCTAATGGCCAAACCAATTTTTGTAGAAGATGGTGAGAGCTCTGGAACACACCCTAAAAAATTCAGCTCAAGAAGATCTTCGAGGTGTGAGCAGAAATTCGTGAAAGAAGCTTCTATTCTGATGGACAGAACTCCGACGATAGCTTCGCGGCGGCGCGATGGCGACACGAACGGCGGCGACGGCGACACAGATGATGATCAGAGATTGAGGGGAGGAGATAGAAGGTAGATCCACTCTAGAATTAGGGTTGGGAAGGGAAGAACACCAGAGGAAGGGAGAGGGGCGCAAGAAGCTGTGGAACGCACTGAAATTCTTGGTCGAAATATCGGGGTGTTCTTTTTATCGATTTATCTAGTGCGAGGGCGTGCCAGTCACCTAGGTGACAATGTGTTCGGGCTTCGAGACTGGAGTGGTCCGAAGCCCGGGGTGCACTCCGTCTGACTAATCAGATGATTGTGGATATCGGGTCGGGACTGGAGACCCGCCGCGCCATAAAGGTCACGACGTTAATTACATCCCCTCGGAGAGGGGAAGACCTCTGATTAATCGCCAAGAAAAGGGGCCAAATGACCTACAGATCGTTTTTCATTAAAGCATGCGAGTTGGGTTGACATGATTTAAACCCTCCGCATCGGTATGCAAAACGGTGTTCAAAACCATACAAATACTTGCTACGAGTGCGGCGAATTTAATGAAAGTGCGGGATTAGATCCCGGTATATATACATCAGCCACTAACGACAATCCAGTATTCGGTCGAGAGTCCATAATTGAAGCATCGGAGATAACAACAAAGACATTTGGATATCTACCGTAGGTACGGCACGCTTCACGTGGGTGCGGGATCGGATCCTGGAAGAAGTGGGTCAAGCTGATGAACTATCGGCCCAAGAGGTGCACGGATCATGACCATGTCGGGGATCCCGAGGTCCACGTCCGCTACCACGGGGCATCATTGCTTTTCTCTTCACGCACAGTCCGGGGGAGCGGGTTGTTAAGTGTGAAGCCCAAACTCGGCAACGTGTGCCCTCGCATGCAGATCGACCTGTGCGGTCAGGTCGCGGGGTTCGACCTGCCCGGTCAGATCATGGGGGTCAAGGGGGCAACGCCCCTTGCGGGGGTTTCCGGGGGCAGCGCCCCCGGAACAAAATTTGGATTATAGTGGAGGGGAGACCTTTGATCAGTTTTCTATTAACTTGAATTGCATGTTTTCTTTTATTTTTTGATCACCTTCTTTCTTCCAGGCACGCCGGATTAGTATCAAGAGGAGTGGCGCGCCGGTTTAAGTGTTTTAAGAGGGGGCGCGCCGGTTCTATGGCAAGAAGGAAGAGGTTCCAAGGATGCGCCGGAATAGGCAATGAACAGTATAGCGTGCCGATTTAATGGGCTAATGCAAGGGGGCGCGCCGGATAGCTGCAAGGAAAACAAAGTGGGTTTTGAGTGTGGGGTTAAATCGGCGCGGGGGGGTACCGCGCCGGATTAACCCACGCCGGATTAGGGGGCGCCGGATTAAGCATTGTATAGCTTCTTTTCAACCCGTTTGTGCTCTGTTTCTTCTTTCCTTCAACTGCAAGTTGATTTATTGATTGGTTTGTTCATCTTATTGATGGATTACGTCTGTGGAAAGGAGGTTTAAGTATTTTAATTGTTTACTCAGGTGGATTATCGTGATGATTCGAGTGTTTATTAGAAAAGTTTGCTGTGCAGGAACTTGGAAGTTTAGTTTGTCTCAGTGGTTTAGTGTGTTTGTCTACCTGTTCTTACGCATTCTCTGTTCTTACATGTTCTTCCTCTGGCAAAATTTGGGCAGCACCTCCCCCGGACTGACGATTGCCAGAGAAAATAGAGGAACACCAAGTGGATTGCTCCAGGGTGAACCTCAAAATGTAGACCTCACGCGGTCCGATAACCCAAGTGTGAGTGTGGAAAAGCTCGAGGACTAGCCTTCAAGAGCTCTCACGACTCACGGGTAATGATCCCTCGAAGGGGAACAAGTGGGGAGGGAGATCAAAAAGCACTGGAGACCAAGTAGGAAGGGGGGCTACAGCCTGAACGTATTCCGAAGGGGGAGAAGAAGATGCAACATATCAAAAAAAAGAGGATCTCCCGAAGGATCATTTTCATTTCACCACGAGGGGGGGGGGTGCAAATACATGGGCTTTTCATGCATCTAAAGAAAAGAACCGAAGGGAAGAATACATCGGAGGAAAGAAAAAGAAACAAAGGGGAGAGGAGAGCTGTATCTCCCTCACCTCACTCTCTGCTCTCTCCTTCTCTTTTCTCACTTCACTTCGCTCTCACAGGAACACTGGCTTCGGGCTTCAAGGAGTTTCTCCCCCCCCCCAACCTTCCAACCTTCCAACCCATTTAAGCTTCGCCTGGGCGCTCCTTTTATAGGGGCCGGAGGCCCTATTTTGGAGGGATGTCCTCTGTATTTTCCTTCCTTCCGTTGGTTCCTTGTTTCCCGCAACCACCACTGCTACTGCTGACGTTGATGACGTTGCCCTGCTGAGGCTATAGTCGTGGCCTTGCTGCTACTGTCGACGTCGCCTCCGGCGAGGCTATGGTGTGATCGGGAGGGGGGGGCAGAGGCATGGCCTCCTCCTCCGCTGGCACATCCACCACAAGCCATGTTGCCTTCAACATTTGCAGGAGAATGGGCGGCCGCTCGACGGAATGAGCATTCGACGGTGCAGGGCTCGAGAGCTTCCATTCACGGCATATGCCCGGTTGCCCGTCGGATCGAAGTGGGAGTTTTAACCACTTCAGGCATGTTCGTCATCATGCAACTCCCAGGAAACATGGGACCGCATTGATGACGGGACGGCTTCACTGCACGCCGGATAAAGGCCTCAGAGAAAGGCTTGTTTTTAAACTAAGCACGCCGTATTAGCACTCCAAAATGGGCGCGCCGGTTTAGTGCATTCAAAGGGGTGGCCCTTTACCAGGAGCGCGCCATTTTAACATAAAGGGAGTGGCGCCGTTTTAACAAAAGCAAGGGAGTTCATATTATAGCATGTAATGGGGCACGCCGATTTTGTCAAACTCAAGGGCGCGCCGGTTTAAGATGACCAAGGGGGGACATGAATCAAAGTGAGCGCGCCGTATAAGCAAGAGGGCGCGCCGTTTTAAGGCGCGCCGCTTTAAGTCCCTTCCGTGCCGTTTTAAGCACCGAATGGGTTCTTTTCAAAGTCGTGGCCGTTTATATGAATGTTGGCACTCTCGGAATGTTCCGGTTGTGATATATGGCCTCTGCAATATTCCGTTCGCAGCCTTTGGGGCTCGGTCCCAGACTTTACGTGACTTTCGGTGCACGTCGGGCTGTGTCGGAGTTCCCGACTCTTCTTTGATTCAGCTCTCGGCACGGCCGGCTGTAGAGTTGTGGCCATATCTTCCGCCCGAGGGGCTCCCTCATCGGCTAGCGGACCACCAAGCGAGTCCTCATCCTGATCGGGCGAGGCATGAGGTTTATTTGGCATTTTCATCTTCGGCTTGCTCTCGAGTGTCGAGACATCCATGCCGTATGATCATCATCGACATTTTTCGACGTCCACAAATGCTCCTTGGGCTTTCACAATTTTTTCTATCATTCATTAATTTCCAAATGGAAAATACAAGGTTTTATATGCTTCACATCAAATCCAATCTCCACCATTGGATCTAGGGATGGGGAAGGGATGGCCTAGATTAAATGTGACCAACACATAAAAAAAAATTAAAATATTCCAAGTGGAAGGGGGCGCCCCCTTGACTAGGTGAAAGGGTTGAATGGGTAGGTAGCCTACCTTGGAAAATTTTAACCACTTGTCTACCCATGTGGCATTTAACATTCAACCCTTCTAGATGGCCACCTAGGATGGTTGACCAACCCCACATGGGTGACATGGACTAATGGGAAAGGGCTGGGGGCCCCCTTGCTGGTTCTGAGCCGGATCTGCTCAGATCTCTTGTGCGATCTCACGAGATTCGCCACCACGGACAGCACAGTGATCAGATCTAGGCGAGATCAGCGGCAACGCAAAGAGAACTCAAAATCCTATGATCTCTCTTCAGAAACCAGCTTCAGATAGCGTTGGAGTTGGGCTGGAGAAATTAAAACATAGTCATCTTCAGATCTGGGCAGCAATCATGATGAGGACATCAACAGCTATACGGGTAGACGTATTTGTGTGTTATGGCTTGTATGAGATTGTACTTGTGTATTTGTTTCATTTCTTTCATTTGGGCTCCTTGTAAGGCTTATAACAAGCCAATGGGCCACTTGTAATGTAATGTCCATGGCTAGGTTGCCATTAGTAGAGTCCATTAGGAGTGATTATCATATTGGACCTTATGCCACCCTTATGGACCATAATAGCCATTTAAGGCCCAATTGGGCCACTCCCTCTCATGGGCTATCTAGATGGGAGAATCCATGGACCAAGCATGGGTTGTGGATTGGGTTGGCTGGCCTTGGACCAGCCTAGGCCCAAGAGAGGCCCATGAAGGGGGCGCCCCCTTCTTTGGCTCTATTAGGCTAGTTAGGTGTGATTTAGGTGAAGTTTGAATGTAATTAGTCTAAGATTGAATGGAGATGGTCAAGGTAGATTAAAAAATTATATTTGGTGTGTTATTCACACCTCATCTCAGCCATTCAATCCCCAACCCTTGATCCAAGGGTCCATATTAGATTTGATTGGAGTCATATATAATGTTGTATTTTCATGAGAAATTCAATGAAAAAATCAGAAAATTTGTGAGTGTTCTTGAAGCTTGGTGCGCCCCTCTCTCCTCCCTTGGTGTTCTTCCTTCCCCAACCCCAGATCTAGAGTGGATTCTATCTCCTTCCTCCCCTCTCAACCTCCGGTGATCGTTTGTGCCGCCGCCGCCGCCGTTCGTGCCGCCTTCGAGCCGCCACGGGATCATCTTCGATTTTCTGTCCTGCTAGACAGAGGTATGGTTCGTGAATTCCTTAAGCCAGCCACGAGTTCTGATCGACTTGAAATTTTGAGGGTTGGTTCCTATCTTCTATCCCTTTCTCCACAAAAAAATCTAGGTTCAAAAGCCACCATTTCATATTTTCCCCATTTCGTTCAACTCTCAATCTCAGATCTGTTCTGTCACTGTCTACAGTAACAATAGCCCTAAGTTCTCCTCCTTCGACCACCCTTTTGATTTTCTTTAGACCTCCCAATTTAACTGTGTGTTCTTTCCATCGTCCCATACCACCACAGTTTTTCTTAAATTTTTATCGTCCTTCTACCTATTTTTCAAAATTCATGTTCTACCGGAGCTACAGTACTTTCAGCCAGATCCCAGATCCGACCTTTGTCCACTACAAAAATCACAGAAAATCATAGACACATCCAAACATGTCCAAACCACTTTTTTCATCTTCCCATCTCAATTTATAACAACTTTGATGAAGAACACATCTTCACATTCGGACATCCACATCACGGTCAAAGGCAATCAACAGTCAAGTCCTCTACAGGCCTGAGTCTTCGGTTACTGTACAACAGGAGATTGAAAATTCCATAAGTCAAGATCCGAGCAGATCCAGGCCAGATCTTTGGGCCTCAGTTGAAGAACTTCAAGCTAGCTTTCCAACGGCGCCAGTCTCGTGTCGATCCGACATCGGGGCTGATCGCAGCGTCCATTCTCGCCGGAGCTCGCGCTGCAAAACAGCAACCACCAGTCCGTGGACAGCAAACCCGACGGGTGCCGATCGGAGCCGCCCGACCTCCGGGTGACGTTCCAGCGTGCCGCCAGTCCAGGGATCACTTCCACCAGTGTCCCCACCACAGTGGTGACACTGGGTCCCACACGGTCCCTCCGGACAGCACGTGGGCCCCACCGTCACTAGTTCGAGTGCTGTCGAAGCTACGCGGAAAGCCGCCCATCAACCCGTATTCGGTCCTCCCGGGCCCCGTTGTGTCGCCCTTTACCTCCCTGCGTAGAGTGGGCATATTTCCATTGCTGTACTATTCATGTATTAACCGTCCCGGGAGCACGAGTTCGGCCGGGCCCGTCGTCCCCACGCCGAGTGCGTGGAGGTATCGTCTTCGCTCCTACACTTGGGATTTCGCTTATTTCATATATGCTTGTTTATGCCACTGCTAGAGAGCATGTTTTAGGACCTAGCTTGCTATAATTTCATATCACCGCTGCTGCGAGAGAGTGAGCGAGACCGTCCCGTGACCCCATCCGGGCACGAAAGTGCGAGCCAACCACCCTAGCTCTTGCCGGTTTCTCAACCGTGCACGTCTGACGCTTCCCTCGTTAAGGGACGATCGCGAGCTTGTTGTGTCCGTGTCTCGTCCCGCATCAAATCAGGGACCGATCTGCGCGCCTCCACAAAAAGAAGTCTTGCCGTCGCTCAAGAACTCCGATCGACACGAAACCAGCGCTGAAATCTTCCTAATTCTCAGAGGTATCACTGAGATTTTTTTTGGAAGAATAAGGTAAGAGGAAGAGGGGGATACAAGGTCGAGTCACACGACCCAATTCTGTCCCGTCACAGGACAGAACCAAGGGAGTTCGCACCCAAGGAAACACAAGAGAATCTCTCTCCAATGCAATTTTCTCTAAACAAATTTTTCATTAACTTTTAATAAAACACTATACATGCCCTTATATAGGGTTTGGCAAGGGGAGGGGGTTGGGGAGCTGCGTTGGATTCATGGGGAGGGGAGGGGTGCGCATATGGACCAAGGGGGAGGGGAGGAAGCTTCCTCCCTTTGAATATTCAAAGGGGAGGAGACAAGGTGGGAGGGTGGCTGCCTACCCTTGACCAAGGAGAGGGGTGCACACCCTTCCACTAGCCACCAGCCAACAACCCCTTAACCCCTTTCACACATTGCACACAGCCCCCTAGACTTGTTCATATTGACCCCTTTTCACATATGTCCCTTCTAGAAGCCCACAATCCCATTCTCCTTTCACACTAGACCATGGGCTTGGCCCATTTAAAGGCCCACACTAGACTATGGGCTTGACCCATTTAAAGGCCCATTAGACAAGCCCACTAACTCTAGACCATTACAAGATCATAGGCCCATTAGCCTTTTACATACTATTACAACCCAATAAGGATCCATAAGCTCCAAATAGGGCCCAACAAGGCCAAATAAAAGGGAAATGAAGGTGAAGGCTTCGGACGATACGTCCACGTCCTCCGCGAGATATCTGAGTCCTGCCATGTCCTCATCCTCCGGTGTGTATAGTGGCGTGTGTCCGCACCAATTCTCCCCGGGTGGGAGGAACTCGACCCCGTCGAGTAAGGGTCCTGGAGTTTGGACTCTCCGTATGTGATCGAGGCGTTGTTCATCGTGGGGCATCCTCGCCAACGCACTATGAAGTGTTGGTTGGCTCCATTCCTAGTAGTGATCACCTGCTCATCCAGTATACAATCTATATGCATGCGTTGAGGCTGGAAGAGGTGGACTCTCGGGTCGTGTGTCACTCACAATAGAAGGATAAAGCCCAAAACTCACTAGGGATCACCGTGGGTTCCAATATGCTACCAAATCAGAAACATGGAACTTCGAACTATCACCATAGTCATCCGGTAGTTCAATAACGTACGCATTTGAACCCACTTGTTTCGTGACTCAGGAAGGGCGGGTATCGCGGGTCTAGAGTTACTTTACGGCCCCCAAGAGGAAACCGTTCAGGTATGACCCTGATCATGACGTACTCTCCCTTTTGAACTCACGGACGTGCAACATGCACCAGCTAATTCCTTATAGGCGCATGGCTGGCCTTTGATTGGGACACGACTTATGTAAACCATATATATAAAAGGAAACAAACTGGAGAGACAAACAAACATACACACATGAACTTAGACATACATACACACCAAACAAACAATGCAACCAAAAGCTGGAGACCCTTAGAAATCTAACCTGAACCTACTGACTTCTACATGGGGGTTCAGAGGTTCGGGAGGTTCACTCCCAAGTGCGCATCGCCCAGGGTACCCGGGTTTTCAGGCTCTTCTAAAAGCTGATCAAAGTACTCCTGCTCGAGTTCGGGGTCCGCCACATAGGTGACCTCTACTAGCTCCGGAGTGGGGTCGCGGACTGGGGTGTCCGAAATAGCCAAGGATTCCCGAGTGGGGCACTTGGCCGCAAAGTGGCCAATCCCACCACACCTATAGCACTGGTCACGTGGCCCTGTGCTAGAAGATGATCCACCAGTCATCGGTCCCTTTCCCTTGTCTTCTCGTTGGACCGGGGGTGATGGGAGCTGAGGTCGGGTAGGCAAAGTGGGCTGCTGGGGTTGTGAGGTGGGGATGGGTGCCTGTGGGCGAGGGGGAGGCTCCCTTGGAGGGGGATGCCGAGGCCTGAGAGCAAAGGGGTCCTGGTGAGGGGGTTCCGGAGGATGAACCACCGGAAATCGGCTATAGGAACTAGGTGTGGTCCGAGTGTCGGACCCACGCTGATGGATGGACCCCGGTCGTTGGACGGGAGCAAAATCTGACTCAAACTGCTCTAATTCAAGAGCAACTTGATAGGCAGCCTCTAGTGTGGTCACATTGTGGCGAAAGCGCTCGTACTGATAGTGGGGCCGCCGACCACGACGGAAGCAGGAAATAGGCATCGTGCTCTCTTCCGAGATGTCACATCATAAAAAATATTCATCAAACTCGGCGATGTACTCGGACACAGACCTATCACCTTGGGTGAGAGTTTGCCACCGGTCAATGAGCCGTTGACGGTACGAGGTGGGAAGATACTTAGTTCTAAGCCTTTCCTTCATTTCATCCCAAGACTCTACCGGGGGCTCTCGACGCTTATAGAGCAAGCTCTCCACATTGCGCCAATCAGTTTGCGCGTGCCCTAACAACTTCATTTTGGCGAACCTGACTCTCCGGAGGTCCGTCATTTCGAACCACTCGAAGTGCCGGTCCATGCCGGCCTCCCAATCGAGATAGACTTTTGGATCTAAAGACCCGTTAAAAGTGGGAGGGTCTGCTTGCACGGTCCTAAGCACTCAATCATCCTCCTCCTCTATTTGCTGATGGAAGCCATGGAAGCCATGACGGCATCGGCCATTTCCCCCAAATGCATTATCGGACCCATAGTCTTCTAGACCAAGGTCATGAGGTTGTGGTTCGATGGCCGGGCGACGGGAGGATTGAGGAGCGGGTGCGGGCTGATTTTGGGCCGCGGGAGCGGGCTAGACTTGGGCCATGGGAGCGGGTTGGACTTGGGCCACCGCGAGAGGAGGTGCGAGTGGGCCCCGAGCCTCTCCAGGGGGGTCCACGTTTGACATCCTCTCTAGCCGTCCAACTAGATCTTGGACTGACCGGTCGGAGGTCTCCATGCGTCCCTCCATGGCCTTAAGGCGACAATCCATATTTTCGGAGAAATTCCGAAAGCTAGCCTCGGATTGGTCCAATCGAGCCTGTGGACACCGAAAATTGCACATCCAAATGTCATGCTCGGCCCGGCATCAAAAACGGTGCCGAGTGAAGAAACCCCGGAGAAATCAAACATAAAAGGGGCCCACAACCCATGGGTCCCAAAGAAAATCAAAACGGGCCATGACTCGTGCTCACAACGGGCTCAGAACGGGCCCCAAATACACACCCCGTGGGGAGCCCTTCAGCGGCACGCCCAACCCCCAAGGGGCCTCAGCGGCACGCCCTGATGGAGCCTCAGCGGCACACCCATTGGGGTCTTCAGCGGCACACCCCGAAGGGCCTTCAGCGGCACGCCCTCAGGGGGCTTCAGCGGCACACCCCGAAGGGCCTTCAGCGGCACGCCCTGGCAGAACCCTCCAGCGGCACGCTCCCTCCAGCGGCACACCCTGCCACGGCCTTCACCGGCACAGCCCCTTTGGGCGCTCGCCGGCACACCCCTATGGGGGTTCAACGGCACACCCTTGGGGTCTTCGCCGGCACACCCCCATGGGGGGGGGTCTTCAACGGCACACCCCCCCAGGGGGGGGAGGGGGTCTTCAACGGCACGGGGTCTTCGGAGGCACACCCTGCAGGGTCCCCAGCGGCACGCCCTTCAGGCCCTTCAGCGGCACGCCCATCCGGGGTTCCAGCGGTACGCCCTTTCGGCACTACAGCGGCAAGCTTGTTCAGCCCTTCAACGGCACAGCGTGAGGCACTTTCAACGGCCGACGTGAGGCCCATGCCCTACGCATCCTTGGCGCGCAGTGGAGCCGTCTGAAGTGGTAGCCGATCGTTGGGCCACGTGGCCTAGTCCACTGACAGCCAGGACGGGCAGGTCAAACCTCATGATCACGGGCCACTTCCCACTTCGACGCTCCTGCACGAAGACTCCCACTGTCCGGGGTATAAAAACCCTCCCCTTCGTTTCGAATAGAAGAGGAGACAAAAAAAGAGAGGAGACAGAGAAGAGAGGAGGCAGACGGACAGACACACGCACGCAGAGGAAAAGTGAAGAAGAGAGAAGAAGAAGAAGAGGCCGTCCTCGCCGGGAGCTTCTTCCGACGACCACCGCCACCGGGAAGAAGTGAGAGTAAGAGAGAGAGGGTTCGATGTAACGGGGGGAAAGAGTTAGGGGCGTTTGGCCCTCCTCTGCATTCTGCTCCTTTACCCCCTCCCTATTCCAGCTTTCCTTTGTTTTTTTTCCTCCGTCCACAGCCTTGCGGTGGGCATTTTCTATTTTGTAATGTGCATGTAAGGCCTCGGCCCTTTGCTTCCCGTGAATAAAAAAATCGCCCTCTCCGGGTTTCTCCATGATCTTTGTTGGTGATTGGTGCTAGTTTTCATGGCCTTCGATGGGTTGTTTGTTTTCCCTCCGTGTCCACATTTCTTCAGCATTTTGCTCGGAGTCTCCCCGTGGGTATGGCCTCTTACCCATGACCCTCGATCTCACAGGCTTTCCACCCTCTTCCAGGGCCATCCTTGAGTGCCCACCCGTTTGAGGGGGAGGAGAGACCCTTGCTCTCTCTCTCCGATCGACCGGCTGCCAATAGGCCACCCCCCTGCCTTGAAGCCCTCTCCTCTTCCTTCCTTTGAACAACCTGTAAGACCCCCTCCAGCCCATACACTTAGCGGTTTAATCCCCCAGCGATGCATCTTCCTGACCCTTCGCCGGCACACCTGTTTGGTCCCTCAGCGGCACGCCCATGGGGGCTGTCCAGCGGTACACCTCCTCATTTATCCTTGGCCGGTACACTCCCCTTATGGCCTTCAGTGGCACACCCCTTTCTGCCCTCAACGGCACACCCCTTTCTGCCCTCAGCGGTACACTCCCCTTATGGCCTTCAGCGGCACACCCCAGCTGCCCTCAGCGGCACACCCTCTGCATGCCTTCAGCGGCACACCCCCTGGCCGTGCCTCAGTCGGTGGTTCGCCTTCACGTTTTCCGAGGTCCTTTAAAGGTGTTGCTCCCCCGGGGGCCCACCTCCAGTTGTCGGGTTTCGCCACCCCATGTGGGCGCGTTCCCTGTATCTCCCTTACGCCCCGGGTCAAGGGGAGATGCTGCCGAATTTTTGTGAGAAACTAATAAACAATTAAAAGAGGCAAAAAGAGGCAACAAACGAGCAAGATAATTAATGAACCTCCCAACTAATCAAGCCACTGCCGGCGCCATGACGAGAACCGAACTGATCAACTACCCGGTAGCCCGAATGCCTAACCCGTAAGAAAGGAGGCTGAACCGAACGAAACAAAATAAGGGAAGAAGTTTATATAAAACTGCATAAAAATTAAGATAAGAAGAAAAGAAAAGCCTTAAAAGAAGAAATCGAGGATTGGCTGGACCCCCACCATCCCACCCCACTGGCCTTCGGCGGCACGCCCTCATTGGCCTTCAGCGGTACGCTCCCCTTTAGCCCTCAGCGGCACGCCCTTTCTGCCCTCAGCGGTACGCTCCCTGTCAACCTTCAGCGGTACGCCATTCCTTCCCTCCGCCGGTACACCCCCAGCCAGCCAGCGTACAGACTTCGTGATAGCCAGTGTATAGACTTGGGCAGCGTATAGACTTCATATCCCAATGTACAGACTTAGCCAGTGTATAGACTTGGGCAGCGTATAGACTTCATATCCCAATGTACAGACTTATCCAGTGTATAGACTTTGGGCAGTGTATAGACTTCACACTCCAATGTATAGACTTAGCCAGTGTACAGACTTGGGCAGTGTATAGACTTCACACTTCAACGTATAGACTTGTCCAACGTGTAGACTTGAGCTAGCCAACGTACAGACTTCGTGATAGCCAGTGTATAGACTTGAGCAGTGTATAGACTTTACATCCCGACGTATAGACTTTGAGCCATTCAATGTATAGACTTTGAGTAACCAACGTATAGACTTCGAGCCCGGGGAACTTACAGACTTTATACCACCCCCCCTCCTTCACCGACACACTCTCCAGCGGTACGCCTTTTTCAGCCCCCAGCGGTACGCCCCTTTGGCCTTCAGCGGTACGCCCTTTGGCCTTCAGCGGTACGCCCTTTTCAGCCCTCAGCGGCACACCCCAAGCCTCCAGCGGTACACCTTGTTTCCTTCGCCGGCACACTACATGCATGCATATATACATCACGACAAGGGCATTAACAATAGCAAATAAATCAATAAAAATTACGCTAATTAAAGGACTCTGAATGCACAATATTAATCACGATAAAAGAGGTGGGAGGGGTAATAATAAATAAATAATAATAATAAGAATAATCATGAATAAAAGAAGAGAAATCATTCCGGACAAAAAGCACGAGTAAGTAATAAGCACCAAATCAGAAATCCCAGAAGATATAACTAAGAAAACCCCGGACAAAAGACGTTAAGGCTCACATTGCAGCCCCTACCTCTCCCCGTGACCCGGGGCAAAAGGAACAACAACGCCGCCCTTTCAGGTCAAGCCCGAGTCTTGGGAATTACCCCGACATGGCCAGGCTTTGATCTAACCTCGGGCCGACATCCTAATCGGACCGGATTTGTTTTCTCGTTCCGGATACCTTCCGAATCATCATTAAAATTGCCGCATGCTCGGCAGACATTTGAAGGGATCTATCTCGGTTTTCTCATTGTGACTCTGCCACGGACCTGTGTCCGAATACGAAAAGGTCTACGAGTGGCCGACATGGCCGACAGTTTATGGCCTTAATACAACCTTCAGTGTTATCTATCCCTATCTCTCTCGCATAATTAGTATTACTCTTTTCGGCCGCGGGGCCTCTAATTTCGGCAATTAATCAAGGGTATTCCCTCGTATGGGGGATGTAAATGACGTCGTGGCCTTTACGGCGCGACGGGATTCGGTCCCGACACGAATCACACAATCGTCTGACGAAGTCAGATCGAGCGCACCATGGGCTCTTCGGGGCCCGAATAAATCGTCACTCTGTGACTGGCACGCCCACGCACTCAATAAAACCAACAGATGAACCAGGATGATGGTTGAACGAAAAGTGCATCCACAACTTTGGCACGCCCGGTGGGACCGATCCACCCTTCATCTCTTTGCCGAAATTAGGGGCCCCGCGGCCCCCTTCTTGTTACACTAATTGTGCCACTTTCTTAAATGCAGAAAACTAAACAAAGAAGAGAAAGCAACATCATGGAGCCGACAATGGCTGTCGTCTGCAGCCCTGAGGTGGTGGAGAATCACGTGCGAGGCGGCTACCTGGCGGTACCCCTCACCTTCGGGAGCTTCCCTCCCACTGTGGGCTTCCCCAACTTCTTGGGGGTAGCCTTCACTCAGATCCTCGACGTGGAGACACCCGAGGAGTCCCAGATCAACGCCCCCACTACGGGGGCCATTGGAGCTACTGCCGGCCGAGCTGTGGCCGAAGATGACAACAGCGTCCCCACAATGACGCTTAGCTGCAATGTGCACCACGTGCACCAAACTACCGGCCCGTTCCACCAAGGGTCGACATCCCACCGGAGGAGGCTCCGGAGAAGCAACACCAACACCGGATCAGGGCGTCGCGCCTCCAACTCCGGGAAGTCCATGACGGTTGGGGCCCTCCGAGTCCGCCTAGACGGGCAGAGGTCCCAGGTGGCATCGGACCGTGTCGTCCCGGACGTCCCAGTCCGTAACTTCTTTGAAGGACTGGCGAAGCTAAAGGAGAAGGCGATGCCCACAGCCCCGGTCGTAGCACCAAAGGGGACGCCGGCTCACAGGCCGGCTAAATTGAAGCAAGCCTGGGTACTGTTTGACACATTTATTTTATTTAGTTTATTTTATTTATTTATTTATTTTATTATTTATTTATTGGCGTGCCAGTCACCGAAGTGACAATTTTATTGTGCGCTCGATCTGACATGGTCAGTCGATTGTGAAGTCCGAGTAAGGACCCGAAGTCCGTCATACCATGAATGCTATGACGTTAATTACGTCCTTCCAAGGAAGGACAACCCTTGATTAAACGCTAAAGTAGGAGGCCTCGAGAGGCAAACGTATATTCATGTGCGGAAACGGAACTTCATACCGAAGCCAGAAAGGCGGGCAAGATAATGACACCAACCGTAGGAACAGATGATATCGTTAAGTCAGCGGTTCAAAGCCTGGGGTTAAGGGGGGAAGGAGGATCTCAATCACAGGTAGCCTGAGCCGCGACCGTGATGAGGTTTAAAACATCGATCAGTATTTCGACAGCATCTTCCCTTTATCTGGGTTATGCCCAGGGGGAAATAGGCTATCACCCACGGAGTGCCGGGATGAAAGCCAAGAGAGAGAGAAGTGTTGAACTTCCCGAATCGCATATTTGCCATGGGGCAATGTTTGGTATTCCCTGTAGAAGCCGGTGGAACTCATGCAGTGGCAGAGCCCTCCCGAGCTAAAGGGGTTATTCATGAACCCGATGCGGGACGACGAAAAGTGAGCGAACGCTCAATGTTGCGCCCTCGCACGCGGATCGACCTGCCCGGTCAGGTCACGGGGGTCAAGGGGGCAGCGCCCCATGCGGGGGTTTCCGGGGGCGGAGCCCCCGGAACAAAATTCGGATTTAAGATTCAGTAACAACATTTGAGTAGGTTATCAATGCAGTTCAAGTGCGCAAAGGTTCCCGGGGGCAGCTTAATATTGGCTTTCATCATCCTGGGGGAATTTTGGCAGCACCTCCCCTAGACTTAGCATCTGCCAAGGGATGATATAGGCTGACATCGACGGAATGCCGGGATGAAAGCCGAAAAGCGGGGGAGCACTAAGGCTCAAGGAGACTGTACATGTCTCTATCATCAATCACTATTCCCCGTCTCGGAGGTCGACGAGACCCTTGTAAAGACAAGGTCCGCCGAACCCGCGGGGTTGCATGTGAATCCAGTTAGGGACCGCATAATATAGGGGAGGCCAGTTGGGCAGCAGAGCAGACTCTCGGCACAGCAAAGTGGGAAGGGAGGCGCCCGGCACGAAGGCAAGGAGGCAAAGGGGTTCCCGGCGCGAGGTTCTCGGCGCAGAGGGAAGACGGCAGAAAGCTCCCGGCGCGAGGGGCTTCTCGGCGCGCTATTCCCTGGCCGAAGGGAGCTTCTCGGCGTGGGCTATAGTAGGGGCTTCTCGGCGCGCCAATGAAGTGGCCAGGAGAGGCTCTCGGCCTGGCTTTTTGGTGGATGGAAGGGGATCTCGGCATGGCCTTTTGGTGGATGGAAGGGGCTCTCAGCGTGGGACTTCCCAGCGCGCTCATGGCCGCGCCGGGAGCCTAGCGCCGGGAGGCCGTGGGCTATGGGTTTTCAAAGAAAGGGGCTTGTCGTTTAGCTGAAAGGAGGGGAAGGCCTCTCGGCCTTACAGTTCTCGGCGGGGAAACTTGCACGCCGAGAAGGTGGAATGCGGAAGAATTTTAGGGTTTTCAGAGATGCTACGGTACTCTGTTTCTGGGATTTCTGGGTTTTATGGCTCAGATCGAGACCGAATCAAGGGTGCATGAGGAGGTTTCATGAATGTCTCTGCTAGAAGGACGCCAAGGGAGCTGAGAGGCCGAATCATCAGGGGGAGGAGAGACCATCGTCGGGGCCTGAGTAGCTTTTAACTGTCTGCTGCCAGACGTCTGGGGGAGTCAAGAGATGGCTGTCTCTGATTCCCCAGACTAGCATAGCATCATCTGAGAAGCGAAACGGCGATGAAAGAACCCTCGATGCTGGGACCCCAGGCCTTAGTCATCCAACGATTGGAATGAAGATCCAGGGTTGCATTCGCATGCGGGCTCAAATGTATCTTTTATAGCCGGCAGTCCGGGGAACCAAGAGATTGATGTCTCTGGTTCCCGGACAGCACAAGAGGCTTGAGGGCAAGAATCAAACACATACGGAGGGCATATCATTGAAGTAGGAAGAGAGAAGAGAATAGAACCCAGCAACCCACTAAGCAAGGGTGGGGGTTCTACCTTCATCCCTGTTCGAAGAACAGACTCGACTCCGAAGCCTGAGTCATTTCGCCCATGGGGCATTCATACAAACAGTACGCATACATATGGAGACAAGGGAAGATCGTATTGCCTAAAACCCATCACGGCAACTGCATTTATTTCATCTCACCATCATTTACATCGACTGCAGAGCTGAAGCCGAGAAACATAAAGGGGAGGAACAGGGAGAGAATCGTATGAATAATCTAAACATCAAGACTTCGACTATTACATACGGAGAATCAGTAAAAAGAAAAAGAAAGAAACATCGAACATGGGGGGGGGGGGGGAGGGTGGAGCATTGACTCCTCTCCCTCCCCCTATCAGCCCACCTGGAGCCTTTCTTCCTTCTTTTCTTCTGCTTCTTCTTTCGACGGAGACTCTCTCCCTCTCTTTTCCTATCTCTTTTCCTTTCTGGCTATCTGTTCGCTCTTTTTTTCTTCGTCTCTTTCTTTTCTTCTTTTCTGTCTATCCGCTCTCTTTTTTTTTCTTCTCCTTCCTCATCTGTTCGAAGGGAGGGTGCTTTTATAGCCATTTCCCTCTTCTCGGCAGACACCATCTCGGCGCGCCTCAAACGGGCTTCCCGGCGCGCCTGCCTTCAGGCTCTCGGCGCCCCCCTTTGGGCTTCAGCAAGTGGCTCTCGGCACCACCTTTGTAAGCCCAATTAAGGCATTTTAGCCACTTTCACAGGCCCATTTGGGTCTTTCAAGGGCATCATCACCCGAAAGGGCTTTTTCATTGATGATATATCTTGTATCGAGATCATCTCGAGGTTCCATCAGTGAACAAACTGGGGTTTTATCAGTATTGCCATCTGAATGATGACGATAACACCGGACATTAGCCAGGCCTGAGATGGTCCTAGCCGGGCAATTGGTTGGTGGTGAGGATCCTCCCTCAATCCTGACTTTGCAGGCATCTTCCCGTCTTCGTTGCTGGTCTGGTCCCATCTTTATCTTTGTTCATATTTTAGCTGTCAACAGGTACCTAGGGAGGCCCAGCCCACTGCACCCGCCCAGGCAGGGCCCAGCACTTTCCGCCCCAGGAGGGCCCGGCGTGATGACAGGGTCGAGGTAGTGACCCCCACTCTTCGATCGGCACCCGTCATGCCAGTGCCGTCCGAGAATGTTCACCACCGTCGCCGAGGGCGCCGGCACAGTGCCGCCTACCCGGCTCTCACGGCCTACTCCCCTCCTGCCGCTGTCATCGACACGCAACCCCAGGCCGCTCTCTCTGACCAGGAGTGGGAAGGGATCGAGCAGGCCATGAGGAACTACCTCCAAGGCCCGGGTAGCACCCCCGTCGGCCGCCAGAGACTACTGGGGGCAATGGCCTCCGCCTTCCAGGAAGAAAGGGGGGGACCTGCACCTAGCATGGAGTCGAGGACCCGCCCGGAGGAGCCGCGCCAGTCCCCTGCATGGGAGGAAGCGCCACCCCGACGGTTGGTCTTCGACAGGCTGACATTCCCAGGAGGACCGCCCAGGAGGGCGTCAAGAAGAAATAAGAATAAGAAATGGCAGACATTCACCTGCAATATGGCAGGAGTTCATGGTCGGTACGGGGCCTTACCCACCGACCCGGAAGAATTAGCCAGAATAGCCGCCAGGCCGGGACCCCTTACCAGAAGGAGGAGAGCGACAGGCGGCGCAACACACACAGGCGCCGAAGGGGCCCTACCTGAAGAGCCCCTCATGGCCCTCACGGCCAACGTGGTCACCACCGGCGACACGAATGGCGGACCCTCGACATCATCCGAGGACGCCCCGGCCGAAGAGATAGGGGGCATGCCCAGTCTTCCCACAGCTGACCCAGCAATGCTGCTTATGATACAACGATTCCAGCAGGAAATCGAATTACTTAAAAAGCAGTTGAATGAGCGAAACACACCACCCCCGATGTCTTGGCAGACCGAGGTTATACCCGAGATGCCCAGGGACAGGGGGCAGTCTTCACAGGCAGCTCTTCCAGCGACCCTCGATCCTCTCGGGGGCGCGCCCCCGCAGCAAGCACATTGCACAGCAGTGACCCAGCCACAGGCTCCGCTTTCACAAGGGTCCCCCATGGCCCCCCGAGCGACCGTGGTAGCCACTCCGAGCACGCAACCCGCTCATTTCTACCCGAGTCCAGTCGACCCGGCGGCAGTCAGCCGGTTGATGCTCGAGCAGATGATAGAGATGAAGCTGGCCGAGAGGGGCGATGGGGAGCAGACGCCTTTCGACGTCTATCGGGTACCCTACCCGGCTCATTATGCTGCCAGGAAGTTACCGGCTGGCGTCACCAAGCCGTCGAAATTCGAAAAGTTCAACGGGCAAGGGTCTCCCAGAGAGCACATTGCTTACTATGTGAACGTCATGGGGGACCTGGCTGCTGATGAGGCCTACCTCCTGAAGTTCTTCGGCTCAACACTTACCAGACTTGCCTTTGAATGGTACTCCGGCTTGTCACCCGGGTCGGTGGCCGATTGGCCCGACATGCAGAAGAAGTTCAAGGAAAGGTTCTACGTCGCCAAGAGAGAAGTTACCATGGCTGAACTCTACGCCACAAGGCAGAAGAATGATGAGTCGGCCCTCGACTACATTAAAAGATGGAGGAACCTTAGTATGAGGTGCAAACGCCCTCCGCATCAGGAGGACGCAGTGCAGATCTGCAAGCAAAATTTAAAGAAAGAAATCCTAGAAAGGATGATCGGCACTGAGGTCAAGACATTTGACCGCCTGAATAATGTGGTAGCGGAGATCGAGGCGTTCTTGGCCCGATACTCTTCCACCCCAGCCATGTCAAGCCAGAGAGCCAGGCAGGCGGAGAAGAAGCTGGCTCCCCCGGAGGTTCATGCACTAGACTTCCAGGCTTTTGAAAAGCAGAAGGAGAAAGCCAAGGGAGCGGCCAACCCTCCGCCGCCCAGAATTACAGAGCGGCGGGAAGGCCCCTCGCTGAGAGAGAAGATGAGAAATAAGTTATATTCCTTCTCCCGGGACAAGTCCAAGCTCCTGTTTGAATGGGCAACCAGCTACAATAAGATCACACTGCCAGAGCCGAAGAGGCCTGGCAACTCAAAGAAGAAGGATGACCCGCGCTTCTACATGTACCACCGGGTGCTCGGGCATACTATTCAAGACTGCTACGTCTTCAAGAACGTTATTGAGTCCTTAATCAAGGACGGGGAGCTGGACATGGGGGAGCATAAAGTAGACCCCCCGCAGCCACACGAGCTGCCCAGCATAGCCTCCTCCGTCAATATGATCTCACTATATCAGGAGTTGCCAGAAGAGTGGGCGGAAGCCTGTGCCCGCGCCACTTATGAGGCTTTTGTCCTGGCCCCGGCCCAAGATCAAGAGGGTTGGCAGATGGTGCCCGGAAGAAATAGAAAGGCACGCATCCCTCAGTCCGCCCCAGGGATTCACCCAAGGGACGCGACGCCTTTGCCGGCACCACCACCGACAAACCCGGTTTGCCACGACACGGCCCCTCGGCTGGTCATGAGGCGGCTCACTCACAACAAGAAGAGCTCTGTCCCGCTGCGGATGTACAAGAAGACTAGCCCGGCGGTTGAAAGACTCCAGGCTATTATTGATGGGCTCGAAGATTATGAACAGCCTGAGATCCAGCCTGTGGATCTGAAGGAGTATGTCCCCTGGAAGGAGTTCGAATCACTCGAGCTGGCTCCGGGAATAGAAGCTGATGCAGATGAAGAGCCTCCCCTGTGGGGTGAACCTCCTCAGGAGCAGCCATCCGCTGCAGCAGGCAAGAAGAAGAGGAAGAGAAGACCCAGGGGTAAGAAGAAGAAGGAGGTCGCCCTCGCCTGCAACACCCTCTCGACGCTATTCGACACCGCTCTCTCCCTGGAAGAAAAAGAAGAAGACCCACCCCGTGAACCGGCAGAGGTGAACCAAGCTGAGGCGTCCACCTCCCAACACGCCACCAGGTCGGGGAGGAAGTGGGGGCGCCCTCCTCAGGGCAGCCTCAACATCATGCTCAGGGGGGAACAACCATACCAGGTTCCCGAGCCCGAGGTCCGAGGCACCGAAATCCCTCCCCCATCAGGTCTCTACCCCAGAGGTACCAAGAGTCAAGGTGCCCCGTCATTCGCCAAGTTCCTGTCAGCTCGAGCAGGAAGGCGGGCGCACCCCCAGGGGTCCGCTGCGACCAGTAAAGCAAGCATCCCCCAAGCCCTGCCAGCTGCAACTCCTGCTCAGCCAGAGGAAGAATTCAGCGGCACCCCAAACCTCGCCGAATTCATGCGAGCAGCGGAGGAGGCCCAACAGGCCCCGCCCGCTCAACAGGCTACAACAGATCCCGCAAAGGAGGCGTCCCCTGATCAGACACCCCAGCCTCAGGAGGGGAGCAGGCGCGGCAAGCCCGAAGAAATGAAGTTGCTCAAGGTGCGGGCTGCCGAGCGGATAGTCAGACACCTCAAGAAGATCCCGACCCGGTTCACTGTGTGGGAGATGCTATCCCTGAACGAAGAAACACGGCAAGCCATCATAGCCGCCCTCCAGACCCCAGCACAGCTTGAAGCTTGTCTGGCAGAGATGTCGCCTGAAGTGGCCGTGGCCTTCACAGAAGAGGACATGCTCCTGCCGACCTGCAGTCACAACAGACCCCTCTACATGAAGGGGCAATTGAATGGCCAGCCCATCAACAGGGTCCTGATCGACCCAGGGGCAGCAGTGAATATACTCCCTTACCGGGTGTACCAGAAACACTATTTCGACGTACACTTGGTTGAGGTTAAAAATGTCAAGATAGTCGGCTTTAACCAGAAATGTGAGGTGCCTATGGGGGTTGCAGAGTTCAACTTGACCTTTGATGACTTCACCACCAAGGTCCAGTTCCACGTCATCAACTCCAGCACTTCCTACAAGGCATTGCTTGGCCGGCCTTGGCTACACCAGAACAGAGTGGTGCCCTCCACCCTGCATCAATGCATCAAATACCCCTGTGAGGGGAAGGAAGTCAGGATCTTCGCCGACCTCCACCCGTTCGAGGTGTTCGAGTGTCACTTGTCAGATGCCAACTTATACTTAGAAA
Organism: Amorphophallus konjac; assembly: GCA_022559845.1. Lineage (NCBI taxonomy): Eukaryota > Viridiplantae > Streptophyta > Magnoliopsida > Alismatales > Araceae > Amorphophallus > Amorphophallus konjac. The sequence continues at coordinate 403,911,150 of CM040123.1, forward strand.
AGGCAAAGCAAGCTCCTCAAGTCATCCAAGACAAGGGAAAGAAGTAAATGGAATCAGGTGGTTGGTTCCCTCCGCCACCCCCGGGTTATGTGGCTCCCCCACATGTACCATTTATTGCACAAGAAGAAGGGGTATTTAGGGCAGCCCCTCTCGCCATTTACCCCACATCGGGGGCACCCTACCTCGAAGACCTGCTAGAAGATGTCAGGGTCCCACCAGGGATCGTCAAGTCGATAGCAGAGATTGAATGCCAAGCAGCTGAACAACTGAGAACCTTCGAGGTGCTTAACCCCGAGGGGCCGCCCACTATCTTCTATGTGGCCGGGGAGAAGCCAGTCAGGGAAGATGATGATTGCCGGTTCCCTGACGAGCTGCACGACCCGCACGTCCCCATCACGGGACTTCCCCACATGACTGACCAAGCAGCCAGAATGGTCAGAAAGCAGAAGATTTCTCCCTACCAGCCCTCCAGCCGGAAGGAAATGTTTGAAAGAATGTGGAACCCACCAAACCTGGATCGACGGTTGCTGAAAATTACCAAGCACCCCGGTCTGGGCTTTTCACTAGAGGAATATTACGAGACTGACGTCATATCAGTCTCGACATGGTCTGGCGACGACCCCGCAGAAGCTACAGATTCCCGGGGAGCCTGTCAAGATGCATATCCTGGGCCCCCGGTTCAGGAGGCACACGACGAAGAGGTCTTCCTTTGGAAACCTCCCCGCCGCCGCTGCCCGGAGAAGACCCCCTCCTCCTCCGAAGTGTCGACCTCGAGAGGGCACACCAGCGAGGCACCTCCACCCCGGCCGGCCGGCGAAGCAAGGAGCAGCGGCACGGGCCATGCTCCGAATTCCCCTCGATATGACCCCATCATGTACGCCTTGTACCACATGCAGCAACGGGAGATCGAGATGCTAAAAAGGCGGCTGGCTGAGTTAACCTCGCTAGTCGCCGACCTGATCCAGAGCTCCCTCCCCCCATGGGGCGGCCGGATGCCTCGGCCCCGAGGTACCAGTCCCAACACCCCCGCCTTGTCAAGGCGGGAAATGGGAGACATGGCAAGCTCGCTGACCGAGCGGCCAACCAGGCAAGGGCTGACACTCCAAGAGAAGCTGCAGAAGCCTTATTCCTTTCCGAGAGAGAAGACCCGAGGCATTTTTGACTGGGCCTGCCATTACGGCAAGGTCTCCCTCCCATGGTCCAAGAGGCCGCAAGACACCCAAAGAAGCGGGGACCCACTATTTTGCCCTTACCACTACATGCTGGGTCACGTCATTGAAGACTGCTACGTCTTCAAAGACATCGTCCAAGACCTCATTGAAAGGGACGAGCTCAGGATGGGGGATTATGTGGTAGCCCCACCACGCCCCCACATGGCGGACAGCCCCAGAGCAGGAGGCTACACCGTGTCCATCCACTACCAGGCCCCTGAAGATGCAGCTGCCCCGGCCCCCGTCCGAGCCGTCTACGATGAGTACACAGAAGACCCCGAGGTGGCCCCGTGCCTTTCCGCACCAGTGGACCTCACCGACCCGGCGGCTACGGCCCAGGAGGACTGCGGGGTGAATGCAGCCTCCACGCCCAGTCATGATGAACAAGAAGAGGGAGATGGCGTCTTCAATATTCTTATAATATAAAGTTTTTCTATTTTTGTGAATTTTTATGCATTTTTCCTGCATTTTTGTTATTCACGACTTTATTAAGGGCGTTAATTTATAAAGTCACGACCTGTAATAAGGCGTTTTCAAAGAAAGGACGACCGTTGTACAGGGCGTCAATTCCTGGTATTATCCGCTAATTTCTGGAATTATCAATTTTCAAAATAAAAGGCATTTTCTGAGTAACGCCCTTCCTCAAGGCGTGTTTTTAAGAAACGTCGTTATCATAGGCGTGTTATACCAGTGTTTAAACAGAGCAAGTTTTATTTCTAAAATTAAATCCAGGAAGAAACGTCCTTTGCTAGGTCGTGTTTCAAGAAACGCCTTTGTTGCAGTCGTCAATTCATCAAGGGACGTCCTCGATTAAGGCGTGTTTCGCTCCAGAGTCCTTCCTTTTTCGATCTTTCCCTCACAGTTCCCTATCATAATTTGGTCTCTTGCTCGATCTTGATCCTTCCTTGAATGCCTCATTACCCGTTCTGATCTTACCTTGCTTGATCACATCCAATCGAAGCTATAAATTGAAGCCTTGACCATTCGTGCAGAAGGTTAAGCACCTTAAGCATTCAACGGATTGAGCGCTCAGAAGCTTTTTTTTCATCACGAGCAGAAGCTTCCTTCATCCTTGCGGCCTCTCTTCTGCATCCCTTTGGGCTACATCCGGTGCTTCATCCTACATCCATCATCATCATTTGGTTTTTTTTTCCCTTTACTGTCACCAGGGACAGCAGGGTTTTTCATCTCCTTTGTTTCATTTCATTCATATCATCATCCCTCCGTTTTATTTACTCTTCACACCTGTTCATTTTTTTTTTGTTGTTTTTTTATCATCATACTCCCCCTCCCTTAAGTCTTGTTAAGGGGTTTAAAAACAATCAAAAAAAAAAGGTGCGCATGTGCCTTTCTTTCCTTCATTATTACACGTCCATTTGGATAGATACTACTGCATTTTGGCCTCGAGCCCGTGGACAATGAAGACTAGGACTTCGTCGATTTGTCGCCGGCCCCGCCGGAAATTGAAAATGACGGCCAGGTCACGGTCGACGAATTGATTGAGGTCAACCTTGGTACAGAAGATGACCCCAGGCCAACTTTTCTGAGTGCCCTTATGCCCCTACAGGAGAGAGAACAATACACAAAGTTACTGCAAGAATTCCGGGATTGCTTTGCCTGGAATTACAAAGAAATGCCTGGGCTCAGCACCGAAGTGACTCAGCACATACTGGCCATTGATCCCAAGGTGGAACCAGTGAAGCAACCTCCCCGGCGCATGAGGCCGGAGCTAACCAGCCAGATCTGCAAGGAGGTCGACAAGCTCATAAATGTTGGCTTCGTGGCGGAAAATCAATACACCACATGGCTGGCCAATATTGTACCAGTGAAAAAGAAGAATGGGCAGATCAGGATTTGCGTAGATTTCCGTGACCTGAATAAAGCCTGCCCGAAAGATGACTTCCCGGTGCCTATCACCGAAGTGATGATTGATGCAACCACTGGCCACGAGGCCCTGTCCTTCATGGATGGGTCGTCCGGCTATAACCAAATCTGGATAGCCGACCATGACCGGGTCCATACAGCTTTCCGGTCACCCAAAGGGATATTTCACTACAAGAGGATGCCCTTCGGCCTCAAGAATGCCGGTGCCACATATCAGCGTGCGATGACCAAGATTTTCGACGAGCTACTGTACGGCAAGGTCGAGTGCTACATTGATGATCTGGTCGTCAAGACCAAGAAAAGAGACGAGCACCTGAGTGACCTCAGGGTCGTCTTCCAAAGGCTCCGGCAGTATGGGCTGAAAATGAATCCCATGAAGTGCGCCTTTGGCGTGTCCAGTGGGAAATTCCTCGGCTTTATTGTCCGGCACAAAGGGATCGAGATCGACCCCCTGAAGATAAAGGCCATCCAGGAGCTGCCTCCTCCGAGGAGTCTGGGAGAGCTGAGATCCCTGCAGGGGCGTTTAGCTTACATCCGCAGGTTCATCTCCAACCTGTCAGGGCGCTGCCAACCCTTCCACAGACTGATGATGAAGAATGCACCCTTCAGCTGGGGTTACGAATGCCAACACGCGTTCGATCAGCTAAAGGAGTACCTGAAGACCCCGCCTGTCCTGGGGGCACCTGTCAAAGGCAGACCGCTGATTCTGTACATAGCGGCCACCGAATATTCACTGGGGGCAATGCTCGCCCAGAACAATGATGAGGGAAAAGAGCAGGCTCTTTACTATCTCAGTCGAAGATTGGTGGGTGCAGAGGCTAAGTACACCCCGATTGAGAAGATCTGCCTCGCCTTGGTCTTCGCAGTCAAGAAACTGAGGCACTACATGCTATCCCATGAAGTCAGCTTAATATCCAAGGCCGACCCCATTAAGCACATCCTCTTCCAGCCAGTCCCAAAGGGGCGCCTTGGCAAGTGGGCCGTGCTACTCATGGAATTTGACATTACCTACGTGCCACAGAAGGCCGTTAAGGGACAAGCCGTCGCGGATTTCTTCGCAGCACACCACGTGCCCGAAGACTCCCCTTTACCCACCGAACTACCTGACGATGAAACACTAGAGGTAGACCAAGTACAACAAGCCCTCTGGCAGCTATACTTTGACGGGGCCTCAAGAACAGAAGCGACCCCGTCCGGGCGCGCCAAGGTACGAGCCGGAGCAGGCATCGTTCTCAAGTCGCCAGACGGAGAAGTGATGCACACTTCCTGCTGCATTAGCAAACCCTGCACCAATAATGAAGCAGAATATGAAGCTCTGATCATCGGCCTCCAGGTCACCCTCCAAATGGGGATCAAAATGCTCCAAGTGTTCGGCGACTCGCTGCTAGTCGTCAAGCAAGTCCAGGGACAGTTTGATGTCCAGAAACCTGAGCTGCTCCCTTATCACACTAAGGCGAAGCGGCTCATGGAGCGGTTCTACCTCCTCGAGATAGGCCATGTCGCCAGAGGGGAGAACGCACAAGCCGACGTATTGGCAAAATTGACAAGCTCACTGGCAGTGCCTCCAGATGGATCTCTCCATATCCAAGTAATAAACCAGCACCAGATGCCCAGCATGATAGAAGAAGAGCCAGAAGAAGAGGACCTAGAGGTCGCTACAGCAGAAGCCGTCAACCTACCTGACTGGAGAGACCCCTTGATGCAGTGGTTCAAGCACCAGCAACTACCCAGGCAAAGGGAAGAGAAAATCAAGCTAGTCAGAACCAAGGACTCTTATGAGCTCCGAAACGGAATATTATTCCGAACCATGGCTGATGCCAAGCAGAAGCTACTCCTCCGATGCTTGTCTATTGAAGAAGCTTGGAGAGTTATGAAGGAGGTCCATGCCGGGACAGCTGGTGCACACCAGGCGGGGCCGAAAATGAAAATTGAAATCAAGAAACTTGGCTATTACTGGCCTGCAATGTTCAACGACTGCTGCGAGTATGCTAAGTCGTGTCAGAGATGCCAGGAGCATGCCACTATACCCAGGAGGCCTCCCATGCAACTGCACCCAACCGCGCCCAGTTGGCCGTTTGCCCAATGGGGAACAGATGTTGTGGGCCCCTTACCCGCATCTTCCACAGGTTGTAAATACATTCTGGCGGCGACCGACTACTTCTCCCGCTGGGCAGAGGCTGTTGCCTTACGGGAGGTCACCGGAGAAGTCGTGGTCAGGTTTGTCCGCCGCAACATTATATTCCGGTTTGGCGTGCCCGACCGGATTGTGTCAGACAACGGCAGCCACTTCCGCAACCAGAAAGTTTACCGGCTAGCAGAAAAATACAAAATTGACTGGAGGACATCGACTCCTTACAATCCACAAGCCAATGGGCTGGCCGAAGCTTTCAATAAGACACTTTGCACTCTCCTGGCCAAGACTATTAGCTCTAACAAAAGGGACTGGGAAGAAAGAATGTATGAAGCACTTTGGGCGTACCGAACCGTATACAAGACCCCAACGGGCTGCTCGCCCTTCTCTCTCGTATATGGCTCGGAAGCAATCATCCCCGTCGAACTGGAGATACCGTCCCTCAGGGTCGCCATTCAGCATGGGCTTGTCCCCGAAGGGCAGACCAACACCGAGCGAAGGCTCGACGAACTCTCCAGTCTGGAAGGAAAGCGGCTTCAAGCCCAACAGAATATCCAGGTCTACCAGGCCCGGATTGCACGCGCCTTTGACAAGCTCGTCAAGGAACGCGAATTCAAGAAGGGCGACCTTGTCATGGTCAAAAGAAGAGATCTCATGGCGGCCAACCCCAAGGGTAAGCTAAACGAGAACTGGCTCGGACCCTACGTAGTCCAAAAAGTCTACGAAGGCGGAGCCTATGTAATTGTCAACCACCGCGGGGAGGTTCAATTCCCGCCTCTTAATGGAAGGCACTTGAGGCTGTACCACGCTCCGGCGCCCCCATTCAGGTAATAATATTACTCTTCACCCCATTTTGGGGCGGATTTGCGTGATTAATGTCCGAATGATTTGGTCACCAGCCGGGTTTCCAAAAAAGGGAAGAAAGGAATAGAAAGACAAAGAAAAAGAAGAAGCAAAAAAAGAAAGAAAGGAATAGGAAGAGGAAGATAGAAGAAGCAAAAAAAAGAGAAAAAAAAGAGAAAAAAAAAGAAGAAGCAAAAAAAAAGAAAGAAAGGAATAGAAAGAGAAAGAGGGAAGAAGCAAAAAAAGAAGAGAAGAGAAAAAAATGGAAAGAGAAAGAGACAAGAAGCAAAGAAAGGAAAAAAATGGAAAGAGAAAGAAGCAAGAAGCAAAAAAAAGAAAAAAAAAGGGAAGAAAAAAAGAAAATAAAAAAAAGAAAGGAAAAAAGAAGAGAAAAGAAAAAAAAAACAAAAGAAAAAAAAAGAGAAGAAGAAGAAGCCAGAAAAGGGGAACGCCCCCCATTTCTAGTCACCGCCCCGCATCAGCGGGGGTACTAAAAATTGATTTAAAAAGAAAGAAACACACTCTTCTCTCCGTCCTCCCCGGGCGGTGAGTACCCCTTTGGCTCGGACCTCACGTCCGGGTCATTGACTAAACAAACTCTTCTCTCCGTCCTCCCCGGGAGGTGAGTACCCCTTTGGCTCGGACCTCACGTCCGGGTCGTTGACTAAACAAACTCTTCTCTCCGTCCTCCCCGGGCGGTGAGTACCCCTTTGGCCAGGACCTCCCGTCTGAGTCACTGACTAAACAGACCTTTCTATCCGCCAAATCTGAACGGCGAAAGGGGCCTCTGGCCAAGTACCCCTCACTCGAGACCAGCATGCGCCTCCAATATTGCGGCAAAACCCAGGGAGTCGCCCATTCGGTATGGTGGAGTGGTCCCCTCGTCCTCCCCCTGGGAAGGCGAGCACTCTCCTGTACCCTGACATGGGTCCCTGCCTGATCCTCCCGAAGCGAATCCTCACAAAGACTCATACCCTGCCAATGGGTCTCAGCACAAAGAAGAGGGAAAAGATACAAGAGCAAGGGAAGAAGAAAAAGGAAAGCAATGTGCACGGAAGAGAAAGAAGGGTAAGAAAGACAAATGCATACGCAAAGAACGCGTGAAATCATAAATGCTTTGCTCTATTCAAAAAGGGATCAAAATACATGTGCTGCGGGGCACACCCCTGTGTTACATTCAAAAAAAAGAAATTAAGGGATGCAACGCTTAGTCGATGTCCCTGAAGATGTCCTCGAGAGGAAGGATCCCGACGCAAGGGAAGTTCGTCATCTCGCGTAGTCGGCCCCTCAATCCCTCGAGACGGGCGAGCTCCGCTTCGACGGACACCATTTCAGCGTCGGCGACGGCAAGAGCCTCCCTCTCCTCGGCCACCGCCCTCTCCGCCTCGGCGAGGCCAAATCTAGCCCCAGCGAGATAGCCCTCCAGCTTCTCGATCCGGCTCTTGAAGGAACGAACGCTGCCGTTGCCTTCCTCTAAGGCCTTCCCGTGACATTCTCTACTGTGGCATCGGGCCTTTAGGGTCTGCAGATACTCATCTGCCTGAGCATCGAGGGCGGCACGCTCGTCAGGAGCCTGGGTCTCCAAGAACTCGCGACGCTTGACGTACTTCAGCAATAACAAGACCCGCCACGACCATTCCCCCAGCGGGCAGCCAAGCACTTGCAACGCCCCGGTCAGCTGCGTCACTATGGTGTGCACCTCCCGATACGACAAAGAGGGATCGGCGAGGAGCATCGCCCGTAGGGTGGTCAGCATATGGCGGACCGGTGTTCCCGACGAGGTATGGCCGGCCGAAGGTGGGGCTGGGGGGGTGAATTCCACGGTGCTGTCCACCTCCGCCCACAAGCCGGCATCCACCGTGACGGAAGAAGATGGAAGGGCAAGAGTCAAGTCGCCTGGCTGGCATGGCTCGACAGAGAGTTCTTGGCCAACCACCGCCAAGGAAGTGGCTGAGACCAGCGCTAAAGCATCCGGCGTCTCTATCATCCGCTGCTCCCCTGTCCCCTCTTCCCCGGCTCCGTCTGCTTCGGCCGCTGGCTCGACAGGTGAGGGTGCAGCTGTCTCTACCCTGGCCGAAGGAGGAGCCTCGAGCAGAGCTGGACCCGAGGATGCCATCCACGAACTTCTCTCTCGCGTCTGGGATCCTTCCAGGTGTGCGCGAAGCCCCGTAAATATTCACCTCAGGAGCGGGTCCTCCATCTGGGCCGGAAGCTTCGGGAAAGGTGGAAGTGGAATCATCAGTCGGGGTAGACGCCCCACTTCCACCAGTACAGCAAGGCTCGCGGCCCCTAAGTCGGAGACGGGAGCCGGCCCCTCCACCGCGATCGGGGCAATGCTTGGTCTCCGTTTGGCTATGGCCTTTCGGACAAGACTGGACGTCTTCTCCGGCCCCGGCGTCGCCTGACCATATGAAGGTAAATCAGCCACTCGCCACCAAGAATAGATCATGCGAGGGCAAGGGGCGAAAAGGGGTCGTGGAACCCGCACGCTTACCTCAGCCACCGATGCGCCACTTTCAGGCGCAATCTCCCCCTCCTCCAGAGGCTCTGCCGCCAAGGGCCCCACCGGCACATCCTCCTGAAGGGCCTCGAACAGAAGGGCCAGCCTACCCATGCCAACAGCAACCCCCGTCGGGCGGTCAACTGGCGCAGTTGGAGCAGCCCCTTTCGCGGCCTCCGGCTTAACTTATTCCTGCAAAGAACCGACACAAAAACGGCGTCAGTAGGCGACCACCAAGGCAGCCCTGTACCAATAAAAAAAACACGCCTACGGCAGCAGCCTCCATCAAGCTGAGTGCATTAGCAAATGAAAAAGCCTTAAAGGCCGGCTCGGGCGGCCCGATGCCTCAAGATGCTACCTCAGCGGGAGCCGCTTCGTCGGAAGAGTAGTCGTAGTCTACCTCTTCCCCGGATGGAGATTCGACTGCCGCTGGCTCGGCCGGCGCCGGCAAAGGGGCCTCCACCTCGAGCTCGATAACCGGCGCCTCCTCTCGCGGACTGGGCGAGGCTGGCAGCCCAGGCTTCAGCCTCTTCCGCACATACAGCTGCGTCACCGGGAGGTGCATTCGGAGGCCGAATAGCCCAGCAACTGCTCCAGCTGCATCTGTCACATAAACGAAAAGACGGGTTACGTCAAACCCTGTCGGCTCCCAAAGAAGGAAAGCATTGAAAAGGGGTGACAAAGACAAATACCCTCTTCGACCTCGACAAACAAAGCCTTCTCCGGAGCCGCAGCCTTGCCCTCACCCGGAATCGGCACGGGCGCCGTTCCCTCCACGCCGCCCCCAGAGAAGAAACGCATCGTCTCCCCGCGCGGACACAGGGCCAGCTCAGGCGGGAAACCCACCACGGACGGCGTAGGCGACCGCCGAGCCTCACCAGTATCATGACTCGGCCCGGTCCGGGCGGCCTCAAATGCCTCGAAGGACGGGATAGCGGCCGCCGGTGAGGCTACTGTCGTACCCAGGGCTTCCTTGGCCCGCCTTCGCTTGGCCGCCTGTTCCCCGGCCACCTTGGCAGCATCCAACGCCTTCTTTATAGGCGACTTCGCTCGAAGCCTTTCCTTGGCCTGCAGTGAGGGAGCAGGAGCCGCCGCCGAGGCCACCTTTGCTACGACCGCGACCGCACCCATGACAGGCGCGGATATAGGAGCCGACCCCTCCACGTCAGGAGCAGGCGCGGACACGGGCTCTTCCACAAGGGCTGAGACAAAAATAATACATTCAAGCGTCAGGGCCCTGCTTCAAGAAAAAAAAATGAAAGAAAAAAAAAAGAAGACTTAAAAGGGGCGCCGACGGTCGAAGGTACTGACCGGCGGGCGGACTGGGCTCGGGCCGAGCAACTTCAAATTCCTCGAAGGTTGGGACCCGTAGTGCTGAAGGAACGGCTGTTGGGGCTTTGGCCGCCTCCGTCTTGCGTCGCTTCGTGTCCCGCTGTTTGGCCGCCTTCGCGGCATCCATTGCTTTCTTCACGGGAGATTTCACCCGGGGCCTCTTCGCGGCCTTGGGCAAAGGAGCCGTGGTCGGGGCCAGCGGCGCTGCTTCAAAATACGCAGGCTTCTTCACCAGCCGGAGGAGATTCCGGTACGTGGCCATCTGCGTGCTGTCGGGATGGTCTGCAAAGAAAAGAGGGGAAAGGACGAACATGCATTTACGATTAGTACCCAACTCACCGCGAAGGTCGCAGTGCTAAGAGACAAAACCGAAGAGCAAGGAGGGACTGAATACCGTGAGGGCCAGTGTACAGCCGCAGCGTGATCGGCCAGTAGCTCAGGGACGTCTCCTTGTCCCGACGCGCCGCCTCCCGGACTAGCCAGCAAACGTCTTCAATCGTTTGGCACCGGTCCTTGAGGTTGGCCAGATCCGCGTGCTTCTTTGAGGAGAGGTGACAGAAGAGATTAAAATGGTCCACGCCCCACCCGTCAGGGTAATAATAAGGGATGTGCAGGCGCTTGCTCAGCAGGGAGGCCGTCAGATCTTCGATCTTCAGCCCATTCACCCGGAGGAGAACATAGAGCCATGTGGTATCCTTATAGTTCTCAGGCCGCCTCTCCTCCCGCCTCATAAACGTGCGATACGGGCAGGCCAAGTCCCTCTCTGGGCGCCAGCTCTTGGCAGGAGTCCCCTCTTCCTCTATGGGGAATGGGTAGTTGATGAGCTCCAGATGGTCGCTCCCCACCCGGCACATGTCCCGCAGCGTCTTCTCGTAGTCGTCCTTAGCCACCGGGGGTAGCTCCACCTTCGGCGTCGGCCTCATGTCCTGGGCTTGCCGACGAGCTGCCATGTACGCTGCCACCTCCTTCTCCTGCCTGTTCTTGAGCCGAAGAAGATGATCTGGCTCAATATCAAGTACTGGCACTGGCTGCCGGCTAAGGAACCTCCTTTCGGCGCCATCCCAACAATCGGTTTTGTGCAACCGATAGAAAGCCGTCCGGACATTCCACCACTTTATATAATCTTGGGTCACTCGGGGAACACGACCCGGGGCCGGTACTCTGAAGGAGGCAGAGTCCGCCCGATGGAAGAAGTCCCACCAACTCCTGGCGTGTTCAGGAACTGAGTTCCCCCGGACACTCCGCAAGGGCAGGCCGAACTGCGCATGATAAGCAGGGATATGCTGGTCATACCCAAAATTGCGACCGAACCGGAAGGGGTAATACGGCTCCAGCAGCACGTTCTCCCATTTCCTGAACACCAGCACGCTCGTGCGAATCGACAGCGCCCAATCCCTCAGCTCCGGTTCCAACAGTGGGCGGATCACATTCTCCTGGCTGATAGGGTGGGCGTACTTCTCCACCTGGTCGTCTTTGCACTCCCTCTTGTTGTTCACCAGAGGGCTCGAATGCGCCGCCAGCGTCCAGAAATGAATAGACCCGACCGCATCCCGGGGGACCGTTGTTAACCGGCCCCGGATATCATACATCCGCATGGAGACAGAGCCCGGCTCGACGCTGGCAAATTCCAACATCCTCGGTATCAGCCCCCAATCCTGGAGAACTCGCGGGGCAAACTCCGGGAACAGCGAACAGACCCACGCGTTGAAGAAGTGCAGTGGACACACATACCGGGCCTGCCGCGAAAACTGGTGCGTGCTGATATCCCCCAAGGCCTTGTAGATTAAACAGAGGGTTGCCGGGCACAGAGAAAGCTTGATCCCCCACGCCATCTGGCACGCCGGGTAGATGGCATCCGGCCGGATAACTGTCTCATCGCCGTACGGCATGGCAAATGAGCATAGCCAGTACGTGAGATAGGCGGCGCAGTGGGTCTGGGGATCCAAGCCCATCGGGTTAGGGCCGCTCCGACGCCCTCTGGACGGGATCTTCACGTCGAGCTTCGGCTTCACGCGTTTCTTGGGAGCCACGGCAGTACCGACACAGGGGAATTCCTCGTACCGCTTCGGCCCGTCGAAGAAATACTCCAGCCACAGGGGCATGCGCACCCTCTTCCTGTCCCCGCGGGCGGGCTGCTTCCCCTTGTGCGATGCCTGGTATAGTTCCCGGTACGCCTTCATCAGATACCGGTATGAGTACCCAAGAGAATAGTAGCCATCCCCGTTAGTCTCGTCCTTGATCAGGTCGGGGAGGCATACTTCCTCATAAGGCTCCCCGTCGATGGGCAGGCCGCTCAACTGGCTGAGACTCCATAAATCCAGAGAAGTCTCGCCCTCCGCCGTGTAGAAGGTGTTAGTCGCTGCGCTAAACACCTCTATCATGCCGCAACAGAGGCCCTTGGAAATGGGATAGCCATATCGGGAGGCGTACACGCTGTGATAAATGCCGACCTGGACCAGCAAAGGAGCATAGTTGAATAGCACATGCTCCGTGAACTCCACCGCCCTCTCCCGGAAGGTGTGGGCATCCTGAAGCTTCATCTCCCCGAACCAGCCCAGTGATAGATCATACTTGAATCTGATGGCCAAACAGTCCAAGATGAAGGGCTCTTCTCTGTAGCCCCACTTCAGGGGAGCCAAGAATAGGCCGAACCGAGGCGCCTCGTTGTGCACCTTCCCGGCATACAAGTCCCATCTTGCCAGAGTAAACTGAGGCGCCCGCACCAGCTTGTCTTCGGTCGGTAGCACCCCCTCGATCCCCAGAACTGGCTTCCACTCCCGGGCCTCTCCCACCAGGTACATCGGAATACTCCGGGGAACGCTGTACAACAAGCTATCCCGGGCCTGCAGTATAGCCTGTTCGGCCTTCTTCACGACCCGGAAGTCTCGCCCTTCCCGCGAGCGAAAATGCTTCTGAAATCGAACCAGGTGTCTGTCCTTCGGGAAGTCCTTCCTGTACTCCCCGGTGACCCGGTCAAATGTGAAGCCGCTGTCAACTCTGGCAAGCCTCTGGAAATCCATGGTCTCCTCGTCGGACTCGGATGACTCTGTCAAAGCGGCTATTTCTGCATGCTCTCGGTCTAGGTCCTCCACATTGAGCCATGTGACTGCCGGCACTGGACCCCACGGAATGAGGTCGGCACCAACAGCGGTAGTAGGGGCAGAAGAACCACTTGGAGCAGCCATTTATCTGCAAAGATGTACAGATAGAAGATCAAAATAAGCCACATGCAAGAGGAAAATGAAATACTATAAAAGGGGGGGGGGCTTTGCTACAAGTCAAATGCACATAATATTGCCAATTTCTGACGAAATTTCGGCAGAGTTTCCCCTAGGCCAAAGGCGTAAGGGAAAACACGGGTGCGCGTCCACAAGGAGTGACGGCCCCAACAAAGCATGGTGGGCCCCGAGAGGCAACACCAGAAGTCTGCCGGTCGAAGGAGTCCTCTTCCTTAGCTAAAACTCCCCCTGGAGACCCTCACCGGTACACTACCCTGGGTGCCTTCACCGGCACGCCCGCAGGTGCCCTCCCCGGTACACCCCCAAATAGCCTTCGCCGGCACGCCCCCGAGGGCTTCGCCGGTACACCTCTCGGCCAGTTCCCCGGCACACCCTATGAGGGCTTCCCCGGCACGACCCCCTGGCACTTCGCCGGCACACCCCGTGGGGTGCTTCCCCGGCACACTCAGCGCCCCCTTCACCGGCACGGCCCGAGGCTTCCTTGCCCGGTACACCTATGCCCGCTAGCATCCTTCCCCGGTACGCTCGCCAGCATCCTTCCCCGGTACGCTCGCCAGCCCCACTCCCCGGCACGCTCCTGAGCATCTTCCCCGGCACGCCCGTGGGAGTCTTCCCCGATGCGCCCTAAACGGCCCTCGCCGACACGCCCGTGGAGCCCTCCACCGACACAGTCCCTCAAGCTCCCCCGGCACGCCCTCGGGGCTCTTCCCCGGCACGCTTCCACGAACCCTTCCCCGGTACCGTCGCCGGCCCACTCCCCGGCACGCTCCAACAGCCTCTCGCCGGCGCACCCTCACCCCCGCTCACCGGTGGTCGCCCACGACGCCGGAGATGAAGGGGGAGAAGGGAGAGGAAGAGACCAAGAGGAAGAACAGAGAAGGGGAGGAAGAAGAGAGGGGGGGGCGTAGGGTTCCACTGCCCCGATCACGACGAGAAGAGAGGAAAAGAAAAAGGGAGAAGGAGTAAGAGGAAAAGGGGGGGGGGCTCCACGGTCGCCTCCTCACCACAGCAACGACGATGGTGACGGAGTGGGCACCCGGCGCCGGAGAAGATGAAGAAGAGGAGAGGGAGGGGAGGACTTCACTTGGTCGCGAAGGAGAGAGAAAGATGGGGGGGGAATTCGAACGGGGTGATCGTTCGAAGCACCCCGCCCCCCTATTTATAGGAAAAGAAAAGAAAAAAGAGGAAAAAAAAGAGAAGAGAAGAAAAGAGGGAAAGAAGGGAAATAAAAAAGGGGAAGATGAATAAAAAGGAAGAGAAGGAAATAAAAAAGGAAGGGGACAAAAGAGACGGAGAAATTTCAAAAAAAGAGGAGGAGTGAACACGAAGAATAAAAAAAGGAAAAAAAAAGAGAGAGGAGAACAAAAAGGGGGCGATGAAAGAAGAAAACAAAAAAAGGAAAAAAACAAAAATTATTATAAATATATATATATACATACTTATATACCTACGTGTATGCCCACACACATATATACATCCATATATATATATATATATATATATATATATATACATTTAGATAGGCATAAATAAGGCACAAAAAATAATAAGATCCTTCCGAGGGGACGTCCCGTCCCCACGGTCTCGGGCATACATGCACCTGTGCAAATGGAGGCGACTTTACCCCTGCGCACTCCACCTCTGCAAGTGCACCACCACCCTGCCAACAAACAAGCCCGTCCCCGGCACGTCGCCTCGGGCCTCAGCCACCTCATTCCATACAATATCGTCATCACGGGCCTTACGCCTGGATCGGCAGAGCCTCTATCCTTGCGTTGACATTAGTCTCTTGCCAACGAACAAATCCCTTTCCGGCGCAAGGCCCCGTGCCCTAGCCACCCACTCCGCACAATATTGCCATTACGGACCTTACGTCCGAATCGGCACAGATTCTCCCGTTGCGCTGGCATTCTATTCTTGCCAACGAGTGAACCTTACCTTCCTGCGCAAGGCTTCGTGCCCTAGCCGACACTTCCATATCACTCACTCAAAAAAAAAAATGGGGTTAAAAATAGAGATACCCCGCCGGACTTGCCCCTGCATGGGGACAAGGGTAAAAATGGCAATAACCCGGCCGTGGCGAAAACCCGAGAGGGCGCTACGGGCAAAATTGGGTACCCCGCCACGTGAAAACCCGAAAGGGCGCGTGGGCAAAAGCAAGAGGGGCCCGGTACCGGCGAAAACCCGAAAGGGCGCTTGTGTCGGTAATGTGGTTCAAAAAAAAGAGAAAGAAAGACACAGAAGAGATCAACAAGCCAGGTCAGTTCCCAGCATCCTGTCGGCACTGACGAAGGGACCAAGAGACTAAGAGACCCGCAAAGCTTCAGTTCCCGACACCTCGTCGGCACTGATGAAGAGACAAAGAGATCAACAAGCCAGGTCAGTTCCCGACATCCTGTCGGCACTGACAAAGAGGCCAAGAGACCAATAGATCAACAAAGCATGTCAGTTCCCGGCATCCTGTCGGCACTGGCGAAGAGACCAAGAGACCAACAAACCAGGTCAGTTCCCGGCATCTTGTCGGCACTGACGAAGAGACCAAGAGACTAAGAGACAACAAAGCATGTCAGTTCCCGGCATCCTGTCGGCACTGGCGAAGAGACTAAGAGATCAACAAAGCATGTCAGTTCCCGGCGTCCTGTCGGCACTGGTGAAGAGACCAAGAGACTAAGAGACAACAAACCAGGCCAGTTCCCGACGTCCTGTCGGCACTGGCAAAGAGACCAAGAGACCAACAAGCCATGTCAGTTGCCGGCATCCTGTCGGCACTGGCGAAGAGACAAAGAAATCAACAAACCAGGTCAGTTCCCGGCATCCTGTCGGTACTGACAAAGAGACCAAGAGACCAAGAGATCAACAAAGCATGTCAATCCCCGGCATCCTGTCGGCACTGCTGAAGAGACTAAGAGACCAACATACTACTTCAGTTCCCGACGCCACGTCGGTACTAACAAGGAGACCAACAAACAAACTAGGTCGGCTCTCGACACCTCGTCGGCATCGACAAAGAGAGAAGAGACAAAGACACCCACGGGCACCGCCCGGCTCATCCTTCGCCTGCGCTACCCGTGGGTGGGGGGCATTTGTGGACACCGAAAATTGCACATCCAAATGTCATGCTCGGCCCGGCATCAAAAATGGCGCCGAGTGAAGAAACCCCGGAGAAATCAAACACAAAAGGGGCCCACAGCCCATGGGTCCCAAAGAAAATCAAAACGGGCCATGACTAGTGCTCACAACGGGCTCAGAACGGGCCCCAAATACACACCCCGTGGGGAGCCCTTCAGCGGCACGCCCAACCCCCAAGGGGCCTCAACGGCAAGCCCTGATGGAGCCTCAGCGGCACACCCATTGGGGTCTTCAGCGGCACACCCCGAAGGGCCTTCAGCGGCACGCCCTGGTAGAACCCTCCAGCGGCACGCTCCCTCCAGCGGCACACCCTGCCATGGCCTTCACCGGCACAGCCCCTTTGGGCGCTCGCCGGCACACCCCTATGGGGGTTCAACGGCACACCCCTTCGGGGTTCACCGGCACACCCCCAGGGGGGGTTCAATGGCACACCCTTGGGGTCTTCACCGACACACCCCCATGGGGGGGGGGGGGTCTTCAACGGCACACCCCCCCAGGGGGGGGGGGGTCTTCAACGGCACGCCCCCTGGGGGTCTTCGGCGGCACACCCTGCATGGTCCCCAGCGGCACGCCCTTCAGGCCCTTCAGCGGCACGCCCATCCGGGGTTCCAGCGGTACGCCCTTTCGGCACTACAGCGGCAAGCTTGTTCATCCCTTCAACGGCACAGCGTGAGGCACTTTCAATGGCCGACGTGAGGCCCATGCCCTACGCATCCTTGGCGCGCAGTGGAGCCGTCTGAAGTGGTAGCCGATCGTTGGGCCACGTGGCCTAGTCCACTGACAGCCAGGACGGGCAGGTCAAACCTCATGATCACGGGCCACTTCCCGCTTCGACGCTCCTGCACGAAGACTCCCGCTGTCCGGGGTATAAAAACCCTCCCCTTCGTTTCGAACAGAAGAGGAGACAAAAAAAGAGAGGAGACAGAGAAGAGAGGAGGCAGACGGACAGACACACGCACGCAGAGGAAAAGTGAAGAAGAGAGAAGAAGAAGAAGAGGTCGTCCTCGCCGGGAGCTTCTTCCGACGACCACCGCCACCGGGAAGAAGTGAGAGTAAGAGAGAGAGGGTTCGATGTAACGGGGGGAAAGAGTTAGGGGCGTTTGGCCCTCCTCTGCATTCTGCTCCTTTACCCCCTCCCTATTCCAGCTTTCCTTTGTTTTTTTTCCTCCGTCCACAGCCTTGCGGTGGGCATTTTCTGTTTTGTAATGTGCATGTAAGGCCTCGGCCCTTTACTTCCCGTGAATAAAAAAATCGCCCTCTCCGGGTTTCTCCATGATCTTTGTTGGTGATTGGTGCTAGTTTTCATGGCCTTCGATGGGTTGTTTGTTTTCCCTCCGTGTCCACATTTCTTCAGCATTTTGCTCAGAGTCTCCCCGTGGGTATGGCCTCTTACCCATGACCCTCGATCTCACAGGCTTTCCACCCTCTTCCAGGGCCATCCTTGAGTGCCCACCCGTTTGAGGGGGAGGAGAGACCCTTGCTCTCTCTCTCCGATCGACCGACTGCCAATAGGCCACCCCCCTGCCTTGAAGCCCTCTCCTCTTCCTTCCTTTGAACAACCTGTAAGACCCCCTCCAGCCCATACACTTAGCGGTTTAATCCCCCAGCGATGCATCTTCCTAACCCTTCGCCGGCACACCTGTTTGGTCCCTCAGCGGCACGCCCATGGGGGCTGTCCAGCGGTACACCTCCTCATTTATCCTTGGCCGGTACACTCCCCTTATGGCCTTCAGTGGCACACCCCTTTCTGCCCTCAACGGCACACCCCTTTCTGCCCTCAGCGGTACACTCCCCTTATGGCCTTCAGCGGCACACCCCAGCTGCCCTCAGCGGCACACCCTCTGCATGCCTTCAGCGGCACACCCCCTGGCCGTGCCTCAGTCGGTGGTTCGCCTTCACGTTTTCCGAGGTCCTTTAAAGGTGTTGCTCCCCCGGGGGCTCACCTCCAGTTGTCGGGTTCCGCCACCCCATGTGGGCGCGTTCCCTGTATCTCCCTTACGCCCCGGGTCAAGGGGAGATGTTGCCGAATTTTTGTGAGAAACTAATAAACAATTAAAAGAGGCAAAAAGAGGCAACAAACGAGCAAGATAATTAATGAACCTCCCAACTAATCAAGCCACTGCCGGCGCCATGACGAGAACCGAACTGATCAACTACCCGGTAGCCCGAATGCCTAACCCGTAAGAAAGGAGGCTGAACCGAACGAAACAAAATAAGGGAAGAAGTTTATATAAAACTGCATAAAAATTAAGATAAGAAGAAAAGAAAAGCCTTAAAATAAGAAATCGAGGATTGGCTGGACCCCCACCATCCCACCCCACTGGCCTTCTGTAGCGACCCGGATTCTGGATACCCGGTGCACCCGGTATAAATACCGAATACACGTGATACCATGAGGGACCCGCGAGGCCTCCCAAGCGCGGGAAAGCGCCGAAGGAATAAAAGGCATGTGTAGAGTACATTGAAGCCACAGAGATATAACAGTAAGCAATTTCATTAGATTGGATTGCTAAAATAGCAGAAATAAAATTACCTTTTCATTAATAATTCAACAATTACAATTATACACAGAGTCCAGCCCAAAGGAGAGACAACAAGTCTAGCACAGTACAGTACGACAGAAAGAAACGTACACAGAAGTCGGGAGAAGCCCGACGCAGGTACGGCTGGCAGCTACAACAGCAAGAGAGCGCTCCACCAAGAACACCAGAGGCAGACGGCGAAACCCACCTGAAAAGCAGCAGGGGTGAGTCTCAACAGAAACTCAGTAGGGGTCACGCGGATCCCCACTGGAAAATGCACAAAGCAAAAGCAACGGAAGTAGCAACAAACGCAGCAAGAAGAACAACGTAGCAAAGCAGGAAAGCTACACTACAAAGCTGTAAAGGAACAGACGGGAAGTAGGAGTAGGGAACACGCAGGAGAGGGTGAGAACCCGCACCAAACAAGCGACTGCTGAATTAACCTCAGCACCCCAAACTACTCCAAATAAAAGGCAACAGATGGATGACCCTAAACTCACACAGAAGGGTACACCAGCCTGTCAACCAGCCCCAAACAATCCAGGTCTAGTCACGACCTAGACAGACGCCAAACAAGCACGTACACGACCGGAAACGTCGTGCACAAAGCCCCACGCACGAACAGAACACCGTGCGGACAACAAAACACTGACCTCGAGCACGGCCACGAACGGGCAACTCGCAAAGGTCACGACGCGCAAGAAAACGCGAGAGCTACGCGTCACGTGACGGAAGCACCCCCTTAAAAAGCCAGCTGCGTCCACTGACGTCTTACGCCGCACCTCAAGCGTCTCGCCTACAGCACTGCTATAACAACAGCAGAGATAGAGACACAAGCTGAACCAAACAGGAACAACAAACAAGTAACTAGTCAGGGTCACGCCCGTCGACGTAAGTCCTCCGTCCCTGACCACGTGTGCACACACTGGCTATAGTCTAAGCCAGGTCCTCTAGCTAGTATTCTCCCTCGGTAGGACGCTACCGTTGACTAGGAGCCCGCGGAACTAACTACAAACCGCTCACCGGGAATAACCCTCCGCCATCCGCTAGCGGGTCGGCACTCAACAGACCTTAGGCAACAACAAGTGGAGGCTTCACACGACACAGAAGCTCAAACACAAGTGCCGAAGTACAAACGGGCGACCACGCCCCTCAACACGTACTTCGAGGCACCAAATGGCAGCATCGCCACTGCCGACAACTCAGGACAAGCAACTAGACCTCCTATGTAACGATCCTGAGTCGAACGACTCAAGGCAAGATCGTCACAAACAGCGGAACAAGCCGCCAATCGGTCTAATCCTAAGCCAGAGAAACCACGCTCCGCAGAGAACAACACACAGAGACCTGAGTGAAACATCAAGAACCCTCAGCACAGCTGGACACGCAAACCGAGGTAGAACAACACCTCGAAGCATCCAGAAGCAGTGTCTTGGACAGGACAGAACCGCCAAGACACGCACAAACAAGGTCACATGTCAACCACTGGGTCACACCGGGTTGACCGAAACCAAACAACAAAAGCATACAAGAGTAGGATCAAGAATCCTACCACAAGTAAGAAGACTCCTGGCCACCTTGCAATGTAGTCTTAACCCTCATAGGACATCAAGAGACATCCACAGGACAACAGGCAGACCACAAGGACAAGCCAAGACACACAGAATCATCGGGCGGAAAACCAAGGCACAAAGGAAGTAACGCACAGGCCCTAGACCGTTATTAGCAAGTGACGGTCTAGCTCAGGGGCGTTATTTCCCAAACGACAGACGGACACAGGCCGTCACACACACCACCCTAACAACCTACAAAGCACACAAAAGCCAAGTAACGCACGGGACCAGGGGCGTTACCAGCAAACGGCGCACAGGGGCTCCACCGTTACTCCCAACGGCATAGCCACCCAAACCCAAAACGAAGCAACGCGCTAAGCCAGGCGCGTCACTCACGAAACAGCGCGGCAGGGGAGGGCCGTCAGAACCAAACGACGCACGGAGGCCTATCCGTTACTCACAACGGCATAGCCACCCTCAACCCAACACCACAGCAAACGACGGACAGGGGTGAGCGCGTTACTCTCTAACGACGCACAGGGGCTCCACCGTCGCTTCCAACGGGACAGCCACCCAACCTCGTCCACGCAGAATATAACGGCCAGGGGCAGGCACGTTATACTCAAAACAACGGATGGGAACACATCCGTCGGAGGAACCGCC
The DNA here is from genome assembly GCA_022559845.1 of Amorphophallus konjac. Lineage (NCBI taxonomy): Eukaryota > Viridiplantae > Streptophyta > Magnoliopsida > Alismatales > Araceae > Amorphophallus > Amorphophallus konjac. The sequence goes on from CM040123.1 coordinate 403,932,157, forward strand.
TCAATAGGTCAAAGTCAGTCAACGGAAAGTAACGGCCAGGGCAAGGCGCGTTATTTCCATCTAACGCGCTGGGTCAAGCGCGTTAGATCAGCTGACTTAACCCCAAGGAAAAACGATGAAAGCACAGTAACGGCCAGGCACCGGCGCGTTACACGGGAACGACGCTCCAAGCTAGGGCCGTCGCTTACCCAGAAGCAAAAGGGCTAATAAACCCTCAAACCAAATAACGGTCCATCGTAGGGCCGTCAAAAGAAAGTGACGGTCGCTGGCTAGACCGCTACTTCGGTTACGGCGGGAAAACAGAGGAATGGCCGGATTGGCCCGTTCCACGCCCCATTCACGCCGAAACGCAGGGGATACAAACCCATTCGACAAAATACAACATTCAAGGGCCAAAACGCCCACATGCACGCACAAAAACGCAAGATTCGGGCGATTTTACCAAATCAACCCTAAGTGGGTCACCGAGGTTCCCGGACTTCTACCGGCCTCGAATGAACACCAAATCGCACGAAAACTACGTGGATGGGATTTTAACATCTCTGCGGTCATTTAGAAACTAACTAAACCGCAAACGGTCACCGTTTACCGACCGACCCTAAAAACCACGAAAATCACGATTTAGGCAAAACAAGCCCAAACACGCTCGTTTCCTAGCCGAACGCCGTGCAATGGCAGGGAAAACGAAGATGGAGAAGCAAGGATCCGTCACCCTACCTCCACCGAAGAAACCGCGCCCCGAAAGGACTAAACCACGCCGAAAACCACTCGCGAACCGATTTCACCGGCTTTGAATCCATCGTTCGGGATCGCGCCAGAATCGATCCGATCCTCGCTCCATCGCGCATCCAACCAGCTCCACGGCTTCACCGCCTCGCCCACCTACGCCTCCGTCTGCAGCCGGAGCCGAAAAGGGGAGAGAACGAGAGAGAACGGGAGAGAGAGAGACGGTCGCGCGAATGAGAAGGAGAGAGAGAAAGAGAAAAGAAAAAGGAAAAGAAATTAGGAAATTTTCCTAATTTCCGAAAATCCCGAAAATGCGCCGAAAATGCACAAATTCAGAAAAATACGTAAAAATAGTCGAAACGACCGGCTCGACGAGTACATCGTCGCTGCAGCATCCACGAGCTCGAGAATTGGCAAACAAACTCACCGTAGGGTTCCGTAACTAGTACGTGAGAAAAACCCACACGGCTCGTCAAACTCAACTCGGAAGCCACAAAAGCGAACCGAAACTCAACGAAACCAATCCGAAAGAGATCCGAAAGATCCAACAAAGATCCAACAAGACCTGCAAAGGATTCGACAAAGATCCGACAAGAAACCGGGTCATTACATGCTCCCCTCCTTTAAGAAATTTCGCCCTCGAAATTAAGGACTAACAAAGGAGAAGTAGGGAAGAACAACCCAACAACACAAATCTCGAAAAAACACAGCTCAGAGGAACAGCGTCAGACCACAATTACAGGTACACACTCTAGCTTCCAAGACAGCAAGTCTACAGCACGAGTACGGCACCAAAGTGAACACATCTGACACCTCTGAAGCAAGGGCAACGTCGTTTACATCTCACAGAGCAGGAGACACGACAGCCACAACAATCGAGAACCAACACCGAAAAAAACACAACAACAACAACACGGCAAGCAGCAGCTTACACAAGGAGACACAGTCCTCACAGCTGACAGCTCGACCACATCATCGGCTCCAGTGCCAAAGGCAACAGAGGACACCTGGCACACAGGACACCAACGACAACAACACCACTGGACCACAAACACCATCACGTCAACACTCACTCAGATATCACATCTGATCAAGTCGCAAGCTAACTCCACTAAGGAAAAGGGAGCACAGCAAAGCTAACTGACAAGACAATGGTCCAAGACGAGAACGCAAAATCATAAAGAAACAGCGCCAAAACAACACAACGGCAGCACCTGCAGAATTTCAGCTCCGCACAACACGCAGTGCCAAGAAACACGTCTGCAAGCAGGGTCACAACAAGGCACAAGAACAGCTGAGCACACGACCACTAAAGTCAGGTCACGCATCAAACTGCTCACCAAGAGAAGACCCACAACATCGAGAAACGACAATAATCTCGGGGAACGCAACTCAAGGACTAGCAACACGCCTCAAGAGCACAACACCCAAGAAGGAAAAAGCAGAGCAAAGGGTACTTAATCAGCAAGGAATGCCAACCAATTCCCCAACACTCGCACAAGCCCATGCCAACACCGAAAAACCAAAAACAATGGCACGGCAACCGACAAAGTCAAGGCACAAGAAGCCAAGGCGGAGTCACATCGAGAAAGAAAGAACCTCTCGACAAGTGGGTAGCCAACCCACACACAACAGCTGTACTCTCAACAACGTGCACAGGCAACAGAACAATATCGGAAATCGCATCTCAGCACACACCAGCGCCATCGCAATCAACAAGATCGCAATTCACACGCCACGAGCACCAATCCAGCGAATAACCGAACACAAAGAGCCTAAGTGCAATAAGAAAAGAGCACCAGCTTCAGCACTAAGCACAAGGAAAGCATCAGTCTCAGCTTACCTTCACGTCCTAAAACAACAAATGAGCCTTCACAACGCATCGGCCGTTAGACACAGCACGACAACTACGGTGCACAACAGCTCTTAACACCATTACGGAGTCCAAAGCCAAGCAACCGTACAACAAGGAGCAGATCAGGCTCAACACAAAGCTATCTACGCTTAAGCAGACATAGGACAAGGCAGCACTAAGACAACAATTCCAAGGCTAACCTCGAAAAAACTTCACCAAGAAGGGACGAGAAGCAACAAGCTCTACAACAACAGCTCACCAGGAAGGGAAAATCCTAGGTTCGCTCGAGCAACTTCTCAATCGAGGCAACACGACAACCGAAATAACGAAAACAACAATGCATCAGAAGCTAAGCAGACTCAAGCCGGGATAACCAAAGCAACGTAAGAACGTGCATGGCCATCACACCAACGCTAAAAAGTCATAAGCCACCTGAGCAAAATACAGAAAACAGATCGAACAATGCACTGCAGGTTCATGCCAACCGACAAACACTGCCAAGTGCAACACGATCGAGACCAACTTCAAAACCGAACGAAGCACGTCGTCACATCCAGACGAGAGCAAAAACCATCTCGTACAGTGCCAACCAAGCACGTACAAGACCACACGCGAGAAGCACTACGATAAACCATCGCAACACCTACGCCAGCAAGAGACTGTACTGGGCCTAAGGACTCTGGAAACTGTATATCTCGGATTCCCATGTACTTCACACAACAACGCTCTGATAGCTCAGAAAAGAAAAACTCCGAACATCTCAGAACACTGCTCTGATACCATCTGTAGCGACCCGGATTCTGGATACCCGGTGCACCCGGTATAAATACTGAATACACGTGATACCATGAGGGACCCGCGAGGCCTCCCAAGCGCGGGAAAGCGCCGAAGGAATAAAAGGCATGTGTAGAGTACATTGAAGCCACAGAGATATAACAGTAAGCAATTTCATTAGATTGGATTGCTAAAATAGCAGAAATAAAATTACCTTTTCATTAATAATTCAACAATTACAATTATACACAGAGTCCAGCCCAAAGGAGAGACAACAAGTCTAGCACAGTACAGTACGACAGAAAGAAACGTACACAGAAGTCGGGAGAAGCCCGACGCAGGTACGGCTGGCAGTTACAACAGCAAGAGAGCGCTCCACCAAGAACACCAGAGGCAGACGGCGAAACCCACCTGAAAAGTAGCAGGGGTGATTCTCAACAGAAACTCAGTAGGGGTCACGCGGATCCCCACTGGAAAATGCACAAAGCAAAAGCAACGGAAGCAGCAACAAACGCAGCAAGAACAGCAACGTAGCAAAGCAGGAAAGCTACACTACAAAGCTGTAAAGGAACAGACGGGAAGTAGGAGTAGGGAACACGCAGGAGAGGGTGAGAACCCGCACCAAACAAGCGACTGCTGAATTAACCTCAGCACCCCAAACTACTCCAAACAAAAGGCAACAGATGGATGACCCTAAACTCACACAGAAGGGTACACCAGCCTGTCAACCAGCCCCAAACAATCCAGGTCTAGTCACGACCTAGACAGACGCCAAACAAGCACGTACACGACCGGAAACGTCGTGCACAAAGCCCCACGCACGAACAGAACACCATGCGGACAACAAAACACTGACCTCGAGCACGGCCACGAACGGGCAACTCGCAAAGGTCACGACGTGCAAGAAAACGCGAGAGCTATGCCTCACGTGACGGAAGCACCCCCTTAAAAAGCCAGCTGCGTCCACTGACGTCTTACGCCGCACCTCAAGCGTCTCGCCTACAGCACTGCTGTAACAACAGCAGAGATAGAGACACAAGCTGAACCAAACAGGAACAACAAACAAGTAACTAGTCAGGGTCACGCCCGTCGACGTAAGTCCTCCGTCCCTGACCACGTGTGCACACACTGGCTATAGTCTAAGCCAGGTCCTCTAGCTAGTATTCTCCCTCGGTAGGACGCTACCGTTGACTAGGAGCCCGCGGAACTAACTACAAACCGCTCACCGGGAATAACCCTCCGCCATCCGCTAGCGGGTCGGCACTCAACAGACCTTAGGCAACAACAAGTGGAGGCTTCACACGACACAGAAGCTCAAACACAAGTGCCGAAGTACAAACGGGCGACCACGCCCCTCAACACGTACTTTGAGGCACCAAATGGCAACATCGCCACTGCCGACAACTCAGGACAAGCAACTAGACCTCCTATGTAACGATCCTGAGTCGAACGACTCAAGGCAAGATCGTCACAAACAGCGGAACAAGCCACCAATCGGTCTAATCCTAAGCCAGAGAAACCACGCTCCGCAGAGAACAACACACGGAGACCTGAGTGAAACATCAAGAACCCTCAGCACAGTTGGACACGCAAACCGAGGTAGAACAACACCTCGAAGCATCCAGAAGTAGTGTCTTGGACAGGACAGAACCGCCAAGACACGCACAAACCAGGTCACATGTCAACCACTGGGTCACACCGGGTTGACCGAAACCAAACAACAAAAGCATACAAGAGTAGGATCAAGAATCCTACCACAAGTAAGAAGACTCCTGGCCACCTTGCAACGTAGTCTTAACCCTCATAGGACATCAAGAGACATCCACAGGACAATGGGCAGACCACAAGGACAAGCCAAGACACACAGAATCATCGGGCGGAAAACCAAGGCACAAAGGAAGTAACGCACAGGCCCTAGACCGTTATTAGCAAGTGACGGTCTAGCTCAGGGGCGTTATTTCCCAAACGACGGACGGACACAGGCCGTCACACACACCACCCTAACAACCTACAAAGCACACAAAAGCCAAGTAACGCACGGGACCAGGGGCGTTACAAGCAAACGGCGCACAGGGGCTCCACCGTTACTCCCAACGGCATAGCCACCCAAACCCAAAACGAAGCAACGCGCTAAGCCAGGCGCGTCACTCACGAAACAGCGCGGCAGGGGAGGGCCGTCAGAACCAAACGACGCACGGAGGCCTATCCGTTACTCACAACGGCATAGCCACCCTCAACCCAACACCACAGCAAACGACGGACAGGGGTGAGCGCGTTACTCTCTAACGACGCACAGGGGCTCCACCGTCGCTTCCAACGGGACAGCCACCCAACCTCGTCCACGCAGAATATAACGGCCAGGGGCAGGCACGTTATACTCAAAACAATGGATGGGAACACATCCGTCGGAGGAACCGCCTCAACAGGTCAAAGTCAGTCAACGGAAAGTAACGGCCAGGGCAAGGCGCGTTATTTCCATCTAACGCGCTGGGTCAAGCGCGTTAGATCAGCTGACTTAACCCCAAGGAAAAATGATGAAAGCACAGTAACGGCCAGGCACCGACGCGTTACACGGGAACGACGCTCCAAGCTAGGGCCGTCGCTTACCCAGAAGCAAAAGGGCTAATAAACCCTCAAACCAAATAACGGTCCATCGTAGGGCCGTCAAAAGAAAGTGACGATCGCTGGCTAGACCGCTACTTCGGTTACGGCGGGAAAACAGAGGAATGGCCGGATTGGCCCGTTCCACGCCCCATTCACGCCGAAACGCAGGGGATACAAACCCATTCGACAAAATACAACATTCAAGGGCCAAAACGCCCACATGCACGCACAAAAATGCAAGATTCGGGCGATTTTACCAAATCAACCCTAAGTGGGTCACCGAGGTTCCCGGACTTCTACCGGCCTCGAATGAACACCAAATCGCACGAAAACTACGTGGATGGGATTTTAACATCTCTGCGGTCATTTAGAAACTAACTAAACCGCAAACGGTCACCGTTTACCGGCCGACCCTAAAAATCACGAAAATCACGATTTAGGCAAAACAAGCCCAAACACGCTCGTTTCCTAGCCGAACGCCGTGCAATGGCAGGGAAAACGAAGATGGAGAAGCAAGGATCCGTCACCCTACCTCCACCGAAGAAACCGCGCCCCGAAAGGACTAAACCACGCCGAAAACCACTCGCGAACCGATTTCACCGGCTTTGAATCCACCGTTCGGGATCGCGCCAGAATCGATCCGATCCTCGCTCCATCGCGCATCCAACCAGCTCCACGGCTTCACCGCCTCGCCCACCTACGCCTCCGTCTGCAGCCGGAGCCGAAAAGGGGAGAGAACGAGAGAGAACGGGAGAGAGAGAGACGGTCGCGCGAATGAGAAGGAGAGAGAGAAAGAGAAAAGAAAAAGGAAAAGAAATTAGGAAATTTTCCTAATTTCCGAAATTCCCGAAAATGCGCCGAAAATGCACAAATTCAGAAAAATACGTAAAAATAGTCGAAACGACCGGCTCGACGAGTACATCGTCGCTGCAGCATCCACGAGCTCGAGAATTGGCAAACAAACTCACCGTAGGGTTCCGTAACTAGTACGTGAGAAAAACCCACACGGCTCGTCAAACTCAACTCGGAAGCCACAAAAGCGAACTGAAACTCAACGAAACCAATCCGAAAGAGATCCGAAAGATCCAACAAAGATCCAACAAGACCTGTAAAGGATTCGACAAAGATCCGACAAGAAACCGGGTCATTACACCTTCGGCGGCACGCCCTCATTGGCCTTCAGCGGTACGCTCCCCTTTAGCCCTCAGCGGCACGCCCTTTCTGCCCTCAGCGGTACGCTCCCCGTCAACCTTCAGCGGTACGCCATTCCTTCCCTCCGCCGGTACACCCCCAGCCAGCCAGCGTACAGACTTCGTGATAGCCAGTGTATAGACTTGGGCAGCGTATAAACTTCATATCCCAATGTACAGACTTAGCCAGTGTATAGACTTGGGCAGCGTATAGACTTCATATCCCAATGTACAGATGATGGGGCATCAAAGGCGATTTCCATACACGGGTGAAGTGTATTTGTGTGTTATGGCTTGTATAAGATTGTAATTGTGTAATTTCTTTCTTTTGGGCTCCTTGTAAGGCTTATATCAAGCCAATGGGCCATTTGTTATGTCAAGTCCATTACTAGGTAGAGTCCATTAGGAGTGATTATCATATTGGACCTTATGCCACCCTTATGGACCATAAGAGCCATTTAAGGCCCAATTGGGCCACTCCCTCTCATGGGCTATCTAGATGGGAGAACCCATGGACCAAGCATGGGTGTGGATTGGGTTGGCTGCCCTTGGACCAGCCTAGGCCCAAGAGAGGCCCATGATGGGGGCGCCCCCTCTTTTGGCCTTATTAGGCTAGTTAGGTGGTGTTTGAATGGATCTAGTCCAAGGTTGAATAAGTATGGTCAAATTAGATTAAAACTAATGTATTAAATGTGTGATTCACATTGTATCCCAGCCATTCAATCCAAACCCCTAGATCCAAGGGTTGAGGTTGAGTTTGGTTGGCATCCTATATAAGGTTGTATTTTTCATATTGAAGGAATTAATGAATGAAAAAAAAGGCATTTGCCCCAAGTGAAGCTTGCGCCCCTCCCCTCTCTCTCCCTGGTTCCTCCACCCCCTCTCCCCTTTCTAGAGTGTAATCCCTTCCCCCTTGATCCCCTCCAGCATCTGAAGCAACTCCGGTGATCGTCGCCGCCATCGACTCGCCGCCGACGCGTCGTTGCCAACGGTTTCGGTGTTCTGTCCACTCAGGATAGATCCTTCTTCTCCGAATTCCTGCTATCACTCCCTTCGTTTTCTGAAGCTCAAAATTTCAGGGTTGGTTCCCCTCTAGAACCCTTATCCCCACAAAAAAAATCACGTCAAAATTCATCGTTTAGCTATGTTTTGATTTTCGTCCAAGTCCAAGTTCCAGATCTGTCCTGGTTCAGTTCACTGTTCATCAGCTCTGAGTCTACCCCATTCGAACCATCTTTTGATTTTCTTTGGGACGCCCAAATTTACTGGGAGTTCTGTCCACATCCCTCTACCACCAGGAATTTTCTTAATTTTTGGTTCACCCTCCAAGTATTTTACAAATTTCGTCCAAGCTCCCAAGAACAGTCTGCCCACAGTTTCCCAGATCCGACCCACAGTTTCCCGAAACCGCCCGTCAACCCGAACTTGGTCCTCCCGGGCCCACTTGTGTCGCCCTTTACCTCCCTGCGTGGAGTGGGCTTATTTGTACTGCTGTAAACATAATGTACTAAGTTCCCGGGAGTACGAGCTTTGGCCGGGTGCCATCTTCGCCACGCCGAGAGCGTGGAGGTATCGCCTTCACCCTTACACTTGGCATTAGCTTAATTCTTTATATGCTTTATATGCCGCTGCTAGAGAGCATGTGTAGGGATACCTAGCTCGCCTTCAATTTATAATATCACTGCTGCGAGAGAGAGCGAAGCCGTCCCGTGACCCGATCCGGGCGCAAAAGAGAGCCGACCACCCTAGCTCATTGCCGGTTTCTCAACCGCGCACATCCGACGCTTCCCTCGTTAAGGGACGATCGCGAGCTTGTCGTGTCCGTGGTCCCGTCCCGCATCAACAGACTTATCCAGTGTATAGACTTTGGGCAGTGTATAGACTTCACACTCCAATGTATAGACTTAGCCAGTGTACAGACTTGGGCAGTGTATAGACTTCACACTTCAACGTATAGACTTGTCCAACGTGTAGACTTGAGCCAGCCAACGTACAGACTTCGTGATAGCCAGTGTATAGACTTGAGCAGTGTATAGACTTTACATCCCGACGTATAGACTTTGAGCCATTCAATGTATAGACTTTGAGTAGCCAACGTATAGACTTCGAGCCCGGGGAACTTACAGACTTTATACCACCCCCCCTCCTTCACCGACACACTCTCCAGCGGTACGCCTTTTTCAGCCCCCAGCGGTACGCCCCTTTGGCCTTCAGCGGTACGCCCTTTTCAGCCCTCAGCGGCACACCCCAAGCCTCCAGCGGTACACCTTGTTTCCTTCGCCGGCACACTACATGCATGCATATATACATCACGACAAGGGCATTAACAATAGCAAATAAATCAATAAAAATTACGCTAATTAAAGGACTCTGAATGCACAATATTAATCACGATAAAAGAGGTGGGAGGGGTAATAATAAACAAATAATAATAATAAGAATAATCATGAATAAAAAAAGAGAAATCATTCCGGACAAAAAGCACGAGTAAGTAATAAGCACCAAATCAGAAATCCCAGAAGATATAACTAAGAAAACCCCAGACAAAAGACGCTAAGGCTCACATTGCAGCCCCTACCTCTCCCCGTGACCCGGGGCAAAAGGAACAACAACAACGCCCTTTCAGGTCAAGCCCGAGTCTTGGGAATTACCCCGACATGGCTAGGCTTTGATCTAACCTCGGGCCGACATCTAATCGGACCGGATTTGTTTTCTCGTTCCGGATACCTTCCGAATCATCATTAAAATTGCCGCATGCTCGGCAGACATTTGAAGGGATCTATCTCGGTTTTCTCATTGTGACTCTGCCACGGACCTGTGTCCGAATACGAAAAGGTCTACGAGTGGCCGACATGGCCGACAGTTTATGGCCTTAATACAACCTTCAGTGTGATCTATCCCTATCTCTCTCGCATAATTAGTATTACTCTTTTAGGCCGCGGGGCCTCTAATTTCGGCAATTAATCAAGGGTATTCCCTCGTATGGGGGATGTAAATGACGTCGTGGCCTTTACGGCGCGACGGGATTCGGTCCCGACACGAACCACACAATCGTCTGACGAAGTCAGATCGAGCGCACCATGGGCTCTTCGGGGCCCGAATAAATCGTCACTCTGTGACTGGCACGCCCACGCACTCAATAAAACCAACAGACGAACCAGGATGATGGTTGAACGAAAAGTGCGTCCACAGAGCCATAATGGCCAACATTGCCTCCTGTAAGGAGTGGAAGTCTCCCGAGGCGGCATCGCGAGGGTGAGCCATAGATGTGGGGCGATGGTTTTGGGTACCACGCCGGGTGGGCATGCAAAGACACAAAGGTTGGAATGCACTAAGTAGGAACCTAGACTTGACCAAGACTCGGTACGTGGCGGAGTTAATCGATCCAAAGATCACTCGCACAAGTGTGCGGCCTTCCCGATAGGCGTAGCCTAATGTTCGGACAACACCTATTGATATACCAAGTAGAGGAATGCAAATGTAACCTTAGCCTTAGATGACCCTAGACTTGAACGACGCTCTAATACCAATTTGATGCGGGACGGATGACGACCGGGCTAAGACGTACGACAGACTCGATGTGCGGCCAGCACTAACACGTTAAAGGTAAGCCGGGCGGCTGACCACCGTGGTGTTCTCCGGGTGGAGACGTTTCTCAACAGCAACACTAGGTAGCCCGAAGATCATCCCTTGCGAGGGAAATGTGGGGATCACGGTGATTAAGAAACCACCATCACCTGGGGTGCTAATTCGCGCTCGGTGCTCGATTGAAGCCACGGAACGGGCACTCACAACTCACAATCGCGGTGAATTTGAAACTACCTATCGGCCCTACTCTCACAAACGCAGCAATATAGAAAGCATACTAAACAGCAATGTGAGTGGGGAACGAATCGCGTACCTCCACGATAAGGCGTGGGGAAGACACCCCGGCTGATTTTCGAACAACCCCAATACGTAATTGAATTAAATTTTACAAATTCAGAAGCTTGGCCCACTCCACACAGGGAGGTATCGGGCTACAACCGATAACTTTGGGGTTGCTGGAACCCGAGTTGACGGGCAGCACTCTTTGGAGCCGAGGGAGGCGAGTCGGGGCCGATCGGGTAAGCCGAGGGTGAACCGGCCCAGTTCTGTCCACGCTGGCCTCCCTGCGCAGCAAACTTGCGAAGGCCGGTACAGCTAGATCCGAGATCCAATTGGAGTGCCGTTTGTTGGAGAACGACGGCGACTAGACGCCGTTTCTCTGCTCTGAAGGGCGCAATCAGATATTTTCATATCTGAGCGCAGCAGTGGCTGCACAAAGCCTCTGGTTCTGCTCACACAGAACTGCACAGGAACAGAAAGAATTAGGGGAAAAATGGTTTCCGAGGCTCGATTGAGGTGCCGCTCATGGGAGATCATCAGCGACGTCTGGAGGAAGAAGCTCTCCAAAGATCTTGCACAGATCTCAGCCGGATGAGGCGGGGCAGGCTCGGGAAGTCGGTGCTGGTTTTGAGCCGGATCTGCTCAGATCTCTTGCGCGATCTCACAAGAATCGCCGCCACGGACAGCACGGTGATCGGATCGAGGCGAGATCAGCGGCAACGCGAAGAGGACTCGAAATCCTACGATCTCTCTTCAGAAACCAGCTTCAGATGGGGTCGGGGTTGGGCTAAAGAAATTAAAACACAGTCATCTTTAGATCTAGGCAGCAATCAAGGACTGATCTGCACGCCTCCACGAAAAGAAGTCTTGCCGTCGCTCACAAACTCTTATCGACGTGAAACCAGTGCTGAAATCTTTCTAACTCTCAGAGGTATCACTGAGATTTTTTGTGAAAGAAGAAGGTAAGAGGAAGAGGGGGATACAAGGTCGAGTCACACGACACAATTCTGTCCCGTCACAGGACAGAACCAAGGGAGTCACACCTAAGGAAACATAAGAGAATCTCTCTCCAATGCAATTTTCTCTCAACAAAATTTTCATTAACTTTTAACAAAACACTATACATGCCCTTATATAGGGTTTGGCAAGGGGAGGGGGTTGGGGAGCTGCGTTGGATTCATGTGGAGGGGAGGGGTGCGCATATGGACCAAGGGGGAGGGGAGGAAGCTTCCTCCCTTTGAATATTCAAAGGGGAGGAGACAAGGTGGGAGGGTGTCTGCCTACCCTTGACCAAGGAGAGGGGTGCGCACCCTTCCACTAGCCACCAGCCAACAACCCCTTAACCCCTTTCACACATAGCACACAACCCCCTAGACTTGTTCATATTGACCCCTTTTCACACATGTCCTTTCTAGAAGCCCACAATCCCATTCTCCTTTCACACTAGACCATGGGCTTGGCCCATTTAAAGGCCCACACTAGACTATGGGCTTGACCCATTTAAAGGCCCATTAGACAAGCCCACTAACTCTAGACCATTACAAGATCATAGGCCCATTAGCCTTTTACATACTATTACAACCCAATAAGGATCCATAAGCTCCAAAGAGGGCCCAACAAGGCCAAATAAAAGGGAAATGAAGGTGAAGGCTTTGGCCGATACTTCCACGTCCTCCGCGAGATATCTGGGTCCTGCCATGTCCTCGTCCACCGGTGTGTATAGTGGCGTGTGTCCGCACCATTTGTTCTTGATAGTGAGGTGGCTCAACCACCAATAATCAATGCAGAGTCTCATCGATCCATCCTTTTTCTTGACAAAGAGCACGAGCGCTCCCCACGGGGAAGTACTCGGCCTAATAAAGCCCATTTTCAACAACTCCATCAATTGTTCCTTCAACTCTTTTTCCTCGGCGGGGGACATTCTATATGGTGTCTTAGAGATGGGACCAGCACTAGGGACAAGGTCGATTGTAAATGACACCTCTCGCTCTGGGGGTAAGCTGGGAAAATCTTCCGAAAAGACGTCGGGAGGCTCCCAAACTACGCGAACATATTCTAACTTGGATTCTTTAACTTCCGTGGCAGTCACGAATACTATGAAAGCCACACACTCCTTTCTCAAGAGCATGCTAGCTCGGAGAGCCGAGATAAGGGGTGACTTGTTTTTATTCTGGAGACTAGTGTAGACTAACTTCAAGTAATCTTCAAAAGTTACCATACCCTTCCGACAGTCAACAACCACCGTGTGTGTATTTTCATGTCACAAAACAATATTACGCAAATTATCTCTTTTGTGACATGTGGAAGCTTATGCACTTTTTGGTACTTGGGGTGCATGACTTTTGGAGTGGATAAATTAAACATGGTGATTTACGTGTGATCATGATGGGAATCGACACCGAGCATGTATATTTTATTTTACATTTATGCCCTTTAGTTTATTTTTATATCCATGGGAAAGTATATGCACAATTGTAAGGCTTTGTAAGCCAATGCGTCATTCCCTTGGATTGTTTGGGTTTTTATGCAAAATATCAGTAGGTCCAGCAAGGGGGCCCTCACTCCTTCTCCATTGGTCCACATAAGCCATATGGGTCCATGTGGGGCTGGTCAAAGTCCTAGGTGACATCTAGAAGGTCAATTGGACACATGGGAGACAAGTGGTTAAAAATGTCAAAGGGAGGCCACCTACCTTACCTACCTAGTCAAAGGAGTGCCCCCTCCATATGTAATTTATTTATTTTAAGTTTTTGACCACATGGGGGAAGAAAATGACCTATTTCTCACGAAATTCCCAGTCCCCCACCCCTTGCCATTTTCTATATAAGCCTATGTATAGTGTCATTAGAGATTAATGAAGGAAAAATTAGCATTTTGCCCCAAGAGAGCTCTTGGAGGGTGCACCCCTCTCCCCCTATCTCCTTGCTATTCTTCCCCTTCCTCCAGAAATCTAGGGTAGGAGACCCTTTCTACCTCCCCCTCTCATCCTCTGAGTTCCCTTTCTGAAGCTGCAGCCGTCGCGCCACCGCCTCCGGAGTTCTATCTCCATCAGGACAAAACACCACCTCTGTTGATATATCTTTTTATACTGTTGTCTGATAGAGTTGAAATTTTGAGAGCTTGTTCCTCTCTTTGTTAGCTTTCCATCCATATATCTTATGCCCAATTCCAATCTCGTTTTGATATTTTTCCCGCAATCTTTATACCACCCCTGTCAATCTGTCATTCTGCAGATTTACAGTATAGAGTCGTCTTGTTCTATTTTTGTCACCCTCTTATCTATTTTTAAAAAATCCCAACAAATTACTGAGTGTTCCCCACGTATATCCCCTTCTACCATAATTTTCTTTGAGTCTAAAAAAATCATTTACCCCTCAGTCAAAGGTGTGTTTCAGGCAGATTGTTTGCTGCCCTGTGTGTCTGTCAGTCCGGGTCAAAAAAAAAAGTCAGCTTGCAGAAGTTTTCATTTTCAATCCGTGTGGTTGATGAAGCTGAAAAAAAATATGTTGTATATCTCTGAGTCATCTTTCCATCGGTACCAGCCACGTCTTGATCGGCTTCCGGATCTGAGTGTCGTAATTCGCGTCGCATAGGCCTGCAGATCTGTTCTATGTGCAGGTCCGAAAATTCAGTTCGGGGAAAAATCAAAAACAAATATCAAAATTCAACTTCGGGAGCTGCCCCTTCAGGGAGTCGATCCGGGACATCCCGTCATCATCCCAGCCAAGCGGCGCCTTCAGAAGACATCAGGAAGGCAATGTTCCCTTGGAACGGATTGCTTGCTATCCACCGAGTCAGCCACTGAGTTGGCGCAGCACCGAGTTGCAATAGTGCCGAGTCGGACCACCAGGCCGAGTTCGTGCTGAGTTCGCCTCCAAATTGCTGCCCGTCAACCCAGGGTCGTCCTCCCGGACCCCACTGTAGCCCTTTACCTCCCTACGTGGAGTGGGTAATAGAATTACTGTTGTAATTAAAGTTTTAACTGTTGTAACCGGGAGTTACCGTAACTGGCCGGGAACGTCTTCCCCAAGCCCAGAGCGTGGAGGTAAACTCGCTCCCCTCTCTTTGCATTTGCTTATCTCGTATTCTTTTGTATATGCCGCTGCGAGTGTAGGTTACTTAGCTCGTTATCTATTATAATCACTGCTGCGAGAGCGAGATTGAGTGTACCGTCTCGTGACTCGATCCGAGTCTACACAGAAAAGGCGATACCCGTGACTCACGTCCGGTTTCTTAACCGTGCGTGGTCCCACGTTTCCCTCGCTAAGGGACAATTGCGAGCTCGTCTAGAGTCCAAGGATCGCATTCTTAATTTGATTCGAGTTCGTGGTCCGTCCCGCATCAACTTGGTATCAGAGCGAGTTTGAGTCTAGGGTGTCAAAAAAAGTGTCATTTACGTCTAGTCATTAGTCATTGTCTAAGTCATGTTTAGGGTCATCATTATTTTAAAACAAAAAAAAAGTGTCTTTTTGGGTCGCATTTACATCCCTTTACTCGGTATATCAAAAGGTGTTGTCCGAACGTTAGGCTACGCCTATCGGGAAGGCCGCACACTTGCGCGAGTGATCTTCGGATCGGTTAGCTCCGCCACGTACCGAGTCTTGGTCATCATGCCTAGGTGCATTAGTTAGCATCACATTTTGCTTTTAAAATTAAAAAAAATGGCCTTGCATATCCATTCCTAGGGATCCCCTCCCTTCTTTTGGCAACTATGGCCAACCCATGTCGACCCGTCCAAGGCGATAGGTCCGTGTCCGAGTACATTCGGGACTATCATCAGTACCGGTTGGAACATGGCCATAGAGAGGAGGGCAACACGGCCGCAATTCACTTTCGGAGAGGTTTGTGCCTTCACTTCCAGTTGGAATGTCTTATCCGCTAGGCATTCTCTCTAGCGCAATCCTATACGGTTGCTCTATTGGTCGAACCATTTGAGTCTCACTTTTCTCGGTATGGTAGCTTTCGATAAGCATCTACCTCTCAGTCGCCTACACCATGGCCTTCACCACTCGAGAGAGCTCCAATGGCATCACCCTTTAGTTTCGAACTTGCTTCGGAACCCTCTCATTTGGAGCCACCCCAGCCCGAGCTACCTGTGTTTCTAACGGGTATGCTTTTCATCGCCGAGCCGCTTCTTAGTTGGCTCAAGGATGGCTTGGTCCCACATCCATTCCCATCCATGGACCCCATCCTACCTTTAGTGCCGGTTAACTCCTTCCATACCACATTTCGATCTAGTCACCATGTTGACACGTTGGACGATCTTGTCATGGGATTAGATTCACAATGGAAGTTGACGCACCTACTGGCCTGAGGCTTTGACCAACCCGCTAGTCTTAGCTTCACCCATCCGGCCTTAGGGTCTATTACCTCCATGTGCAACATGGGTTGTATCACCACTGATGTTCTCTTATTCCTCCCCATGTCGGCCGAACCCGACTTCATACCCTTTCGCCCGAGGGAGGAACCATACATCCTACACATGATCACCGTCCCACCTCCAATGCATCAAGGTGACTATCCACACCTTAAGACTTCTACATCGGGGACCGTGACTTGTGGGAACCCACCACAAGGGGTCATACCTTCTTTGATCTCTTTGACCCGTTCTCTAGTGGACCCTTAAACCCTCCATATATACTTCCTTTCTTCGAGGGAGTCCACTATCATACCCCCACCCAACGGGCCGGGTCATCTACACCCACCAAGCCCAGTCTCGATACACCCACACCCGGTTCTCCTAGCCCTCTCAAGTCTCCTAAATCCAAAGGGCCGTCCATGCATGACTGGGTCATACTTGGACGTTTAGATGTTCCCCATGCCACCCATCTCTGGTTACATAACATGCATGCATGGTACACATTCGGGTGTCCTGGTCCGCCGTCACCCATGTACGGGTCGGACTAACACTAGGTTTGTCTCGAGTCATGCATGAGTCAGTTTCTTGTTTGTGTGGTTTGCATACGTGTGTTAGTGCATGATGAGTCTACATGTGTCTTGTGTGAGTGCGTTGTCGGTTTCTTATGAGTGAGAGGCGAGTGGACTCGCTCGATGAATATGGGATCAGTTCTATATCTATGCCCCGGATCTAGTCACCCACAGGGACTCAGCGGTGATTCCCAGTGAGTCTTCGAGCCGCCACCTCCCCTTTTGAGAGTTCCCTACTCGGAGTGTCCATCTCTAGCCCATAGCATCTTGTGCATATCAAGTATATATGGAATGAGCAGGTGATGGTCACTTGGAGTGGCGCATACTCGCGTTACTTGGCACGGTGACGGATCTGCCGGAGTACTCGAGCAGCCGCACCTCTTACTCGACGGGGTCGAGTTCCTCCAACCCGGGGAGAGTTGATGGGAATCGACGCTGAGCATGTATATTTTATTTTACATTTATGTCCTTTAGTTTATTTTTATATCCATGAGAAAGTATATGCGTAATTGTAAGGCTTTGTAAGCCAATGCGTCATTCCCTTGGATTGTTTGGGTTTTTGTGCAAAATATCAGTAGGTCCAGCAAGGGGGCCCTCACTCCTTCTCCATTGGTCCACATAAGCCATATGGGTCCATGTGGGGCTGGTCAAAGTCCTAGGTGGCATCTAGAAGGTTAATTGGACACATGGGAGATAAGTGGTTGAAAATGTCAAAGGGAGGCCACCTACCTTACCTACCTAGTCAAAGGAGTGCCCCCTCCATATGTAATTTATTTATTTTAAGTTTTTGACCACATGGGGGAAGAAAATGACCTATTTCCCATGAAATTCCCAGCCCCCCACCTCTTGCCATTTTCTATATAAGCCTATGTATAGTGTCATTAGAGATTAATGAAGGAAAAATTGGCATTTTGCCCCAAGAGAGCTCTTGGAGGGTGCAGCCCTCTCCCCCTATCTCCTTGTTGTTCTATCCCTTCCTCCAAAAATCTAGGGTAGGAGACCCTTTCTACCTCCCCCTCTCATCCTCTGAGTTCCCTTTCTGAAGTTGCCACCACCGCCGTCGCGCCGCCGCCACCGCCTCCGGAGTTCTGTCTCCATCAGGACAGAACCCCACCTCTGTGGATCTATCTTTTTATGTTGTTGTCTGATCGAGCTGAAATTTTGAGAGCTTGTTCCTCTCTTTGTTAGCTTTATATCCATATATCTTATGCCCCATTCCGATCTCGTTTGATATTTTTCCCGCAATCTTTATACCACCCCTGTCAATCTGTCATTCTGCAGATCTACAGTACAGAGTTGTCTTGTTCTATTTTTGTCACCCCCTTATCTATTTTTAGAAAATCCCAACAAATTATTGAGTGTTCCCCACGTATATCCCCTTCCACCATAATTTTTTTTGAGTCTACAAAAATCGTTTACCCCTCAGTCAAAGGTGTGTTTCAGGCAGATTGTTTGTTGCCCTCTGTGTCTGTCAGTCCGGGTCAGAAAAAAAAGTTAGCTTGCAGAAGTTTTCATTTTCAATCCATGTAGTGTATGAAGCTGAAAAATAAGTATGTTGTGGATCTCTGAGTCCTCTTTCCATCGGTACCAGCCACGTCTCGATCGACCTCCGGATCTGAGCGTCGTAATTCGCGTCGCCGAGGCCTGCAGATCTGTTCTGTGTGCAGGTCCGAAAAGTCAGTTTGGGGAAAAATCAAAAATAAATATCAAAATTTAACTTCAGGAGCCGCCCCTTCAGGGAGTCGATCCGGGACATCCCGTCATCATCCCAGGCAAGCGGTGCCTTCAGAAGACATCAGGAAGGTAGCGTTCCTTTAGAACGGATTGCTTGCTGTCCACCGAGTCAGCCACCGAGTTGGCGCAGCACCAAGTTGCAATAGTGCCGAGTCGGACCAGCAGGCCGAGTTCATGCTGAGTTCGCCTCCAGATTGCTACCCGTCAACCCAGGGTCGGTCCTCCCGGACCCCACTGTAGCCCTTTACCTCCCTGCGTGGAGTGGGCAATAGAATTACTGTTGTAATTAGTTTTAAATGTTGTAACTGGGAGTTACCGTAACTGGCCGGGAACGTCTTCCCCACGCTCGGAGCGTGGAGGTAAACTCGCTCCCCTCTCTTTGAATTTACTTATCTCATATTCTTTTGTATATGCCGCTGCGAGTGTAGGTTACTTAGCTCGTTATCTATTACAATCACCGCTGCGAGAGCGAGATTGAGTGTACCGTCCCGTGACTCGATCCGAGTCTACACGGAAAAGTCGATACCCGTGACTCACGGCCGGTTTCTTCACCGTGCCCGGTCCCACGTTTCCCTCCCTAAGGGACAATTGCCAACTCGTCTAGAGTCCAAAGATCGCATTCCTAATTCGAGTCGAGTCTGTGGTCCGTCCCGCATCAAATCATGTTGATGATTACTGCTTGACTAAAAAAATGTTGATGATTACGAGATTGTTATAAGCCATTTATGGTGACTGAATGTATGCAACGGTAAAAATATGCCGAAGGAGCGGAGTTGCATAACATGATTATAAACTATAGAAAGCAAAGAGACATGCATGCCTCTTCTCTAATAAAAATGGAATTAATAGAAGGCAACGATTTCTTCTTCTTTTACGGGAAAAAGGACAACTTCAATTTTCTATTGCTATTATAGGAGAGAGATTTTCTACCCTTCTCCGGCAGAAATAGAAGATGGTTTAGTGGTGTATGTAGACATCTGAGATCTAACCACAGTGCAGCCACATTATCAATGGCTAACTCGATCGTCCGATAACAAAAGAAGAGAGTTTCATCCCAAATAAGTGATCTGGCCATGATTTAGCAATACTCATCGCCTTTTTTAGCTAACCAATTAAGATATCTGGAGATTTTTGTATCTTAATATATAGCCGACATTATTCTATCTCCCAAGGCACTCCTCGGAGTAATGACCTTACGACATGGTTATTATGGATCTCATTAGTAAGATAGACCAATGTCTCCAATTCACAGTTTAATAAAGTACGTACGGTAAGAAATAATCTTAAAATCAATGACTAATATATATATATATATATATATATAGCATTTCCCCTCCAAGAATACCGATCGCTGAAGACCATTAATTATGTGTACTCTTTGTACAAAAGAATTAAAGGGAAAAAAAAGAGGTCACTCTCACTTGTCAAATGGGACCCTCAATTGAAGACCAGTTAAGGGGCAGATAATGCATGTTACATGGAATGGAAAGGGGCGGAACAACAAACAAAATCACGTTGAGGGTAGAGTATCATATCTACTCCCTATATATAAATATATATAGAGGAAGGTCGACGCCAAGTAGCTAGGCACAGGGAGGGGGGATTTGGGTGCCGCTATATATAGCGTTCACGTTCGTACACTGGCCTGTGGGGTGAATTTCGCCCAGATGATCTAAGTGAATGTTGTGGAGACGCACGTTTGAGCATGGTATCCCTCTACTGTAGTTGAGGATCACAACGGTGGGAGTGGAGGTCGTACCCCTGATGTTCTTGAAGAAAACGTCACCGATCTTGACGCGGGAAGGTACCTGCAAGCACATATTATATATATATTGATCCCATTCCCATGCGCGGGCAGGCCGATCAAGTTGTCAGTCAAGTATTTAAGTACTGTTCGAATTTAAGTACTGCATGCATGCATGCATGAATCCTGGCAAAATTAAAGTGTACGTCTCTCTCTCTCTCTCTCTCTCTCTCTCTCTCTCTCTCTCTCTCTCTCTCTCTCTCTCTCTCTCTCTCTCTCTCTCTCTGAATTTGATTCAAATGGGTACGTACACACTTCATTCATTAATCTATTACTCACCGCATTGGGACAAGAGGCATAAGGGCAGTAGGTCTGGTCGATTATGATGGGATTGGCCACATTGTTCATGACGATGTTCTCAAATGTCATGTTGGAAACCACGGTGCGTCCGGGAGAGTTCGCCCACGTCTTGATCCGAATCCTGTTGGCGATTCCTGAGATGGTGCTGTCCCGAACAATCAGCCCACACACATCCTTCTCGTACGACTACTTACCCAAGCTTCCCACGCTGCATGCATGCATGCGTACGGCTGGAGTTGGGTCAGCAAAAATCAACCGTGTAATTAACAATGTAAACCAAAAAAAGCGCTATATATTTGATCGATCGACGGATGTATATGTGCATGTCAAATAAGAACGATTGGTACGCAGCTAGAAAAGTGATTAACCATGCACCTGATGCCATGTCCTGGCCCACATCAGATGCCACTGATTAGGACCTGCGAGTTACCGTGCCCAATGGAAATGTAGTTGTCCCCCGTCGCTATGGATGCCTGCTGGGTAGTCACGTCGGTGCTCTGGTCGACGTGGATCCCATCCGTGTTGGGGCTGTCAGTAGGTGCCGAGATCTTTATACCACTGCCTTTGAACTTCCTGCAGCCCACCAGTGCGATGTGGAAGAATTTGCTATTCAATGACGTTATGCCCCTCATGACTGTGTTGGTCGTGGACGTGAACTTGATCGACTGAGGACCAAATTAATTAAGAAAACAGCTCGTCTCTATCAATTATTCAGCTCTTCTTCATGAAGCTAAATACAAAACGCGCGCACCATATGCACCGATGGCTATAAAGATCGATTAGAGATTTAATCAACCTACCGTGGGAAGAAGTTTTCAATTCCAGTTCTTCGGGCAGGTGTTGTAAGGCCAAGCAGCAGATCCCTGCGCATCAAGTGTCCCTCCATTTAGCTTCAAGCCATCCACCACGCGAAATTCCACCCAAGCATCTCCATACACACCTAAATTAGTTGTTGCCTTTAGGGTACCCTGCATATAGATGAGATGACAGGTTGCCTTTAGGTTTTACCAAAGAATATATGTTAGTGCATGTAAAACTACTACAAACTTGCCTTCAGGTTGACTGTGATGGATGAAGCTTGTTTGCATGGGCCCACGAAGGTGACGGGGCCAATGAGGTAAGTTCCGTGGGGCACCGAAAGCTTAACATTCCCCACTGAGTTGCATGCTGCTTTCCATGCGGCCGTGAATGCCTGCACGATCGTGAATGCCTGCACGATTAAAAATTCAAGGGGAGCTAGTGATTGCTACATATATATATATATATATATACTCGTTTCTCTGAAAGTAGAATCTCCACACGTACGGCAACCCCTTCCTAGCTAATCTCTCACCATATATATCATTCAGCAAAATGAAGAACGATATTCGAGTAGAGAAACATGGATATGTCGGCATCAGTAAACGCAAGAAGCCATGCACACATCACGGCTGCAAATTTATGTTAACCATAGGCATCATCATAGCGAGCAACGGCGTCAATAGATGCGTACAGGAAATTAACCATACACATCATGACTGCAAACAAAATGTTATCAAGCCTTAATGTGTTTTTAAGCCATGTTTGACGTTATTAAAGGGAGTAAAAATGTATCACGGAGAGAGAGAGAGAGAGAGAGAGAGAGAGAGAGAGAGAGAGAGAGAGAGAGAGAGAGTATCATCTAACGAATCTCACAGCAACTTCACATCTTGGCTCTTCCTTCTTGTGAATAGAGCCCGTGATTTTAATTGTAGTACCCTTTAGTCAATCTAATGCCGGCTGCACCAAAGGCAGCAAAGGAGAAAGGGAGAAAATTAAGATCATTAAGGACCAATCACTAACCTTCCCATTTCATGCAGCACCGAAGCTCTTTACGCCGAAGTTACCGTTGGAGCTCCATTGCCCCTCTCCCTCCACGACGCCGACGTTATGGTGCCATAGTATGGCCACCAACGTCAAGCACGGTAAGATCATCTCGGACCTCATCATCTTTCCTCTTGTTCTTATTGTTAAAATATAGCAAACTAGAAGTACGACTCTATTCCTTCGTTAAATAATCAAGTCACTAAAAGGCAAAGATTGACACAAAGCACAAGAAAGAAAGATGTAGAATGACTGTTCTACTATACAATACGTTGGATCCATCTTACAAGAGAGGGGGGCCTTTATATAATCCCTTACATGCTTAAAATAGAAGGAAAATAAATATAAAATAAATAAACATGGGTGGTAGGAAAGCAAGATCCCTTTTTCACTGTACACACAATTACATGGGAATAATTTACATGCTTAAAATAGAAGGAAAATAAATATAAAATAAATAAACATGGTTGGTAGGAAAGCAAACTTCTGCACCGTACATACAATTGCATGGGAATAGGTCAGCTTGGTATTTCTACGCGCTTAATGCCGTGGTCGTCGACACTAATTGCCCTCTCTGTCTGCGGACTCTCTTTCTGTACCTCACACCTCTCTCTCTCTGTCGGGTATTTCTGCGCGCTTCTCTCTCCATCCGCCGCCCTGTCCCACGTAAAACCTTAACCTCCGCCTCCGCCGAGCTCCTCGAAGGTGTCTATGCGTGTGTGGTGATCCATGGCTGCCAACATCTCGATAGGTCTAGGGTTTTTGCCTATCTGTCAGCGTCCGGGCCGCGCTGTGTAGCTCCTATTTTTGCACGGTTGTATAAATGACTTTAATAATATATGCAAGAAGGTGTAAGAATAAAAATAGAAGATGAAAATAACTCGAATTCGATAGATTTAAAATATTATATATCAAAGAATTAATGAAGAAAAGATTGATCGTAAAGATGAATGGGTCATAAATGTTTATGCAGTTATAAGAATGACTATTATAATTATTATTTAGAGAAAAAAATAATTAAATAAGCATGAGAAAATAGAATGAATTTGATGCATTTTAAAATATTATTGTTAGAGAAATTTTGATCAAAAAGTGACTTTAAATTTGAAATAGTCATAGCGTCTTGCAAAGTTAGGACAATTACTATAATAAAATAGATTGGAAGGAGTAGGTATATAGGTGGGGGTGGTAATAATATACATTTGACATACTTTAAAAATATTATCTATTGAAAAAATTATGAAAAATATATTGACTACAAATTTCAATAGGTCATAAATTCGTGCACGGTTACACAAATGACAATTATAATATTTATCTAAAGGAGTAAGAATAAAAGATAGGTGAAATTAATAAAGATTCAACAGAATTTAAAAATGTTATACATAGAAGATGTTATGATGGTATCGGGAGAAGAAATAACAAAAATTTATGGTAAATAGAGTGACTCAAAACTTCAATGGGTCATAAATTCTTTTATAGTTATACGAATGACTATTATTATACATATTGAAAGGAGTAAGAATAAAAGGATAGGGTAAAATAACGAAGATTCAACAGAATTAAAAAATGTTATACATAGAAGTAGTGATAGAAAGAGTGACCCTAGAAAGAATGTGTCTTAAATTTTTACACAGTCGTGAGAATGACTTTTATAATTCTTGGTATAAGGTGTGAGAATAAAAAAAAGAAGGTGACATTAACATGGATTTGATGGATTTAAAAATATTTCTCATCAAAAATTTATGTTGAAAATATTGACCGTAAACATAAATAGGTCATGATTTTTTACACGGTTATACGAATGACTGTTATAATAATTATTGGGAAGAGGAAGAATAAAATGTGAGTGTGAAAATAACACAGATTCGATGAATTTTAAAAAAAATTATTTTTAGAAAACTTTTGATTAAATCAGTGACTTTAAATTTGAAATGATCATAACGTCTTGCACGGTTAGTACAATGACTATAATAATATAGATCGGGAGGACCATGAATACGGGAGAGGATGAAAATAACACATATTTGACATATTCAAAAAATGTTATGTATCAAATAATTTATAATGAATAGAGTGGCTCAAAACATCAATAGGTCATAAATTCCTTCATGGTTATACGAGTTATTATTATTATATCTATCGAAAAGAGTAAGAATAAATGAAAGGGGTGAAAATAACCAAAAATCGACGGAATTGAAAATGTTACACAGAGAATAAGTTATGAAGGAATGAGTGACTTTAAATATGAATGAGTCATAAATTTTTGTACGGTTGTGCAAATGACTTTAATAATATATGCAAGAAGACGTAAGAATAAAAGTAGAAGGTGAAAATAACTCAAATTCGATAGATTTAAAATATTATATACCATAGAATTAATGAAGAAAAGATTGATCGTAAAGATGAATGGGCCATAAATATTTATGCAGATATATGAATGACTATTATAATAATTATTGAGTTAAAAAATAATTAAATAAGGATGCAAAAATAGCATGAATTTTATGAATTTTAAAAATATTATTTTTAGAGAAATTTTGATCAAAAAGTGACTTTAAATTTGAACTAGTCGTAACGTCTTGCAAAGTTAGTACAGTGGCTATAATAAAATAGATCGGAAGGAGTAGGTATATAGGCAGGGTGGTAATAATATACATTTGACGTACTTGAAAAATATTATCTATTGAAAAAATTATGATAAACATAGTAACTAAAAATTTCAATAGGTCATAAATCTGTGCACGGTTATATGAACGGTAATTATAATGTTTATTGAAAGTAGTAAGAATAAAAGATGAGTGGAGTTAGTAAAAATTCAATGGAATTTAAAAATGTTATACATAGAAGATGTTATGATGGTATTGGGAGAAGAAATAAAAAAATTTATGATGAATAGAGTGACTCAAAACTTCAATGGGTCATAAATTCTTTCATGGTTATACGAATGACTATTATTATACATATTGAAAGGAGTAAGAATTAAATGATAGGGTGAAAATAACAAAGATTCGATAGAATTAAAAAAGGTTATACGTAGAAGTAGTAGTGATAGAAAGAGTGACCCTAAAATGAATGGGTCTTAAATTTTTACACGGTCATGGGTGACTTTTATAATTCTTAGCAAAAGGTGTGAGAATAAAAAGAAGGGGTGACTTTAACACAGATTTGATGAATTTAAAAATATTTCACATCAAGAAATTTATGATGAAAATATTGACCGTAAAGATAAATAGGTCATGATTTTTACAGAGTTATACAAATGGATGTTATAATAATTATCGGGAGGAGGAAGAATAAAATGTGAATGTTAAAATAACATTGATTCGATGATTTTTAAAAATATTATTTTTAGAGAAATTTTGATCAAATGAGTGACTTTAAATTTAAAATAATCATAACGTCTTGCACGGTTAGTACAATGACTATAATAAAACAGATCAGGAGGACCAGGAATACGGGAAGGGGTGAAAATAACACAGATTTGACGGGTTTGAAAAATACTATGTATTGAATAATTTATGATGAATAGAGTGACTCAAAATATCAATGGGTCATAAATTCCTTCATGGTTATATGAGTTACTATTATTATACCTATCGAAGGGAGTAAGAATAAATGAAAGGGGTGAAAGTAACCATGAATCGACGGAATTGAAAATGTTACATAGAGAAAAGTTATGAAAGAATAAGTGACTCTAAATATCAATGAGTCTTAAATTTTTGCACGTTTGTGCAAATGACTTTAATAATATATGTAAGAAGGCGGAAGAATAAAAGTAGAAGGTGAAAATAACTCGAATTCGATAGATTTAAAATATTATATATCAAAGAATTAATGAAGAAAAGATTGATCGTAAAGATGAATGGGCCATAAATATTTATGCAGTTATATGAATGACTATTATAATAATTATTGAGAGAAAAAATAATTAAATAAGGGTGCAAAAATAGCATGAATTTGATGGATTTTAAAAATATTATTTTTAGAGAAATTTTGATCAAAAGTGACTTTAAATTTGAAATAAGTCATAACGTCTTGCAAAATTAGTACATTGACTATAATAAAATAGATCGAAAGGAGTAAGTATATAGGCGGGGATGGTAATAATAAACATTTGACGTGCTTGAAAAATATTATCTATCAAAAAAATTATAATAAACATAGTAACTAAAAATTTCAATAGGTCATAAATTCGTGCAGATTATATGAACGATAATTATAATATTTATCGAAAGGAGTAAGAATAAAAGATGGGTGA
The DNA here is from genome assembly GCA_022559845.1 of Amorphophallus konjac. NCBI lineage: Eukaryota > Viridiplantae > Streptophyta > Magnoliopsida > Alismatales > Araceae > Amorphophallus > Amorphophallus konjac. Next base: position 403,959,042 of record CM040123.1, read on the forward strand.
AATTTATAAGGATTCAATAGAATTTAAAAATATTATACGTTAAAGATGTCATGTGGTAAAAGTGATCCTAAATATGAACGTGCCTTAAATTTTTACTCAGTTACACAAACGACTTTAATAATACCAGTGAGAATGTATAAGAATAAGGGAAGGTGGTGTAAATAATGTGAATTTGTTTGATTTTAAAATATTATATATTAAAGAATTTATGATGAAAATGTTGACATTAAATATGAATGGGCCATAATTATTCACACTATTATACGAATGGCTTTTATAATAATTATCTTATCTGGAGAATATATAAAAAAATAAGGGTGTGAAAGTCCCAAGGATTCATCGAATCTTAATAATATTATTTTTAAAGAATTTTTGATGAAGAGAGTGGTTCTAAGTTTCAAAGAGTCATCACGTCTTATATTGTTAGTACAATTGTTATAATAAAATTGATTGGAAGGTGCGAGCATAGAGGAGACAATGAAAATAACATAGATGTGATATATTTAAAAAATAATTTTCGCTGAAGAATTTATGATGAATAGAGGGTTGTAAATTCTTTCATGGTTATACGATTAACTATTCTTATACATATTGAAAAGGAGTAAGAATAAAAGGATAGGGTGAAAATAAGAAAGATTCGATAGAATTAAAAAATGTTATACATAGAAGAAGTAGTGATGGAAAGAGTGAGCCTAGAATGAATGGGTCTTAAATTTTTACACGGTTGTAGGAATGACTTTTATAATTCTTAGCATAAGGTGTGAGAATAAAAATAAAGAGGTGACAATAACATGGATTTGATGGATTTAAAAATATTTCACATCAAGAAATTTATGATGAAAATATTGACCGTAAAGATAAATAGGTTATGAATTTTTACACAGTTATACGAATGACTGTTATTGTAGAGGTCAGAATCTGGTTATTATGTCTTGTACCACACTTTTCTATTTATTTGTTGTGGAAGATCGTCCGGTACCCATGGAAGCTTGCAAACACCAGAGGGAAGAACGTCAGAAGGAGCCATGGGCGTTACCCTAACAACTCTCCGATGCTTAAGTCAGCGCGGGATTAAGTAGAGAGTAAAGTAGAGTGAGGAAGATGGTGGCCACCGTAGTCGATCTGGGTGGGTTTTAGATCCTCTAGACGAGTGCTTGCCGCTGCCAGTGACCACTCAATGAGCGGTCGCTGGATGGTAAGGGTGCTCGGAAGAGGTTCTCTCTCAGAATAGGGCAGTCGTGGCCTCTTGAGCAGCAGCAGGATGCGAGTCTCTCTAGCCTATTTCTCTGTGAGCGTTTCTGGGTGAAGGTCATCGTGTGCTGTTGATGAATTCCCCGTGTCCTGGTCCTCTGCTGAGGTCCCATTTATATAAGGGGTTATCCTGGTGTTGAAGGCCTATCCCTTAACAGGGTAAGGCATAGATAATGGAGCAACGCTCCCTGCGTTTATGGAGGGAGTTTCCCGTTCAGGGGTAGTTACCCCAAAGTCGGCCAATTCCCGGGCAAGTTTTACGGTGCACGTAGGGCATGCTCGCCCTTCGTGGGATCGACGCCTGTGTCGTGGAGAGTAACAGTCAATTGCCTGAGTGTCACCCCACAGTCATTGTGCCTCGCTCAAGGCCTTCCCTGTTGGCGAATCCAATGATGGTACGTGTAATGCCCTAGATCCTCAGTAGATCTTTATTAGATCTTTTCGATCTGTTTCGGTGAGTTTTGGTTCACTTTTGTGGCTTCCGAGTTGAGTTTTACGAGCCGTGTCGGTTTTTCTCTCGTACTAGTTACGGAACCCTACGGTGAGTTTGTTTGTCAGTTCATCAACGTGCGGATGCTACAACGACGATATACTCTCCGAGCCGGTCGTTTCGACTATTTTTACGTATTTTTCGAAGATAGGCCCAGAAATCGGATTTTTTAGAAATTAGGAACATTCCTAATTTCTTTTCCTTTTTCTTTTCTTTCTTCTCTCCTCCCTTCTCATTTCGCCGTCGCCGTCTCTCTCTCCCGTTCTCTCTCGTTCTCCCACCCTCTCGCCTCTGGCTGCAGACGGAGGGGTCCACGGGTGAGGTGGCGATGCCTGGAAGCGGCTGAGGTGCGCGACGGAGCGAGGATTGGAATGGTTTTGGCGCGATCCCGAACGGTGGATTCAAAGTCGGTGTTTGAGCTCGCGGCGTGATTTTCGGCGCGGTTTAGTCCCTTTAGGGCACGGTTTCTTCGGTGGAGGTAGGGAGATGGACCGCCACCTTGTTCTGCACATTTTCTCTGCTTCCATGCATGATTTGGTACTCAATCGGGGGAGATCGGGCCGATTTAGTGAAAACCGTAGTTTTTGAGGTTTTCAGGGTTCGTCGAGAAACGGCAACCGTTTGTGATGTGGTTAGTGTCAAATTGACCGTTGGGATGTCTGGATCCCATTCACGTAAGTTTCGTGCCGATCGGTGGTCATTCGAGGCCGGTACGAGTCCGGGAACCTCGGTGACTAGTTTTGGGTGGATTCGTTGGAACCGCCCCGATCTTGCGTTTTAATGCTTGCATGTGGGCTTTTTAACCTCCAGATGTTATTTTTCATCGTCTAGGTTTGTTTCCCCTGCGCTTCGGCCTGAATGGGGCGTGGAACGGCCCGATTTGGCGTTTCCACTGTTTTCCCGCCGTGATCGGTGTAGCGGTCGTTCCAGGGACCGTCACAGTCCCTGACGGCCCTACGACAGACCGTCACAGCGTCTGAGCGTTTTTAAGTTCTTCGTGGCTTTGGGAATGTGACGGCCCAGGGGTGGCGCGTCACAGCTCTCTGACGCGTCCGGTATGATGCGTTACGCCTGTTTTGTTGTCTAGCGTTTTGGGTAAGTCGGTTCCTCTGACGCGTCTGCCCTAGTGCGTCAGAGTTGTGTAACGCGCCTGTCCCAGGCCGTTACACTCTGTTTTGAGCTGAGTTTGGGTGGCTATGCTTGTTGGTCTAACGGCCCTACCCCCGTGCGTCACAGACTTGTAACGTGTCCGTCGTGGACCGTTACGTGTTCTTTGTCTGAGGGTTCAGACTTGGGTTTGTTGGCCCTGACGCGTCAGCTCCCGTGCGTTAGGCTTGTGTAACGCGTCCGTGATGGACCGTTACGTGCCTTTCAGCCAGTGGTTTCTTGACTTGAGCATGTTTGCCCTGACGCGCCTGCCTTGATGCATTAGGCTATGTAACGCGCCTGGTCTAGTGCGTTACGCGGTTTGAGTTATCGTTTTGTCACCAGTCTGTTGACCCTGATGGCCTGGGTCGGGCGCGTCAGAGCGGTGTAACGCACCTGGTGTAGGCCGTTACGTGCCTTGTGTGTTTTAGGTTGTTGGTTAGGGCGGTGTGTGTGACGGCTCTTCTCCAGACCGTCACATTTCTGTAGCGCGTCTGTTATAGACCGCCACAGTTGGGGTGTAACGGCCCAGCGTTGGACCGTCACGTTCGTGTAACGGTCCAGGGGTGGTGCGTTACAACCGTTGAGTTCTGATTTTCGTGTTTTGATTACTGATTGCCTTGGCTTGTCCTTGTAGCCTGCCCACGTTCCCGTGGATGTCTCTCGACGTCCTATGAGGGCTAAGACTACGTTATAAGGTAGCCAGGAGTCTTCTTGCTTGGGGCAGGATTCTCTTTCCTACTTTTGTGTGTCTTTGTCTGGCTCCAATCAACTTAGGGTTACCCAGGGGTTGACAGGTGGCTTTGTGTGTCTCGGCGGCTCTGTCCAGTCCGAGACACTAGTTCTGGATGCCTCGAGGTACTATGTTACCTCGGTTTGTGTGCCCAGACGTGCTGAGGGTCCTTGGTGTTCCCTCAGGTCTCCGTGAGTCATTTTCTGCGGAGTGTCATTTCCGCTGACTTAGGATTAGACCGATTGGCGGCTTGTCCCGCTGTCCATAATGATCTTGCCTTTGAGTCGTCCAACTCAAGGATCGTTACGTTGTAGGTCTAGTTGCCTAGTCCTGAGTCTGTGTGGCAGTTGGTTGGCTGCCTGGTGCTTTGCAGTACGCATGACAGGGGTTTATTAGACTGTCTGTACTCTCGCACTTGTGTTTTAGAGTCTCTGTGTCTAGTGAGCCTCCAATTGTTGTAACCCTAAGGCCTTTGAGTTGCCAACCCGCCTGCGGATGGCGGAGGGGTGTTCCCGATAAACGGTTTGTAAGCTAGTTCCGTGGGCTCTTGTGTGGTAGTAGCGTCCGCTACGGAGAGAAAACTAGCTAGAGGGCCTGGCTTGGGCATAAAGCTTGTATGTGCACACGTGGTCAGGGGCGTTTGGACTGACGCCGACGGCCGTGACCCTAACTAGTTACTTGTTACTGTAGTACCACGATTTTGCTTTCCGTGGGTACTGTTTTCCTTCCTCGGACTCGGAACGGTGGTTCCCTGGACCTGGTTATGAGGGTGTCTTAGTCCCTGTCGGCCTTTGTGGCGACAGCGTTGACGAGACACTTGTGGTACAGCATAAGACGTCAGTGGACGCAGCTGGATGTTCTTCTTGTGAGGAGGTGCTTCCGTCACGTGACATGTGACTCTTGGCGTTTCTTGTGCGTCGTGACCTTCCCGAGTTAGGCCTCTCGTGGCCCTACTCAAGGTCAGTGTCCTGTTGCCTGCATGACGTTCTGGTCATGCGTGGGGCAGTGTGCATGACGTCCTAGTCATGTTTGTTCGTCGTTTGTCTAGGTTTTTTCTAGACTTTCTATCTGTTCTTGCAGGTCTTCGTCTTAGGCCTGGCGTTGTGTCGGCAGTTTGGTAACTCCTGACCTTGTCAGATCGGAGTCGCCTTCTGTCGTTGCTTGGAGTAGCTTAGAGAGCCGAGTTCTTCTCGGTGGCCGTGTTCTGAGTTTTATGGCCTCACTCTTCCCTTTTCTTTTAGCTTCCCTTGCTCTTAGCCTGTCCCCTACTCCTGCTGTTCCCGTTCTTTTTACATCTATGTAGTGTAGCTTTTCCTTCTTTGCTACACCTGCTGTTTCTGTTGCTTCCGTGTTCTGCGTGTTTTTCAGTGAGGATTTGAGTGACCCCTACTGAGCCTCTGTTTGGAGACTCACCCCTACTTTTCAAGTGGGCGTTGTCTCTGTTCGTGGTTCCTGGCGTGGCGTGTTCGTAGTTGCCAGCTGTACCTGCGTTGGGTTTCTCCTGACCTCAATGTACGTTCTTTTTCTGTTGCCTGTACTTGCCTTTAATTTCTTGGACTGGACTCTGGTGTATAATTGTTAAACTAAATCTGTTAATTAAAAAGTAATTTTATTTCTGCTACTTTAGCAAACCGATCTAATGAAATTTAATTGCTTACTGTACTATCTCTGTGGCTTCAATGTACTCTACACATACCTTTTATCCCTTCGGAGCTTTGCCGCTCTTGGGAGGCCTCACGGGTTCCAAGTGGTATCACGTGTATTCGGTAGTCCTACCGGGTATACCTGGCATCCGGGATCCGGGTCGCTATAGAATGGTATCAGAGCAATGTTCTGAGATGTTCGGAGTTCTTTTCTGAGCTATCAGAGTGTTGTTGTGTGAAGTACATGGGAATCCAAGATATCCAGTTTCCAGAGTCCTTAAAGTCCATTACAGTCTTCAGCTGGCTTCAGTTTGTGATTCTTTGTCGCTTTGTTTTCTGTATGTTGTCTTGTGCGTGCTGTTCAGGCACTGTGCGAGATGGTCCTGCCTTCGTCAGGATGTGACGAGGTGCTCCTTTTTCGCCGTTGTGTTTGTTTTGATCATGTTGTACTTGGCAGTGTTTGCCGGAAGGCTTGAATCTGCAATACGTTGTTCGAGGTTTTCTCCGTGTGTTGTTCTGGTTGCTGTTGACCTTTGTCCTTGGTCTGATGACCGTACACGTTCTCACGTTGTTCTGGTCGTCCCGGCTTGAGTCTGTTTAGCTCCTGATGCGTTTTACTTCTATTGAGGTGCTCGATTTGATTCCAAGGTTGAGAAGTTGCTCGGGCAAGCCTAGGATTTCCTTTCCTAGTGAGCTTGCGTGGTTGAGCTAATTGCTTCTTGTCCCTTCGGGTGGAATCTTCTCGAGGTTTGCCTTGGAATTGCCGTCTTAGTGATGCCTTTGTCCTGTGTCTGCTTAAGTGTGGACAGCTTTGTTTTGAGCTTGATCTGCCCTTTGCAATACGGTTGCTTAGCTTTGGACTCCATCATGGTGTTAAGAGCTGTTGTGTTCCGTATTTGTCGTGCCGTGTCCAGCGGCTGATGTATTGTGAGGGCTCATTTATCGTGTTCAAGACGTGAAGGTAAGCTGAGATTAGCTTTTTCCTTGGGCTTTGTGCTGAAGTTGTTGCTCTTCTCTTGTTGCACTTAGGCTCGTGTGATCGGCCATTCGTCAGATCGGTACTCTTGCCGTGTTACGTTGCGATTTTTGGGAGTTGCGATGGCGCCAAGTGTGTGCTGAGATGCGGATACCGAGGTCTTTCTGGTGCCTGCGTGCGTTGTTGAGTGTGCAGCGTAAGCGTGTGGGTTGGCTACCCACTGGTCGAGAGGTTTGTTTTTTCTCGATGTGACTTCATCTTGGCTTCCTGTGCCTTGATGTTGTCTGTTGCCGTGTTGTTGCTGACGATTATCTGGTGTTGGCATCGGCATTTGGTGAGTGTTGGGGAATTTGTCGGCATATTTGCTGGTTGAGTACCCTTCGCTTCTCCATGTCCTTTCTTGGGTGTAGTGCTCTCGAGGCATGTTCATAGTCCTTGAGTTGTGTTCCCTGAGATTGTTATTTCTCGTTGTCGTGGATCCTTTCTTGGTGAGCAGTCTGATGCGTGACCCGTACCTTATGGTCATGTGTTTAGCTATTCTTGTGCCTTGATGTGACCCTGCTTGCAGTTGTGTTCCATGGTTCTGTGTTCTGTACGGAGCCGGAATCCTGCAAGTGTTGTTATTGTCGTTTGATCACTGTTTCTCTATGATTTTGGTGTCTCTGTTGTGGACCGTGACCTTGTCAGTTAGCTTGTTGTGCTCCCTTTCTTGGGTAGAGTTAACTTGCGACTCGATCAGATGTGATATCTGAGTGAGGGCTCACTTGATTGTGTTTGTGGTCCGGTGCTATTTTCGTTGGCTTCCTGTGTACCGGGTGTTCTCTGTCACCTTTGACGCTGGAGCCGATGATGTGGTCGAGTTGTCAGCTGAGAGGATTGCGTTCCCTTGTTTAAGCTGATACTCGCCGTGTCTGTCATTTTGTTTCTTCGATGTCTGTTGTTGTGGCAGTCGTGTCTCCTTCCCTGTGAGACGTAAGCGACGTTGCCTTGCTTCGGAGGTGTCAGACTTGTGTTTGCTTGTGTCGTGCTCGCTCTAGAGTGTGTGCTCATGATTATAGTCTAACGGTGTTCCTCTGAGCTATGTTTCTCGAGATTTGTGTTGTTTCGTAGTTGTGCTGTTGGGTTGTTCTTCCCTGCTTCTCCTTTGCTAGTCCTTAAATTTCGAGGATGAAATTTCTTGAAGGAGGGGAGGATGTAATGCCCTGGATCCTCAGTAGATCATTATTAGATCTTTTGCATCTGTTTCGGTTCGCTTTTGTGGCTTCCGAGTTGAGTTTTACGAGCCGTGTGGGTTTTTCTCTCGTACTAGTTATGGAACTCTACGGTGAGTTTGTTTGTCAGTTCATCAACTCGCGGATGCTACAGCGACAATGTACTCTCCCAGCTGGTCATTTCGACTATTTTTGTGTATTTTTCGGAGATAGGCCCAAAAATCAGATTTTTCAGAAATTAGGAAAATTCCAAATTTCTTTCCCTTTTTCTTTTCTTTCCTCTCTCCTCCCTTCTCATTTCGCCGCCGCCGTCTCTCTCTCCCGTTCTCTCTCGTTCTCCTACCCTCTCGCCTCTGGCTACAGACGGAGGGGTCCGCGGGTGAGGTGGCGACGCCGGGAAGCTGCTGAGGTGCGCGACGGAGCGAGGATCGGAATGGTTTTGGCGCGATCCCGAATGGTGGATTCAAAGCCGATGTTTGAGCTCGTGGCATAGTTTTCGACGTGGTTTAGTCCCTTCGGGGCACGGTTTCTTCGATGGAGGTAGGGAGATGGACCGCCACCTTGTTCTGCACGTTTTCTCTGCTTCCGTGCATGATTTGGTACTCGATCGGGGGAGATGGGGCCGGTTTAGTGAAAACCGTAGTTTTTGAGGTTTTCAGGGCTCGCCGGGAAACGGCAACCGTTTGTGATGTGGTTAGTGTCGAATTGACCGTTGGGATGTCTGGATCCCATTCACGTAAGTTTCGTGCCGATCGGTGGTCATTCGAGGCCGGTAGGAGTCCGGGAACCTCGGTGACTCGTTTTGGGTGGATTCGTTGGAACCACCCCGATCTTGCGTTTTAATGCTTGCATGTGGGCTTTTTAACCTCCAGATGTTATTTTTCATCGTCTAGGTTTGTTTCCCCTGCGCTTCGGCGTGAATGGGGCATGGGACGGCCCGATTTGGCATTTCCACTGTTTTCCCGTCGTGACCGGTGTAGCGGTCGTTCGAGGGACCGTCACAGTCCCTGACGGCCCTACGATAGACCGTCACAGCGTCTGGGCGTTTTTAAGTTCTTCGTGGCTTTGGGAGTGTGACAGCCTAGGGGTGGCGCGTCATAGCTCTCTGACGCGTCCGGTATGATGCGTTACGCCTGTTTTGTCGTCTAGCGTTTTGGGTAAGTCGGTTCCTCTGACGCGTCTGCCCTAGTGCGTCAGAGTTGTGTAACGCGCCTGTCCCAGGCCGTTACACTCTGTTTTGAGCTGAGTTTGGGTGGCTGTGCCTGTTGGTCTAATGGCCCTACCCCCGTGCGTCACAGAGTTGTAACGCGTCCGTCGTGGACCGTTACGTGCTATTTGTCTGAGGGTTCAGACTTGGGTTTGTTGGCCCTGACGGGTCAGCTCCCGTGCGTTAGGCTTGTGTAACGCGTCCATGATGGACTGTTACGTGCCTTTCGGCCAGTGATTTCTTGACTTGAGCATGTTGGCCCTGACGCACCTGCCTTGCTGTGTTAGGCTGTGTAACGCGCCTGGTCTAGTGCGTTATGCGGTTCGAGTTATCATTTTATCACATGTCTGTTGGCCCTGATGGCCCGGGTCAGGCACGTCAGAGCGGTGTAACGCACCTTGTGTAGGCCGTTACGTGCCTTGTGTGTTTTAGGTTGTTGGTTAGGGCAGTGTATGTGACGGCTCTTCTCCAGACCGTCACGTTTCTGTAGCTCGTCTGTTATAGACTGCCACAATTGGGGTGTTACAGCCCAGCGTTGGACCGTCACGTTCGTGTAATGGTCCAGGGGTGGTGCGTTACAACCGTTGAGTTCCGATTTTCGTGTTTTGATTTCTGATTGCCTTGGCTTATCCTTGTAGCCTGCCCACGTTCCCGTGGATGTCTCTGGACGTCCTATGAGGGCTAAGACTATGTTATAAGGTAGCCAGGAGTCTTCTTGCTTGGGGCAGGATTCTCTTTCCTGCTTTTGTGTGTCTTTGTCTGGCTCCGGTCAACCGGGGGTTACCCAAGGGTTGACAGGTGGCTTTGTGTGTCTCGGCGGCTCTGTCCAGTCCGAGACACTGGTTCTGGATGCCTAGAGGTACTGTGTTACCTTGGTTTGTGTGTCCAGACGTGCTGAGGGTCCTTGGTGTTCCCTCAGGTCTCCGTGAGTCATTTTCTGTGGAGTGTCATTTCCTCTGACTTAGGATTAAACCGATTAGCGGCTTGTACCGATGTCCGTAACGATCTTGCCTTTGAGTCATCCGACTCAAGGATCGTTACATTGTAGGTCTAGTTGCCTAGTCTTGAGTCTGTGTGGCAGTTGGTTGGCTGCCTGGTGCTTTGCAGTACGCATGACATGGCTTTATTAGACTGTCTATACTCTCGCACTCGTGTTTCAGAGTCTCTGTGTCTAGTGAGCCTCCAATTGTTGTAACCCTAAGGCCTTTGAGTTGCCGACCTGCCTGCGGATGGCGGACGGGTGTTCCCGACAAACGGTTTGTAAGCTAGTTCCGTGGGCTCCTATGTGGTAGTAGCGTCCGCTACGGGGAGAAAACTAGCTAGGGGGCCTAGCTTGGGCATAAAGCTTGTGTGTGCACACGTGGTTAGGGGCGTTTGGACTGACGCCGACGGGCATGACCCTGACTAGTTACTCGTTACTGTAATACCACGGTTTTACTTTCCGTGGGTACTGTTGTTCTTCCTCGGACTAGGAGCGGTGGTTCCCTGGAGCTAGTTATGAGGGTGTCTTAGTCCCTGTCGGCCTTTGTGGCGACAACGTTGACGAGACACTTGTGGCACAGCATAAGACGTCAATGGACGTAGCTAGCTGTTCTTCTTGTGAGGAGGTGCTTCCGTCACGTGACACGTGACTCTCGACGTTTCTTGTGCGTCGTGACCTTCCCGAGTTAGCCCTCTCATGGCCCTACTCGAGGTCAGGTCCTGTCGCCTGCATGACGTTCTAGTCGTGCGTGGGGCAGTGTGCACGACGTCCTAGTCGTGTTTGTTCGCCGTCTGTCTAGGTTTTTTCTAGACTTTCTATCTGTTCTTGCAGGTCTTCATCTTAGGTCTGGCGTTGTGTCGAAAGTTCAGTAACTCCTGACCTTGTCAGATCAGAGTCGCCTTCTGTCGTTGCTTGGAGTAGCTTAGGGAGCCGAGTTCTTCTCGGTGGCCGTGTTCTGAGTTTTATGGCCTCGCTCTTCCCTTTTATTTTAGCTTCCCTTGCTCTTAGCATGTCCCCTACTCCTGTTGTTCCCATTCTTTTTACAGCTATGTAGTGTAGCTTTTCCTGCTTTGCTACACTTGCTATTTCTGTTGCTTCCGTGTTCTGCGTATTTTTCAGTGGGGATTCGAGTGACCCCTACTGAGCCTCTGTTTGGAGACTCCCTACTTTTCAGGCGGGCGTCGTCTCTGTTCGTGGTTCCTGGCGTGGCGTGTTCGTAGCTGCCAACTGTACCTGCATTGGGTTTCTCCCGACCTCAGTGTACGTTCTTTTTCTATTGCATGTACTTGCCTTTAATTTCTTGGACTGGACTCTGGTGTATACTTGTTAATCTGAATCTGTTAATTAAAAAGTAATTTTATTTCTGCTACTTTAGCAAACCGATCTAATGAAATTTAATTACTTACTGTACTATCTTTGTGGCTTCAATATACTCTACACATACCTTTTATCCCTTCGGAGCTTTACCGCTCTTGGGAGGCCTCGCGGGTTCCAAGTGGTATCACGTGTATTTGCTAGTCCTACCAGGTATACCTGGTATCTGGGATCCGGGTCGCTACAGAACGTCTTGGGCCATCCACTATAGGCTGCAGCTGTGGGGGCCCACTGGGCATGTCGTGGACCGCAAGTTGTGTTGGGCTTAAGGTAAATGTGCCTTACGTGAGCCGAGCCAGATTTACCCTCCTCACTAGCCCCCCACTCTCAGATACCAAGCACTTTTTAGGATCTGAGAGATGAGTTTGATGAGGTACATTAGGAGATTACTGTAAGGATGGTTGTGGACGCACTTTTCGTTTGATCAATTGTTCAATTGTTTTGTTTCGTTCGTTGGTTTATTAAGTGCGTGGGCGTGCCAGTCACTGAGGTGATAATTTATTCGGGCTCCGAAGAGCCCATGGTGCGCTCGATCTGACTTCGTCAGATGATTGTGTGGTTCGTGTCGGGACCGAATCCCGTCGCGCCATAAAGGTCACGACGTCGTTTACATCCCCCATACGAGGGAACACCCTTGATTAATTACCGAAATTAGGGGCCCCGCGGCCGAAAAGAATAATACTAATTGCGCGAGAGAGAGACAGGAATAGATCAAACTAAAGGGTTATATTCAGACCGCAAGCCGTCGGCCATGTCGGTCACTCGTGGACCTTTTCATGTCCGGACACAGGTCCATGATGGAAACGCGACGGGAGAACCGGGACGAATCCGTTCAAATGTATGCCGAGTGCACGGCAATCCGGAAGGACCCAAAGGACGAGAAACGGATTCGGTCTAGTCGGAATGTCGGCCCGAGGCTAGGTTGGGACCGGACCATGTCGGGGGATTCCCAAGACTCAGGCCCATCCTAGGAGGGCGGCATTATTCTCCCTTCGGTACCGGGTCACGGGGAGAGAAAGGACTGCAATGTGGACCTTGTGCTTTTCTTCGTCTGGAGTTTTCTTAATTATCTGTTCTTATCTTCTTCTCTGCTGTGTGTTACTTCTTTGTGCATTGGTCCCGGATAGTTTCTCTTCTTTTATTTACTACTATTATTATTATTACTATTATTTTTTTTTACCCCTCCTTTTTTTTTTACCATTATCACTGTTGCACCTCTTGGGTTCTGTTAATTAATATAACTTTTATTCAATTTATTTGCTATCGCTATTGCTATTAGCACGTGATATATATATATACATAGTGTGCCGGTGAAGAGAAGATAGGGGTGTACCGGTGAGGAGAGAAGTGTGCCGCTGGGCCTTTGAAAAGGAGTGTGCCGCTGGGGAAGGAAGTGTGCCGCTGGGCAAGGAAATGTGCCGCTGGGCATTGAAAAGGCATACCGCTGAGGGTTTAAAAGATTGTGCCGGGGAAGGTGGGCACAGGTGTGCCGGCAAAGGGCTATTGAAGGGTGGAGGCGATGTGCCGATGAAGGGACTTTGAAGCGTGCCGCTGAAGGCTGGGAAAAGTGCGCCGGCGAAAGAATTGGATGAGCGTACCGCTGAAAGGTTATTAGAGTGCACCGTTGAAGGGCCAATCAGAGCGTGGTGGTGGAGGTTCAGTCAGTCTTTAATTATTTGTTTTAAGGCTTTTATTTTCTTCTTATTTTTAATTTTCATGCAGTTCTATATAAACTTCTCCCCCTCTTGATCCTGTTCGGCCTCTCCTTACAGATTAGACGTTTTGGTCTGTCGGGTTTGTAATTAGTTCGGTTCTCGCTGCACCACCGGTAAAGTCTTGCTTATCAAGAGATTCATTATTTGTCATTCTGTTCGTTTGTTGCTTCCTTTTGCCTTCTTTAATGTATTGTTATTCTCTGACAAAAATTCGACAGCATCTCCCCTTGACCCCGAGCGTAGGGGAGATAAAGGGAACGCGCCCACATGGAGTGGCGGAACCCGACAACTGGAGGTGGGCACCCGAGGGCAGCAACACCTTTACAAAATCTCAGAAAACTCGGGGAAAAACGATGAACGGAAAATCTCCAAGGCTGGACACAGTGTGCTGAGGTTAGCCAAGGTGTGCCGGGAAGGGCAGGATCAAGGGCGTACCGGGGAAGGAGCCTACAGGTGTGTCGCTGAAGGACTTGGTGTAGACACGCCATTCCTGACGTCTCCTGAGTAAATCTCATATTACACTATGAAACCCCAAGGCGGCCTTCACATTTTTAATTACTCTGGTGATTTCCTATTTTTATGAATTTTTTTACATTTTTTTGAATTATTCCGTAAAAAATCATGGAAGTGTCCAGGCGCCTGGACACCTCCATCAATGACCAAAAAATAATAAAAAAAATCAAAATCATGGAAGTGTCCAGGCGCCTCAAAAAATAATAAAAAAAATCAAAATCATGGAAGCGTCCAGGCGCCTGGACGCCTCCATCAATGACCAAAAAAATAAAAATAAAAAAAAATCAAAATCATGGAGGCGTCCAATTACCTGGACGCCTCCATCAATGTAAAAATAATAAAAATAATATCAATAATCATAAAAAATAAAACAAAAATCAAATAAAAATATATATATTTATGGAGGCGTCCAGGCCGCTGGACGCCTCCATAAAAATAAATAAAAAATATAAAATGCCAGCCCTAGCATAAAAAGACAAATAAAAAAATAAAATAATATATTTTGGAGGCGTCCAGGCCCCTGGACGCCTCCATCAACTCCCTCACGGGCGCCGGCCACCGAACGACGCTTTGTCGTGTGTGAAAAAATCCAAAATATAGAGACGTCCGGTCAGCTGGACGCGCCCATTTCTGAATCACGAGGCGCCGCTCACAAAACCACGCGTTGTGCCAAACCGCGTGCGGCCGTCGTCGGTTTTCGGTGGAGATGTTAGAGGCGTCCGGGACCCTGGACGCCCCCACAAAAGTATTCCAAAAAAATCAATAAAAATAGAATAAAATATTATTTCGGCCCTGATGGAGGTGTCCAGGGTCCTGGACGCCTCCACCTTCCGGAGCTCTATAAATAGAGGCCCACCCCCTCAGTTCTAGGAGAGCTAAGCAGTGATCCGATAGGCTGCCGGAGCCCAGAGGCTACGGAGTCATTTTTCTAACCCGTGGGGTCTTTTGTAGGTGGAGGTTCTGCCGGCTTCTCGGGTGCCCACGCTCGCGAGAGGAAGGTCGTCTTCATCCACCGCGCTTCTACGTCGTCCCCACGCTGCCGGAGCTCCGCCGAATTTCACCACCGGCACATCCAATAAGCCAACTCTTTCCTTTTCTTCGTAGTTCTTTTGCATTCATCATCTCGCATCCATCATCTCATTTTCCTCCTACTCGAGTCCGAGAGGGGTTTAAAAGATAACACCAACCAGGTGTGTGTCTTCCCGTTATTTCGTCATTTTTATTGCAAGGATATGAATACTACACATTCATCTTTCTAAGCCACTTGTCATTTGTTTGTCGTTGTTTTGCAAGGGTAGCCGAGGAAAGCCCTCTCCGTCGGCCGGCCGGAAGGAGAGGAAGAAGCAACCCGCCATCTCCCGCTCTTGAGGTAGGCGCGATCACTTTCTTATTTTGGGGTCTTTCGGCCCCTGGCGATCACATCTTTTCATCGAGGCCGCGGCGAGTCACTTCCCCAATGGCCGTTTAAATTTCTGTTCTCATATTCTCTTTATATCCTGTTATATTCTGCTCATATCATCGAGGCCGCGGCGAGTCACTTCCCCAATGGCCGTTTAAATTTCCGTTCTTACATTCTCTCTATATTCTGTTATATTCTGCTCATATCATCGAGGCCGCGGCGAGTCACTTCCCCAATGGCCGTTTAAATTTCCGTTCTTATACTCTCTCTATATTCTGTTATATTCTGCTCATATCATCGAGGCCGCGGCGAGTCACTTCCCCAATGGCCGTTTAAATTTCCGTTCTTATACTCTCTCTATATTCTGCTATATTCTGCTCATATTCTCGAGGCCGCGGCGAGTCACTTCCCCAATGGCCGTTTCAATTCTTGTTATTTAATTTCTGCACCATTCCCGTCCCCCCGAGGTCGCGGCGAGTCACTTCCCGCTATGGCCGTTTGAACCCCATATCTTGCCATATTATACTTGTCCCGCTCGCCCCGCCGGAGCAATCTCCCGTGGTGGCCCCTTCTCTCTTTTCTCTCATCTCTGTGTTGCAGCAAACAGCAAAACAAACAAAAAAAGAGGAGCCCGCGCGCGCTCCGCTTCCTCTTCCCCGCACCATCGAACTCCGAACCGCGTGACGTCGCTCACAGATTGGCGATCACGGTGGGACCTCTACTGCTTCCTTTCGGCTACCCTTGCAAGTTCGGCACCGTCCGTGCCTCTCCACCTTCGCGCCCGCGCGCGCCCCCGTTGTGCTCACGGCAGCACCGTCAGTTTTGATTGGTTCTTTATTTATTATATGTCTGTTATTTCTGTTATTTTCCCACTCCATATATCTGTCAGCATTCCATTGCATACATCCATTCCTCTTTTCTATCCTTTTTTTCATTTTTTGAGGATCACCCTTTCCCGGTGAAGGAAGGACTCTCCGTTTGAGAATTCCTCTCAACGGACTAGAATCTCCTACACTGGGACCTCCGTAAGTCCCCGACATCGAAGAATCTCCTCTTCGTTCACTGGGCTGGTTGTACCATTGAAGTTCCCCGGAGTTAGTCATTTCATTCGTGGTGAGACGAGAGACCCTAGCTGACACGGCGGTGAAACAAATTAGAATTAGGGTCCTTCCTATTTTGTGTGAACTTCTGATCTGGTTAAAAACACAAAAAAATTATCAAAATCAAAACAAAAAAAAGGGACGTAAAGCATTCACTTGTATGTTAATCCATGCTAATTGTTTGCTCGTGTATGTTATTACGCTCTCAAAAAACATGATGGATGGCTGAATATAATTACAATTGTTTCGAGGCCGACGCCTTCCGTTATGGGTCTCAAATGTGTGACCCAGGTCACGACTCTTATGGGGTCTACAACTCAGACTGGGGCTATCATCCTGACCCACAGGTTCATCCCATGGACGTTGGCCCGTCCTATAAGTCCTCATATGGAATACAGGCCACTGTTAGTGGAGCTTCCCCCTCCACTAGTGTTCCCTATGCCTGGGATTTCATGGCTTCTCATGTCGACTCTCTCAGCTCTCAACTTGGAGCCTTACAGGCTGTTATTGAGAGGAAATTTCTTCCTCCTTCCCCTCCTCAAGCCAACCCCCTTCACACTTTCATGAATAACATCACTAAAATGGAGAAGGATTGGAAGGAGAGAAGAGATGAGTATGGCATTGAGAATATGAGTGAGCAAGAAGTTCTCCCAAGTTTTAACGATCAAGTGGACGCCGTCTGCCCACCATCCATTCATCACACTAATCCATACGGCTCTCCGCCTCCACATCCACATCTATATACGCAAATTCCTCCATGTCAATATACGTCACCTCATCTCATCAACACGCCTCCACCACGGCGTCCATTTGAACTTGATGATCATAAAGAATTGGAAATGGCACATGATGAAATTTATGAAGATTTTGAATATACACCTACTCTGAGTTTTCTTCGTTTCCCTCTTCCACTGCTCCCACAAGAACCCCCTGCTCAGGATGAAGCCACTAGTTCTACCCCTGCTTATGAGTCATCATGGTGTTACGATGACGGGTTTACACCCCAACAACCCGCATCAATGCACCATGAATCACCTTCTACCCTTAACCCCCCACGTATCACCAAAATCCGACGTTTCCTACGTACCAAGCCTTCTACTGTCACCCCTTCAATTGTACAAATGACCCCCACACCATTGGCTTCCACTGAGCATTCCACTAACTCTTGTTCCCAACCGAGTAATCCTCCATCGTCTCCACCTAAAACCTCCACTAGCCTTGTAACCCCGAATCCAACCATTCCTATTCCTCCACTCCCCTTACCTAAACCCGTGATTAACCCGGAGCCGGGCCCATTGATTGTTGCACACGAGCCAACCTCGTCTCCTCTCGAGAACAAGGAGAAGCCCGTCGTGTCTCAACCCCCCCTTACCCTTCCTATAGCCCCCATCATTGAATCTCCATTACCCGTTGAGCCTGTTGTCTCAATCTCACTTCCTTCCACCACCTCTCGGAGTGGGTGTCTTTCTACAAAAACATGTGCCAAAGATGATGTTCAAGAATCGGACAAGAAGAATTGGGCCACGGCAATGCAATTCAAGATCCAAGATTTTATGTGCCGAATGTCGATTCGGGTTCTTGTGCCGGTCACCTTTGAGAAGGCCGAATTTCCATCTGCACCAATGCCCATCAAGAATGACTCTCAGGAATTGGTGCTGACCAAATCAGGGGCCAAAATAACCACGATCACATTACTCATTGGCCAACATGCTTTCAAGGCTCTTATTACCCCTTGTTCGGTCATAGTCCAACTGACTAATCAAGAGAGGAGTTTCTCCTCCAGCATGGTGATGACACATTCCACTGCAAAGGGGATAATGAACTCTGTACTCGAGGGCAAGTCAGGGCAGTTCTTGCTGGAAGCTTTTGACATCATGTCTACTTCCCACCAACTCCCATGCGAGGGACGAACGCCTATGCTACCCAGCATGACCACGTGTGATATTCCAACAGCCTTGAGTAGTGCCCCAAAAATGAAGCTCCTTATGCCAAGCATCCAACTTCCAATGATAGACACCGTTCATCTGCCACGGGAGTTATTTCCAAGGGAGCCATTTCATGTCAAGATCCCTACTTCACAAGCGGAGCTCTTAAATCTTTGTTTTGATATTTTGCCAAGAGAGTTACCATTCATGTATGAATGTCCAAAGGGCCTTATTAGAAGTCCGTCAAATGAGAGCCTGTGGGCCCTGACCATACTAATGGACCCGATTGGTCAGAGAAAGAAGAGGCCTTCTGCCTGGGCACATCATTGGGATCGGCCTGCAAACCCAAAAGGCCAAGAAGCCATGTTGAAGGTTGAGAGGCCGCACTATGAGAGAGTATCTGCCAAGAAGAGGGAAAAGCATAAAGTGAAGCTTGAGGACAATAAATCCCTTGCTGAAAGAGCCCACATCAGTTCATCCACTTCCTATCCCAGTTCATCGCTGCTCATGCTGCTATTCAGCTTCTTTTTATGGGCAGTCCATTGGTTAAGGAGACGCCTTTTGTCACCTAAATCTAAGCCATCAAGCTCCTCTGCTCTAGGGTCCCTGAACCCTCACATTCCTCGTTGTCCGGAGCTTCCGGATCCCTACATTCATCCCTGTCCGGAACCTCCGGACCCCTCCCTATTTAATTCCATGTCTTTATCCATCTCTCACCCCCACCCGGAACCTCTAGATTTCTTATCTTATTCCCCATCTCTCTCAGGGCATCGCGCCCCTCCTTCCCATATCCATCCAGAACCTCCGGATTTCTTATCTTATTCCCCATCTCTCTCAGGGCATCGCGCCCTTCCTTCCCATATCCATCCGAAACCTCCGGATATCTTGTCTTATTCTCCATCTCTCTCAGGGCATCGCGCCCTTCCTTCCCATATCCACCTGGAACCTCCAGGCCTCTCCTTCTTTCGATTTATCCTTTTGTTCTTCCAAGTCATCACGTCCTTCATTCTTTTCACCCCTTTGAATTGTCTTTTTACACACCTCCCAGGGCATCGGGTCCCTCATGATCTTCTTCCTCCGGAACCTCCGGATTCATTTCCCCATGATTCTCCTCCTTTACGTCCGGACCCTTCGGGTCCGCCTCTCTCGATTCATCAATTTCTGATTCCTCCCGATCCCACTCCCGGGTTCGACCCGGTTCCTTCCACGTTAACTTCCTCAGGCACCTGCCCGTTCTCACACTGTTTCCGAGGCTTTAGTCCTCACTGATTTCTTTGATTTCTTCTCATCCTGTAAATTCTTCTAGGTATCTTTCACCTAAATCTTGTTTTATCCCCCACTTATTTAAAATAAACCGCCCTAGTTGGAGGATTGTTGTATAGGAGGAGCCTTACTGGTATTTTGTTAAGATGTCTTGGTGACGATGAGGTCTGGAAATGTGTAGAGGAGATGCACTCGGGTGTGTGTGGTGGCCACGTGAATAGTCAGATGCTCGCCAAGAAGATCATTCATCAAGGCTTTTATTGGCCCACTATGGAAGAGGATTGTGCTGTCTATGTCCGTAGGTGTGTCAAGTGTCAACTTCACGCCGATAAAATCCATTCACCATCTTCCTCACTTCATCCAATATCCTCCCCGTGGCCTTTCTCCATGTGGGCATTCGACATTATTGGTCCCCTAGGTGATCCCAATTCCCTCACCAAGCAGAAATCTTTCATCCTTACTGCGACGGAATACTTCACCAAATGGGCCGAAGCTGAAGCTTACGCGGAAATCAAGGCGTCAACAGTCTGCAAGTTCATCATGAAGAACATTCTCGCCAGATTCGGCGTCCCAAGCACGATCGTCACCGACAATGGGCCACAGTTCATTTCTCAGGACCTACATGACCTCTGCAAAAGGTACGCAATTGCATTACATCATTCATCGCCTTATTACCCACAAGGTAACGGCCAAGCGGAGGCCACCACTAAAACATTGCTCAAAATCATCAAAAAAACCTGCGAGTCTAGTAAGTTTTCAGACTGGCCAGAAAAGCTTATCGAAGCCCTATGGGCCTATCGCACCTCAATCCGTACCCCCACCGGGCAGACTCCATTTGCCCTCACTTATGGTATGGAAGCGGTAGTCCCGTACGAGACTCTGATCCCTTCTCTCAGGGTACAATTGGATGAGGAATTTCCCCTCGACGATCGTCGTAATTCACTCCTCGCCCAGTTGGAACTCTTGGATGAGAAGCGGCTGGCCGCCGCCGAACACGCGCGTGTGTATCAAAATAGACTCGCTCGCTTTTACCAAAAGAAAGTCGTTGAGAGAAAATTCAAAGTCGGTGAGATGGTCGTAAAAAGAATTTTTGTCAAACCTGGAGGGCCGCGTTCTAAGCTCCAACCCAATTGGGAAGGACCATTTGTAATTCAAGCCGTGTACCCTGGCAACGCCTACAAGCTAATCAACGCCGAAGGGACCGAGTTATCCCACCCTTGGAATGGGCTTTATCTTAAGAAATACTACCCTTAGCACAAAACAAAAAAAATGAATGATGAAAAGATAAAAAAACATCAAAAACAAGGAAATATTGAAAACCACTAAAAATATGAAAAATTCAAAATGCCGATGCCTGGCAGGCACCATGTAGTTAAGTCCCTGCATCTAACCTTCATGTTAGGATAGGGCCCATTAAGGCTTGGTAGGCACCGGGTCTTGGTTTGCCAGAACCGTGGAGATCCCTGTCCGGCCACGTCGGCCTATGCTCGCTCGAAGGAAGCTAACATGTGCTCACTTATGTATTTTATTCAAAAAAATCGGTAGCATCACCTACGGTAGGGCCACACCTAGAAGATCTCCGGAAGCTGTAATCTTTATTCTTTTCTCTTCGACCAAATGAGACAGTCGGCGCCCTTAAAACGCTGAGCATGAGAAACCGAAACTCAAACCCCAAAGGCAAGAGTAGGACCCATTTCCTCGAGCATCGATCAGAGCACGAGAGGAGGGCAGTGTCCCCGCAGGCATACGAAGAGGGAGCCCACCAACGTCACCACTATATCTCCCTCACAGAAAGAAATACAAAATCAAAATCAAGAGAAAAGCCTGGTCGTGACCGTGCCTGGTACGATAAACGGAACCCCTCAAAGCAAAAGTCTGAATCCACAAAGGGGGGCCGTGGAATGTAAATGCTCGAGATTTGGTCCGAATTTGTCCGAAAGGAAAGAGTTAATGGGCCCTTATTCGCTCGCCGGGTTAACGGCTTTGCCGGTCCTCTCAGGAGGTTTATCCCCTACACTCTTCCTTCTCCCTCTAAAGATGAAGGTTCGATGGAGTTTCTGAAAGGTGAAAACTGCCCAGGGTCTGCGACCTTATTTTAATATACACATTTTGGTTGCCTACTTTGAAAAAGCAAAAGCTATCGCTGCGAAGGAGTCTCCGTGTTTCTGGCTGGTCAAGACCCCTGTTTACCACCTTGATGTCTTCTTGTTTAACCTCGGGCTTAGGCCAATGCAAGCGCGTCACCTATGGGTGCGACGGCGTCTGATTCCGGGTCAGCGTCGCGCGATTGGTCGTTAGGGTTCCAGGGTGTTCCATCTTATACCATCTAGAGTTGTGAGGAAACAGACCCGGGCCGGGCAAATCTTTTACCTCAAACACCTTTTGGGTGAATCCCTGTGGTCGGAAGCGACTGGGAGCCTAAGCATGGCATGACGGTATTGTCATCAGGGTAAGTCTTAGCCGGCGGGATCGTCATTCGAGGGGTCTAGAGGCCCAAATCAACCTAGATGTGCACTTAAGATACTTGGGAGGTTAGTAAGAAACCCCTGTCTCACGTAGGTTAGGTGCCATTTGGGTGCTTGCCGGGCGTTAGCAATAAAAAAATTGAAATGATAAAAGCAAAAAAAATGGAAAAGAGAAATGTACATATTTGCAAACAAAAAAAATCTTTTTATGATAAAACCAAAAAAAATGTCAAATATAAAAAAAGAAAACAAATCAATTTTGCATGATTACATTTGCGTGCAGCATCTCACTTTTTAATATCGCTTGCATTCGTGTGCTTGCCTGTCGCATTTATCATCACCGCATCTTTCCCTTGCCTTCGTTAAATAAAGGCTTGGCCCCTTGACCAGTTATCAAGGACAGTCACAGTGACCATTTGCTTATTGAGCAAGGGGCCAAGTCAGAACAGAAATTCTGATTTGTTTGTTTCAGTGATATGTGCAGGGATTCAGGTAACTGAAGCAAAGGTGAAAAACAAACAAACCAAACCTTGTGTTTTATTCCAAAAACCAAAAAAATTACATCAAGTTCCGCCCTCTCTCTCTGCATTACTCGTCCCACTACTCTCCGGGCAAAACACTCTCAAAGGTGCTACCCAACTACGAAAAGCGGTACTCCTGCCGCTCTGTACTCCTCTTCCTATTCCCACATCCTGGCGTTGATCCACGGAAGTAGCAGAGAAGCTACCAACACGAAAGCCACGCTCTCGTGCTTTTCGGTAGCGCTCCTCACCATCTCTCAGCCACTGTTCAGCAAGACCAAGGCCGATTCGGAGTTCGAATAGTTGGGCCTCCATGGCCCTTCGCTCCTCCCTTTCAGCCAAACTGTTGGCTCTTTCTCTCTCTGCGTCTCTTTCTTTCTCTGCACGTTCTCTCTCACGGTCTTCCCTCTCCAACTGGAGAGTGATCCTCAGTTCCATAGCATCCCTGGATGAGTCGTCATCAGGATGACGCCGCAGTTCCCTCTCCAGTTCTGCTATCCTAGCCTCCTTCTGCGCAGCTTGGGCAAGCGCTTCTTCCGTCTCCTTTTCCTGCCGAGTGTACCATCTCAGATACGCGATAAGGCGTAAACAAAGAGAACTCAACGCTGAAACTTTTACCTGTTTACGGAGCATCCCTTCTGCCTCCGCAGCACGCTGCGTGGCGTGAGCAAGTTGCTCATGAAGCGAGTCAAGTTCTGAGGTGGGAATCCACAAGCTGGAAGAGGCACCACCTACTCCCATCGCTGGGGAGGCCGCGCCAATCTGGACATGCTGCGACCATGTGAATTAGCAGCCAACATCTGGAATCTGGGGTTTTAACTAGGAACGTACTGTACACCTACCAAGGCGCTCGTAGCTCCGCGGGCATCGCCCAACTGTTGTTCCATCTCTGCCAAGCGAGTTCGTAAATTCGCTATCATGGCATCCCGGACATCCTGCAGCCTTACAAGTCAGCATTTTTACCAGAAAAACCAAGAAAAGGAGAAAGAAGAGAAGAGAAAAAGGGGAAACCTACCTCCACAAGTCCCCGAGGTTGGAACCGTTCTGCGTACTTTGTCCTATATAGACGCAAGTAGTCCTCGCTGTCCCGCGCCTGTGATTCTACAATCGTGCCACCCCGTTGCCAGTCCTCATACTGTTCGGGGAATCGCACGCGCCAGTCAATGCAAGTCGCCGGTCCCCGCGTCTTTCTCCCGACACGAGGTGGCGCAGCTGAATCCACCCATTCTTGAGCCAGTCCTAAAGTCCTCATAACTAATCGTAGCCGAAGCGGCTCGATTTCATTCAGGCAGTGCATCCATAGTTCCCGTCCGAACCGGGCACGACTTGCTAGAACCCACGGCTGGTTGGCATCGATCATGTCTGAGTAGGGTCTCCAGTTTACCATCGCTGCAGGGAACTCCTGTAGCTCCCGCCTTAGCACCATCAGTTGGTAGGTTAGGGGTGCCGCACTCATGATGGGTTCCCACCGCCTGGCTAGCGGCACCATTGCGGGTCGCCAATGCCGAGCTCTCCCCATGGGGAGGTAATAATAACTCCACAGCTGCTCGGCGCAGGTCATCAGTACTTTGCAAAAACATAAAAAAATACAAAACAAGCAAAATCAAAAAAAATACCTGGATGAATGGTGTGAAACCACTCACAGTCATCTCACGATCCGTTTCTTGGAATAGGCCTGCAAACAAGTGTGCCAGCATGGCGGCTCCCCAGGCATAATACCCTACTCTTTCAAGGTCTGACAGCAGCTCCAGGAAGCAACATTGGAAACCATCCCCTTTCGAGCTCAGTACCAATCTCCCCAAAAGGAAGAGGAGAAATCTCCTCAAATCTATGTTACATCTTTCCCAGTTGCCGAAATCTGTGCAGTACACGGCACGGCATCCTATTTCCATCCTTTCCATGAACTCTTCTGAGGATTCGTTGTCCCGCCGACGAGTGTCGGTGAGCCCTAATGCATCCATGAGGGACGCCCTAGCTACCGACCTGTTCTTCCGACCATCTAGGTCCAAACCCAGTAACTTCTGGGCACCTTCTCTGTAGTCCGCGTAAGTGACTCCGGTCACTGCCTCACCTTCTACCTTCAGGCTTGTGATCCGGACCACATCCTCCAAGCTGGGCACCATGTGCCCCCAGGGCATCAGGAATGCCCGGCTCACTGGGTCCCATCTCTCACACAAGGCTTGGATCAGGACTAGGTCAAGTTGGATCGGCTCGATCCGAAGGAAGGTACCAAATCCCATCACGTCTAGCCTCGCCTTCTGAAAATCTGGGAGGCCCCTGTACGCTGCTACTACCAACTCCCATAAGATTTGTGATTTCATCACAACCTACACATACAAGGAATGGGGGTGAGGTTTGGTCAGAAGAAAGGAAGAAAAAATGAGAAAAGGGCAAGAAAACTTGGCTTACGAGTTGTGATTGGGCCCTTTCGCTGAAGTGCCCTTCAAAGTCTGAAAGCCTCCTGGAACTACTACCACTGGACCTGCTTCTCTTCGAGGAATGGGAAGATTCGCCCTCCATCCAACTCTCAGAATTTTGAACTCCTCCTCTCCCGTGAGAACTTGTGCTCCTCGAGTTATTCCTCGATATACCTGGGAAGATAAAAGGGACAAGAATTTATAGAAATGGAAGGAGTGCGGGCCAAGATTGCCTCCATCACCTGTCGATGATAGCCCTCGCAATAAGACACCGACCAAGCGGCCCCATGTGTCGCTTCACCGCTCGCACAGGGTGATTGACTGGACGAAGAATAGGACGAATAGCCCCTATGTTGTCTAGGGATACCCTATCATGTTTTGGAGGACGCCCGCAAAATTTGGCACAACATCCGGGAAAAGGAACTAGGGCCGTCAGTATTGACTTCGACGGCAGATTCCCATGGAAAATGGTCACAACAAGACATGATTCTCTGCTCGAGGCGGAGTCTCGACAGATCCGTCACATGGGAACAGTGCAAAGGAGAAGAAGTGTAGGGAAGAAGGAACGCACAAGAGGACAAACAAGCATCAGAAAATCAAATCACTCCATTCATAATTCTATACAAGCTGTCATAAACACTACAATCATAGAGAGGTGGCGGGTCCACTAGCTCGCCAACTCTTGACATTATTTTCATGCTCGTCCCTCTAGGCGTCCCTCTCCTCTCCCCTGAGGTGCGGGTCCCTCAGAAGCCTCTGGGATCCTCGTGCAGCAGCACCTGCCTCGCCTCTGGGCGCCTGCTCCGCAGCAGTGACTCGCTGCTCCTCCCCTGGCGTGGCGAAGAAGCCACTGGCGGCAAAGCGACCGGACTGGCGGAGTCGCTCCCCGAACTCTCGCGCTCTCTCGTAGCGCGTCTCCATCCCTCCTAGCCTCTGCACGACGGCCTGAAGGCCCAGCTGGAGCTCCCTCACTTGGGCCTCCAAGGCCCTCCTCTCAGTCAGATCCCGCTGTCGCTCGGACCTTCTCTCGGCTTTCTCTCTCTCTGCCTCTCTCCTCATCATCTGCAGAAGAACCCTTAACTCCAGGATGTCTGGAGAAGGTCTCTCCTCACCGCGATGCCGCAGCTCCGCTACAGTCGCCACCCAGGCATCACGCTCCTCTTCCGCCCGAGTCGCGCGGGCCACCGCACCGGCAAGTTGCTCCCGGAGGGAGGCAATCTCGAGAAAAGGGGCCGGGGAACTAGAAGATCTACCAGCCACTCCTACCGTCGCTGTCTGCTGGGCACGCTGGAACGAAATAAACAATGGCCATCAGTAAAACCCCAAAATCTGAAGATAAAAGTGCGGCACATAACTTACAAGGAGCGACAACTCATGTTGAGCGACGGCCAGCTGCCGCCTAGTCTCTGACAGTTGGGCGCGTGAACCACCAATGCCACGCGTGTCCCCAGCTTGGGGAAGCCCCGCGTAGCTCTCTCTCTGCCGCCGCAGGAAGTCGGCACTGTCCTGCACCAGTATACCCCCTTGCTGTCCAGGGAGACGTACGGGCCACTCCTCGAGCCTCGCCTTGCCGCGACTCTCCCTCCTGACGCGGCTCGGCTCGTCCGCACTCGCCCACTCATCGGCCAGACCCAGGGTCCTTGCCATGTCCTGCACCAAGAAAGGGGTCCCATATCAGTCAAAAGGAACGCGTCCCCTGTCTAGGACGTGTCCATCATTTGAGTGCAACACTCGCCGAACCCTTTTCCAACTCGCGTGGCTCGCTTCAAAACCCAAAATGAATTAAAAGAGGAAGAGATCGAAGCACTCACCAAGCCGTGTTCGCCTCCTTCTGCGCCATCGGGCCCCTCGGGTCCCTCGGGGGCCCGGAGCGGCCCTTCCTCCTCCATGGACGCTGTTCCGTGCTCGGGCGCGTCCCTCCTTGGGCGAGGGGTCCCGCGTCCCTCTCCACCTTCACCGTGGTCAGGCCCACCGAACTCCATCGATCAAAAGAGGAGGAAGACGAAAAAGGGGACAAGCGAGTTTCGGCAGAAGGCGGGCTCGTTTGCGGGTAAGGCACGGGAGAAGAAAGATCACCCGTCGCTTTAAATTTGAAATCAAGGATTAAGACGCGTCCTCGCGCCTGGACGCGCCCAAAAGGGGGAAAAGGAAACAAGATCCCTCCGTGCGAGGCGTAGTTCCCTGCTGTTTAGGGTAAGGTCTCGTGAAGCGTGCCTCGAAACAACTTGGTGCAAGAGAAGAAGTGTAGGAAGGGAAGATCGCTACAGGACAAAACGTGTCACATCAGTGGTCATTATCAAGATTTTGTCTGGATCTCCTTTGTACTGTGGTGCGATTCTACTGTGATTCTGCTACTTTCTGATGTTGCTAACCTTTGCTAATCTGTGCAGGTTTTACTAACGGACGTCTTTGTCCTGTCTCCTGTCCCACCTTTCAATGGTTGGTCCCACCATGTCATGCATCATAGTATACGATACCTACGCTACTAGAACATGTCAAGGACCTTGCGACCCGAACAAATCTGGGATTTGAGTTCCCCTTCAACAAAAACAGTGATGATCCCGGAAGAATTTGGGTTGTACGGATAGGCCGTTAACTTGTGGTAGCATGGGGACGACGGTTCCATTCAGTGAGTTGGTGCGCGGATAAACGGGCCCCAGCCCAGTATCAGCTCACCGAGTCGGTATCCTGACCCGTTCTTCACAAGTTGACAATATTATCCTTGGCTATTTTCTATTTTAGTTTGTTTTAAATTTTTCTTTGAACCCAGCATGCATTCATATAGGACTTTGATTTATTGCGGAAGATCATTCAAGTGATTCGATTGTGAAAGCCGTTGTGCTCCAATTCCCACAAATATGAGATATTCCACTCCGAATGAAATACTGAGTTTCCTTGAGACGGCCCCGGCGCTGCTCTTCCAAAGGAGACCCTTGTTTGGACAGACCCTCAGATATTCCTTTACCTTTTTTTGACCCACCTTGGCCGCAGCACTTCCACATTGGCTGGTAACCGCTCCCCAAAGGTGAAACCTCCGGTTTATGACCCAGGTACTTCCACACCGAGAAGTTGGTCTCCTTTTGTTTCGTGCCTGAGCGCACATCTCACCCTCCCTTATTTGATCTCCGTCCAAGCAATCGTCAATATTTGAAAGACCTTCTTCAAGGTCGCCTCATTGAAACTCCAGGAAAGATTCCAAACAGTAACGTCAAAAGCGTGTCTCATCACACCTTGGCATCAACTTATCAGTCCACTCCCACTTCATTTCACTCCACTTCGATACCATTCCACTACGTGTCGCTCCCTTGCAAAGCAGATGCCAAGGCGGGGCAGCTGTAGACACGCCATTCCTGACGTCTCCTGAGTAAATCTCATATTACACTATGAAACCCCAAGGCGGCCTTCACATTTTTAATTACTCTGGTGATTTTCTATTTTTATGAATTTTTTTACATTTTTTTGAATTATTCCGTAAAAAATCATGGAAGTGTCCAGGCGCCTGGACACCTCCATCAATGACCAAAAAATAATAAAAAAAATCAAAATCATGGAAGTGTCCAGGCGCCTGGACACCTCCATCAATGACCAAAAAATAATAAAAAAAATCAAAATCATGGAAGCGTCCAGGCGCCTGGACGCCTCCATCAATGACCAAAAAAATAAAAAAAAATCAAAATCATGGAGGCGTCCACTTACCTGGACGCCTCCATCAATGTAAAAATAATAAAAATAATATCAATAATCATAAAAAATAAAACAAAAATCAAATAAAAATATATATATTTATGGAGGCGTCCAGGCCGCTGGACGCCTCCATAAAAATAAATAAAAAATATAAAATGCCAGCCCTAGCATAAAAAGACAAATAAAAAAATAAAATAATATATTTTGGAGGCGTCCAGGCCCCTGGACGCCTCCATCAACTCCCTCACGGGCGCCGGCCACCGAACGACGCTTTGTCGTGTGTGAAAAAATCCAAAATATAGAGACGTCCCGTCAGCTGGACGCGCCCATTTCTGAATCACGAGGCGCCGCTCACAAAACCACGCGTTGTGCCAAACCGCGTGCGGCCGTCGTCGGTTTTCGGTAGAGATGTTAGAGGCGTCCGGGACCCTGGACGCCCCCACAAAAGTATTCCAAAAAAATCAATAAAAATAGAATAAAATATTATTTCGGCCCTGATGGAGGTGTCCAGGGTCCTGGACGCCTCCACCTTCCGGAGCTCTATAAATAGAGGCCCACCCCCTCAGTTCTAGGAGAGCTAAGCAGTGATCGATAGGCTGCCGGAGCCCAGAGGCTACGGAGTCATTTTTCTAACCCGTGGGGTCTTTTGTAGGTGGAGGTTCTGCCGGCTTCTCGGGTGCCCACGCTCGCGAGAGGAAGGTCGTCTTCATCCACCGCGCTTCTACGTCGTCCCCACGCTGCCGGAGCTCCGCCGAATTTCACCACCGGCACATCCAATAAGCCAACTCTTTCCTTTTCTTCGTAGTTCTTTTGCATTCATCATCTCGCATCCATCATCTCATTTTCCTCCTACTCGAGTCCGAGAGGGGTTTAAAAGATAACACCAACCAGGTGTGTGTCTTCCCGTTATTTCGTCATTTTTATTGCAAGGATATGAATACTACACATTCATCTTTCTAAGCCACTTGTCATTTGTTTGTCGTTGTTTTGCAAGGGTAGCCGAGGAAAGCCCTCTCCGTCGGCCGGCCGGAAGGAGAGGAAGAAGCAACCCGCCATCTCCCGCTCTTGAGGTAGGCGCGATCACTTTCTTATTTTGGGGTCTTTCGGCCCCTGGCGATCACATCTTTTCATCGAGGCCGCGGCGAGTCACTTCCCCAATGGCCGTTTAAATTTCTGTTCTCATATTCTCTTTATATCCTGTTATATTCTGCTCATATCATCGAGGCCGCGGCGAGTCACTTCCCCAATGGCCGTTTAAATTTCCGTTCTTACATTCTCTCTATATTCTGTTATATTCTGCTCATATCATCGAGGCCGCGGCGAGTCACTTCCCCAATGGCCGTTTAAATTTCCGTTCTTATACTCTCTCTATATTCTGTTATATTCTGCTCATATCATCGAGGCCGCGGCGAGTCACTTCCCCAATGGCCGTTTAAATTTCCGTTCTTATACTCTCTCTATATTCTGCTATATTCTGCTCATATTCTCGAGGCCGCGGCGAGTCACTTCCCCAATGGCCGTTTCAATTCTTGTTATTTAATTTCTGCACCATTCCCGTCCCCCGAGGTCGCGGCGAGTCACTTCCCGCTATGGCCGTTTGAACCCCATATCTTGCCATATTATACTTGTCCCGCTCGCCCCGCCGGAGCAATCTCCCGTGGTGGCCCCTTCTCTCTTTTCTCTCATCTCTGTGTTGCAGCAAACAGCAAAACAAACAAAAAAAGAGGAGCCCGCGCGCGCTCCGCTTCCTCTTCCCCGCACCATCGAACTCCGAACCGCGTGACGTCGCTCACACTTGGGTGTGCCGGCCAAGGGCCAGAAGGGTACGCTACTGGGGGGGTTTAGGAGAGGTTATGTGTGCGGGCTGGACGGGTTGCAGGCTGTTCCGGCAAAGGAAGAAGGTTCAAGGCCAAAAGGGGGGCTACCGGGAGCCGGATATTCGGGAGAAGAATAAGGCCTCGGTCGACTGACGACGATGAAAGAGAGTGAAGAACCCATGAGGCCAAGCTTCAACGGTGAGGCATCACATTGGTACGGAGACTCCAAAAACACCGGAGAGACGGGAAGGAAATGAACAACACACCATGCACCATAAATTAACATAAGCAACGAGAAATCTAAGGAAAGAGGCTTTTATTCATGCATGAAAGGGAACGACCACAGACGGCCGTCTACCTCACAAGAAAATACATACCGACACGAGAAAGAAAAGAACGATGTAAATGGAGGGGGGGGGGAAGAAAATGGGAGAAGTAACGAGACATAATAGGGATGACTCCCCTCGCCCTTCCCTCTCTCTCTCCTTTACAATACGCCCACATTCCCTCTGCCTCCCCCTATTCCTTACTCTCTTTTCCCGGTGATCGTCGGAGGGGAGCCCACGACAGAACCCTTTTCTTCTTCTTCTCCTGCTCTCTTCGCCTCTGTGTGTTCCTCTTCGCCTGCCTCTTCTCTTCTTCTTCCTCCTCTCTCTTCTTTCTTCGTCCGTGTAGGCCTCTGTGATTTCTCCGTCTCCCTCTCTGTGTCTTTTTCGTCGGAGCGAGGGGTTCTTATACCCCTAGTCAGGCCGACGACTGCCAAGGACGGGAGTAGGTGGGGTGAGGACAGCCCAGCAAGGTGCAAGTATGGGCCTGCCATGCCTTCGCTGCACGCCGAGGGCTACGAGCGTTGACCGACGTGGATGGGCCGAACGCTGTGCCGTTGGGGGCTGAGAAAGGCGTGCCGCTGGAGAGCCTCGCAGGTGTGCCGTTGAAGGCCTTCGCAAGTGTGCCGCTGAGGGGCTTTGAGAGTGTGCCGCTGGAGGCAGCGCTGGGAGTGACGTTGGAGTGAACAGCAAGCGCGTTGGGTGGAGGCTCTTGCGGGTGTGCCGGCCAAAGGCCACTTGGGGTGTGCCGGCCAAAGGCCACTGCAAGCGTGCCGGGTGGAGTCCGTGCGGGTGTGCCGGCCAAAGGCCACTTGGGGTGTGCCGGCCAAAGGCCACTGCAAGCGTGCCGGGTGGAGTCCATGGCAAGTGTACCAGCTAGAGGGGCATACGGGTGTACCGGATGAGCGTGGTCACGGGAACACTATGAGGAGGAAGTTGTGCACCGCCGGGTGGGTCAGTTGAGAGGGCAAACAGCAAAAGTCCCATGTGCTCCTGTCTCTGTCTCCTGAGCAAATTCACCTTTTAGCAATGGAGCATTTCTGCTCTCAGCTTCTGCTATAATTTTGATTTCAACACCAGACAGGGCTGGGGTCACAAATCTTTCAATGTACAATCCTGTTCGGCCAACAATTGGTGCTATTGTAGTTTGGCAGCCATCATTGACAACTGACACATAGCGTTCCCTGGGATAGAAAAGAAGAATCTTTCCCCCATCAGTCCTTGAGTTCCGAGGAACAAAGATGAGATCCTTGCCCAGATTGGCCCAGATATGGTATTCTAGCACGAATTTATCAGTTTCACCATTCTCAAAAAAAGAGATATCTAGATTGGATACCATCCAAAAGAGCACGATCCTTATTTAAGACATCGACAATAATTTGTTTTGATAGTTCAAGCCCATCCCGCTCCAAGCTTGAGGTAACATGGACTTCTCCTCCCAGATGGTACTTTATTCCAGTCAGATACAAAGACAATGCGTTCGATGTATCAAACTTGACAGATGAACCCCCAAAGAAAATGCATGAATTTACAAAGTGAAGCTCATGCAGGCCTGGATTTTCGACACATATCTTATGTGTACCTTTCTTTACTTTCAGATTCCTCAGTGAATCGTCAGGTTGATGGATATAAGCATCAACATCATGAGTGGAATTAAGGGTGATCCAGTAACCATTCTGGACAAATCCAATCCCCTTGACACCAACATCAAAGTCAATAATATTCTGGTGCCAACACCAGTTGTCCTCAGCTGATTATGGCGATTGATGTTTGACCTGAAGTTGATATTTCCCTGGCAATACATTTGAAAAAACGAAGTCACAGCTTTCGTGATTCAAGGAAATTGTCTTGTCATCTGATTCCATACCATCTGCCCAAAATAGTGATACAGAAACAGAAGGGCCACATTTGTCCATGCAAACAACTGTTCCATGAATATTGACTTGTGCCTGAAGAAATTCAACGTTAAACAGTGGCTTGTCCACAGATACGCCAATATATTGTGGAGGGAAGAAAAGCAAAGGAGAACCTTCAGATTTCATTGCCAAAGTAGATAACCGATATTCACCAGGTGGAACTTCAAAGCAAAATTCTCCATTTTCAACTATTTGTTTAATCTGAGGCCTCACATTTGGAGGCCCATGAGTCAATGAAACCTTTGCCTTGTACTTTGCATTAATCAATCTAACAACACCACAAACATGAGAAGAGATTGCTCTGATGTCTTCAATCGAAGCCATGTTCGGTAGAACCAAGAAATTATCTAGATTATTGAACTTATAATGGTCCTTTTCTGCTGCAATCGAATAATGCTTTGAGTTCACCTGGTCAAGTTTGTAATAACCTTGCATATCTGTGGTGGCCCTCAATTGTCCGTCCACTATTATTTTCACTCCATCCACTCCAACACCATTGCTATCAATGACACAACCCCCAACTGAAAACCCAGTCACCCTTGTAATATGGTAACAGCTCGTAAAGACCACAAGGTATTGACTTAAACATGAACTTCCCATCTGCATCAGATATGGCAAGGCAAAGGGCAGTCTTGTGACTTGGGGATTTACCAGAACCCTGGGGACAATGTACTTCTGAAACATGCTCCGAGTGCAAATATACATGGACCCCTAAGATGGGGTTTCCCTTGAATGTGAAGCACATGACTTGTATTCTCCTGGAGGAACATTTGCAAATGTGCATTCCCCTATTTCTGATTGTTGGAACAGATGAAATGGGATCACCCAAGGGTGACAAGAGCTCAACTTTTACATCTGGTGGTCCACCATTCTTCAAAGAACAGCTTTCACCACCAACTGCTCCCTTAACCCTTCCAGATATCATGAACCCAGTGAATTGAAAATTGGTATCTGCATTCGCATTGCATCCATTTTAATCAATTACAACAGGAACATGTTCTGGTTCCCATGAGCAACCACTGGGTCCCCTTACTTTGACAATAAATGAGCCCTTGTCGTACACAGGGATGAAATAGTAACCATTTGGAGCACATTGAGTCTTGTCTTTTAATAATCCAGCAACTGTGCGAAGCTCAACACTGACATGCGAGTAGTCGAGCTTCGCATCCGAAGCCTTCCTTGTTCTGATCAGACCGGGGCTTGTCTGGACGAACCCGCCGCAGCCGTGGATCGAGTCGGCAGGAGCGATCACGAGCAGAAGGAGGAGATCGGCAAACGCCATCTCCCGGAGAGGAGGGGGTTATCCGGTGCGGCTTTTGGGGCGTTACCCGGCACAGTGGGTGTGTGCCGTCGAGTCGGGCGCGGTGGCGTGCCGGCGAGGTGGTTGGAGGGGTTGAGCTGGGTTGTGCCGCCCGGGGGCGGGGGGAAGTGTGCCGGGTGGAGACTGTTGAAGGCGTGCCGGCTGGAGGCTCCTGCAGGCGTGCCGGCGGAGGTCGCTCGCAGGTGTGCCGGGCGAAGCCCTTCGCGGGTGTGCCGGCGGAGGCCTCTCGCGGGTGTGCCGGGCGAAGCCCCTCGCGGGTGTGCCGGTGAAGGCGCTCGCGGGAGCGTGCCGGGGCAGAGCTGCTCGCGGGTGTGCCGGTGAAGGCGCTCGCGGGAGCGTGCCGGGGCAGAGCTGCTCACGGGCGTGCCGGCGGTGGCCGCTTGAGGGCGTGCCGGGTGAGAGGAGGTCTTCTATCAGTTGTCATCTTGCTGCTGCCCACCGGGTCGGAGGATTGGGGAACATGAAATAGAGCAGGTTGAGTAGTACCCACTGCTTGCTGTGACAATTGTTGAATCTGACTCAATATCCGTATTGGGTTCTGCGAACATAATAGACCATGCAAATCTATAATCTGGTTCAAGTTCTGCGACAGATTCTGAGACCAGAGCTGCTCGCCTTGTGGGAAAGGGCAAACTCGATTCACACTTTGCATCTGACCGCTGACAGCAAACTGCCCACTAAATTGTGGTACTTCCAGTTGGTTTAAAGTCCGTGAAACATTATAAATCTGCCCATGAAATGGCAACACTGCAATCTGGTTCAAATTTTGAGGACTTTGTTGCAAACAAGGATGCCCTTGTTGTGGTTGCATACCCAAAAGAGAAGTTTGCACTGCTAGTGGAATGTTTGGAGTGCACACAAGAGAAGGTGAAGGTGTCATCTGTGGGCGGTTGGGCATGACCATACTGCTCCCACGCATGTTGTCCATATTCTGATTGTTGAATGTTGACATCTGTGGATTCTGAAACTGCTGATGGGCATGTAATTCGGATTGAATTTGTTGTATGCTAAAACATCCAACTTTGTATTATCTGATTTGAACTTACACATGCCATCCCGCAAGGATAACTCCATTTCTGATCTTGGATCAACAACTACAACACCTTTGTGGCCACCATATCTAATTTGGAAAACTGATGGTGTTGCATGCATGTCGCAGCTTCGTGCCGCTTCTCCTGCAAATTTAGCAGATATTTTCCCAAGTCCATCTGAGAAAACATAACTTGCATTGTTTGCTACATCATGAATACTCTCATCTTCATGTTTCTGCACGGTCGGACTTTCTGTTGACGAACTAAGAGATTGATCCAATCTGGTACCGAATTTAACAGCATTTCTGACACTGCTAAAATCACCCATCCATTTTCTTATGTCACCTGCATTCAGTCCTGTTCTTGAAGCAGACATCCACACAGAACTTTCCCGTAGTTGATTAGATGAGAATGCAAGAAACTCAAATTTCTTATCACCAACAACTATACCATTTCGTGAAGTGGATAATATCCTTCTGTAGACATTTGTATGCTTATCACTATCTGCAGAAACTCTACGTGGTGACAAATCTATGGAGTGCACTCTTTCCCCATTCTCATCAACAGATGTGACTTGGATAAAATTATCTAAGTCTTCAATATAATTGCGCACAACACAGTTCGAAACATTGATCTCTGGTCCATCAAAGTAACTCTTCAATGGGGTTACTTGAACTCTGTGAATATGGACCAAGCCACGGTCTAACAAAATTGCACCAGATGCTGGCTGATACTGTGCCTTACGATATTCTGCATACTGTTGAAGTAGCCGCTTTGCAGGATTAAAGCAGTAGTTCCTTGAACAACAAAGATGTTTTACGGCATGCTCAATAAATTTACCGGGTGTGCCATCAGCAGTCAACAAACTAAAGAATCTGCCATCAAGTTTTAGCCCAGGAAGAGTCCCACTTTAAACCATATGATTAATCATAAAGAGAATTGTGTATGGCACCTTAACTCTCGGCCCAAGCTGAACAATAGGGACAAGATCCAAATTGTGGGAATAGGAACGACCGGTTTCCAGATTCAGATCACCATCAAACTCATTGAAATAATAGAAAATCTCAGCAATGTCAGGAAGAGTGCATTCGAATGGAAGCTCCAAACAGAAGGCTGAAGATTGCCTTATACCGTAGCATGGTGTGAAATCAGTTGTTCTGATCCATTGGTCATCCGAGGGATCCTTGAAATGGTTGCGTTGATCTTTGTCAGCATGCCACGGACTCTGTGGAGCCCTCACATAAATCCGAGGAGCAGCCACCACATTTCGCTCACTGATTCGCTTGCACCCCCTGCCACCGAGAAAGAGGAGGAGTGGGAGGAGGGTCTCCGGTGCGGCTCTTGGGTGTGCTATCCGGCACCGGTTGGAGGCGTGCCATCCGGCACAGTGGCTGTGTGCTGGGGGGCTTCACGCGGGAGTGTGCCGCGGGGGGTGGCGACCCCACCGGTGAGAGAGGAAATGAGAGAGAAACAATGGGAGAGAGAGAGAGAGAGAGGGGGTGGGCCCCTCCCCTTTTATTTATTTATTTATTTATAATTATATATATTACTTATATATATTTATTATAAATATATATATATTATTTTTTTATACTTTTTTCTCTTCTCTTCTTTTTGTTTCTTCACCATTATCTTTTCTTTCATTTCTAACCTTCTTCTTTTCTCCGTCCACTTCAAAATGACTGGAGATGGAATGCGCCCGCTGTCCGCAAGAAATTTTGAGTGTTTATAAATGCCCCCCACCCGCAGGTGCCACGAGGGAGGGACGGACGAGTGGGGCCTGTGGGTGTAGCTCACAATCATTTATCACCATTTTCTTTCTTTTCTTTCTTTTTTTCTTTCTTCTTTTTTTCTTCTTCTCTCTTTTTTTTCTTTCTTCTTTTCTTCTCTCTTCTTTCTTCTTCTTCTTTCCCCCCTTTTTTTATTCTCTTTTTTTTTGAAGGACTCCGGACAGCTGTCGACATGGATGCCGGTGGTGAGGAAAGTTGTTGGCTCAGAAATCGATAGTTGAATAGCTGTCAGCCGAGTGGCTGATAATTGGATAGCCGTCGACTCGGAGGTCAACAACTGTAGAGCTGTCGGCTCAAAGGTCGATAATTGAATAGCTGTCGGCTCAGAAACCGATATATTGAAAAGTTGTCGGCTCAGAGGCCGATAATTATGAAGCTGTCGGCTCAGGGGCCGATAATTGAAGAGTTGTCGGCTATGAGGCCGATAATTTAAAGCTATTGGCTCAGGAGCCAATACGTGAATAGCTGTCGACTTAGAAGTCAATAATTGGGCAGCTGTCGGCTGAGATGCCGATAATCGAATAGCTGTCGACTCAGGGGCCGATAATTGAAGAGTTGCCGGCTCTGAGGTCGATGATTGAAAAGCTGTAGGTTCTGAGGCCGATAATTGAAAAGCTGTCGGCTTAGAAACCGATAATTGGGCAGCTGTCGATTCAGAGGACGCTAATCAAAAAGCTGTCGGCTCAGGGGCCGATAATTGAAAAGATGTATTTTATTATCACCATTCGTTTCGTTCATTTCTTTTCCTTTCATTCATTTCGTTCATTCATTTTTGTTATACGGTCTCCGTCTGTTTTCTTCTCTCTTTCTCTTCCCTTTTTTTATTTTTTACTATTGTCTTGTTTTATTGGGTTTTTTTTGGTTGTTTGTTTATAATTTTTTATTTGTTTTTTTTGTTCACCCCCCTTTTTTATTCACCTCTTATTATTCATTCTTCTTTTATTCATTGATCCGTTTTATTTATTTTGTTCGTTCTTGTCCTACTCAAGCACACAGGCATGCAGGCATTCATCATGGTAGACATAATGTAAGTACATATGAGATAATTCCCCTCTATCGGGGATAGGATAGGGACAAAGTCCATAATTCATGGACCAGGTGCGGTTCACGGAGCACAGCTAGAGGGGGGGTGCACACACACAACAGGGACACCGCATAGCCTATGTTCATAGTCAAAACTACAATTCACCCGAGACAATCCTCTATGGCGTGGGGGTGTAGGCATGTAAGTAATAAACCCTAAATATAGGGATATGCGGGCTTTCTAAGTAATACTTGAGGACTACTCTATTGCCCGCACATTCATTTCTGGTTCTCGACTTTCGGTAGCTTCGCACAGCCCCCGTCTAGTTATTCTATTTTTTGGTTGTAGATTTCACCGTTCGGCGCGAGTCTCCTCATTTGTTTCAGTGGGGATTCCCGGCTACTTGGATTCATCTTTATTAAAATTGCTTCACCATTTCGCGCGAGTCTCCTCATTTGTTTCAGTGGAGATTCCCGGCTACTTGGATTCATCTTTATTAAAATTACTTCACCATTTCGCGCGAGTCTCCTCATTTGTTTCAGTGGGGATTCCCGGCTACTTAGATCCACATTCCACTCATTCATTTATTTTTTAACGGGGATAGGCAGCTTTTTCCTCACGATTACCTTCCGCGTGAGTGCAGGCATTATAGCGTCCATAGAGTGTTAGGAGGAAAACCTGAAATCCCTATGGTCAAAGCTTATTGATTCACATTATGTGCGGAGTGTAGGAGTTTGTCTCGGGTGAATTGGTGAGTCCTGCTAACAGCATAGCCACAACTCTTCCCCTAGACATATGTATTCACCAAAATTGGTCTCTTCCCCCCTCAGGATGCGACATGTCACACACCTATCCGGAGTTAAGGCAATGTTATTTATTCAAAGAGTTACAGTCCTAGAATGTCCAAGGAAGGTGTATTATTGTAACGACCCGAGAATCCGATTACCGGGAAGGCCCGATAACCCGAGACTCGCACCGCCACCCACGAGCCCGAAGACTCGGAAGGGTTAAAAGGATGGTGTGGAAACTACACAAGCATCACAAATAATTGCAGAAATTAAACAGTTATGATATTAAGCAGGAAATGAATTAACATTTTACATGGTCCACAATAAAATAACAACGACAGCAACAGTAGTCCACGACTAGTACAGTGACAAGAAAGAAAAGTACAGCTACACGGGGCATCCCCCGGCTCTGACCTCTGGCACTACCTCTGGGCACCCGCACCACGCTTCCGCTGCGCTCCTGACACGCTCCCCGAAGGTGGCGCCTCACCTGAAACACGGTGAAAACACGCAGGGAATGAGTCTCGGAACAAGACTCAGTAGGGATCACTCGAACCCTACCTCGAAAAACGAGAAACCACTACCCTAGCGGTAGGAAGGTACCTCGGAAAGGAAAGCCCTGTACTCTACAGAACTAGACCCTAACGGCACGCAAACCGACACACGTGCCACGGTACGAGAAGACCGAAACTCAACGGTCGAACCGTCAAAACCCGAAGGTCGGAAACACACGACTGACAGTCTGACACTCCGTACTCGACAGGAGTACCACCCACTAGAAGCACAGCCGGTAGCGTCCCCTGACGTCTTACACCGCACCGCAGGTGAACCGCCTGACATGGTAGGTCCTACCCGAGGCGCAAACACCGTACAAGTAACCACAACAAGTGACTAGCTGGGGTCACGCCCGTCGACGTGGGTCCAACCGCCCCCAACCACGTGTGCACACACAGACCGCGCGTCCCTGGTCTGGCCCTCTGACCGGTTTTCCCCTCAGCCGGACTCTGGCTGCAAGACGTGGGGCCCAACGGTAACCGGTCCACAAACCGTCTCTAAAGGTCAGCCCGTACACCACTCCCTGGTGCGACTAGCACACGCGTACTAGTAGGCTACGACTAGTGGAGGGTCACTGAAGGAGTAGACTCTCAAGTTACGGAAAACAACGCCCAAGCCCGACAACGTGTGGGAATCACCCCACGCACTAGTCCCGTCGCACGGAGACCACGGTCGGAGAAAAGCGAGGTTGCCACCCTCATGGGGCAACACAGGAAGTGGCGGTCCGACCCTGGACCGTCACAGCCAAATGGCGGTCCACTCTAGGGCCGTCACTTACAAATGGCGGTCTAAGGCAGACCGTCACACGGCCAGAGGGGTAGGGGAAGTGACGCGCCCGCTCCAGTGCGTCGCTTGAAAGTAACGCGCCTGAGACAGGCCGTCACACGGCGCCCCACACCCTCCAAAACCACAGGGAAAGTAACGCGCTTACCCTGGCGCGTCGCTTGCAAGCAACGCGTCGGGCTCAGTGCGTTACTCGCATGTGACGCGCCTAGACCAGCGCGTC
Source organism: Amorphophallus konjac (assembly GCA_022559845.1). Classification (NCBI taxonomy): domain Eukaryota; kingdom Viridiplantae; phylum Streptophyta; class Magnoliopsida; order Alismatales; family Araceae; genus Amorphophallus; species Amorphophallus konjac. The sequence goes on from CM040123.1 coordinate 403,998,631, forward strand.
GCATGGCCCTCACGCTCGGGATGGAAAGGGAAGTGACGCGCCTGCCCCAGCGCGTTACACGCAAGTAACGCGCCTATCTCGGTGCGTTACATGGCCTGACCCCCAACGGTCAAAACCCAACGGTCGAAAGCATGTGACGGCCCAGCCCAGGGGCGTCACTAGCAAACGGCGGCCAGTCGCAGGACCGTTACAGCCCTCGACCCCAAAGGCCAACACCCAGGGAAGTAACGCACCCCTCTAGGGGCGTTACAAGCATGTGACGGTCACTGGAGTGACCGTCGCTTGCCCCAGAGCACGCTACGGCGGGAAAACCCCAAAAACACCAACCACGCCCCCGTACCTCCACCGGAGAGGGGGAAAACAAGGGGGAAGACCCCTGGGGACCCCTAGCATGCATCTAAGCCACCAAAACATAGAATCATGGGCTAAAACCATAGATCGGGCGGCTCACCCCAAAACATGGAAAAACCCCAAAAACGCCCAAACATGCCTCTCTCGGCCTCCCCGCGGCCTACAAACCACGGAAAAGAACGGCGAAGAGCTAGGGAACGTCACCCTACCTCAATGGAGCGAATGCTCCGCCGGATCGTCCACGAATCGCGAAGAACGCTTGAAAACCCTCGTTCTTCCTTAAGCTTCCCACGCTCGCCGCACGCCCCCACGACCGCCTCGCCGCCGCCCACGTCACCGCGCCGTCGCCCCGCCGCCGTCTGCAGCCGGAGGGGAGCTCGCCGTGGCCAACCGGGAGGAAGAGAGGGAGAGGGAGGGAGACACGGTGGAGGAGGAAGGAGGAAGAAGAAGAGAGGAAGAAGAAGATGGTGGGGGAGAGAGAAAAGAAAAAGGGTTTTATAGAAAAATCCGGAAAATCCGTAAAATTCCAAAAATTAGGAAATCACACCCCCGCGATCCTCGGAACGCACCGATCGCAACGGTACCACTCGTGTCCGTGTGAACAGCCCGGTTCACCCGCAACGAGCGTCCGAAGAGAAAAGCCGAAACACACACCGGGAATCGGAAAACACTCGCGGAAAAAGCCGCGGAACGCCTCCGGGCCTCCGAAACGACTCCGGATCGCGCCGATCCGAACACGAAAGATGTCCGAAACGAAATTTCGGACACAACGGAGCCGGACACTCCGAAAACTAGATCCGGGACCCATGAAGAAGGATCCGAAAGGTCCGGGATATTACAGCCCTCCCCCCTTAAGGAATTTCGTCCTCGAAATTGAGAACAACCCAAGGGGAAAGAAGAGGAAGACTCACTCAAACAGGTACGGGAACTGCTGACGCATCTCGTCCTCACGTTCCCACGAAGCCTCGCCACCAGAGTGTCGTTGCCACACGACCTTTACCAAGGGAATGACCTTGTTCCGCAGGCGCTGCTCTCGCCTATCCTCCACGCGGATCGGAAACTCTGGGAGAGAAAGATCTGGAGTCACCTCAGGCCAAACGGAAAACTCGAGCACATGAGAGTCATCGGGCATATACTTCCGCAACATAGAGACGTGGAACACGTCATGCACCGACGCCAACTCAGAGGGTAACTGCAACCGGTAAGCAACCTCACCGATGCGCTCCACAATCGCGAAAGGACCAATATAGCGGGGACTCAGCTTCCCACGCCGTCCAAACCGCATCACCCCCTTCATCGGAGAAACTCTCAAGAACACATGATCGCCCACGGCGAACTCGAGGGGCTGCCGCCTACGGTCAGCATAGCTCTTCTGCCGACTCTGGGCCGCCAACATGTTCTGACGAACCAGGTGCACAACATCCACACATTGCTGCACCAATTCCGGTCCCGTCAAAACACGCTCACCCACCTCAAACCAATCAAGTGGAGTCCGACAAGGACGCCCATACAATGCCTCATAAGGAGCCATGCCGATGCTCGAATGAAAGCTGTTGTTATAGGCAAACTCCACTAACGGTAGGTGATGAATCCAACTCCCCTGCCACTCCAGACAGCAGGATCTCAGCATGTCCTCCAAAGTCTGAATGGTCCTCTCAGACTGACCATCCGACTGTGGATGATACGCCGAGCTAAATGCCAACTCCGTGCCAAGAGCTCGCTGGAAACTCCTCCAGAATCCAGAAGTGAAGCGCGGATCCCGATCCGACACGATCGAAATGGGAACCCCATGCAACGGCACGATCCGCTCCACATAAAGACGAGCCAACTTAGGCACGCTCCAGCTGACTTTGACCGGTAGCAACCGCGTCACCTTCGTCAGCCGATCCACCAGCAACCAGATACTGTCCTGCCCACTCGGGGTTCTGGGCAACCCCACCACAAAATCCGTGGTCACATGGTCCCACTTCCAAGCAGGAACATCCAAGGGCTGGAGAGTACCGCCTGGTCGCTGATGCTCCGCCTTCGCCTGCTGACAGATCAGGCACCTGGCCACAAATTCGGCAACATCTCTCTTCATGCCAGGCCACCAGAACTGCCTCCGCAAGTTCCGATACATCTTCGTCGCACCCGGGTGCACAGTGTACCTGCTCCCATGAGCCTCGCGTAACACCGCAGGACGAACCTGCTCCTCCGCTGGGACGTACAGCCTGCCACGAAACCTCGCAGCACCGTCCTCGCCGAGCTCCACATCAGCCATCGCAAGAATCCGGGGCAACTCAGGGTCCGCATGCTGAGCCTCTGTCACCTGACGACGAATAGCAGGAGTGACAGTCAGACTCGCAAGCACTGCCAACCCTGGCTCCTAGGGAATCTTGAGCCTGAAAGATACTTCGGGCACCTGTTCCCAGAGCCTCCACTTCCTCAGCATCAAGGTACTGACCGCAACCTTCCTACTCAAGGCATCGGCGACGACATTCATCCTGCCCGGCTGATAAGACAGGGTGAAGTCATAGTCCTTCATGAACTCCATCCAACGCCTTTGTCTGAGGTTCAGATCTCTCTGCGAGAACACATACCTCAAACTCTGATGGTCAGTGAACACCTCGAACTTCTCACCGTACAGATAATGCCTCCAGATCTTCAGCGCGAAGATCACTGCCGCCAACTCAAGGTCATGGGTAGGGTAGTTCTCCTCATGGGGCTTTAGCTGCCGAGATGCATAAGCCACCACTCTACCATGCTGCATCAGAACAGCACCCAATCCGACGCCGGAAGCATCTGTACACACCACAAAACCTCCCGATCCAGAAGGCAAAACCAACACCGGAACCGAGGTGAGCAATCTCTTCAGTTCCCTAAAGCTCTGCTCACACTCCTCGGACCAGACGAAAGGCACATCCTTCCGCGTGAGCCTCGTCATCGGGGTCGCAATGCGGGAAAAATCCTGGATAAACCGGCGATAATAACCCGCAAGCCCCAAGAAACTCCGGATCTCCGTCACCGACCTCGGCCTCGGCCATTGCATCACAGCCTCGACCTTGGCGGGATCCACGGAAATGCCATCACCAGAAATCACGTGCCCCAGAAAGTGCACCTCACCGAGCCAAAACTCGCACTTGCTGAGCTTCGCATACAACTGGTGATCTCGCAACGTCTGCAGCACCACACCCAAATGGTACGCATGCTCCTCAGCAGACCGCGAATAAACAAGGATGTCATCCACGAAAATGACCACGAACTGGTCCAAATACGGGTGGAACACCCTCTGCATCAAGTCCATGAAGGCTGCTGGGGCATTGGTGAGCCCAAACGGCATCACCAGAAACTCATAATGCCCGTACCTCGTACTGAACGCAGTCTTCTCCACATCGGACTCGCGAATCCTCAGCTGATAGTAACCGGACCGCAAATCAATCCGCGAGAACACTCGCGCGGACTGCAGCTGGTCGAACAAGTCATCAATCCGCGGCAATGGATACTTGTTCTTAATGGTCACTTCATTCAGCTGCCGATAGTCAATGCACAACCGCAGACTACCGTCCTTCTTCTTCACAAACAACACGGGCGCACCCCAAGGGGAAAAGCTCGGACGAATGTACCCCTTGGCCAACAGTTCCTGCAACTGCGCCCTCAACTCCCTCAACTCCGCGGGGGCCATACGGTAGGGAGCCTTCGCCAAAGGTCCCGTACCAGGTACAACCTCGATCACGAAATCGATCTCCCGCTGGGGAGGTAATCCAGGCAACTCCTCAGGAAAAACATCGGGGAACTCGCACACCACCGCAATGTCCTCGACATTCGGCTCCATCCGGTCAGACACAACCACAGACGCGAGAAAACCCTGACAACCCGAATCAAGCAATCGACGGGCTCGAATAGCAGAGATAAGAAATCGAGAAGAGGCGGAACGGATACCTTGGAAATAGAAGGTCCTCTTGCTCGGATGTTGGAAGTAGACCCTCTTCATCCCACAATCCACCACCGCTCCATGAGTCTCGAGCCAATCCATGCCTAGAATCACGTCGTAATCCCGAAGCTGCAACGCATACAACCTGCCTGGCATACTCCGCCCATCGATCCACACCGGAACCTGGTCGAAGCAATACGGAGTGACCATAAAGTCACCCGAAGGCAACTCCACAGCCAAATCACAGGACAACTGGGTCACCGGCTCCTCGACGCTCGACGCGAAATCCTCCGAAATGAACGAATGAGACGCGCCAGAATCAAATAAAACCCGAGCCGCACAACCCAAAATCTGAACGGTACCTTCCACGAGCTGCGACGCCATTGCCTCTGCCCTGGTCAAGTGCGTGATCTGGCCACGAGCTCTCTGCCTGCCTCCCACACTAGCTGACCTGGGTAGCGGCGGATACTGTCCCTGCTGCTGCTGCTGCTGGGAAACCTGCTGCTGCGGCGGCCTCTGAGGACAGTCACGCGCCATGTGCCCTGGCTGGTCACACCGAAAACAGATGATCGGCGCTGTGCACTGCCTGCCTGGGTGGGTCCCACTACACCGTGGACAAGGTCCTCGCGATCCACCCACCGATCCCTGTCGCTGCAAAGGAAACGGCTGCTGCACACTGCCCGATGAAGCCTGCCCCTGATCCCTGGACTTCTTCTTGCCGAACCCTCTCTTGAAGAACTTTTTGACCTTCGTGCCAAAGGACGCAGATCCTGTCACCGAAGCTGCCGATGCCGGTACTCCTGAACCACCCGACGCAGACTGAAAGAAACCCTGCTGCTGAGTAGCCGACTGCTGGCTGCGACCTGACACAGACTGCCCCTGGCTGATCGGTCCTCGAGTCCTCTGCATATCCATCTCCAAGGAAATCGCAACACGAGACGCCGTCTCGAGATCAGTGGCCCCATTCGCGATCAGATGGTGCCTCAGCTCCAGCCTCAAGCCCTGCACAAACTGCGTCGTCCTCACCCTCTCATGCTCCATGATATGAGGTGCGTACCGACCCAGCTCGACAAATCGGGCCCTGTACTGCAACACGGACATGTCACCCTGCACCAGCTCCAGAAACTCTCGCATCCGCTGCGTAGCAACAATATCTGGACAGTACGTACGCTCGAAAGCACTGACAAAGTCATCCCACTCGATCTGCTCAAGCGGACGAAGCTGAAAGGACGTCTTCCACTCGGAAGACCACCACCTCCGAGCCGTACCCTGCAACTGGTTGTAGGCCAACACCACTCTGTCCTCGACAGCACTCTTCGCAGAACTGAACACCCGCTCCATCTCATCAAGCCAATCACGAGCCGCATCAGGGTCTGCCTGGCCGCTAAAGTAAGGTGGATGGAACTGCATGAAATCCCTCACTGCTCGGCCTGGCCCACCCCTGACTGACGAGCCCTCACCGGCCTCTCCGCCGAACTGCTGAGCCATGAGATGGTACATGCCACGGAGAAAACCCTCGGCCCCCGGAGCCCTCGCAGCATCCGCGGCCTCGGTAGCTCCCGGAACTCTGCTATGCTCCTCCTGGTCCCTCTGGACCCCCTGCTGGATCTCCTGACCTCCAGCCGACTGCCCCTGCTGAGAGCGAGAACTCCTCCTCGGCGCCATCCTCGCTCCTGAAGCACAAGACAGAAAACTCAGAAACGGAAGGTCAGAATAAAACACGCGGTGCCCCATGCCAGCGTCACATGTACATCATCGTTGTGGACTAGTGGACCACTACAATTACCTATAATTCCCATGTAATTCCACAACCGCGCTCTGATACCAGCTGTAACGACCCGAGAATCCGATTACCGGGAAGGCCCGATAACCCGAGACTCGCACCGCCACCCACGAGCCCGAAGACTCGGAAGGGTTAAAAGGATGGTGTGGAAACTACACAAGCATCACAAATAATTGCAGAAATTAAACAGTTATGATATTAAGCAGGAAATGAATTAACATTTTACATGGTCCACAATAAAATAACAACGACAGCAACAGTAGTCCACGACTAGTACAGTGACAAGAAAGAAAAGTACAGCTACACGGGGCATCCCCCGGCTCTGACCTCTGGCACTACCTCTGGGCACCCGCACCACGCTTCCGCTGCGCTCCTGACACGCTCCCCGAAGGTGGCGCCTCACCTGAAACACGGTGAAAACACGCAGGGAATGAGTCTCGGAACAAGACTCAGTAGGGATCACTCGAACCCTACCTCGAAAAACGAGAAACCACTACCCTAGCGGTAGGAAGGTACCTCGGAAAGGAAAGCCCTGTACTCTACAGAACTAGACCCTAACGGCACGCAAACCGACACACGTGCCACGGTACGAGAAGACCGAAACTCAACGGTCGAACCGTCAAAACCCGAAGGTCGGAAACACACGACTGACAGTCTGACACTCCGTACTCGACAGGAGTACCACCCACTAGAAGCACAGCCGGTAGCGTCCCCTGACGTCTTACACCGCACCGCAGGTGAACCGCCTGACATGGTAGGTCCTACCCGAGGCGCAAACACCGTACAAGTAACCACAACAAGTGACTAGCTGGGGTCACGCCCGTCGACGTGGGTCCAACCGCCCCCAACCACGTGTGCACACACAGACCGCGCGTCCCTGGTCTGGCCCTCTGACCGGTTTTCCCCTCAGCCGGACTCTGGCTGCAAGACGTGGGGCCCAACGGTAACCGGTCCACAAACCGTCTCTAAAGGTCAGCCCGTACACCACTCCCTGGTGCGACTAGCACACGCGTACTAGTAGGCTACGACTAGTGGAGGGTCACTGAAGGAGTAGACTCTCAAGTTACGGAAAACAACGCCCAAGCCCGACAACGTGTGGGAATCACCCCACGCACTAGTCCCGTCGCACGGAGACCACGGTCGGAGAAAAGCGAGGTTGCCACCCTCATGGGGCAACACAGGAAGTGGCGGTCCGACCCTGGACCGTCACAGCCAAATGGCGGTCCACTCTAGGGCCGTCACTTACAAATGGCGGTCTAAGGCAGACCGTCACACGGCCAGAGGGGTAGGGGAAGTGACGCGCCCGCTCCAGTGCGTCGCTTGAAAGTAACGCGCCTGAGACAGGCCGTCACACGGCGCCCCACACCCTCCAAAACCACAGGGAAAGTAACGCGCTTACCCTGGCGCGTCGCTTGCAAGCAACGCGTCGGGCTCAGTGCGTTACTCGCATGTGACGCGCCTAGACCAGCGCGTCGCATGGCCCTCACGCTCGGGATGGAAAGGGAAGTGACGCGCCTGCCCCAGCGCGTTACACGCAAGTAACGCGCCTATCTCGGTGCGTTACATGGCCTGACCCCCAACGGTCAAAACCCAACGGTCGAAAGCATGTGACGGCCCAGCCCAGGGGCGTCACTAGCAAACGGCGGCCAGTCGCAGGACCGTTACAGCCCTCGACCCCAAAGGCCAACACCCAGGGAAGTAACGCACCCCTCTAGGGGCGTTACAAGCATGTGACGGTCACTGGAGTGACCGTCGCTTGCCCCAGAGCACGCTACGGCGGGAAAACCCCAAAAACACCAACCACGCCCCCGTACCTCCACCGGAGAGGGGGAAAACAAGGGGGAAGACCCCTGGGGACCCCTAGCATGCATCTAAGCCACCAAAACATAGAATCATGGGCTAAAACCATAGATCGGGCGGCTCACCCCAAAACATGGAAAAACCCCAAAAACGCCCAAACATGCCTCTCTCGGCCTCCCCGCGGCCTACAAACCACGGAAAAGAACGGCGAAGAGCTAGGGAACGTCACCCTACCTCAATGGAGCGAATGCTCCGCCGGATCGTCCACGAATCGCGAAGAACGCTTGAAAACCCTCGTTCTTCCTTAAGCTTCCCACGCTCGCCGCACGCCCCCACGACCGCCTCGCCGCCGCCCACGTCACCGCGCCGTCGCCCCGCCGCCGTCTGCAGCCGGAGGGGAGCTCGCCGTGGCCAACCGGGAGGAAGAGAGGGAGAGGGAGGGAGACACGGTGGAGGAGGAAGGAGGAAGAAGAAGAGAGGAAGAAGAAGATGGTGGGGGAGAGAGAAAAGAAAAAGGGTTTTATAGAAAAACCCGGAAAATCCGTAAAATTCCAAAAATTAGGAAATCACACCCCCGCGATCCTCGGAACGCACCGATCGCAACGGTACCACTCGTGTCCGTGTGAACAGCCCGGTTCACCCGCAACGAGCGTCCGAAGAGAAAAGCCGAAACACACACCGGGAATCGGAAAACACTCGCGGAAAAAGCCGCGGAACGCCTCCGGGCCTCCGAAACGACTCCGGATCGCGCCGATCCGAACACGAAAGATGTCCGAAACGAAATTTCGGACACAACGGAGCCGGACACTCCGAAAACTAGATCCGGGACCCATGAAGAAGGATCCGAAAGGTCCGGGATATTACAATTATGCTACATTACAGGCAACCATGCAAGGGTAAGCATTCAAAATCAGAACCATGCAAGATGTTTTTTGTTTGTTTGTTTGTTATTTTATTTATTTCTTTATTTTTGTATATTCTTCTCTTTTTTTTATTTGGTCTCATTTTGTTGGTTTGTTTTATCATTTTTTATTTGTTTATTATGTGTTTTATTTATTTGTTTGTTTATTTTTTGTGTGTTGTTTTTTTTATTGGTTTATTATTTTCTTATTTTTTATTGTGTTTTTTTTATTTGTTTGTTTGTTTGTTGTTTTTGTTTTGTTGTCTGTTATTATTATTATTATTTTTGTGGTGGATCTCGGTAGGACGAAGAATCGACATTAACCGGGAACATTTTTTGTTTAGATAGCAGTTCTGGTCAAAGTATGGTGTTCATTGGGTTAGACGAAATGCCATGGCACCAACTTTATGGAGGCTGTTGTTTTCTTTTTTTTGTTCTTTGGCCGGGGAAGGATCCAGACCAAAGTGAAAGGTTTTTTTTTTTGGTGGCCAAAGGTGGGACTATTTTTTAATTCGACATCTATCGGTTCGAATACTGACGGTTGAGAAGCTGTCGGCTTAGCAGCCGATAATTAGGAAGCTGTCGGCTCAGGGGCCGATGGTTGAATAGTTGTTGGCATGGGAACCAATAATTGGACAGCTGTTGGCATGGGGGCCAATAATTGTATAGCTGTCAGCTTAGAAACTGATAATTGAATAGCTGTCGGCTGAGGGGCTGATGATTAAAAAGATATCGGCATGGGGGCCAATAATTGGATAGCTGTCGGCTCAGAAACCGATAATTGAATAGCTGTTGGCTGGGGGGGGCTGATAATTAAAAAGCTTTCGGCATGGGAGCCAATAATTGGATAGCTGTTGGCATGGGAGCCAATAATTGTATAGCTGTCGGCTCAGAAACCGATAATTGAATAGCTGTCGGCTAAGGGGCCGATGATTAAAAAGCTGTCGGCATGGGAGCCAATAGTTGGATAGCTGTTGGTATGGGAGCCAATAATTAGAAAGCTGTCGGCTTAAGAGTCGATGGTTGAAAAGCTGTTGACTCAAGCCAATAAACGGATAGCTGTCGGCTTGGAAACCGATAACTGAATAACTATCGGCTCAAGGGCCGATAATTGAAGAGCTGTCGGCTTAATACCGATAGTTAAAAGCTGTCAACTTAGGCGTCGATAATTAGAAAGCTGTCGGCTCAAATACCGATGATTAGGAAGCTGTCGGCTTAAATGCCGATAATTACAAAACCTGAACATTCTTGAATACCTTCAAACAGCTGTCGGTCTGATCACCGATGGTTGGGATGTTGGTTGAGGAGCTGTCGACCCCAAAGGTTGATAATCCAAGAGCTTCAGAATTATTGCATATTCCGCTGTCTCTTTTCCACGTGAAATGACCTACGAGGGGTCACCCATCATCTTCGACGAGCCACGATCAGCTTTGTCTCCATCTGCTTCAGCCTTTGCCCCCAGAATAGGGTACCACCTGTATTCTTGTTCTTTTTTGGCTTTCACTGTAGTTCAGGGAGCTTGAGATGTCCTTCAGAGTGCATTGCTCTTCAATTGACATGGTGCCGCCGTGCTGACCGTCCTTTTGAGGCTGGGCATTTGGTGAGGACGCGGCGGGTCCACTCTGTGCTCGCCTATATATAGTTCACCCTTCCGAATCAGGCTTTCAATGATATCTTTGGACACATAACAATCCTCAATCGGGTGCCCCCTGTATTGGTGATAAGGGCAAAATTGAGGGTCGTCTTTCCATCTGGCATCGCTCGACCTCTTGGGCTCCGGGAGGACAACCTTGCCACATGCACGGGCCCATTCGAACAACATTTGAGTTTTCTCCTTAGGGAAGGAATAAGGCTTCTTCATCTTGTCCCTCAGCGAGGGCGCTTGTTCAGCAGGCTGAATGGGAGGAACCCCGACTGCCCCTTTTATGTGCTTCTGTTGTGGTTCGAAAGCCCCAGAATTTGAGATGCATAGTCCCTTTTGCGCCAGATGCTTGTCGGCTGGTCTGTTCTCCCCGCCCGAGGTAGTAGTAGCCGGGCAATACTTTGCCAGGAAAATCTCGGCATCAGCTGCCAGCTCACTTAGTTGTTCAAAGGTTCTGACTTTGATGCCCCTCACCCTTTGTAGGATTTCATCTTTCAGATTTCTCTCACATCTCCGAATGATGTGTTCGCAATTCGGAGGGCTCCTGCATCTTTCATGGGGGTCTCCCACTCTTCTTATATAGCCTGGGGCGGACCCATCATCCTTTTGCCCGGTCTCATATAATTTTGCCTCGGTAAATTCTCCCTCAGCCGGCTTCGTTTCGGCTGTTCGCCTCTCACTTGGTTTATTCATTGCCGCCGGAACTGTCGGATCCCGGTGTGGGTTGGGTGGGTTTAAGCCCATCTCTCCCATTTTTCTCTTCATTATTTCAAGCTCCTGGCGTAACTCCATTATAAGAGAGGGCTCAAGTTGGCAGGAGCTAGAGATGCTGCCCCCCGCCTCGGATTCAGGCAAGACCATCATTTCTCTGGATCCGTGATCAGACACGTTCAATCTTTGAGAGCTTGATATTCTTGCTCCCACATCCGTGCGTGTGGGAGTATGATGGCATACTTCTTCATGAGGCAGCAAAGAGTGCCCCCACTCCTCTCGGGGCCGATTGGCATAGCGGGAGGTGGAAGCTTCGGGTTGAGTCACCTGGGTCGGCATGAAGCATATCTCTTCATCTTCTACTTCTTCAGCCGTTCGGCTCATGCCGGTCGATAATGTATTGCAAGAGAGGGCATGTTGACACCTTGAAAATGAACAAGGGTGGAAGCAGATCATACCCACAGTGAAAGACCAATGATGAAGCTCGTCAACCATTTACCTGGCTGAAGCCTTTGTCGGCCAAGCTGATGTCCGGTGCCGATGTCACTCAGCCGGCAGCACTGACAAAGCAGTAGTCGCTTGACTAATGAGACCTCCTAGCACACTTTAATAAGAGCTGTGTTACTGCCTCACCCAAGAATCCACAGATGACATGTCAGGGTAAGTCAGATGTCGGCTTATTGACAAATGTGATGTGAGATAAAGATGAAGCCGGTACCGGCATATGAAGATTGTAAAGGCTTTTGCAAAGTCAGAACACAAGAAGAATCGTCTCCACAGATTATACACCCGGCTGAAGTCTTCCCAGACTAAAGCTGATGTCCGATCTCGTCACCATTCAGGTGACGATATCGATAAAATGATGTCCGGTTTTGTCATCATTCAGATGACCATACTGATGAAACCCCTGTCTGCGGACTGATGAAAACCCTACTAATGATCTCAATACAAACTATATCACCAACGGAGGACCCTTTTGGGTGCTGATGTACTTGAGGGGCCGATAAAGGGCCTGGTCTAAGAGACCTAAGTGGGCCTATAATAGTGGCGCCAGGAGCCCTTTGTCGAAGCCCAATGGCTGCACCGAGAGGCTGGAGTCCTGCGCACCGGGAAGCCCTCAACTGAGGCGCGCCGTGAGACGCCTACCGAGAAGGCAAAGAGGGACGGTTATAAAGCCCCCTTCCCTTCGAAGACGAGGAGAAAAAAAGAGAGACAGAAGATAGAGATAGGGAGAGATAGAAAAAGACAGAAGAGAGACCGAGAGGGAAAAAAGAAGAAGCTGGGAGAAGAAGAAGAAAGGAAGACTCAGGTGGGTAACCGGGGAGGGAGATGAGTCAATGCTCTGCCCTCCCCCATGCTTTCCTCTTATTTTTTCTGATGTAATCTGGTGAGTCTTTCTCGATTTATCAATGTAGCCGGAGGATTCCGGTCTCGATTTCCACCTCTCTGTCTTTCATTTCCCTTCTACGATCTGTGTAAGTTTGGGATGATGCAATGAAATGAAGTATCAACATGGCCCGTTTGGGCATTCGATTGATTGAGATATCTGCTATCTTTCTCCCCTTCTTGCATCGGCTGTTCTTCGGAATATCGGTTTGCCTAGATGCTCCAGCTTTCCGACTCGTGTTTTGACCTTCCCCCCCCCCTAGCCCGTTCTCTGGTGAAGGATGAAGACGGAGCCTCAACCCTCATTCAGTGGGTTATTGGGCTCTGTCCCCCCTCTTCCCTCCCCTCGGATCATGGTTTTCTCGAATATCATATATTTCTGCCGAGCTCCCTATCTCGTTCAGGGTCAGAGACATCAATCTCTTGACCGTCTGAGCCGCAGGTGAGTAGAGAAAATGACATACGTCCCACGAGGATTCGATAATGGATGGTCTGCCCTTTGACTGATACTAACCTCCATGTAATCCCCTCCTGCACTCCAGATCTTGCCTCAATCCGAGCCAGAAATCCCAGAAGTCTCCTGAGCAGAGCATCGCAATCAAGCCATAAACCCTTTAGCCCCTTCCCGGCGTGGTCATTTCCCCGCCGAGAGCTACGCCGCTGAGAGGTCCCTTTCTTTAGCCCCTTCAGCAAGTCAATAAAGCCCTTCAATATAGCCTTCCCGGCCCGGGCTTCCCGACGCCAGGTTCCCGGCGCGGTGACGGGCGCGCCGAGAAGTCCCCCACGCCGGGAACCACCCCTTGTGCCTTCCACCCCTCCGAACTGTAAACTGCACAGATATACCCCTCGAACCCCTGATAAACTTTCCTGCCACCAATGAAGAAACCACACCGATAGCCCCTACAGTCTGTTCAGTGTGACCTTGAATTCGGTCGAAGGACGCCCCAGATCACCATATATACCTAAGGGATAAAGATTATTGGGGATAACCCCCCTATATAACCTTACGAGCCAAGAAAACTCTGCCACTGCATAAGTTTCAATGGCCTCAAAGGGATATTAAGTTGGTGCTGTAATCACATACATGGGCTAGGGGTTCCATACCCCCCTTATTCTGGCTTTCATCCCGGCACTCTGTGGGTGATCGTCTATCACTCCCTGGCAGACGCTAGGTACGGGGGAGGTGCTGCTGAAATCCTCCCAGGCCGATGAAAGATAACACTGAAGCTGTCCTCGGGACTTCGCATAGTAATGGTGAAAAGGTTCTCTGCGTTGGACTCTTCTCCTCCAATCCCTCTCAGCTCTCGGCCTCCTTTGAAACATATACAACTAAAACCAGTTGAACCCCATCTCTGAGTCCCCAGAGCCAATCTACTTTGATATAAATTCCCAGAAAACTCTTAAAATCCCAAAAAATAGGGTACCGTAAAATCCTAAACTCCTCACGGCGCCCAAACACCAATACCTTTTCGGCACCGAACTCTCGGCGCCATCAGCTCCCGGCGCGGCTTTCAGCGCGCCGGGAACCCTCACGCCGAGAACTCCTCTTCCTCCCTTCAACCTACGTCGAGAACCCCCTTGGAGAGTCTCCATCGCACCGGGAAGTCGGCGCCGAGAGCTTCTTGGACTCTTCCCTTCGGCCACGCCGGGAACCTCCACCTTCTTGCCACTCACGCCGGGAGCCTTAGCTTTCCATCTGTGGTCATGCCGGGAGCCTAAGTTGCCACCCTGCGAGCCCAAATGCCCAGAGCTAACCCACACAGAGATATTCGGGGATCACCAGATATGTCCCGAGGATAAAGTTAAAGGGAGGTAGACTCCCTTATGTTCCATCGATTCGTGTCAAAGTCACAACGACGCGCCTCCCTCTTAGCTCCGGTGAGCTATGCCAATGCATGAGTGCCACCAGCTCCTGTGAGAGAAGAGTCAAACATTGCCCTAGGGCATACATGTGTAACGTGGAGAGGTCCGACCTCTCTCTTCCTTTCGGCTTTCATCCCGGCACTCCGTGCGTGATAGCCTATTTCCCTCTGGGCATGATCCAGACTATGGGGAGGTGCTGCCGAAATGTTAACCGATGCTTTAAACCTCCGTCATGATCGTGGCTCACCCTGTCCGCGATTGATATCCTATGTCTCACCTTTCCCCTGAGTCTGATTATTTTTGAACCGCCGATTCAGCGATATAGTTTGTTTCTGTGGTCGATGTTATTCTCTTACCTGCCTTCCGGGCCTGGTATGAGGTTCAAAGTTATGTACATGAATATCTGTTTGCCTTATGAGGCCTCCTATTTTGGCGTTTAATCAAGGGTTGTCCTTCTTAGGAAGGGCGTAATTAACGTCATGACCTTTATGGCATGACGGACTTTCGGTCCCGACTCGGACTTCACAATCGACTGACCAAGTCAGATCGAGCGCACAATTAAATTGTCACCCCGGTGACTGGCACGCCTAATAATCAATAAATACAAATAAGAGAATTCCCCAAATAAATTAAATATAAACAATAAATTTAAATAAATTTAAAGATAAAAAAAATCCGCGTTCCACAGGGCAACGCCTCCCTTTCTGTCTTTTGACTTTTCCTTCTTCTTCCCCTTGGCGGTTGGCATATGCCCCCACACCGGGTCGTCTTGCAACTGATGATGTATGGACACTATGTTGACAGCCCTTTTAAAGTCGGGAAGCTCGTGAGGGCATGGAGGATCCACTCTGGATTCGCCCATCTGGAGCTCTCCTCTCTTGATCGTACCTTCGACAATGTCTTTAAACACATAACAGTCTTCAATGGAGTGCCCAAGCATTTGATGATATGGGCAAAAACGGGGGTCGTCTTTTCTTCTAAGATCACCTGGCCTTTTCGGCTCTATCAGGGTGACCTTATTGTATCTGGTGGCCCATTCAAACAAGAGTCGGGTCTTCTCCTTAGGAAAGGAGTAAGGCTTCATCATTTTGGCCCGAAAGGGAGGCCCCTCTTGTTGTTCGGCAGGTTTAGTCGGAGGAGGGCCGGCGACGACCCCTTCGTCTTTATTTCTTTGCCGCTCGAACACCCTGAAGTCGACTGTATGAACTTCTTTAGGCTCGGGCTGTTTACTAACTGATTCAGCCTTCTGGCTCAAAGCCGCTGGGACAAAGGAGAGGAAAGCCTCAATTTCTGCCACCACACTGTTTAGTCGATTAAAAGACCTGATTTCAATTCCAATCATCTTTTCGAGGATCTCTCGCTTCAAATTTTGTTTGCAGATTTGCACTGCATCTTCTTGGTGTGGCGGCCGCTTGCATCTCATGTTGAGATTCTGCCATCTTTTAACATATTCCAAAGCACTTTCGTCATTCTTCTGCTTGGAGGTATACAATTCGGCCATGGTTATTTCTCTTTCGGCAACGTGAAATCGTTCCAGGAACTTCTTTTGCATATCTGGCCAATTGTCAATGGACCCAGCTGACAAATTCGAATACCACTCAAAAGCGAGTCCTGTGAGGGAAGACCCGAAGAACTTGAGTAGGTAAGATTCGTCAACTGCCAAGTCGCCCATTACATTGATGTAGTAGGCTATGTGTTCTTTCGGCGAACCCTGTCCGTCAAACTTGTCAAACTTCGGCGGCTTGCTGACGCAGGGAGGTAGCCTTTTGGCAGCGTAGTGGACAGGGTAAGGTACCTTGTACACATCAAAAGCGGCATAATCTTTGTTGCCCCTGTAGGCCAGCTTCTCTTCAATCATCCGATCTATCATCATTTTACTCGCCATCACCTGGTCGACCGGGCCTGGGTGGAGATGGGCTTGTTGCACCTGCGGTGTCGCCACCGTTGCCTGAGGTGTAACGGCAATCCCATGGTATGAGAGCACTGGGGGTTGCACCGTAGTGGTAGTGTGTTGTTGCTGGGAGGGAGTGCCCCCTGTGTAGTTAGGCGCCTGTTGAGCCGCAGTCGCCTGCGGGAAAGCCTCGAGGATTTGGCCATTGTTTCCCTGTGTCTCAGAGGGGACTTCGGGGTGCTTGGCGGTAGACACTTGTGAATTCTTTTCATTTAGCTGCTTCTTCAGTAGTTCAATCTCCTGTCGATATTCCTGCAGCAGCCTCAGCATTGCAGGGTCGTGCATGGAGGGGTTGAGGGGGATGCCTCTTTCTTCAGCTGTGATTTCTTCGGACGACGTGGATGCTCTCCCACCATCACCTTCAGCCGTGATCACGTTTACAGCCATCGTGACAAGTCCTGCATCTATTTCTTCAGCACAGACTGGTGCCGTGTCATCATGATTCCCGGGCAAGGACCCGCAGTGGCCGGCCACCACAGCCCTATTGCAGGTGAGTATTGTGGCTCGTCGCCTCCGGCCTTTATTCGTAGCATTTGCAGCTTCTAGGGGTTGCTGCATCCTTAAAGTGGTACTATTGAGGTTATATGGGAGTGCCCCGGGATAGCCCGCCCAATATAACTCTGCCCTTTGGCAAGGCGGCTGAGAGCTCGTGGCACGTTGACTGGTGCCAAAATTTTGTGGGTGAAGCAACCTCACCTGGTCATCCCACCTTGTTCTTTGTTATGTGGGTGAGTCTCGGCCTGATGGATACGGGGCTGGAGAGTTAGCCTCCGGGAAGCTTGGGTCAAAACCCCGGTCTTCTCTTCTCTTTCTCTTTCTCTTCCTGGAGCCGGGGCCTGCGGCTGCCTGGGCACCCAGGTTTCTTTAAAACTGATTGGCTTAGGGGCCAACCACCCCTTTGATTTGGACCCGCAGCGGTCAGGCTTCTCTTGGGCCAGCAATTGGAAGGAGTTCTGCACTGGAACGGTTGGTACGATGCGGTCTGGAATTACTTCAGACCGCCGTCCATCAAGGTGGACTCGGACGCTCCCGATGGTCATGGATTTCCCGGAGCTGGAGATTCGACGCCCCGAGGTAGCGCCAGCATTGTTCCTTCGGAGCCTCCTCAGGTGAGACGCCGATCCCTGGTGAGGTGGGCCGGCAGTCTGGTGCACGTGATGCACGTTACAGCTTAGCGTCCCAGTCGGGACGATGTTGTTGTTTCTGGCCGGGGCTTGATCGGCAGCAGCTTCAGTGACTCCCTGAGTGGGAGTGCTAGTCTTGGGCTTGTCAGATACTTCCACGTCCAGTATGTTGACGAGGGCCACCCCAAGGAAGTTAGGGAAGCCAACCACGGGAGGGAAGCTCCCGAAGTTGAGGGGGGCGGCAAGGTAGCCACCCCTGACGTGGCTCTCGACGGGCTGGGAACCGAAGGTGGTCGTCATCCTTGGTGTCAAAGTGTGATTTTCCTGCATTCACAAAAATAGCGCAATTAGTCTTACAAGAAGGGGGCCGCAGGGCCCCTAATTCTGGCAAAGAGATGAAGGGTGGATCGGTCCCACCGGGCGTGCCAGACTTGTGGACGAACTTTTCGTTTGATCAATTGTTCAATTGTTTTGTTTCGTTCGTTGGTTTATTAAGTGCGTGGGCGTGCCAGTCACTGAGGTGACAATTTATTCGGGCTCCGAAGAGCCCATGGTGCGCTCGATCTGACTTCGTCAGATGATTGTGTTGTTCGTGTCGGGACCGAATCCCGTCGCGCCATAAAGGTCGCGACGTCGTTTACATCCCCCATAAGAGGGAACACCCTTGATTAATTGCCGAAATTAGGGGCCCCGCGGCCGAAAAGAATAATACTAATTGTGCGAGAGAGAGACAGGAATAGATCAAACTAAAGGGTTATATTCAGACCGCAAGCCGTCGGCCATGTCGGTCACTCGTGGACCTTTTCATGTCCGGACACAGGTCCGTGATGGAAACGCGACGGGAGAACCGGGACGAATCCGTTCAAATGTATGCGGAGTGCACGGCAATTTCAATAATGGCCCGGAAGGACCCAAAGGACGAGAAACGGATTCGGTCTAGTCGGAATGTCGGCCCGAGGCTAGGTTGGGACCGGACCATGTCGGGGGATTCCCAAGACTCAGGCCCATCCTAGGAGGGCGGCATTATTGTCCCTTCGGTACCGTGTCACGGGGAGAGAAAGGACTGCAATGTGGACCTTGTGCTTTTCTTCGTCTGGAGTTTTCTTAATTATCTGTTCTTATCTTCTTCTCTGCAGTGTGTTACTTCTTTGTGCATTGGTCCCGGATAGTTTCTCTTCTTTTATTTACTACTATTATTATTATTACTATTATTTTTTTTACCCCTCCTTTTTTTTACCATTATCACTGTTGCACCTCTTGGGTTCTGTTAATTAATATAACTTTTATTCAATTTATTTGCTATCGCTATTGCTATTAGCACGTGATATATATATATACATAGTGTGCCGGTGAAGAGAAGCTAGGGGTGTACCGGTGAGGAGAGAAGTGTGCCGCTGGGCCTTTGAAAAGGAGTGTGCCGCTGGGGAAGGAAGTGTGCCGCTGGGCAAGGAAATGTGCCGCTGGGCATTGAAAAGGCATACCGCTGAGGGTTTAAAAGATTGTGCCGGGGAAGGTGGGCACAAGTGTGCCGGCAAAGGGCTATTGAAGGGTGGAGGCGATGTGCCGATGAAGGGACTTTGAAGCGTGCCGCTGAAGGCTGGGAAAAGTGCGCCGGTGAAAGAATTGGATGAGCGTACCGCTGAAAGGTTATTAGAGTGCACTGTTGAAGGGCCAATCAGAGCGTGGTGGTGGAGGTTCAATCAGTCTTTAATTATTTGTTTTAAGGCTTTTCTTTTCTTCTTATTTTTAATTTTCATGTAGTTCTATATAAACTTCTCCCCCTCTTGATCCTGTTCGGCCTCTCCTTACAGATTAGACGTTTTGGTCTGTCGGGTTTGTAATTAGTTCGGTTCTCGCTGCACCACCGGTAAAGTCTTGCTTATCAAGAGATTCATTATTTGTCATTCCGTTCGTTTGTTGCTTCCTTTTGCCTTCTTTAATGTATTGTTATTTTCTGATAAAAATTCGGCAGCATCTCCCCTTGACCCCGAGCGTAGGGGAGATAAAGGGAACGCGCCCACATGGAGTGGCGGAACCCGACAACTGGAGGTGGGCACCCGAGGGCAGCAACACCTTTACAAAATCTTGGAAAACTCGGGGAAAAACGATGAACGGAAAATCTCCAAGGCTGGACACAGTGTGCTGAGGTTAGCCAAGGTGTGCCGGGAAGGGCAGGATCAAGGGCGTACCGGGGAAGGAGCCTACAGGTGTGTCGCTGAAGGACTTGGGTGTGCCGGCCAAGGGCCAGAAGGGTACGCTACTGGGGGGGTTTAGGAGAGGTTATGTGTGCGGGCTGGACGGGTTGCAGGCTGTTCGGCAAAGGAAGAAGGTTCAAGGCCAAAAGGGGGGCTACCGGGAGCCGGATATTCGGGAGAAGAATAAGGCCTCGGCCGACTGACGACGATGAAAGAGAGTGAAGAACCCATGAGGCCAAGCTTCAACGGTGAGGCATCACATTGGTACGGAGACTCCAAAAACACCGGAGAGACGGGAAGGAAATGAACAACACACCATGCACCATAAATTAACATAAGCAACGAGAAATCTAAGGAAAGAGGCTTTTATTCATGCATGAAAGGGAACGACCACAGACGGCCGTCTACCTCACAAGAAAATACATACCGACACGAGAAAGAAAAGAACGATGTAAATGGAGGGGGGGGAAGAAAACGGGAGAAGTAACGAGACATAATAGGGATGACCCCCCTCGCCCTTCCCTCTCTCTCTCCTTTACAATACGCTCACATTCCCTCTGCCTCCCCCTATTCCTTACTCTCTTTTCCCGGTGATCGTCGGAGGGGAGCCCACGACAGAACCCTTTTCTTCTTCTTCTCCTGCTCTCTTCGCCTCTGTGTGTTCCTCTTCGCCTGCCTCTTCTCTTCTTCTTCTTCCTCTCTCTTCTTTCTTCGTCCGTGTAGGCCTCTGTGTTTTCTCCGTCTCCCTCTCTGTGTCTTTTTCGTCGGAGCGAGGGGTTCTTATACCCCTGGTCAGGCCGACGACTGCCAAGGACGGGAGTAGGTGAGGTGAGGACAGCCCAGCAAGGTGCAAGTATGGGCCTGCCATGCCTTCGCTGCACGCCGAGGGCTACGAGCGTTGACCGACGTGGATGGGCCGAACGCTGTGCCGTTGGGGGCTGAGAAAGGCGTGCCGCTGGAGAGCCTCACAGGTGTGCCGTTGAAGGCCTTCGCAAGTGTGCCGCTGAGGGGCTTTGAGAGTGTGCCGTTAGAGGCAGCGCTGGGAGTGACGCTGGAGTGAACAGCAAGCGCGTTGGGTGGAGGCTCTTGCGGGTGTGCCGGCCAAAGGCCACTTGGGGTGTGCCGGCCAAGGTGAGTAGCAAGCATGCCGGGTGGAGTCCGTGCGGGTGTGCCGGCCAAAGGCCACTTGGGGTGTGCCGGCCAAAGGCCACTGCAAGCGTGCCGGGTGGAGTCCATGGCAAGTGTACCGGCTAGAGGGGCATACGGGTGTACCGGATGAGCGTGGTCACGGGAACACTATGAGGAGGAAGTTGTGCACCGCCGGGTGGGTCAGCTGAGAGGGCAAACAGCAAAAGTCCCATGTGCTCCTGTCTCTGTCTCCCGAGCAAATTCACCTTTTAGCAATGGAGCATTTCTGCTCTCAGCTTCTGCTATAATTTTGATTTCAACACCAGACAGGGCTGGGGTCACAAATCTTTCAATGTACAATCCTGTTCGGCCAACAATTGGTGCTATTGTAGTTTGGCAGCCATCATTGACAACTGACACATAGTGTTCCCTGGGATAGAAAAGAAGAATCTTTCCCCCATCAGTCCTTGAGTTCCGAGGAACAAAGATGAGATCCTTGCCCAGATTGGCCCAGATATGGTATTCTAGCACGAATTTATCAGTTTCACCATTCTCAAAAAAAGAGATATCTAGATTGGATACCATCCAAAAGAGCACGATCCTTATTTAAGACATCGACAATAATTTGTTTTGATAGTTCAAGCCCATCCCGCTCCAAGCTTGAGGTAACATGGACTTCTCCTCCCAGATGGTACTTTATTCCAGTCAGATACAAAGACAATGCGTTCGATGTATCAAACTTGACAGATGAACCCCCAAAGAAAATGCATGAATTTACAAAGTGAAGCTCATGCAGGCCTGGATTTTCGACACATATCTTATGTGTACCTTTCTTTACTTTCAGATTCCTCAGTGAATCGTCAGGTTGATGGATATAAGCATCAACATCATGAGTGGAATTAAGGGTGATCCAGTAACCATTCTGGACAAATCCAATCCCCTTGACACCAACATCAAAATCAATAATATTCTGGTGCCAACACCAGTTGTCCTCAGCTGATTATGGCGATTGATGTTTGACCTGAAGTTGATATTTCCCTGGCAATACATTTGAAAAAACGAAGTCACAGCTTTCGTGATTCAAGGAAATTGTCTTGTCATCTGATTCCATACCATCTGCCCAAAATAGTGATACAGAAACAGAAGGGCCACAATTGTCCATGCAAACAACTGTTCCATGAATATTGACTTGTGCCTGAAGAAATTCAACGTTAAACAGTGGCTTGTCCACAGATACGCCAATATATTGTGGAGGGAAGAAAAGCAAAGGAGAACCTTCAGATTTCATTGCCAAAGTAGATAACCGATATTCACCAGGTGGAACTTCAAAGCAAAATTCTCCATTTTCAACTATTTGTTTAATCTGAGGCCTCACATTTGGAGGCCCATGAGTCAATGAAACCTTTGCCTTGTACTTTGCATTAATCAATCTAACAACACCACAAACATGAGAAGAGATTGCTCTGATGTCTTCAATCGAAGCCATGTTCGGTAGAACCAAGAAATTATCTAGATTATTGAACTTATAATGGTCCTTTTCTGCTGCAATCGAATAATGCTTTGAGTTCACCTGGTCAAGTTTGTAATAACCTTGCATATCTGTGGTGGCCCTCAATTGTCCGTCCACTATTATTTTCACTCCATCCACTCCAACACCATTGCTATCAATGACACAACCCCCAACTGAAAACCCAGTCACCCTTGTAATATGGTAACAGCTCGTAAAGACCACAAGGTATTGACTTAAACATGAACTTCCCATCTGCATCAGATATGGCAAGGCAAAGGGCAGTCTTGTGACTTGGGGATTTACCAGAACCCTGGGGACAATGTACTTCTGAAACATGCTCCGAGTGCAAATATACATGGACCCCTAAGATGGGGTTTCCCTTGAATGTGAAGCACATGACTTGTATTCTCCTGGAGGAACATTTGCAAATGTGCATTCCCCTATTTCTGATTGTTGGAACAGATGAAATGGGATCACCCAAGGGTGACAAGAGCTCAACTTTTACATCTGGTGGTCCACCATTCTTCAAAGAACAGCTTTCACCACCAACTGCTCCCTTAACCCTTCCAGATATCATGAACCCAGTGAATTGAAAATTGGTATCTGCATTCGCATTGCATCCATTTTAATCAATTACAACAGGAACATGTTCTGGTTCCCATGAGCAACCACTGGGTCCCCTTACTTTGACAATAAATGAGCCCTTGTCGTACACAGGGATGAAATAGTAACCATTTGGAGCACATTGAGTCTTGTCTTTTAATAATCCAGCAACTGTGCGAAGCTCAACACTGACATGCGAGTAGTCGAGCTTCGCATCCGAAGCCTTCCTTGTTCTGATCAGACCGGGGCTTGTCTGGACGAACCCGCCGCAGCCGTGGATCGAGTCGGCAGGAGCGATCACGAGCAGAAGGAGGAGATCGGCAAACGCCATCTCCCGGAGAGGAGGGGGTTATCCGGTGCGGCTTTTGGGGCGTTACCCGGCACAGTGGGTGTGTGCCGTCGAGTCGGGCGCGGTGGCGTGCCGGCGAGGTGGTTGGAGGGGTTGAGCTGGGTTGTGCCGCCCGGGGGCGGGGGGAAGTGTGCCGGGTGGAGACTGTTGAAGGCGTGCCGGCTGGAGGCTCCTGCAGGCGTGCCGGCGGAGGTCGCTCGCAGGTGTGCCGGGCGAAGCCCTTCGCGGGTGTGCCGGCGGAGGCCTCTCGCGGGTGTGCCGGGCGAAGCCCCTCGCGGGTGTGCCGGTGAAGGCGCTCGCGGGAGCGTGCCGGGGCAGAGCTGCTCGCGGGTGTGCCGGTGAAGGCGCTCGCGGGAGCGTGCCGGGGCAGAGCTGCTCACGGGCGTGCCGGCGGTGGCCGCTTGAGGGCGTGCCGGGTGAGAGGAGGTCTTCTATCAGTTGTCATCTTGCTGCTGCCCACCGGGTCGGAGGATTGGGGAACATGAAATAGAGCAGGTTGAGTAGTACCCACTGCTTGCTGTGACAATTGTTGAATCTGACTCAATATCCGTATTGGGTTCTGCGAACATAATAGACCATGCAAATCTATAATCTGGTTCAAGTTCTGCGACAGATTCTGAGACCAGAGCTGCTCGCCTTGTGGGAAAGGGCAAACTCGATTCACACTTTGCATCTGACCGCTGACAGCAAACTGCCCACTAAATTGTGGTACTTCCAGTTGGTTTAAAGTCCGTGAAACATTATAAATCTGCCCATGAAATGGCAACACTGCAATCTGGTTCAAATTTTGAGGACTTTGTTGCAAACAAGGATGCCCTTGTTGTGGTTGCATACCCAAAAGAGAAGTTTGCACTGCTAGTGGAATGTTTGGAGTGCACACAAGAGAAGGTGAAGGTGTCATCTGTGGGCGGTTGGGCATGACCATACTGCTCCCACGCATGTTGTCCATATTCTGATTGTTGAATGTTGACATCTGTGGATTCTGAAACTGCTGATGGGCATGTAATTCGGATTGAATTTGTTGTATGCTAAAACATCCAACTTTGTATTATCTGATTTGAACTTACACATGCCATCCCGCAAGGATAACTCCATTTCTGATCTTGGATCAACAACTACAACACCTTTGTGGCCACCATATCTAATTTGGAAAACTGATGGTGTTGCATGCATGTTGCAGCTTCGTGCCGCTTCTCCTGCAAATTCAGCAGATATTTTCCCAAGTCCATCTGAGAAAACATAACTTGCATTGTTTGCTACATCATGAATACTCTCAGCTTCATGTTTCTGCACGGTCGGACTTTCTGTTGACGAACTAAGAGATTGATCCAATCTGGTACCGAATTTAACAGCATTTCTGACACTGCTAAAATCACCCATCCATTTTCTTATGTCACCTGCATTCAGTCCTGTTCTTGAAGCAGACATCCACACAGAACTTGCCCATAGTTGATTAGATGAGAATGCAAGAAACTCAAATTTCTTATCACCAACAACTATACCATTTCGTGAAGTGGATAATATCCTTCTGTAGACATTTGTATGCTTATCACTATCTGCAGAAACTCTACGTGGTGACAAATCTATGGAGTGCACTCTTTCCCCATTCTCATCAACAGATGTGACTTGGATAAAATTATCTAAGTCTTCAATATAATTGCGCACAACACAGTTCGAAACATTGATCTCTGGTCCATCAAAGTAACTCTTCAATGGGGTTACTTGAACTCTGTGAATATGGACCAAGCCACGGTCTAACAAAATTGCACCAGATGCTGGCTGATACTGTGCCTTACGATATTCCGCATACTGTTGAAGTAGCCGCTTTGCAGGATTAAAGCAGTAGTTCCTTGAACAACAAAGATGTTTTACGGCATGCTCAATAAATTTACCGGGTGTGCCATCAGCAGTCAACAAACTAAAGAATCTGCCATCAAGTTTTAGCCCAGGAAGAGTCCCACTTTAAACCATATGATTAATCATAAAGAGAATTGTGTATGGCACCTTAACTCTCGGCCCAAGCTGAACAATAGGGACAAGATCCAAATTGTGGGAATAGGAACGACCGGTTTCCAGATTCAGATCACCATCAAACTCATTGAAATAATAGAAAATCTCAGCAATGTCAGGAAGAGTGCATTCGAATGGAAGCTCCAAACAGAAGGCTGAAGATTGCCTTATACCGTAGCATGGTGTGAAATCAGTTGTTCTGATCCATTGGTCATCCGAGGGATCCTTGAAATGGTTGCGTTGAACTCTGTCAGCATGCCACGGACTCTGTGGAGCCCTCACATAAATCCGAGGAGCAGCCACCACATTTCGCTTGCACCCCCTGCCACGGAGAAAGAGGAGGAGTGGGAGGAGGGTCTCCGGTGCGGCTCTTGGGTGTGCTATCCGGCACAAGTTGGAGGCGTGCCATCCGGCACAGTGGCTGTGTGCCGGGGGGCTTCACGCGGGAGTGTGCCGCGGGGGGAGGCGACCCCACCGGTGAGAGAGGAAATGAGAGAGAAACAATGGGGGAGAGAGAGAGAGAGAGAGGGGGTGGGCCCCTCCCCTTTTATTTATTTATTTATTTATAATTATATATATTACTTATATATATATTTATTATAAATATATATATATTATTTTTTTTATACTTTTTTCTCTTCTCTTCTTTTTGTTTCTTCACCATTATCTTTTCTTTCATTTCTAACCTTCTTCTTTTTCTCCGTCCACTTCAAAATGACTGGAGATGGAATGCGCCCGCTGTCCGCAAGAAATTTTGAGTGTCTACAATGGTCTCCTCATATGACTTGCTTGGCAGGCAAGGCGCAGCTGGCGGTGACAGATGCCACTCTTGTAATCATGATGCGAGCCTTTTTATCTAGGAGCGCAGGCTTTGAACGGGCACTTGAGCCTGGCGGCCATACCTTGATGGCGACTAGCACCTTTTCACCTGCCTTGGGGCTTCGAAGTGGTCATTCTGTCTCAAGAGACTATAAGAGCCGCTATAGGGTTTTCCTTAGAACCCCATCTGCCCTTCCATCGTCTGCCACGCTTGTTGTTTGCTTCTCCTCCTTTCGCTTGGTGAGGGTCTTCTTCCTCCTTCTATTCTCTGGGGTCATGGCGCCTCACAGAAGGGTTCGCCATGTAGGGTCTAGCTCTTCTACCGGGGAGGTGGGAGCCGACCGTGGGGGAGTTCCAAGTACTTCGGGCACCGGTCCACTTCATCCCCATTCTCCCCCTTTGGTTGCTTATAGGGTTATCCATGGCCTCCGACAGGCCTTCAAGATCCCTTCAGACATTGATATCATCTTCCCCACTGTTGACAACGATCTTTAGAGTCGACCATCTGGTGGTATCATGGTCCCCATGGAGTCCTTCAGGGTAGCTTTCTGCCTTCCTTTCCACCCCTTCTTCGAGTCCGTCTTGGAGCATTACGATTTGTATCCTGGGAACCTATCTCCTAATTCCTGGCATATCTTGTGCGGCTTCATTTATATTTGCTGCCGAGCCTCAATCGACCCCACATACTTCCTTTTCTGGCATTTTTACAGCATCTAGAGTTGTCCTGTCGATCCATCTTCTTTTCACTTTAAGGCCTGGAAGGACTTGGTCTTAGTCCAAGTTACTCCCGCGGTGTCTAATATCAAGCATTGGTCTGAGCACTTTATTTTCATTATTAAGGTCGGGGGTAGTAACCTTTTGAGCGACTAGAGCTTCGTTCGGGGTTCTGTCCCCTTAGGGCGGACAACTGGCCTTCCGCTAATGCAGAGGAATCGAGGGCAATAAATTCTCTCCTTCTCTACCCTCTTCTTGATGCCGACATCGTGCTAACCCCAGTGGTGCTTCGGAAGCTAGGGTTGAGCCCCCCATTACCCTAAGGTACTGCCTTTGGTGTTTCACTCGCCGTGCTCTATTATCCGCCTGCTTGAACTAGCCCCTTCTGTGTTGTCTGGTAGAAGCGCGAGAGTCATTTGAGTTGTGGTATGAGATAGTAGAGTTGCTACAGCCCGCGCCTCATCCCATTCACCATATTGAGCTGGGCACCGATCGGGTGACCATAGCTGCTCCCCAAGAGGCCGTGGCCTTGGCCCTAGGGCGCTTGCCATAACCGCTTCCCGTGTTCAGTGATGGGTCAAGTGCTCGGTGGGGTATCTCCGAGGAGGTCGTGAGCATCGTTGAAGTAGAGTCCACTATGCCTGGTGGTGGGCGTGTCCAGATAAACCTTGATGAGTTAGCGACACTAGATGGACAACATCACCAGATGAAAAGGAGGAGGGCACCCGCTTTGGTCCAAAGTCAGACTCCGCCACCATCGCCGTCCGAAGCCCCTCCATTGCTTGAAATTCCTCTCCCACCGTTGCCGACCGAGGAGCCTGCGCCTATCCTACCTTCGCCAGTTCCTGCGAGGGCAGCGCTTGATAAGGGCAAGGCCCCTATTTTCGATGAAGCGGTCTACCTCCCGCCGCCCGAAGTTCCCCCAAGCACCCACTACCTATCGCCCGAGGAAACCATAGTTGGGTACGCCCGCTGGTCGACGGCCATCAACCTTATTTACAAGAGCATCGGGTGGCACGTGTGCACCGGGGTGTTCGACCCAGGGGCTGAGAAGGAGCAGACGGACCTAGACGCGAAGGCTGTATGTAAGCTCGCTAGGGCCTTGGGCTTGTGGAGGTATTATTTTGGTGGGCTTACGCAAGAACTGGCAATCATCCATGAGGTGTGGGAAGGGCTACTGGCACAGTGTGAGCAACTCCAACGGTGTAAGGTGGCTGACGAGGTCGAGCTCACCAGGTTGAGGGAGCTGATCGAGCAGTAAGAGAGGACTCTGGCCGGTGCCTTGATGGACTAAGATATCCTATGTGCCCAAGCCCAGGCTGCTAAGGAATCCCTCTGGGAGGCGACCAGTCGAGCAGAGGCTACCGAGGTTAAGGCTCAGGAGGCGGAGGTGCAGGCCGAGATGCTATGCTCATCGATGCCCTCCGTCAATGAGGAGGTGGTGGAGCGCTTCCTTTCATCCTCGGCCTACCATGATGAATTAAACGTGGCTTCCCTTGAGGTCTATGGCCCTGCTCTGGAAAGGGGCTTCTAGGATGGTTAGATGGCTACCCTCGAGGCCGTAGCCGAGAGTCTTGGGGTGCCGGTGCCTCCCTTGCACCCTCCACTAATGCCGTTCGGCCCTGAGGCCAGTGATGACGAGGAGGAACTTGGCGAGGAGGAATCGGGTGTTAAGGAGCAGTCGGGAGAGTCGAGCACCGGGTGGTGCACAGGTGAGAGACGACATGTCACCTCCTGAGGTTACTGTCGGGGGTGACCAAGGGCCAAGTGACGCTGCTGTCGAGGCGAGTTGTTGATCGCTGCTTGCCAATCCTTCCTTTTTGTCTTTCTCATGTTGTACTTTTCCTCTTGCTAGGGTGGGTGTCCCCTTTCGTTATATACTTTTTTGTTTCAAATGAAGACTTTCTTTTTCTTTACAACTTTTGGAGCCTCTGGCACCTGCCACATATCTTGCTTTTCCTTTTTGCATTAAGATTTTCTAGGGATACAGAGTAGCGCCTCGTGAGTTGTTCTGAGAGGGTGCGATCTTCGGGATCCGCTGCTTCAGTTTCTGTGAGGTCAAAGAGGCGATGAACTGCCTTCTTCCTGGAGACTTCGCTCTTCTTCTATAAATAGCGCCGCTCAATGAACCCTAAGGCCATCTTGGGTTCACTAAGTCGTTGAAAAGAAGCTTAAAAAAATGTCATTGGAGAAGTCTAGGGCCTTGTCCGTTTAAGAGTCTAGCTCCTCCTCCTGCGGGGCTCCGCCTAAACGCCTTTGCTTCCAGAAGGAAGTCTTGCCGGCACCGGAGTTGGTGGTGGGGGAGAGCAGTAGCGACGGTGCCTACAAACTGGTGAATCTTGATGGATGGCAGGAGGCCCTGCAGAAGGTCAAGCACCTCTATTGTAATAAGGGGGTTTTGAGTGTTCTCCCTAACATATTCCATCCCAAGGAGGATGAGTAACTACTTTGTACTCGCCTCTTGCATCCATAAATAAAATTCCCTTTCTCTCACCATCTTTCTTCTATTTTGTGGTGTGTGCTTGCTTTTGAATGGCCCCTTTATTTCTCTAATTTGCACATGAATAGCGAGGTGTTCCCCGCCACTGGTAAGGGAACCAAGGCGCCTTTTGCGTATAAATAGCAGGGCTCTCGCCCTCGTATTTTCCTATCTCCCCTTCCGTTTGTGATGGCTCCAAGTTTTCCCAAGTCTGGATGACTGGGTACTGGGCTGGCTGCGACGCTGCTATGGCCATGGTTTGTTGCAAGAGTTCGGCAGCTTGTACTATGAATGAAAGTGGGGATCTTGTATCCATGTCTGGATTGTATGTGTTTTTTTGCATGTGGTCTTGGTGTGTTGCAAAATTACAAGAGCGAATGAATTTTACCTTTGACGCGCATGCGCATGGGAAGCTAAGGCTATCATTTGCCTTGATCCATTGGTGGGGGAGAGCGTACATCTTCTATGAGATTATTGCTGGCTACCCTTGATAACTTAATCTCTGCCATTATTTCAGAGGGATCCCGAATGCTTGCCTCTTGAGGCTCGTAAGCCACTACATTTTTTGAGGGGGCGGTGCTCGCCTCTTGGGGGCTTGTAAGCAACCATAGTTTCTGAGGGAGCGCGCTCGCCTCTTCGGGGCTCGTAAGCCACTATAGTTTTCGAGGGAGCGATGCTCGCCTCGTAGGTGCTCGGAAGCTACTATAGTTTTCAAGGGATTGATGGTCGTCTCTTGGGGGCTCGTAAGCCACCATAGTTTCTAAAGGAGCGATGCTCGCCTCTTGGGAGCTCATAAGCTACCATAGTTTCTGAGAGAACGGTGCTCACCTCTTGGAGGCTCGTAAGACACCATGTTTGAGCTGCAGCTAGCAACACTTTCTTCAACTGAGGATAAAAAGACTTCTTTTATTGGTAAAAAATTCTGAGGTTTACATAATTCCAAGTTCTGGGTATCTCTCGCCACCCCAACATTGCTAGCTTGTACGGTCCTTTGCTGAGCACTTCCACCACCTTGTATGAACCTTCCCAATTTGGAGCTAGCTTTTACATGGCCGCCTTGGGGTCTGCCATGCTAGCTCATCGTACAACCAGGTCTCCGGGGAGGAAGTGGCGTTGCTTGATGCTAGTATTGTAGTATTGGGCCAGCGTCTGTTGGTAGGCTACGAGTCTCATCTGTGCGTGCTCTCTGTCTTCCTCGAGTAGGTCCAGATTCTCTCATATCATCTGGTTGTTTTTGGCCTCCTCAAAATGCCCAACCCGTAGCAAGGGGTTAGATATTTCGACTGGTATGACGCCTCTGCTCCGTACATTAGGTGGAGGGGGGTTTCGCCCATGACTGCCCTAGCCGTAGTCCGGTGTGCCCATAAGATGCTTGGGATGGAGTCCACCCACGAGTTGCCAGCTTGTTCTAAACAGGTCTTGATGCCATGGAGAAGTGTCCCGTTGCATTCTCCACTAACCCGTTGGCCTAGGGATGGCCCACTGATGTGTAGTGATTCTAGATCCCTAGTTCTGAGTACTTTGAGATTATCTAACCAACACCTTTGTCTCATATTCAATTCCTTTTGGGAGAATAAATATTTCAAGCTCTTGTGGTCAGAGTACACCGTGAATTCTTCTCCATAGAGATAGTGTCTCCAGATCTTCAAAGCAAATACTACCGCGGCCAACTCGAGGTCATGCACCAGATAGTTCTCCTCATGCTTCTTAAGTTATCGTGAAGAGTAAGCAATAACCCTCCCTTATTGCATTAACACAGATCCGATGCCAATACCAAAAACATCGATATATATCTCAAATTTCTCTCCCTCGACGGGCAGTGCTAAGAGTGGGGCAGTTGTCAAATGATCTTTCAAAGCTTGGAAAATTCCTTACAATCCTCATTCCACTCGTAGGGTATCTCCTTGTGGGTCAGCCTAGTAAGAGGAACAACAATCTTGGAGAAATCCTTTATGAAACGTCGATGGTAACCAGCTAGACTAAAGAAACTTCAGATCTCAGTTGCATTTGTTGGCCTTTCCAAATTCTTTACAGTCTCGACCTTCGATGGATCTACAGAAATTCCATTTTCAAAATCACATGCCCTAAGAAAGATGCCTCCTTGAGCCAGAAATCCCATTTGCTAAACTTTGCATAAAGTTGATTCTTCCTCAATATTCCTCAAATGTTTTTCATGATCTTCCTCATTCTTTGAATAAATTAATATATCATCAATAAAGACCACAACAAATTGGTATAGATGAGACCTAAAAATGCTATTCATCAGCTGCATAAAGGCTGCAGGGATATTCGTTAGTCCAAAAGGCATAACAATAAATTCATAATGCCCGTACCTGTTTCAAAATATCATTTTATGAATATCCCCATCCTTGATCCTCAGGTGACATCCTGACCTGAGGTCAATCTTCAAAAAATATTTAGTCCAAGATATTTGATTGAATAATTCATCAATCTATGGCAGTGGATATTTGTTCTTGATAGTGAGGTGGCTCAACCGCCAATAATCAATGCAGAGTCTCATCGATCCATCCTTTTTCTTGACAAAGGGCACGGGCGCTCTCCACGGGGAAGTACTCGGCCTAATAAAGCCCCTTTTCAACAACTCCATCAATTGTTCCTTCAACTCTTTTTCCTCGGCGGGGGACATTCTATATGGTGTCTTAGAGATGGGACCAGCACTAGGGACAAGGTCGATTGTAAATGACACCTCTCGCTCTGGAGGTAAGCTGGGAAAATCTTCCGAAAAGACGTCGGGAGGCTCCCAAACTACGCGGATGTCTTCTAACTTGGATTCTTTAACTTCCGTGGTAGTCACGAATACTATGAAATCCACACACTCCTTTCTCAAGAGCATGCTAGCTCGGAGAGCCAAGATAAGGGGTGACTTGTTTTTATTCTGGAGACTAGTGTAGACTAACTTATGGTAATCTTCGAAAGTTACCCTTCCAACAGTCAACAACCACCGTGTGTGTATTTTCATGTCACAAAACAATATTACGCAAATTATCCCTTTTGTGACATGTGGAAGCTTATGCACTTTTTGGTACTTGGGGTGCTTGACTTTTGGAGTGGATAAATTAAACATGGCGATTTACGTGTGATCATGTTGATGATTACTACTTGACTAAAAAAATGTTGATGATTACTAGATTGTTATAAGCCATTTATGGTGACTGAATGTATGCGACGATAAAAATATGCCGAAGGAGCGGAGTTGCATAACATGATTATAAACTATAGAAAGCAAAGAGACATGCATGCCTCTTCTCTAATAAAAATGGAATTAATAGAAGGCAACAATTTCTTCTTCTTTTATGGGAAAAGGGACATTTTCAATTTTCTATTTCTATTATAGGAGATAGATTTTCTACCCTTCTCCCGCAGAAATAGAAGATGGTTTAGTGGTGTATGTAGACATCTGAGATCTAACCACAGTGCAGCCACATTATCAATGGCTAACTCGATCGTCCGAATAATAAAAGAAGAGGGTTTCATCGCAAATAAGTGATGTGGCCATGATTTAGCAATACTCATCACCTTTTTTAGCTAAGCCAATTAAGATATCCGGAGATTTTTGTATCTGAATATATAGCCGACATTATTCTCTCTTCCAAGGCACTCCTCGGAGTAATGACCTTACGACACGGTTATTATGGATCTCATTAGTAAGATAGACCAATGTCTCCAATTCACAGTATAACAAAGTACGTACGGTAAGAAATAATCTTAAAATCAATGACTAATATATATATATATATATATATATATATATATATATAGCATTTCCCCTCCAAGAATATCGATCGCTGAAGACCATTAATTGTGTGTACTCTTTGTACAAAAGAATTGAAGGAAAAAAAAAAGAGGTCGCTCTCACTTGTCAAATGGGACCCTCAATTGAAGACCACTTAAGGGGCAGACAATGCATGTTACATGGAATGGAAAGGGGCAGAACAACAAACAAAAGCATGTTGAGGGTAGAGTATCATATCTACTCCCTATATATATATAGAGAGAGAGGGAGGTCGACGCCAAGTAGCTAGGCACAGGGAGGGGGGATTTGGGTGCCGCTATATATAGCATTCACGTTCGTACACTAGGCCGTGGGGTGAATTCCGCCCGGATAATCCAAGTGAACGTTGTGGAGATGGACATTTGAGCATGGTATCCCTCTACTACAGTTGAGGATCATAGCGGTGGGAGTGGAGGTCGTACCCCTGATGTTCTTGAATAAAACGTCACTGATCTTGATGCGGGAAGGTACCTACATGCACATATTATATATATATTGATCCCATTCCCATGCGCGGGCAGGCCGATCAAGTTGTCAGTCAAGTATTTAAGTACTGTTCGAATTTATGTACTGCTTGCATGCATGCATGAATCCTGGCAAAATTAAAGTGTACGTCTCTCTCTCTCTCTCTCTCTGAATTTGATTCAAATGGGTACGTACACACTTCATTCATTAATCTATTACTCACCTCATTGGGACAAGAGGCATAAGGGTAGTAGGTTTGGTCGATGATGATGGGATTGGCCACATTGTTCATGACGATGTTCTCAAATGTCATGTTGGAAACCACGGTGCGTCCGGGAGAGTTCGCCCTCGTCTTGATCCGAATCCCGTTAGTGGTTCCTGAGATGGTGCTGTCCCGAACAATCAGCCCACGCACATCCTTCTCGTACGAATACTTACCCAAGCTTCCCACGTTGCATGCATGCATGCGTACGGCCGGAGTTGGGTCAGCAAAAACTAACCATGTAATTAATAATGTAAACCAAAAAAAGTGCTATATATTTGATTGATCGACGGATGTATATGTGCATGTCAAGTAAGAACGATTGGTACGCAGCTAGAAAAGTGATTAACCATGCACCTGATGCCATGTCCTGGCCCACATCGGATGCCACTGATTAGGACCTGCGAGTTACCGTGCCCAATGGAAATGCAGTCGTGCCCCGTCACTATGGATGCCTGTTGGAAGGTCACGTCGGTGCTCTGGTCAACGTGGATCCCGTCCGTGTTGGGGCTGTCAGTAGGTGTCGAGATCTTTATACACCTGCCTTTGAAGTTCCTGCAGCCCACTAGTGCGATGTGGAAGAATTTGCTATTCAATGACGTTATGCCCCTCACGACTGTGTTGGTCATGGACGTGAACTTGATCGACTGAGGACCAAATTAATTATGAAAATAGCTCAGCTCTATCAATTATTCAGCTCTTCTTCATGAAGCTAAATACAAAACGTGCGCACCATATGCACCGATGGCTACAAAGATCGATCAGAGATTTAATTAACCCATCGTGGGAAGAAGTTTACAATTCCAGTTCTTTGGGCAGGTGTTGTGAGGCCAAGCGGCAGATCCCTGGCCATCAAATGTCCCTCCATTCAACTTCAAGCCATCCACCACGCGAAATTCCACCCAAGCATCTCCATACGCACCTAAATTAGTTGTTGCCTTGAGGGTACCCTACATATAGATAATCTGATAGGTTGCCTTTAGGTTTTACCAAAGAATATATGTTAGTGCATGTAAAACTACTACAAACTTGCCTTCAGGTTGATTGTGATGGATGAGGCTTGTTTGCATGGGCCCACGAAGGTGACAGGGCCAATGAGGTAAGCTCCTTGGGGCACCGAAAGCTTAACGTTCCCCACTAAGTTGCATGTTTCTTTCCATGCGGCCGTGAATGCCTGCATGATTAAAAATTTGAGGGGAGCTGGTGATTGCGCTATATATATATATATATATATATATATATATATATATATATATATACACTCATTTTTCTGAAAGTAGAATCTCCACACGTACGACAAGCTAATCTCTCACCATATATATCATTCAACAAAAAAGAAGAACAATATTCGAGTAGAGAAACATGGATATGTCGGCGTCAGTAAATGCAAGAAGCCATGCACACATCACGGCTGCAAATTTACGCTAACCATAGGCATCGTCATTGCGAGCAGCGGCGTCAGTAGATTCGTATAGGAAATTAACCATACACATCATGACTGCAAACAAAATGTTATCAAGCCTTAATGTCTTTTTAAGCCATGTTTGACGTTATTAAAGGGAGTAAAAATTTATCACGGAGAGAGAGAGAGAGAGAGAGAGAGAGAGAGAGAGAGAGAGAGAGAGAGAGAGAGAGAGAGAGAGAGAGAGAGAGAGAGAGAGAGAGAGAGAGAGAGAGAGAGAGTATCATCTAATGAATCTCACAGCAACTTCACATCTTGGCTCTTCCTTCTTGTGAATAGAGCCCGTCATTTTAATTGAAGTAGTACCCTTTAGTCAATCTAACGCCGGCTGTACCAAAGGCAGCAAAGGGGAAAGGGAGAAAATTAAGATCATTAAGGACCAATCACTAACCTTGGTGTCATCTGTCTTCCCATTTCCTGTAGCACCAAAGCTCTTCACGTCAAAGTTACCGTTGGAGCTCCCTTGCCCCTCTCCCTCCACGACGCCAACGTTATGGTGCCACAGTATGGCCACCAACGTCAAGCATGGTAAGATCATCTCGGACCTCATCATCTTTCCTCTTGTTCTTATTGTTAAAATATAGCAAACTAGAAGTACGACTCTAGGTATTCCTTCGTTAAATAATCAAGTCACTAAAAGACAAAGATTGACACAAAGCACAAGAAAGAAAAATGTAGAATGACGGTTCTACTATACAATACGTTGGATCCATCTTACAAGGGAGGGTGGCCTTTATATAATCCCTTACATGCTTAAAATAGAAGGAAAATAAATATAAAATAAATAAACATGGGTCGTAGGAAAGCAAGATCCCTTTTTCACCGTACACACAATTACATGGGAATAATTTACATGCTTAAAATAGAAAGAAAATAAATATAAAATAAATAAACATGGTTGGTAGGAAAGCAAACTTTTGCACCATACACACAATTGCTTGGGAATAGGTCAGCTTCGTATTTCTGCGCGCTTAATGCCGTGGTCGTCAACACTAACTGCCCTCTCTGTCTGTGGACTCTCTTTCTGTACCTCACACCTCTCTCTCTGCTGGGTATTTTTGCACGCTTCTCTCTCCATCCGCCGCCCTGTCCCATGTAAAACCTTAACCTCTGCCTCCGCCGAGCTCCTCGAAGGTGTCTATGTGTGTGTTGTGATCCATGGCTGCCAGCATCTCGATA
This sequence comes from Amorphophallus konjac, assembly GCA_022559845.1. NCBI lineage: Eukaryota > Viridiplantae > Streptophyta > Magnoliopsida > Alismatales > Araceae > Amorphophallus > Amorphophallus konjac. Next base: position 404,035,021 of record CM040123.1, read on the forward strand.
GGGTTAGGGTTTTTGACTATTCCGGGCCGCGCTATGTAGCTCCTTTTTTATTGGGAGATGGCCACCGCCGATCCGTTTGACATACTTGGGGATGATGACAACGACGATCCATCACAGCTTATCACGGCGGCGCAGCAGCCGAAGGTTGCCGCCAAGAAGTCGGCCTCCGGGGTTTCGGCGGCGGCGGCGGGGGGGGGGGAGCTCCTCTCGAAGCCGGTTCCAGCCGCCCAAATTGGTGAGTCCCCTTCTGGAACTGGTACTTCGGGGTTGATTCCGAGGGGGGGAGGGAAGTTGGTGGTCTGTGCTGAGGCATAATGGCTGGACTCCGGTTCTAGCTCTGCCTCGTTGATGGGGACATCAAGGCAAGACCGTTCGCATTTTGTTTGTATTTATGTTCTTTCATATTTGTATGTATACCCTTGTGTTATATAGGTACGCAATTGTAAGTCTTAGTGGGTTTATATGTAAAATTCCCGTAGGCCCAAGCAAGGGGACCCTCACCCCTTTCCCATTGGTCCACCTAGACCATGTGGGGCTGGTCAATTATCCTAGGTGGCCATTTAGAAGGTTGGAATGCCAATTGACCACATGGGAGACAAGTGGTTAAATTTTTCTAAGGTAGGCTACCTACCTTTCAACCCCTTTCATCTAGTCAAGGGGGCGCCCCATTCCACTTGGATTATTTTATTTTGTGTGTGTGTTGATCACACTTAATCCTAGCCATCCATTCCCCATCCCTAGATCCAATGGTGGAGATTGGATTTGAAGAGTAGCATATAAATACTTGTATTTTCCATTTGAAAATTAATGAATGATAGAAAATTTGTTGAATGCCCAAGAGCTTCTTGCGCCCCAACCCTCTCTCCCTCTGGTTTCATTTTCTCCAACCCCCAATTCTAGAGTGGATCCTCTCTATCTCCTCCCCCTCAATCTCTGAGTTCATCTCCGGTGCCGCTGCCGCCATTCGTGCCGCCAACGAGCCGCCGCGACGCCGATTCTGAAGTGCTGCCAAGGTTCTATTTTACAGAATAGAGGTCTACTACGAGAATTCCTTCACTCAACTCCGACATCTTCTTGATCTAAAATTTTCAGGGTTTGTTCCCCACTAGAAACACCATCTCCAAAAAAACTTTCACGCCCAAATTCCTTCTTTTCCTATTTTCCCATTTTCGGTTTTAAACACCTTCCCAGATTTGTCAGGTGTCTGTTCACTGTGACAATCTGCCTGAGCTTCCCATATTCGACCCCTCTTTTGATTTTCCCAGGAACCCCAAATTTTATTGGAGATTTTGTCCATCTTCCTCTAACACCACGAATTTTCTTGATTTTTAGTTTTCCCTCTACATATTTTCTAAAATTCGTCCAAGTTCCAAAATCTATTCTGTCTACTTCAGTCCAGATCCGACCCACCGCCAGTATAAAATTTCTAGAAAATTCAATTCTCCACAAAACTTTTCACAAAAGATATCCTCGATTTTCTATCTTGAATCGCTACAACTTTGCTGAAGAACTCAACTTCAGATTCGAAGGTCTACCTATCAGTCAATGCCAACTCTCAGGAAAGTTCCCTGCTGATCTGAGATTTCGGCCACAGTACAACAGCAGCTTGGAAATTCGGTCAAGGCCAGATCTGGAGCACTCCATTTTTTCTCTCTAGTCCTAGATCGAAGAATTTCAAGTTAGCTTTCCAACAGCGCCATTTTCGTGTCGATCTGACATTGGGGCTGATCGCAGCGTCCGTTCTCGCAGGAGCGCCCGCCTGAAAATAGAACCGGCAGATCCGTGGTTGGTTATTCCGGGGGGTGCCGATCGGAGCTGCCCGGATTCCGGTCGACGTTCCAGCGTGCCGCCAGCCCAGGGAGCACTTCCCGAAAGTGTCCCCACCACAGTGGTGCCATCGGGTCCCATACGGCCCCTCCGGCCAGCACGTGGGCCCCATAGTCACGAGTTCGGGTGCTGCCGAAGCTACACGAGAAGCCGCCCGTCAACCCGAAATTGGTCCTCCCGGGCCCACTTGTGTAGCCCTTTACCTCCCTGCATGGAGTGGACAATGATTCATTGATGTAACCATCGTGTATTATTATTCTGGGAGTACGAGTTCGGCCGGGTCCGTCTTCCCCACGCTGAGAGCATGGAGGTATCGTGTTCGCTCCTACACTTGGCATTTTGCTTTATTTCATATATGCTTGTTTATGCCGCTGCTAGAAAGCATGATAGGGTAATTAGCTCGCTTTATATTTATATCACCGCTGCGGCGAGAGAGAGCGTTACCATCCCGTGACCCAATCCGGGCACAAGAGAGAGCCGACCACCCTAGCTCACTGCCGGTTTCTCAACCGCGCACGTCCGACGCTTCCCTCGTTAAGGGGCAATCACGAGCTCCTCTAGAGTCTTAGGTTCGCATTCCTAATTCGAGTCGTGTCCGTGGTCCGTCCCGCATCAATTTGGTATCAGAGCCAAGTTTGATTCTAGGGTGTCAAAAAAAGTGTCATTTACGTCTAGTCATTAGTCATTGTCTAAGTCATGGTTAGGGTCATCATTGTTTTAAAACAAAAAAAAGTGTCTTTTTGCATTGCATCCCAATAACCCGATATATAAAAAGGTGTTATCCGAACGTTAGGCTACGCCTATCAGGAAGGCCACACACTTGCGTGAGTGATCTTCGGATCGATTAACTCCGCCCCGTACCGAGTCTTGGTGTCTTGTCCTTAGTGTGCATGCATCCCAACCTTGCATAGTCGGTCTAGTGTCTTGTCCAAATGGCCTTGCATATCCATTCTTAGGGATCCATTCCCATATTTTGGAAACTATGGCCAACCCATGCCGACCCGTCCAAGGCGATAGGTCTGTGTCCGAGTACATTTGGGCATATCATACGTATTGGTTGGAATATGGCTTGGGAGAGGAGAGCACCACGGCCGCATTTTAGTTCCGGAGAGTTTTGCGCCTTCACTTCCAGTTGGAATGTCTTATCCACAATGCATTCTCTCTAGCGCAATCCTATACGGTCGCTCTATTGGTCGAACCATTTGAGTCTCACTTTTCTCAGTATGGTAGCTTTCGGCAAGCATCTACCTCCCAGCCGCCTATACCATGGCCTTCATCACTCAAGAGAGCTCCAATGTCATCCCCCTCTATTTCTGAATTTGATTCGGAATCCTCTCATTTGGAACCACCAAGGCCCGAGCCACCTGTGTTTCTAACGGGTACGCTTTTCATAGCCAAGCCGCTTCTTAGTTGGCTCAAGGATGGCTTGGTCCCACCTATCTTCCCACCTATGGACCCCATCTTCCCTTTAGTGCCGGTCAATTCCTTCCATACCACATTTCGATCTAGTCACCATGTTGACACATTGGACGATCTTGTCATGGGATTAGATTCACAATGGAAGTTGACACATCTTTTGGCCCGAGGCTTTGACCAACCCACTAGTCTTAGCCTCACTCATCTAGCCTTAGGGTCTATTACCTCCGAGTGCACCGTGGGTTGTGTCACCACGGAGGTCCTCTTATTCCTCCCCTTACCGGTCGAGCCCGAATTCATACCCTTTTGTCCGAGGGAGGAATCATACTTCTTGCCTACGATCTCCGTCCCACCCGTCACAATGCAAGAAGGTGAGTATCCACACCTTCAAAACTTCTACACGTGGGACCGTGACTTATAAGAACCTACCACAAGAGGTCATACCTTCTTTGATCCCTTTGACCCATTCCTTAGTGGACCCCATGACCTACCTTATATACTTCATTTCTTCAAGGGAATCCACTATCACACTCCTACCCCACGGGCCGGGTCATCTTCACCCACCAAGCCCGTCCATGATATACCAACATCCGGTTCTTTTAGCCCTCTCAAGTCTCCCAAATCCAAAGGGCCGTCCATGCGTGACTGGGTCATACTTGGACGTTTAGGTGTTCCCCATGCCACCCATCTCCGGTTACATAACATGCATGCATGGCACACGTTCGGGTGTCCTGGTCCGCCGTCACCCATGTATGGGTCAGACTAACACTAGGTTTGTCTTGAGTCATGCATGAGTCAGTTTGTTGTTTGTATGGTTTGCATACGTATGTTAGTGTATGGTGAGTCTGCATGTGTCTTGTGCCAGCTTGTTGACGGTCTCTTATGAGTGAGAGGCGAGTGGACTCGCTCGATGAGTATGGGATCGGTTCTCCATCTATACCCGGATCAGTCACCTACAGGGACTCAGCGGTGATTCCTAGTGAGTCTCCAAGCCGCCTCCTCCCATTTTGAGAGTGCCCCACCCGGAGTGTCCACCTTTAGCCCACAGCAGCTTGTGCATATCGAGTATATATGGAATGAGCAGGTGACGGTCACTTGGAGTGGAGCATACCCGCGTTATTTGGCACGGTGACGGATCCGCCGGAGTACTCGAGCATCCATACTCCAACTCGACGGGGTCGAGTTCCTCCCACCCAGGGAGAATTGATGGGGACATCGAGGCAAGACCGTCTGTATTTTATTTGCATTTATGTCCTTTCATATTTGTATGTATACCTTTGTGTTATATGGGTATGCAATTGTAAGTCTTAGTGAGTTTATATGTAAAATTCCCGTAGGCCCAAGCAAGGGGACCCTCACCCCTTTCCCATTGGTCCACCTAGACCATGTGGGGCTGGTCAATTATCCTAGGTGGCCATCTAGAAGGTTGGAATGCCAATTGACCACATGGGAGACAAGTGGTTAAATTTTTCCAAGGTAGGCTACCTACCTTTCAACCCCTTTCATCTAGTCAAGGGGGCGCCCCATTCCACTTGGATTATTTTATTTTTTTTGTGTGTTGATCACACTTAATCCCATCCATCCATTCCCCATCCCCAGATCCAATGGTGGAGATTGGATTTGAAGAGTAGCATATAAATACTTGTATTTTTCATTTGAAAATTAATACATGATAGAAAATTTGTTGAATGCCCAAGAGCTTCTTGCGCCCCAGCCCTCTCTCCCTCTGGTTTCATCTTCTCCAACCCCCAATTCTAGAGTGGATCCTCTCTATATCCTCCCCCTCAATCTCTGAGTTCATCTCCGGTGCCGCCGCCGCCATTCGTGCCGCCAACGAGCCACCGTGACGTCGATTCTAAAGTGCTGCCAAGGTTCTGTTTTACAGAACAAATGTCTACTACGAGAATTCCTGCGCTCAACTCCGACATCTTCTTGATCTGAACTTTTCAGGGTTTGTTCCACACTAGAAACCCCATCTCCACAAAAACTTTCACGCCCAAATTCGTTCTTTTCCTATTTTCTCATTTTCGTTTTTCAACCCCTTCCCAGATCTATCAGCTGTCTATTCACTGTGACAATCCGCCTGAGCTTCCCATATTCGACCCCTCTTTTGATTTTTTCAGGAACTCCCAATTTTATTGGAGATTCTTTCTACTTCCTCTAACACCATGAATTTTTTTGATTTTTGGTTTGCCCTCTACATATTTTCTAAAATTCATCCAAGTTCCAAAATCTGTTCTGTCTGCTTCAGTCCAGATCCGACCCACCGCCAGTATAAAATTTCTAGAAAATTCAATTCTCCACAAAACTTTTCACAAAAGGTATCCCCGATTTCCTCTCTTGAATCTCTACAACATTTCTGAAGAACTCAACTTCAGATTCGGAGGTTTACCTATCAGTCAATGCCAACTCTCAGGAAAGTTCCCTACTGATCTGAGATTTCGGCCACTATACAACAGCAGCTTGGAAATTCGGTCAAGGCCAGATCTAGAGCACTCTATTTTTTCTATCTAGTCCTAGATCAAAGTATTTCAAGTTAGCTTTCCAACGACGCTAGTTTCGTGTCGATCCGACATTGGGGCTGATCGCAGCGTTTGTTCTTGCCGGAGCGCGCGCCTAAAAACATGTTGTGTAGTGGACAACGGATCTAGAGGGGATGGGTGAATCGATCTACCCCTATTTTCGTAATGGAACCCTCTAAATAGCTAGATAGAACAAATTGCAGCGAAATATAACTAGCTAGATGAAGGACACAACGATTTACTTAGCAAGATGATTACTAATATATTGATTCGAACCTAAGCATGCATCTAGAACAAAACAATCACACAAACAAATCACAACACACAATATTTTAAGGTGGTTCGGACTAAATCCCCAGTCCTACGTCCACCCCTCACCAAATCCGGTGAGGCTCCACTAGTGCCATGCACTGAACCGCAAATCGGAAAGACCACTGATTGCCTTCCTACTAACCACCGGTAGGGACGTCAACACCGCAGATCGGACAACTTCCGATTGCCTTCCTACTAACCACTGGTAGGGACAATCTTCAGTTCCAAATGTTTGAATGAAATGGAAAAGAACAAGATATAAAAACACTCAAGCAAGATATGAAATATGTTCAAAGAGAAAAGATCTTGTCTGAGTTTGCTGGAGCTTGAATCTGATGCTTCACTTGACTTGGAGTTGATCTCCTATTGAAGTAGCTTGAAACACTTGGAGATATGATGAAGAACTTCTTCCCGGAGTACTGTTCACAGCTACAGTACTCAAACTCCTCTCCCTTGAACACACCCTAGCAGTCTCCTTTGATCTCCCTTATTAGCCTTTCTTGCTTTTACTCTTCCTTGGAGGTTGCTGGATTGAGATATGAACTTGAATCACCTTGAGTTGATGGAGAGAGTGTTGGATGTAGCTTTGATATTCCTTTTGATCTTCTTGAGTTGATGAAGAGAAAGAATGATGCAGTTTAGATCACCTTTGAAACCCTTGATTGCTTCTTCTTCCTTGGAGGTTGAGATGGCTTCAGATCTAGACTTGAATACCTTAGAATGGATGAAGATCTCCTTCCCGAAACACTGTTCACGGAGGTGCTACAGTGCCTCGAAAATGGCCTCCATTGATCTCCCTTGAAGCCTTGAAGTGTTAGGTCAAGTGTTGGTTTTATAGACTTTGAATGATCCATAGATACCCCCCAGACCAGATCCACAAATCATGGAAGATTAGGTAAGGTTTGATTAAACAAATCCATGGAAAGGGGCTGGCCACGAGGTGGAATTCGAAGTCAAATAAGGCTGCATCGGGGCTGGTGGTCGACCTGTGACTTCTGGCGGTCGACCTCCACTGAGAATCACTGTAGAGGATTAGTCCCTGGAATTTGCGGTCGACCACTACTGGCTAGCAGTCGACCGATAGCTGAAACACATGTAGACTGGCGGATGCTGGCTGGGGCGGTCGACCGCCCCTGTGCTGGCGGTCGACCGCCAGCTGGGTAGAACCATGGCTTGCCCGAGTTGGTCCGTTCTCCACTTCAGCTTAGTCGTTCAACTCCATTAGCAGCCCGTGCATGTTTGTGACTTCATCCTTGTTGGTCTAGAACGTATCAACTCAGTCTTTAACCTTGGATTCTCTTGGCTATACTTCTTTGTGCATTGACCTTGGATGAGTGACTAGCCGAATATGAAATGTCGACTTTTGCTTGTACAAGAGATGAGATTTGCATCCTTGCTTGGGCGCGATCAATGATCTCTCACTTTTGCCATTGCCACTTGATTTCTTTAACATTCATTGACATATCTGTCATGAATAAAAACATCACGTATGTCAATCACATGAGAGTGAAAGATATCAATGACTAATAGTGTTTAGCCATTATCAAAACCAAGAATACCACAGAACTCATATGACTATAGAATGATGTTGAATGACCCAAGTGACCACAGAATGACTCAAATGACCTCAAGGACCCAACATTCTCCCCCTTTTTGATGATGGCAACACTGTGAGTCATTATGTGATATGAATGGCTAAAATGGCACAAGTTATAACAAATGCAATATTTGCAGCTCAAGATTCATGATAGTAATTGCATGGGAATGCAATTATGAATGGCTGGCAGTTATGCAAGCCCCAAGCCCCATCACATACACATATGAGATGCAAAGTGAGCAATGGATTCTCTCCCCTTGGACTCTCCCCGTACACCATTCACACATCCCCCAAAGACAACGCGATAACGCATACCTAACGCGACAAAGGACTCACACAAAGAATTATCCCCCTTTGCCAACAGCAAAAAGGAGTGATAAAGTGAAATATCTGTGAGACCAGATCTGAAAGGAGGGAAGAGTAAGCCATTATATGCAAACTTGAAACAGACCGTTAGCAACATATATGGTTCAAAGCTAATGAAATCTGAATTCATCAACAGAGTTTGAAAAGTATCTACATTCAAGATTTAATAGAAATGAACCAAAAATGCATATCATGGCAGTGTTTAACCTTCCCTTGTCTTATATATTAATATTCAATAACTACAAAGGGAATAACACAAAAACTAGTATTGAGGCTAAACAATCATGACTAGAGCATGGAATTGTATGATTGTAGCATATTTTGATTTTCAATATCTTTAGTATTTGAAGGCACATGACTCATATTGTACGAGCAATCAAGTCTAGTACATGCCTCCTAGCCGTAAGAATACACGTTGTTTAGACGCCAATATTCCTAGTTATTTGGCAAGATTGACGGTTATGCTTCAGAATGAACAGAGATAGCAAAGTCACGTCATGACATATCCGATCTCATTTCTTTGATGAGAAGATATGTTTCTCAGTAATTATGCCATTGCTCTGCCTAGAGTCCAAATGTAATTAAGACAAAGATAACAGAGATACATCATGACATATCATTCGTCACTTGATTTTATGACGTGACATATTTCTCCGTGCAACAATATCATTGCTCTGCAAATTGATTTTCAAGAATTCCAGCCCATCAAGATGTTTAGAAACAATACTAAGCTCTAGAGTATCACCAAAGATTGTCATGAAGTTTGAATTTTCAGATATCAGGATAGTCATTCAAAGCATAATATGTAACCTCTAATTAAGGTCTATTAAAACTACAGATCATAGATGAGTTCAAACAAGATATATCAGAACTATAAGGAAATCATTAAATCTGAACCATTTTCATTGAATGGACAATCATTAGGGCATATAATAGAATGCTCTTACACCATATGTTCGTCAGTCTCATGATCTCATATTCAGACTGTAAGCCAAGAAGTACAGATTGCAATAGGTTAAGAGAATCAACAAAACTCCCCCTAAGGATATGCAGTGAATGCACAAAGGAGTGATGTTTGCAATTGAGTGGAATGACGAATGGCAAGGAGAGGTTGACCTAGTCACTCATGAAGTTGGCAGACATGAAATGCATGACCCAACACATGATTGTACACTTATTAAATGCCACAGAATGAAGATGAAACATATGCATGAATGCTGCAAAAGGACAACTCCCCCTTACTATATGGCCTATATGCAACATTGACACATGGTACTTGGTGGAGGTGAAACTTCACACATATTGAGTGCTTCAAGGCAAGCATAACCTGCCCTTCCATACATCAACATTTGATATACCATGGCCATGCGAGAATGATGCTACACAAACCATACAATGCATTATGAACATGAACTCAATTCATTATTATGCATCTACATGCAATGCGACACATATGCAAAATGACATATTGACATATCAACAATGCATCGAACACCAATCTGCACAAACACACACGAAAGTGAACAAGATCATCATTTCAATTTTTAGTGGCCTGAGGTCGGCAAAGACCAAGTTCCTTTCTAAGTGTAGAAAACCTATCATTACATAAGGGCTTGGTGAAAATATCAGCAATTTGATTTAAAGTATCAATAAAATGCAGTTTAAAATTTTTCTTACTGACCTCGTCTCTAGTGAAGTGATACATAATCTCAATATGCTTAGTCCTAGAGTGCTGGATCGGATTTTTTGCAAGGTTGATAGCACTAGTGTTATCACACAGAATCGGGACACAACCAAGATCCACTAAGTAGTCTTGGAGTTGGTGTTTAATCCATAACACTTGGGTGCCACAGCTCCCCGCAGCAACATATTCTGGCTCCACGGTTGAGAGGACAACCGAGTGTTGTTTCTTGGAGGCCCAAGAAACTAAACACCCGCCTAGAAACTGGCAATAGCCACTAGTACTCTTACGATCCAGCTTGCATCCAGCGTAATCCGCATCAGAATAAGATATAAGAGATAAATCACATGATGACAGATACCACAATCCCAAATCTTGAGTGCCGGTAAGATATCGAAGGATACGTTTGACGGCAGTCAAATGGGATTCTCTAGGACTAGCTTGAAATCTAGCACAAAGACATACACTAAACTGGATATCTGGTCGGGATGCAGTCAAATAAAGCAAAGAGCCAATCATAGCTCTATATGTCTTTGCATCCACTAATTTGCCATTTTCATCCGAATCTAGTGATGTTGTGGTGCTCATAGGAGTTGCAATGATTTTGTTGTTTGCCATGTCAAATCTTTTCAGCAGCTCCTTGATGTATTTGGATTGATTTATGAAGCACTCATCTTCTCCTTGGTTGACTTGCAAACCGAGAAAGAATTGAAGTTCTCCCATTAGCCTCATCTCAAATTCTCTAGTCATGAGATTAGTAAATTCCTCACACATTTCAGATTTTGTAGAACCAAACACAATGTCATCAACATAAATTTGAACAATCAAGATGTTCTTACCTTGAGTCTTGGTGAAAAGTGTTTGATCTACCTTACCTCGTGTGTACCCTTTTTCAATGAGGAACGAGCTTAGTCTCTCATACCAAGCTCTTGGTGCTTACTTAAGTCCATAAAGCGCCATGTCTAGCTTGTATATAAAATCTGCATTGTTAGAGTTCTCAAAGCCAGAGGGCTACTCAACATAGACCATTCAAGAAAGCACTTTTGACATCCATTTAATAAAGCTTTATTCTAAGGGAGCATGCAAAGGCAAGTAAAATTCTGATGGCTTCGAGTCTAGCAACTGGGGCGTAAGATTCATCAAAGTCTACCCCAAACTCTTGATTATACCCTTGAGCCACCAATCTAGATTTGTTTCTTATTATCTTGCCATTCTCACTTAGTTTGTTCCTAAAAACCTATTTAGTGCCTATGACAGATTGTGATGATGGTCTGGGAACAAGATGCTAAACTTTATTTCTCTCAAACTGGTTTAACTCTTCTTGCATGGAATTTATCCAGTTTTCATCTTTTAATGCTTCATCAATATTTTTGGGTTCATGCTGCGAGACAAGAGCAAGTTGATCTAATTCTTCCATAATTTTAAAATGTGACCTTGTTCTAGGTGGGTCATTCAAGCTGCCAAAGACATTCTCCAAGGGATGATCCTTAAGAATTCTAATATTTGTAGCATCATTAACTTCTATTGGAGCTTGATTCCTTGCACTGCTTAATTCAGCTCGGTCACCATCTTCTTTTATTTCTTCTTGTGGAGGATCACTCTTGTCCTTTATGCTTAGGAATTCCCCATCTTCATCGTTTTTTATGCAAGAGTTATCATTGTTAGAATCATGATATTCATCAAAGGAAACATGGGATGATTCTTCCATAGTTTGACTCTTAATGTTATAAATTCTATAAGCCCTAGATCTATCAGAATATCCAAGAAATATACCTTCATCGCTCTTGGGCTCGAATTTATCTAAATCTCTTTTGTCATTATTGTGGATGAAGCATTTTGATCCAAACACTTTCATATGTGTGAGAGAGGGCTTTTTACCTTTCAGCAACTCATAAGGAGTCTTTTTGGTGTGTAGCCTTACCATAGAGCAGTTGATAATGTAACATGCCAAGTTTACCGCTTCAGCCCAAAACCTCCTTGAAAGTTGCCGTTCAGCAAGCATGGTTCTTGCCATCTCTACAAGTGTTCGATTTCTCCTTTCAACTACACCATTTTGCTTTGGCATTCTTGGTGAAGAGAATCGGTGTGAAATGCCTTCAGCCTTGCAAAGGTTATAGAAGTCAGCATTTTCAAATTCACCATCATGATCAGATTAAATATTGGAAATTTTAAACTCACCATCATGCTTTATCTTCATGTAGAGTGCCTGAAACTCATCAAAAGCATCATTTTTGTGTGTGAGAAAGAAAACCCATGTGAACCTAGAAAAGTCATCCACCAAGACATATCCATATTTTTTACCACTTAAGCTAGCAGTTCTGGTTGGGCCAAATAGGTCCATATGAATTAGCTCGAGTGGTTTGTATGATGTATTTTTAGATCTTCCCTTGAATGATTTTTCTAGTTTGTTTACCTAGGGCACATGCATCACACAATTTGTTTTCTTGTTTAAAAGATAGTTCAGGCAGACCGTTCACCATTGAACGCTTCAAGAGTTTATGCAAGACATTGTAGCTAGCATGTCTTAGTCTACGATGCCATAACCAAGCAATTTCAGATTTTGGTGCAGTAAGACAAAGGTTTAAATAAGTATGATCATCTAAGTTAATCATGTAAACATTATTGACTCTCTTACTAGAAAATTTTACCTTGTCAGATTTTGGTTCAAGAATTCTGCATTCATGAGAGTCAAACAACACTTTGTGACCTTTATCACACAATTAACTTATACTCAGCAGATTGTATTTCAAATCTTCAACTAGCAACACGTTACAAATGGAGTTGGAGAGATTCTTACCTACATTACCTGTTCCAATGATTTTTCCCTTGTTGTTCCCTCCAAATGTAACGTATCCTCCTTCCTTTTCCTCCAAGAGATAAAATTTTGATTTGTCTCCAGTCATGTGTCTTGAACAGCCGCTATCAAGGTACCACCCGTTATGCATGGCTGCAAGACATTCCTGCATAAGCAATTAAGCAATGGTGTTTGGAACCCAACCAAATTTGGGTCCCTTCAAACTTTTCAAAATTTCAAAACATGAAACCATTTTTTTGGAATCCAAACCTTTCTAACATTCATGTTTTGTTTGCTTAGAGCAGCGATTTGGTTTTTCTTTTCAACATTGACATTCATTTTCTGTTTGGAGGCTCTTGGTTGGGATTTGTGAAAGTTTGATGAAGTTGGCTTCTTAACCCATTGTGGCCATTGGTTGTTCTTAGGTTGAAAATAATTGTTTTGCCACCTATGGGATTGATGAACATAGAAATCACAATTTCTCCATAAGTATGGTGGTGTTGGCCTATATGAATGGGCAATCCAGTTGTGGTGAAATCTGGAAGGTTGAGCATGTAATGGCCAAGGAAGTGTTGACCTATGCTGCGGGGAAGGTCGACCTTTCTTAGGTTTTTGGACATACTTTTTGGGAATTTCAGTTACTGTCTCTTCAATCTTTTCTTTTCCTTTGGATGTTATTTTTGAGGTTGAAGCATTAGAAGAGGAAACAAATGTGACTGTTTTTAACCCAATTGGCCTTTTGTTTGTAGGTTCAAAACCTAGCCCTTCCTTGTTGAAGTTCATTCTAGTACCTAGCAATGCATCTAGGTTTTCTCTTCCACCCATAAATTTTTCTAAAGATTGTTGTTTATCCTTCAACTCTTTTTGTAGGTTTTCGATATTTTGAAGAAGTTGAATGTTAACTTGTTTGACAGCTTCATACTTTTCATTGCTCAATTTACTATCTTTTTCATAGCTTTGCATTTTGAGCTTCATGTTATCAATCTCATTTCTCAAATCCTCATTTTTAATTTTCAAGTCAGCCATTACTTTTCTTCCTTCCTCCAAATCCTCAATCATTTTCTTAAGATCTTCAATTTCAGTCTCAAGTAGAGCATTCTTATCATTCATATTATGATCATGCACAAATGAGTTAATTTTCTTTTTCAATGATTTATTCTCCTTTTTGTACATTTCATATTTTTCCATGAGTTGTATATATGCTTCCTCCCAATCATCAATTGTATAATCTTCAAATGGAGAATTTACCTCAATTTCTTCATCACCTTTGGCCATAAGGCAGAAATCTTCTTTTTCTTTGTCCGAGGAGCTAGTTCCGTCATCACTTTCCTCTTCATCACTCCATGTGGACACCATGGCCTTGTTCTTCTTCTTGCCCTTCCATTTGTCAGCTTTTCTGAATCTGTCGGGACAATCATTCTTGAAATGCCCTGGTTTGTTGCAAGAATAACAAATGATTTTGTCAGATTTCTTAGAGTTTTCAAAATTAGATTTGAAACCATTTCTTACCTTTGACCTTCCTCTCATGAAGCTCTTACCTTCCTTTCGTAGGAATTTTTTGAACTTACGTGTGAGCATGGCTACGTCATCCTCATCTCGCTCACTTCCTGAATCCTCACCTTCATCAGAAGAGTCTTGATGGCTGGGTCCTGCTTTAAGAGCAAGGGACTTCTTCTTAGGTGCCTCAGCCTCTTTGTTCTTGAGGTTGATCTCATAGGTCATCAATGACCCAATGAGTTCATCTACCTTGGTAGTTGCGAGATCTCTTGATTCTTCAACCACGGTAGCCTTTGTGTGCCATGCTGGAGTTAACGATCTGAGAATTTTCCTTACAATTTCTTGCTCTAAATATTTCTTTCCCAAATCAGTTAAACTATTAGTAAGCACAATCAATCGAGCATACATATCTTGAATTGACTCATCAGGCTTCATGCGGAACATTTCATATTCAGAAACTAAAATGTTGGCTTTTGTTTCTCGTACCTGAGAGGTTCCTTCGTAGATTACCTCTAACTTATCCCACATTAATTTTACAGATGTGCAGGTGGCCACTCTTGAGAATTCTACTGGATGGAGTGAGCATTGCATGATGTGTTTAGCATTCCAGTTAACAGTGGATTGCCTTATCTATTCTTTGGTCCACAAGTCCTCATTATCCGTAAGCTCATACGGACCTTTGCTTATCACTCGCCAAAGTTCGTAGTCTTGGGCGCGAATGAACACCTGCATATGATGTTTCTAATAAGGATAGTTAGTTCCAGTAAAATAAGGAGGCCTATTCATAGAATGTCCTTCGGGTAGAAAACCCTTGGACGCTAATCCACCATTTCCCTCAAGGTCGTTGGACCCCATAATGAGAGATTAGGCTCCGATACTACTTATTGTGTAGTGGACAGCAGATCTAGAGGGGAGGGGTGAATAGATCTGCCCCTCTTTTCGTAATGGAACCATCTAAATAGCTAGATAGAATAAATTGCAGCGGAATATAACTAGCTAGATGAAGGACACAATGATTTACTTAGCAAGATGATTACTAATATATGGATTCGAACCTAAGCATGCATCTAGAACAAAACAATCACACAAACAAACCAAAACACACAATATTTTAAGGTGGTTTGGACTGAATCCCCAGTCCTACATCCACCCCTCACCAAATCCGGTGAGGCTCCACTAGTGCCACGCACTAAACCGCAAATCGGAAAGACCACTAATTGCCTTCCTACTAACCACCGGTAGGGACGTCAACACCGCAGATCGGACAACTTCCGATTGCCTTCCTACTAACCACCGGTAGGGACGATCTTCAGTTCCAAATGTTTGAATGAAATGGAAAAGAACAAGATATGAAAACACTCAAGCAAGATATGCAATATGTTCAAAGAGAAAAGATCTTGTCTGAGTTTGCTGGAGCTTGAATCTGATGCTTCACTTGACTTGGAGTTGATCTCCTCTTAAAGTAGCTTGAAACACTTGGAGATATGATGAAGAACTTCTTCCCGGAGTACTGTTCACAGCTACAGTACTCAAACTCCTCTCCCTTGAACACACCCTAGTAGCCTCCTTTGATCTCCCTTATTAGCCTTTCTTGCTTTTACTCTTCCTTAGAGGTTACTGGATTGAGATATGAACTTGAATCACCTTGAGTTGATGGAGAGAGTGTTGGATGTAGCTTTGATCTTCCTTTTGATCTTCTTGAGTTGATGAAGAGGAAGAAGGATGCAGTTTAGATCACCTTTGAAACCCTTGATTGCTTCTTCTTCCTTGGAGGTTGAGATGGCTTCAGATCTGGACTTGAATACCTTGGAATGGATGAAGATCTCCTTCCCGAAACATTGTTCACAGAGGTGCTATAGTGCCTCGAAAATGGCCTCCCTTGATCTCCCTTGAAGCCTTGAAGTTTTAGGGTTTCTAACCCCTCAAGTGTTGATTTTATAGACTTTGAATGGTCCATAGATACCCCCCAGACCAGATCCACAAATCATGGAAGATTAGGTAAGGTTTGATTAAACAAATCCATGGAAAGGGGCTGGCCACGACGTGGAATTCGAAGTTAAACAAGGCTGTATCGGGGCTGGCGGTCGACCTGTGACTTCTGGCGGTCGATCTCCACTGAGAATCGCTGTAGAGGATTAGTCCCTGGAATTTCCGGTCGACCGCTATTGGCGGGCGTTCGACCGCTAGCTGAAACACATGTAGACTGGCGGATGCTGGCTGGGGCGGTCGACCGCCCCTGTGCTGGCGGTCGACCGCCAGCTGGGCAGAACCCGGGCTTGCCCGAGTCGGTCAGTTCTCCGCTTCAGCTTAGTCGTTCAACTCCATTAGTAGCCCATGCATGTTTGTGACTTCATCCTTGTTGGTCTAGAACGTATCAACTCAGTCTTTAACCTTAGATTCTCTTGGCTATACTTCTTTGTGCATTGACCTTGGATGAGTGACTAGCCGAATATGAAATGTCGACTTTTGCTTGTACAAGAGATGAGATTTGCATCCTTGCTTGGGCACGATCAATGAGCTCTCACTTTTGCCATTGCCACTTGATTCCTTTTACATTCATTGGCATATCTGTCATGAATAAAAATATCACGTATGTCAATCACATGAGAGTGGAAGATATCAATGACTAATAGTGTTTAGCCATTATCAAAACCGAGAATACCACAGAACTCATATGACTATAGAATGATGTCGAATGACCCAAGTGACCACAGAATGACTCAAATGACCTCAGGGACACAACAAAACAGAACCGGCTGATCCATGGCCGATTATTCCGGCGGGTGCCGATCGGAGCCGCCCGGCTTCCGATCGACGTTCCGGCATGCCGCCAGCCCAGGGAGCGCTTCCCCAAGCATCCCCACCACAGTGGTGCCACCGGGTCCCACACGGCCCCTCCGGCCAGCACATGGGCCCCATAGTCACGAGTTCGGGTGCTGCCGAAGCTACGCGAGAAGCCGCCCGTCAACCTGAAATTGGTCCTCTCGGACCCACTTGTGTAGCCCTTTACCTCCCTGCGTGGAGTGGACAGTGATTCATTGCTGTAACCATCGTGTATTATTGTTCCGGGAGTACGAGTTCTACCGGGTCCGTCTTCCCCACGCCGAGAGCGTGGAGGTATCGTGTTCGCTCCTACACTTGGCATTTTGCTTTATTTCATATATGCTTGTTTATGCCGCTGCTAGAAAGCATGATAGGGTAATTAGCTCATTTTATATTTATATCACCGCTGCTGCGAGAGAGAGCGTTACCGTCCCATGACCCGATCCGGGCACAAGAGAGAGCCGACCACCCTAGCTCACTGTCGATTTCTCAACTGCGTACGTCCGACGCTTCCCTCGTTAAGGGGCAATCACGAGCTCGTCTAGAGTCTTAGGTTCGCATTCCTAATTCGAGTCATGTCCGTGGTCCGTCCTGCATCACTCGTGTTATGTTATTTTGTGATTTCTCTAGATTTTTGTTGATCCCTCTGTGACTTTGATGGCTTGTGTAGATGAAAGGGGGGAAGCTTATTTAACTTGCTGTGTGTTCTTTCATCTTGTGGTTTATCTGGTTTTTTTGGCTCTTTTTGATTTGAATCTTTTTTTGGTCACGTCATAACGAAGTTGAAATCCTTTTAGGATATGCTTGCACTAGGTACAGTTAGCTACTTATCATTTGAAAGAGGCTATCTGTAGATTTTTATTAGTATTTTAATTCATTTTCCTTCTCTTTTCCTTGCAGTGAGGGATGCTAGGAGCGCCATGGCACGAGTACGAGGTGGTGGCCGAGGTTGACCAGGGCGCAGTAGGGGCCGTGGCGGTGCCCCCGGTTGGAACAGAGAATATGTTAATGGAAATGTGAATGGGTTCTCGGGAACATATGGTGGCGGCACTGGAGCTGAAGGGAGGAAGGTGACATGGAGATGATCCTAGAGAGGGAGTGTGCATCCTATGGAGGGCCACGCCAGGCTTACTGTGGCGGCCGCCGGGAATGGAGAGGTTGGAGAGGATTCTGAAAGGCCGCCAAGGAGGTTGTTTAAATGCTGTAGTGCCAGGGGACGTGGGCATGAGCTCAAGCGCATGAGTTTTGTACGTGGAAATTGGGGTACCCCAAATGAAGATGTGCTTGCAAAGTTGAGTTCCCCCCTTCATTGTCATATGTTGTTTCTCATTATATTTTGTTCAGAGAGTTACGATTGCTGTTAATTTTTGTTGTGGTGTAGGGAAACTGAGGAAATTGTGAACCCTGAAGGGAAGTCCTTGACTAGTGAGAAGCAACCTGACGTGGAAGATGTGCCATCATCTGAGGCAAGCAAAGAAAACAACGGCGGTGCTCCCAACGAGAATGAAGAGAGAGAACCAGAAGATAAGGTAATCTTCAAACAGGTTGAGAACATTGTTCTCTGATATCAAGGATTCTTGGGCAAAGGTTAATAGTAATGTACTTGTGCATCCATGTGACTTGTGAGTGATGGCTTTATATACTATTTTTTAAATTGGATTTTGCCATACAGTCACCAATGCAGAGAGCATTGATCCATTTGTCTTTATTATTTTGTTTCACATGTGAATCCGGATGCAATTTTTTTTCCCTTTGGTCCAGTTAAATAAGTTCAGTCTTTTGAATGATGCAAAATTAACGTAAAACTGCCTGTCGATTATAAATTTGAAGGCCATGAAGTATGTTTTCACATATTGGTTGATTTATGTTTGTAAGTTTTTTTTGAAGGAAGTAATAATGTTTAATTACACTCAGTCAGTTCTCTTTTTGCATCTGTCATATGTTACTATAGTTGGTGAACTTGCTAGTTTACGGTAGCCTCACATATCTACTAATAAAAGTTTTCATGGCTTGTTTTGCAACACTGGTGTAAGATTTGTTATGATCGATGCCAATCTAATTATAAATGTCTTGGTGGGGAATTTGAAACCCTTCATTCATCTATCATCTCACCCTTGAAATTTATTTCTTGCATGATTCAGAATATTGTGACTGCAAGGTTTGGCTGGTAAATTGCCTAAACCAAGTTGCTCTAGTGAGTGCCATGTCAAATCGATATGGTTTAGTTCCTCAAAAAGTTTTCTAAGTTGTGTTTGCTATAAATATAGCTATTCTACCCACATCCAACCTTTGAACAAAAATGTAGTTAAGGTCCTAATTACTGTTGTTACTCAAAATCCATCAGTGAAGAAAGAAAATTTTCTTTCACGTGGGGTCTCGATCACATCTGACCACATCCGGATCCTAGTGCATAGTTGTGACTGTTCTTTCTGCAGCATCTCTAGTTTGGTACAAATAAAATACATTCTTTGCTATCTCTTTTTGGCACAAATTATTTTCTTGTCTCAGTGCATTTTTTTTGCACGTGGAGATACACTTGAAAGAACAATATGAAAGAATTTCGATGAAAATTATATACAACTCCTTTTTTGTGACCGTAGATGTTATTGAATAATTGATTTCATTTGTATTCTGGCTATCCTGTTGTAGTATATTTTATTCTACAAAATTGATGGCCTGTGATTTTGTGTAATTTATAATTGTGTATCCTTTTGAAATATAAGATATCATGAAGACTACATCGATTTGGTAACAGAATAGAATAAACTGGTTAGGATAAGGGCGGGTAAGATATCAATGGGTTTGGATTGTTTGACTTTGATAAACTGTCTCTTATCTTAGCCTGGGTTAAGAGAATAAGGAGATCTTATTCAAGTCAGTTTGATAACCGGTTGGAATTAGAAGTGGAATAATATTTTACATACCTATTTTGCCCTCTCTTTTTGATACCTATTTTACGTACCTAAAAACATATCCATATATTTTTCAAAATCTTTCCTTTGTAACACTCATAAAAGCGCACACCTATTGCCACTTTCTTCTTGGTTCTTTGATTCTCACAATAATACTGCTCCAATAAACCAGCCACCGCCTCGTGGATCGAATAGATTAGTATTGAAGAATCGACTTTTGCCTTACGTGAGCCGAGCCAGATTTACCCTCCTCACTAGCCCCCCACTCTCAGATACCAAGCACTTTTTAGGATCTGAGAGATGAGTTTGAGGAGGTACATTAGGAGATTACTGTAAGGATGGTCTCCTCATATGACTTGCTTGGCACGCAAAGTGCAGCTGGCGGTGACAGATGCCACTCTTGTAATCATGATGCGAGCCTTTTTATCTAGGAGCGCAGGCTTCGAACGGGCACTTGAGCCTGGCGGCCATACCTTGATGGCGACTAGCACCTTTTCACCTGCCTTGGGGCTTCGAAGTGGCCATTCTGTCTCGAGAGACTATAAGAGCCGCTATAGCATTTTCCTTAGAACTCCATCTGCCCTTCCATCATCTGCCACGCTTGTTGTTTGCTTCTCCTCCTTTTGCTTGGTGAGGGCCTTCTTCCTCCTTCTATTCTCTGGGGTCATGGCACCTCACAGAAGGGTTCGCCATGTAGGGTCTAGCTCTTCTACCGAGGAGGTGGGAGTCGGCCGTGGGGGAGTTCCAAGTACTTCGGGCACCGGTCCACTTTGTCCCCATTCTCCCCCTTTTATTGCTTATAGGGTTATCCATGGCCTCCGACAGGCCTTCAAGATCCCTTCAGACATTGATATCATCTTTCCCACTGTTGACAAAGATCTTTAGAGTCGTCTATCTGGTGGTATCATGGTCCCCATTGAGTCCTTCAGGGTAGGTTTCCGCCTTCCTATCCACCCCTTCTTCGAGTCCATCTTGGAGCATTACGATTTGTATCCCGGGAACCTATCTCCTAATTCCTGGCATATCTTGTGCAGCTTCATTTATGTTTGCTGCCAAGCCTCAATCGACCCCACATACTTCCTTTTCTGGCATTTTTACCGCGTCCAGAGTTGTTCTATTGATCCATCTTCTTTTCACTTTAAGGCCTGGAAGGACTTGGTCCTAGTCCAAGTTACTCCCGCGGTGTCTAATATCAAGCACTGGTCTGAGCACTTTGTTTTCATTACCAAGTTCGGGGGTAGTAACCTTTCGAGCGATTAGAGCTTTGTTCGGGGTTCTATCCCCTTAGGGCAGACAGCTGGCCTTCCGCTAATGCGCAGGAATCGAGGGCAATCAATTCTCTCCTTCTCTACCCACTTCTTGATGCCGACATCATGCTAACCCCAGCGATGCTTTGGAAGCTAGGGTTGAGCCCCCAATTACCCTAGGGTAATGCCTTCGCCATTTCACTCACCGTGCTCTATTATCCGCCTACTTGAACTAACCCCTTCTGTGTTGTCTGGTAGAAGCGCGAGAGTCATTTGAGTTGTAGTATGAGATAGTAGAGTTGCTACAGCTCGCGCCTCACCCCATTGACCATATTGAGCGGGGAACTGATCGGGTGACCGTCGCTGCTCCCCAAGAGGCCGTGGCCTTGGCCCTGGGGCGCTTGCCATATCCACTTCCCGTGTTCAGTGATGGGTCAAGTGCTCGGTGGGGTATCTCCGAGGAGGTCGCGAGCATTGTTGAAGTAAAGTCCACTATGCCTGGTGGTGGGCGTGTTCAGATAAACCTGGATGAGTTAGCGACACTGGATAGCCAACCTCGCCAGAGGTAAAGGAGGAGGGCACCCGCTCCGGTCCAAAGTCAGACTCCGCCACCATCGCCGTCGGAAGCCCCTCCCTTGCTTGAAATTCCTCGCCCACTGTTGCCGACCGAGGAGCCTGCGCCTATCCTGCCTTCGCTAGTTCCTACGAGGGCAGCGCCTGATAAGGGCAAGGCCCCTATTTTCGATGAAGCGGTCTACCTCCCGCCGCCCGAAGTTCCCCCAAGCACCCACTACCTGTCGCCCGAGGAAACCGTAGTTGGGTACGCGCGCTGGTTGACAGTCGTCAACCTTATTGACAAGAGCATCGGGTGGCACAAGTGCACCGTGGTGTTTGACCCCGGGGCTGAGAAGGAGCTGACAGACCTAGTCGCAAAGGCCGTATGTAAGCTCGCTAGGGCCTTGGGCTTGTGGAGGTATTATTTTGGTGGGCTTACGCAAGAACTGGCAGTCAGCCATGAGGTGTGGGAAGGGCTGTTGGCACAGTGTGAGCAACTCCAGTGACGTAAGGCGGCTGACGAGGTCGAGCTCACCAGGTTGGGGGAGCTGATCGAGCACTAGGAGAGGACTCTGGCGGGTGCCTTGATGGACTAAGATATCCTATGTGCCCAACCCCAGGCTGCTAAGGAATCCCTCTGGGAGGCGACCAGTCAAGCAGAGGCTACCGAGGTTAAGGCTCAGGAGGCGGAGGCGGAGGCGCAGGCCGAGATGCTATGCTCATCGATGCCCTCCGTCGACGAGGAGGTGGTGGAGCGCTTCCTTTCATCCTCGGCCTACCATGATGAATTAAACGTGGCTTCCCTTGAGGTCTATGGCCCTGCTCTGGACAGGGGCTTCTAGGAAGGTTAGATGGCTGCCCTTGAGGCTGCAGCCGAGAGTCTGGGTGTGCCAATGCCTCCCTTGCACCCTCCACTGATGTCGTTCAGCCCTGAGGCCAGTGATAACGAGGAGGAACTTGGCGAGGAGGAATCGGGTGTTAAGGAGCAGTCGGGAGAGTTGAGAACCGGGTGGTGCACAGGTGAGAGATGACATGTCGCCTCCTGAGGTTGCTGTCATGGGTGACCAAGGGCCAAGTGACGCTGATGTCGAGGCGAGTTGTTGATCACTGCTTGCCAATCCTTCCTTTTTCCCTTTTTGTCTTTCTCGTGTTGTACTTTTCCTCTTGCTGGGGTGGGCGTCCCCTTTCCTTGTATACTTTTTTGTTTCAAATGAAGACTTTCTTTTTCTTTGCAACTTTTGGAGCCTCTGGCACCTGCCACATATCTTGCTTTCCCTTTTTGCATTAAGATTTTTTGGGGATACATAGTAGTGCCTTGTGAGTTGTTTTGAGAGGGTGCGATCTTCGGGATCCGCTGCTTCAATTTCTGTGAGGTCAAAGAGGCGATGAACTACCTTCTTCCTAGAGACTTTGCTCTTCTTCTATAAATAGTGCCCCTCGATGAACCCTAAGGCCATCTTGGGTTCACTAAGTCGTTGAGAAGAAGCTTAACAAAATGTCATCGGAGAAGTCTGGGGCCTTGTCTGTTTAAGAGTCTAGCTCCTCCTCCCGCGGGGCTCCACCTAAATGCCTTTGCTTCCGGAAGGAAGTCTTGTCGGCACCGGAGTTGGTGGTGGGGGAGAGCAGTAGCTACGACACCTATAAATGGGTGAATCTTGATGGATGGCAGGAGGCCCTGCAGAAGGTCAAGCGCCTCTACAGTAATAAGGGGGTTTTGAGTGTTCTCCCTAACAGATTCCATCCCAAGGAGGATGAGTAACTACTTTGTACTCACCTCTTGCATCCATAAATAAAATTCCCTTTCTCTCACCATCTTTCTTCTATTTTGCGATGTGTGCTTGCTTTTGAATGGCCCCTTTCTTTCTCTGATTTGTGCATGAATAGCGAGGTGTTCCCCGCCACTGGTAAGGGAACCAAGGCGCCTTTTGCATATAAATAGTAGGGCTCTTGCCCGCGTCTTTTCCTATCTCCCCTTCCCTTTGTGATGGCTCCAAGTTTCCCCAAGTCTGGATGACCGGGTACTGGGCTGGCTGCGACGCTGCTATGGCCATGGTTTGTGCCAAGAGTTTGGCAGCTTGTACTATGAATGAAAGTGGGGATCTTGTATCCTTGTCTGGATTGTATGTGTTTTTTTTCATGTGGTCTTGGTGTGTAGCAAAATTACAAGAGTGAATGAATTTTACCTTTGACGCGCATGCGCATGGGAAGCTAAGGCTCTCGTTTGCCTTGATCCATTGGTGGGGAAGAGCGTATGTCTTCTATGAGATTATTACTGGCTACCCTTGATAACTTGATCTCTGCCATTATTTCAGAGGGAGCACGAATGCTCGCCTCTTGAGGCTCGTAAGCCACTACATTTTTTGAGGGAGTGGTGCTCGCCTCTTGGGGGCTTGTAAGCAACCATAGTTTCTGAGGGAGCGGCGCTCGCCTCTTGGGGGCTCGTAAGCCATGTGGACGCACTTTTTCACGGTTCATTCTCTTGTTGGTTTATTTATTTTATTGAGTGCGTGGGCGTGCCAGTCACCGAGGTGACAATTTATTCGGGCTCCGAAGAGCCCATGGTGCGCTCGATCTGACTTCGTCAGACGATTGTGTAGTTCGTGTCGGGACCAAAACCCGCCGTGCCATAAAGGTCACGACGTCATTTACATCCCCCATACGAGGGAACACCCTTGATTAATCGCCGAGATTCAGGGCCTCATGGCCAAGAGATTGATTGTATAAAAGGTCTATTAGGGGTATCGAAGTCCCCGCGCAAGGGCGAGAAGGAAACCGCTTGAGATCATGTCGGTCATGTGCTGACCATTTAATGTTCGGACGAGTGTCCGTCTCGGGAAAAGCGCGATCGTCGCGGGAAGACCGGAGCGTGTGTATGCCAAGGTATGGCAAGTTTATTGTTCGGAAGAACGAAAAATGTTCGGCTAAACCTCGGTTAGGGCGGTCGAAAACTGGTAAATCTGTTGGCCCGGTGCAAGAGCAAGTTGCGACCATACTGCGGTGGGCCCCGCGTGGTCGAAACGAGACTTGCATGAGCGTCATTAATATTTCCGGTGCCAGGGGGCCATTAGGGAATATCCCTTGAATCGGCTGAGAGCCCTGTGTCCGGAGAAGCGGAAGTTCGAAACGTGTCGGTCATTCGGGAGACCATTTAATATTCGGACGGGAGTCCGGCTTGAGAATATTGTAATCGCCGCGGGAGGGCCTGGAACATATGCGTGCCGGGATACGGCAAGTTTATTATTCCGAGACACTGAAAACATTCGGCTGAATCTCGGTTGTTGTAGTCGGAAACCGGCGAATCTATTGGCCCGATGCGAGATCGAATCAGGACCATATTGGGGGCGCCTCCCGTGGTCCGAACGAGGCTTGCGCGGGCATCATTAATATCTCCGGTGCCGGAGGGCAACGGGGGAGAATCCCGGGATTGGACTCCGGAACCGAAAGCGTGTTCGAAAGGAGCGGGCTGTAGACAGAGGATATGAACCAGACGATGACCATGATCGGGACAGGCCCGAGGTCTAAGTGTGGCCCACGGGGCTTATTAATATTCCCATGGACGGAGTCCAGGGGTGGCGAGAACCGTCTCGTTCTATTCTGATTCTGTCGGTCACTTGCGGACCTTTTTGTGTTCGGGAAAGGGCCCATATTAAAAGTACGACGTGGGTGGAAACGACCCCGTACGAATGTATGTCGAGTTTACGGCAATTTCAATGAAAGAGCGGGAGCGAATCCCGTTAAAATGAATCCGATTAATCAAGCTATCGCCCCTGGACAACGCCGGCTCACGACCGCGTCGGAGGGAGCCATCGGCCATATTGGTTGCTCACGGGTCTTTTCATGTTCGGACGTAGGTTCGTAATAAGAATGCGGCGGGAATCGAGGCGAATCCGTTCAAACGCCTGCCGAACGTGCAGTAATTTTAGTAGCGGCTCGGAAGGGATCCGGCCCGAGAAACGAATCCGGTTTAATCTGAATGTCAGCCCGAGGCGAGGTCGGGTCATGGCCATTTCGAGATAAATTCCCAAGACTCAGACCCAGCCCGCAGAGGCGGCGTTGTTGTTCCTTCAGCACCGGGTCGCAGGGGAGACGGGGCTGCGGTGTGGATTTTACCATCGTTTTATTATTATTTAGAATTTTACCATTATTATTTGGTGATTTATATATATATCTTTGAGTGAGTTCGTTATTTCTATTTGTTTATTTTTTATGGTTTATTCATTTATTATCGTTATTGTTAGGTTTGCTCTTATTGTTTATTCGTTTTATTATCATTCATTTGCTTGTCGTGTTTCGTTAAGTTTGTTATTATTACTTATTTTGGTTATCATTTATTTATTTATCATTCATTCTTATTAAGTTTGTTATTATTATTCGTTTATTTTTTGTTATCATTTATTTGTTTAATTATTATTATTGTTATTATTTTTTTAGCTTATTATTATTATCACTTGTTCTTTTATTGTTCTTATTTATTTATTCATTTGTGAACTTGTTATTATTTATTATTATTATTATTATGATTATTACTCATATTTTCTGGAGATAGAATGGGCCATTGGAGGGCTAAAAGGGGTGTACCGCTGAAGGGTTGAGGGCGTACCGCTGGAGGGTAGGAGGGCGTACCGCTGAAGGGCCTGGGGTGCGCCGCTGGGAGGCCAAGGGAGTGTGCCGCTGAAGGGGCCTGGGGGTGTACCGCTAGAGGGCTGAAAGGGTGTGCCGCTGGGGCCCAGGGGTGTACCGCTGGAAGGGCCAGGGGCTGTGCCGGCGAAGGGCCGAAAGGGTGTGCCGCTGGGGCCCAGGGGTGTACCGCTGGAAGGGCCAGGGGCGTGCCGCTGGGGCAATCAGGATGTACTGCTGGAGCTAAGAAGTGTGCCGCTGGGGGCAATAGGGGTGTACCGCTGGGGGTTCAAGGGGCGTACCGCTGGAGGCAATAGTGGTTGAAAGGGGTGCGCCGTTGAAGGCCGGAAGGAGTGTGCCGTTGAAGGGTTATTCTTTTATTATTTGCTTTAAGGCTTTTCTTTTCTTCTTATCTTAATTTTTATGCAGTTTTATATAAACTTCTCCCTTTGCCTTGTTCTGTTCAGCCTTTTCCTGCGGGTCGGACATTCGGGTTGCCGGGTGGCCAGTCGGTTCAGTTCTCGTCATGATGCCGGCAGTGGTTTGATTAGTCGGAACGTTTTATCGTTGATTGTTCTATTCGTTTGTTGCTTCCTTTTACTTTATTCAACATGTTGTTATTTTCTCACGAAAATTCGGCAGCATCTCCCCTTGACCCGGGGCGTAAGGGAGATAAAGGGAACACGCCCACATGGAGTGGCGGAACTCGACAACTGGAGGTGGGCGCCCGGAGGCAACAACACCTTTATAAAACCTCGGCAAACACGAAGGAGAGCAACAGGGCCTAAGGCCTGTGGAATCGGACGAGGCAGACTGGGTTTCGGCCAAGGCGTACCGGGCTGGGGCATGGCCAAAGTGTGTGCCGCTGAGGGCTTAAAGAGCATACCGCTGAGGGCCAAAAAGGGTGTACCGGCCAGGGGTTCAAGGGGCGTACCGCTGGGGGTCAAAAGGAGTGTACCGGCCAAAGGCTAGGGGCCAAAGAGTGTGCCGGCCAAGGACTCAACTGGGTGTACCGCTGAGGGTCAAAAGGGTGTGCCGGCCAAGGGCTAATTGGGCGTGCCGCTGAGGGCCAGAAGGCGTGTACCGGCCAAGGGCTATGGGCCAAAGAGTGTGCCGGCCAAGGGCTCGGCGGGGTGTGCCGCCGAGGATCAGAAAGGTGTGCCGGCCAAGGGCCGAAATGGTGTGCCGGCCAAAGGCCGGAAAGGTGTATCGCTGGGGGATTGAAAGGGGGTAGACATATGGGCTGGGAGGCTCGCAGGTTATTCAAGGAAAGAAAGGGGATCCCAAGGCCAAGGGCGGGCCACTGGTGGCTGTGTATTCGGAGAGAGGACAATGGTCTCCCTCTCTCCTCGAGCTCGGTGAGCACAATAGATGGCCGTGGAAGAGAACGAAGAGCCCGTGAGGCCAAAATGCATGAGGGGGAAGTCACATTGCGACGGAGGCGCCAACAAACACCGACGGAAAAGGGGAAAAGAACAACACATCACATGCATCATGAAGGCGGGAATAAAACAACAGAAATGGCAGGAAAGACCCGAGAAGGGTGATTTTCATTCATGGGAAGCAAAGGGACCGAAGCCCTACACATACATCGACGGACACGTCCGAGCCAAGGCTACGGGCAAGACATGAAACCCAAAAGCAAAGGGAAGGGGAAAGGGAAATGAAGATAAAAGGGGGAAAGGGGAACGGAGCATGGGCTCCCCCCCTCCCAGACCTCACTCCTCTCTTCTTCTCTTCTTCTTCTTCTTCTCTTCTCTCTTCTCCGGCAATGGTGGACGGGGCAGCAGGGGGAGCCTCTCCCTCTTCTTCTTCTCTTCTTCTTCTCTTCTTCTCCTCTTCTCTGTTCGTTTGTGTGTCTGTCCCCCTTTCCTTGTTGAAAGCAGGGGGTTTTTATACTCCGAGCAGCCGGAGCCTTCGAGCCCGGCCGTCGAAGGCGGGAAGTGGCTTGTGATGATGGCGATTGACCTGCCCCGTCCTGGGTGTCAGCGGCGTAGCCTACGTGGCCCAGCGATCGGCTGACACCTCAGACGGCTTCACTGCGCGCCAAGGATGCGTAGGGCATGGGCCTCACGTCGTCTTGCCGTTGAAAAGCTTCAACGTTGTGCCGCTGGCGAGTTGAAAATGCGCACCGCTGGAGAGCCAAAACGGCGTGCCGTTGAAGCCCCTGAAGGGCGTGCCGCTGAATGGCCTGAAGGGCGTGCCGCTGAGGCCTGCTGAGGGCTGTGCCGCTGGAACCCCAGGGAGCTGTGCCGCTGAAGGCCCCCCAGGGGTGTGCCGTTGAAACCCCCAGGGGGGTGTGCCGTTGAACCCCCCAGGGGGGGTGTGCCGTTGAACCCCCTGTGGGGTGTACCGCTGAAGGGGGCGTGCCACTGGATGGCTCCCCAGGGCGTGCCGCTGGGGCTCCGCCAGGGTGTGCCGTTGAGGCCCCTTGGGGCTGGGCGTGCCGCTGGATGGCTCCTCAGGGGGTGTGTGTACCCGGGGCCCGTTCTGAGCCCGTTACGAGCACGAGTCATGGCCTATTTAGCTTCCTTCGAGGCCCACGGATTGTGGGGGCTCTTTGTGCTTAGCTTTTCTTCACTGTCGTAACTCCTGGAGACGGCTTCACGACAGTCTCTTCCGGGGCTTATTCACTCGGGCTGTTGTCGGTACTGGGCCGAGTATAATATCATAGGTGTGCAATTTTTGGTGTCCACAAGCCACTATAGTTTCCGAGGGAGTGATGCTCTCCTCTTAGTTGCTCGTAAGCTACCATAGTTTTCAAGGGATTGGTGGTCGTCTCTTGGGGGCTCGTAAGCCACCATAGTTTCTAAAGGAGCGATGCTCGCCTCTTGGGAGCTCATAAGCTACCATAGTTTCTGAGAGAAAGGTGCTCACCTCTTGGAGGCTCGTAAGACACCATGTTTGAGCTGCAGCTAGCAACACTTTCTTCAACTGAGGATAGAAAGACTTCTTTTATTGGTAAAAAATTCTGAGGTTTACAGAATTCCAAGTTCTGGGTATCTCTCGCCACCCCATCATTGCTAGCTTGTACGGTCCTTTGCCGAGCACTTCCACCATCTTGTATGGACCTTCCCAATTTGGAGCGAGCTTTTCCATGGCCGCCCTGGGGTCTGCCACGCTAGCTCATCATAGAACCAGGTCTCCGGGGAGGAAGTGGCGTTCCTTGATGCGAGTATTGTAGTATTGGGCCAGTTTCTATTGGTAGGCTATGAGTCTCATCTGTGCGTGCTCTCTGTCTTCCTCGAGCAGGTCCAGATTCTCTCATATCGCCTGGTTGTTTCTGGCCTCATCAAAATGCCCAACCCATAGCGAGGGGTTAGATATTTCGACTTGTATGACACCTCAGCTCCGTACGTCAGGTGGAAGGGGGTTTTGCCCATGACTGCCCTAGCCGTAGTCCGGTGTGCCCATAAGATGCTTTGGATGGAGTCCACCCACGAGTTGCCAGCTTGTTCTAGATAGGTCTTGATGCCATGGAGAAGTGTCCCGTTGTATTCTCCACTAACCCGTTGGCCTAGGGATGGCCCACTAATGTGTAGTGATTCCAGATCCCTAGTTCTGAGTACTTTGAGATATTCTAACCAACACCTTTGTCTCATATTAAATTCCTTTTGGGAGAATAAATATTTCAAGCTCTTGTGGTCAGAGTACACCGTGAATTTTTCTCCATAGAGATAGTGTCTCCAGATCTTCAAAGCAAATACTACCGCGGCCAACTCAAGGTCGTGCACCGGATAGTTCTCCTCATGCTTCTTAAGTTGTCGTGAAGAGTAAGCAATAACCCTCCCTTGTTGCATTAACACAAATCCGATGTCAACACCAAAAACATCGATATATATCTCAAATTTCTCTACCTCGACGGGCAGTGCTAAGACTGGGGCAGTTGTCAAATGATCTTTCAAAGCTTGGAAACTTTCTCACAATCCTCATTCCACTCGTAGGGTATCTCCTTGTGGGTCAGCCTAGTAAGAGGAACAACAATCTTGGAGAAATCCTTTATGAAATGTCGATAGTAACCAGCTAGACTAAAGAAACTTCAGATCTCAGTTGCATTTGTTGGCCTTTCCAAATTCATCACAGTCTCGACCTTCGATGGATCTACAGAAATTCCATTCTTCGAAATCACATGCCCTAAGAAGATGCCTCCTTGAGCCAGAAATCCCATTTGCTAAACTTTGCATAAAGTTGATTCTTCCTCAATATTCCTCAAATGTTTTTCATGATCTTCCTCATTCTTTGAATAAATTAATATATCATCAATAAAGACCACAACAAATTGGTATAGATGAGACCTAAAAATGCTATTCATCAACTGCATAAAGGCTGCAGGGATATTCATTAGTCCAAAAGGCATAACAATTAATTCATAATGTCTGTACCTGTTTCAAAATATCATTTTATGAATATCCCCATCCTTGATCCTCAGGTGATATCTTGACCTGAGGTCAATCTTCAAAAAATATTTAGTCCAAGATATTTGATTGAATAATTCATCAATCTATGGCAGTGGATATTTGTTCTTGATAGTGAGGTGGCTCAACCGCCAATAATCAATGCAGAGTCTCATCGATCCATCCTTTTTCTTGACAAAGAGCACGGGCGCTCCCCACGGGGAAGTACTCGGCCTAATAAAGCCCCTTTTCAACAACTCTATCAATTGTTCCTTCAACTCTTTTTCCTCGGCTGGGGACATTCTATATGGTGTCTTAGAGATGAGACCAGCACTAGGGACAAGGTCGATTGTAAATGACACCTCTCGCTCTGGGGGTAAGCCGGGCAAATCTTTCGGAAAGACGTCGGGAGGCTCCCAAACTATGCGGACATCTTCTAACTTGGATTCTTTAACTTCTGTGGCAGTCACGAATACTATGAAAGCTACACACTCCTTTCTCAAGAGCATGCTAGCTCGGAGAGCCGGGATAAGCGGTGACTTGTTTTTATTCTGGAGACTAGTGTAGACTAACTTCAAGTAATCTTCAAAAGTTATCGTACCCTTCTGACAGTCAACAACTGCCGTGTGTGTATTTTCATGTCACAAAACAATATTACGTAAATTATCTCTTTTGTGACATGTGGAAGCCTATGCACTTTTTGGTACTTGGGGTGCATGACTTTTGGAGTGGATAAATTAAACATGGCGATTTACATGTGATCATGTTGATGATTACTGCTTGACTAAAAAAATGTTGATGATTACTAGATTGTTATAAGCCATTTATGGTGACTGAATGTATGCGACGGTAAAAATATGCCGAAGGAGTAGAGTTGCATAACATGATTATAAACTATAGAAAGCAAAGAGACATGCATGCCTCTTCTCTAATAAAAATGGAATTAATAGAAGGCAACGATTTCTTCTTCTTTTACGGGAAAAGGGACAACTTCAATTTTCTATTGCTATTATAGGAGATATATTTTCTACCCTTCTCCGGTAGAAATAGAAGATGGTTTAGTGGTGTATGTAGACATCTGAGATCTAACCACAGTGCAGCCACATTATCAATGGCTAACTCGATCGTCTGAATAACAACAGAAGAGAGTTTCATCCCAAATAAGTGATATGGCCATGATTTGGCAATACTCATTGCCTTTTTTAGCTAAGCCAATTAAGATATCTGGAGATTTTTGTATCTGAATATATAGCCGACATTATTATCTCTCCCAAGGCATTCCTCGGAGTAATGACCTTACGACACGGTTATTATGGATCTCATTAGTAAGATAGACCAATGTCTCCAATTCACAGTTTAACAAAGTACGTAGGGTAAGAAATAATCTTAAAATCAATGACTAATATGACTAATATATATATATATATATATATGTAGCATTTCCCCTCCAAGAATATCGATCGTTGAAGACCATTAATTGTGTGTACTCTTTGTACAAAAGAATTGAAGGAAAAAAAAGAGGTCGCTCTCACTTGTCAGATGGGACCCTCAATTGAAGACCAGTTAAGGGGCAGACAATGCATGTTACATGGAATGGAAAGGGGCGAAACAACAAACAAAATCACGTTGAGGGTAGAGTATCATATCTACTCCCTATATATATATATAGAGAGAGAGGGAGGTCGACGCCAAGTAGCTAGGCACAGGGAGGGGGGATTTGGGTGCCGCTATATATAGCGTTCACGTTCGTACACTGGGCCGTGGGGTGAATTCCGCCCGGATGATCCAAGTGAACGTTGTGGAGACGGACATTTGAGCACGGTATCCCTCTACTGCAGTTGAGGATCACAGCGGTGGGAGTGGAGGTCGTACCCCTGATGTTCTTGAAGAAAACGTCGCTGATCTTGACGCGAGAAGGTACCTGCATGCACATATTATATATATATTGATCCCATTCCCATGCACGGGCAGGCCGATCAAGTTGTCAGTCAAGTATTTAAGTACTGTTTGAATTTAAGTACTGCATGCATGCATGCATGAATCCTGGCAAAATTAAAGTGTACATCTCTCTCTCTTTCTCTCTCTCTCTCTCTCAATCTCTCCCTCTGAATTTGATTCAAATGGGTACGTACACACTTCATTCATTAATCTATTACTCACCGCATTGGGACAAGAGGCATAAGGGCAGTAGGTTTGGTCGATGATGATGGGATTGGCCACATTGTTCATGATGATGTTCTCAAATGTCATGTTGGAAACCACGGTGCGTCCGGGAGAGTTCGCCCACGTCTTGATCCGAATCCCGTTGGCGGTTCCTGAGATGGTGCTGTCCCGAACAATCAGCCCACGCACATCCTTCTCGTACGAATACTTACCCAAGCTTCCCACGCTGCATGCATGCATGCGTACGGCCGGAGTTGGGTCAGCAAAAATTAACAGTGTAATTAACAATGTAAACCAAAAAAAGCGCTATATATTTGATCGATCGACGGATGTATATGTGCATGTCAAGTAAGAACGATTGGTACGCAGCTAGAAAAGTGATTAACCATGCACCTGATGCCATGTCCTGGCCCACATCGGACGCCACTGATTAGGACCTGCGAGTTACCGTGCCCAATGGAAATGCAGTCGTCCCCCGTCGCTATGGATGCCTGCTGGATGGTCACGTCGGTGCTCTGGTCGACGTGGATCCCGTCCGTGTTGGGGCTGTCAGCAGGTGCCGAGATCTTTATACCACTGCCTTTGAAGTTCCTGCAGCCCACCAGTGCGATGTGGAAGAATTTGCTATTCAATGACGTTATGCCCCTCACGACTGTGTTGTTCGTGGACGTGAACTTGATCGACTGAGGACCAAATTAATTAAGAAAACAGCTCGACTTTATCAATTATTCAGCTCTTCTTCATGAAGCTAAATACAAAACGCGCGCACCATATGCACCGATGGCTACAAAGATCGATCAGAGATTTAATTAACCCACCGTGGGAAGAAGTTTACAATTCCAGTTCTTCGGGCAGGTGTTGTGAGGCCAAGCGGCAGATCCCTGGCCATCAAGTGTCCCTCCATTCAGCTTCAAGCCATGCACCACGCGAAATTCCACCCAAGCATCTCCATACGCACCTAAATTAGTTGTTGCCTTGAGGGTACCCTGCATATAGATGAGATGACAGGTTGCCTTCAGGGTTTACCAAAGAATATATGTTAGTGCATGTAAAACTACTACACACTTGCCTTCAGGTTGACTGTGATGGATGAAGCTTGTTTGCATGGGCCCACGAAGGTGACGGGGCCAATGAGGTAAGTTCCTTGGGGCACCGAAAGCTTAACGTTCCCCACTGAGTTGCATGATGCTTTCCATGCAGCCGTGAATGCCTGCACGATTAAAAATTCGAGGGGAGCTGGTGATTGCGCTATATATATATATATATACTCGTTTATCTGAAAGTAGAATCTCCACACGTACGACAACCCCTTCCTAGCTAATCTCTCACCATATATATCATTCAGAAGAAGAACGATATTCGAGTAGAGAAACATGGATATGTCGACGTCAGTAAACGCAGGAAGCCATGCACACATCACGGCTGCAAATTTATGTTAACCATGGGCATCATCATTGCGAGCAGCGGCGTCAGTAGATGCGTACAGGAAATTAACCATACACATCATGACTGCAAACAAAATGTTATCAAGTCTTAATGTGTTTTTAAGCCATGTTTGACGTTATTAAAGGGAGTAAAAATGTATCACGGAGAGAGAGAGAGAGAGAGAGAGAGAGAGAGAGAGAGAGAGAGAGAGAGAGAGAGAGAGAGAGAGAGAGAGAGAGAGAGAGAGAGAGAGAGAGAGAGAGAGAGAGAGAGAGAGAGAGAGTATCATCTAATGAATCTCACAACAACTTCACATCTTGGCTCTTCCTTCTTGTGAACAGAGCCCGTGATTTTAATTGAAGTAGTACCCTTTAGTCAATCTAACGCCGGCTGCACCAAAGGCAGCAAAGGAGAAAGGGAGAAAATTAAGATCATTAAGGACCAATCACTAACCTTGGTGTCATCTGTCTTCCCATTTCCTGCAGCACCGAAGCTCTTCACGTCAAAGTTACCGTTGGAGCTCCCTTGCCCCTCTCCCTCCACGACGCCGACGTTATGGTGCCACAGTATGGCCACCAACGTCAAGCACGGTAAGATTATCTCGGACCTCATCATCTTTCCTCTTGTTCTTATTGTTAAAATATAGCAAACTAGAAGTACGACTCTAGGTATTCCTTCGTTAAATAATCAAGTCACTAAAAGATAAAGATTGACACATAGCACAAGAAAGAAAGATGTAGAATGACTGTTCTACCATACAATACGTTGGATCCATCTTACAAGAGAGGGGGGCCTTTATATAATCCCTTACATGCTTAAAATAGAAGGAAAGTAAATATAAAATAAATAAATATGGGTGGTAATAAAGCAAGATCTCTTTTTCACCGTACACATAATTACATGGGAATAATTTACATGCTTAAAATAGAAAGAAAATAAATCTATACTATCTATTACTATATACTATAAGAGGATTGAACGACTTTTCCGCCGGTTCAATTTTTTTCCGCCGGTTCAAATTTCACCCCGGTATGCGACCTCTCGGTTTGAACCTCCTCTGGCCTGCGCAGGAGCGGGAGGTTGCGTGCGGCGGGATGGGAAGGGCTCCCCCCTTCCCGAGTGACGAGGGCCTCCGCGCTCGTGGCCCGCCGCTGGATCTCCCTGCAGGTCCCCGGTGGGGGCTCTCCGCTTCTCCTCCTCGGAGGCGGCAGCGGGCCCTCAGCTTCTTTCATTACGCACTGGCGTAGGGTTCTTGTAATCCTGGGGTGATCATGGAGGAGGACATGGACGACTTCGGGGACATCCATGCCGACGTCGACACTCTTGAGATTGCTCCTATGGTTCTTCTGTGAGAACAGGAAGAAGCTTCCACTATTTTGCTCGGAAGAAGGGTCAGGTTTTAACCTGGAAGATCTATTCTTTCCTTCTCGTGGTAGATGTTGTCACGGGAACATTCATTGTTGTGATCAGTAGTATGCAAATGTAGGGTTCTATCTTTGAAGATAGGGTTATCCAGTGTCTGGCATCTTCGTTGGGCAAAGAAAGGAATTTTTGAGTATTTGGTATCATGTGATTATGGATTTGCCTGTATCTCAGGCTTTTTGGACTTTGATGATTGCTGGGTTACGCCAGTAAGCTTGCCTTTTGATCTTCTTATAATTGTGGAAAATAAATGACCATATAAAGGTGAGATCTATGAACGACTGAGTCCCAAACCCCAGACCCCACCTGAGTCCCAAACCCCTGCTATCCCATCACTATCACCACCATCCAGAAATGAGACTCTACAAACTCCTTCAGTCTCACCACCTGGGAGATCACCATCTCTTCCACCGTCTTCCTCAAGAAGCCTACCCAGCAATTTGACCCTTCAGGGACACCTTCGCCCTCTCCTGGGAGTAACAACAGTCTTCCAGGGGCACCAATAATTCTTGCACCTCCAGGTCCCAATATCTCTAGGACATCTAATTCTACCCCCAGTGCCAGTTTGCCAGGAGATGTCAGCTCCTCAGAAGGGAGAGGAATAAAAATTGGAAGTGCTGTAGGAATTGCTGTTGTAGTCAGGTTTGTTGTGGTTGGTCTTTTAGAGATAGTGTTGTGGTCATACAAGAAGCACAAGAAGCAGGCAGGTGGGTTTTCTGGAGGCCAAGTAATTCCTTCTCCATTTAACTCTTCACGAATATCAGGTACTCATAGCATATCTTTACAGCTATTAGTTTAATTTTCAGCTTTCTTTAGTGAGGTCAATTGTTAAACCAGCACATATACACATTGCTTAATGTCCATCATTTTTTAAGGGTTGATGAATTTTGGTGCTATCCACTTCTGGAATAAAATCATCATCTACTGCTTTATGTTGATTTTTACTCCACATCTAACATGTGCACAAGAATCTATGGATGCCATAGCTGTTAGACACAATGTTAATTATTATAATTTTAAAAAATGGTTCAATGTAAACCGCAAAGCACATTCCTTTGACGAGGAATCATCAAAGCCCATAAAGATGTATATATAATGACATGAGATTGTAATAAACATATATAAAGATTTTAAATATATAAAATCTCAAAATGAATAGACATAACAATTTGCTTCTTAGGAAGAAAATGAGATTAACTTGAACGGTGTGACTGGTGGGACATTCTCAGATCGACCATATTGGATCACCAGCATCTCATTTCCAAGTGGCACGTTGGATTCATTCTCAGACTTTGGAACATCTGATGCTTGGTTGGCATCAGTTGAATTTGTAGAATTCTTGTGGGAGCCAGTCTGAATTGTGGAACTGAGTTCCTCCTCTGCTTCAGAAACTGAATGGCTGGACAAATCTTCTTGCTCAGTAGCTTCAGTTCTGCCATGTGTCACACCCATGCAAGTATCCTCAGAGTGCAATCATTTTTCTAAGTCAGGGATCTCCAGCTTCTCACAGTAACCAGAGCATGTTTCAGACAACTTGTCCAGGTCCCCATATGTGGCAATCTTGTTAGATTCATTGCCCTCAGAGGGATTAGACAAGTCACTGATGTTTGCCTTGGGACTTCCACAATCTCATGCATATTCTGAAATTTCACTGTTCCATTAAGAAGTTCATGGCTTAGGGAGTTCCTGTAGCAGACTATGTCCACTTGTCTACCATCCTTGGCTACAGTAAGCTGCTTCCTACGGCATCTAAGAAAAAATGAAAGATGAAGAAACCATAAATGTTAGCTGGTGTTACATTACTCAATAAATTTTGCTCTATTCCCTTTTACATACAGACATATGAGTATATACAAGAACACAATCATCTATGCAGATGGTTTGCGTAATTTAGTGCTGTAAAAGATGGGGGAAAATGCCTCAAAAAAAGACAGTTTGAGAAAATGAAGATGATTATTATAATTATATATGTAAATGGCTATTAGTGAGAAATGAAGTGAGGACATGAACATAAAAATAATGCATATTTTTTTGAAAGATTTCCTTGAGTTTATATTTTTCTTTCAAAGGAAGTCAGGCAGGAACTGTGAGACATGCAATAAAATACACTATTACTATCAGCAAGGTAGATCAATATTGTTTCCATGGGTTTTTGATGATAAACATGAGAAATGACAGTTGCTTAATCTTGGGATTAATTCTGAATTCAATTCCTTGTAATCTTGGGATTAATCTATGAGGAAAAGTGCTCTGGAGTTCTTGGAATTTTTGATGGATATTTGTTTCCTTTTTACAATATCATGAAGAGGATTGCATGACTAAATGATGGGCTTACTTTTATCCATGCCTAGCACTTTGATATTTTCAGAAATGGTAGTATTGCCGTCATAATTTTATAAAGCACATGCTTGCAATCTTTATTTATGAATTCCTTCTCTTCATTATTTGCCCATTTCTATTTCTTGTCAGCAGGTTATTTCTGTCACTCTTGACCTCTCATGTCTGGTTTCCCATATTTTTCAATGGAAATGCACCAAATTGGTGACCACCTAATCTCTGAGGAAATGTGTTTTGGAGTTATTGGAGTTTATGTTTGTTTCCTTTTGACAATATCATGAAGGGGACTGCAAAACTAAATGATCTAGCATCTGTCTGCAGTTGTATATTATTTACAATCTTATTTATTATAAGTTTGTATTGTGCTTCTTGCTGGTGTAGTGATTTTGCTTGCTGATGAAAGTAGTCTTGGAGTTTGGGCTTTCAATTAACCTTTTTTTCATTCATGTTTGGTTATGTACTTTTAAACCTGCCAATTGTTATGTTTTTCATAGCACATTTTAAGGCATTATTTCTGACTTTCCACCTGATCCAATTTCAGTGGCATACAAGTTATCAAAGAAGAAGCCTGCTGACATTAGGTCACTTCACCTGCTTCTTTTTTGGGAGAATCGGAAAGGTAATCCTTGGTCTAAACAAGCATTTATGTGCAACTTGTTTTTCATATCACCTACTTGGATCGGTGCATGACTTAGTCGAGTACTTATTTTTCTAGATTTACCATATCAGCAATCTGCTTATCATATAGCCTATTGTCCAATTTTATGTGTTTGCTTGTATTTCAATGTTATTAAGTGCTTTGTACTTATGTACCTTAGTTTGGTTAATACTTTTCACAATGCCTTTAACTTAGGTGTGCCACAAGATTCCTTCTTCATATGAATAGATATTCACGATTATAGTTGAGGTCAAAAGTTGTTTTGGCACAAGATTTCTTCTTCATATGAATAGATATTCACAATTATGACCTCCACCTCATGCTTGATTTACCATTTGAAGAAAATAACTCTCATGGAGCTTATGAAGAAAATGTGCATTGGAATTCATAATGAGCCATCATTCATTGAAGGAAACAAGAATCCTTTTTGAAGGTAGTGTATTTGTATGGTCACCATCTACACTGTGATGGTAACCTCTTAAAGTCAAAGCTACCAAATATGGGCACATTTTTTTTCCACTTGGGAGGGGAACTGAACTATGAAGTAGTTGAGCATTATTGTTCCAGAAAAGGAAAGCAATATACTTGAGACTTGTCACAAAAATCAGGTTCTTTGATTGAAGAGTGGAGGAAATCTTTCTTATTCCAAATATCCACCCATGTGACTATGAAAACACATCATGGAGGCTTCCAGACCCATCTTCTTTAATAACATCAAATTAAGACACCCCTAAAGGAAGGTTGAGATGCACAGATAAAGTCTGGAGTTTAATTCTGCACCCAAGCCACTTTTCCGCCAGTTAAAAATTTGAGTTTATATTTATATTTTGAGTGTTTGTGTTTTACCAGGGTTAATAAGTTCGGTTCAGTTTGTAGCTATTGCAAATTGGTTGTTGTTTGGGTTGATATAACCCTATATTGTTGGCTCATGGGTTTTTGTGGGAATGCCAAATCCAAATTTCTGAGATATGCAATTACACCTTTCTGCTTCAATTTCTCTCCTTCTCTGTATTTTCGTTTTATGCATTGTGTCACTTCTGGTTCTTGGCACATGGCTCTGGTTTAGCAGCCATATCTCAATTTGTTTGTCTTAATTAGCAAATAGGAATGTTGTCACCCCCTGCTGGAGGATATCCATTGTCACTTCCTTTTGGTAAAATCTTCTTCATCTCTCCCACCTATTAGAGAATATAAGTGACTAATATCTCATTCGATGCATGTGTTTCACTATTTGAACAAAAGTGCGAGGCAGATTTCTTTAAATATTGATAGCCTTGTGAATCGTGAAATAGTGCATACAGAATAAAAAAGATTTGCCTAATTCTTGTTCCTTATAAATCTCATTAGATCTAGCTGACCACTGAGTAATGGGATAGAGCTTATGTTAATGATGGCAATCATCATGAAGACATGATGGAAACTAACACTGTAATTGCTTGATGCTATTAGCCTTTGAAGTAAATGATCTTTTTTGCCTTAAATCTTCTCTTGACATGTCCACAGATTGCTACATATTCAGATCACTTATTTGGCAGTGATGGCTTAGATCTATCTGTTACTTATGTGCACTAGAACAACATCTATGTAATTGTTTCTAGGTCCACTCATCAACTTTCTTTTTTATTCTGCCCTCTGTTATGCTCAAATGGACATGCAACTGTCATAATTTATTTGAAATAAGATGGACTTGCTTATGTTACTTTAATCCTGGATATGGGTTTGCATAATTGTTACATAATTTACAATAGCATAGTGGATGAGAAAATATCAGCATTTATAAAGGGTAGATATACTTCAGAAAAAACTGTAGCAGCAGATGCGTGCATACACTATCAGAAGATTATGAAGAAGGAATATGCAAATTTGACTATTAGAAGTTGACAAGGCCAATAGGGGCTGCTTACAAAGAGCTCTTCAAGGACGGGTCCTTGAGAAGAAATGTTTAATTGTATATTTATGGCCAAATTCTCAATTTTAGGAAATAGGAAACCATGAGGTTACGTTGGGAACAACAGTGGGAGTAGACAAGGCACTCCATTTTCACAATTGCTATGCATGATATGAAAGAAAACTGCTATGAGATGATTCTTGCACTAGACGGAGTCAAGAGATTTAAGCCAGATGTCAAGGGAAATTGTGTCTTCTGTCATATTCACAAATCACAAGGAATGGGTGGATATACTCAATGTGGCATTATTAAAAGTTATGTGAAAATCGTGTTCAGGACACAGGAAAGAGGATGGTTCCAGCAAGAAGATTTTGAGACAAAAAGGAGAAAAAGAGAATGACTGCAACCAGCAGATTGCAAGAACTCACTCAAAGAATCAAACCCACAATATTGTAAACACAGAAATAAAAAGAAGACTTGAATGAATATTTTATTCTCAAAATTTTCAAAACAGTCATTTCAAAACAAGAAAAGTGCTATTTTGTTTTCTGTTGCTTTGCCTGGTACCTTTGCCTGTTGATTTTACTATTTTTTTCTCCATCGATGCCCTTCTACATGAGTTTATGGTACTTACATTTCGCGTGTCTAGCATGTTTGCAGATCTGGTGAACAACCTGGGTACCATCGGTAGGTCGGGGACCAAGGAGTTCATGGAGGCGCTGGCTGCTAGGGCTGATGTGAGCATGATTGGGCAGTTTGGCGTGGGGTTCTACTCTTCCTACCTCGTGGCAGAGAATGTTATTGTCAACACCAAGAACAACGATGACGAGCAGTACATCTGGGAGTCCCAGGCTGGTGGTTCGTTCACTGTGACCAGGGATACATTAGGAGAAAACATTGGGCGTGAAAAACCATGAAAAGATTACTCTCCCAACCTTTTTTCTGCCTACTATTTTTTTCCAGAGTATCAGGCGAAGTTTATGTGTTTTTCTATTTTTTATCATGCGGCAACTGGCTTATAATTTTTCTGATTTGTACAACTTTTTTGATTTCGTATGAGCTTGTGCTTCACTTAAAAGAGGCTATTTGTCATTTGAAGAAAAAATGTTTGATTAATGTATGTTATCCATCTAATTCTGCAAGTGGCGTTGATGCTCTTGCCATGGCCGTTGGTTTTTTCCAATTGAGAATACTCCTGCATTCTTCAGATTCTGTACACAACTTGGAATGTGATTTTTGCAGGCTTTCTAGAACAATGTAACTATTTCTGGAAATGTAAATCCGACAACGAGTTTTTTGTTGGGATCGAATCTTTGTGGAAGTTTTTTATTTGCACTTGGAATTGGTTGAGACAAGAGTCATGAGCATTTGTAACAAACTTGCAAAAAGAATTACTGGGAAGAGAACTCAAAGTAAACACGACCGAAGCGCTTTCATTTGACTAGTATCCTATAAGAGAAAAGGGTGATTTTTTTCCGCCAGTTCTCCTTTACCACCCGCCGGTTCTCCTTTACATTATTTGGCTCGATTCGTTTGTCCGGTTCAGTTATCATTTCCCTCGATACCTATCGTCGCCTTCTCTGGTTATCCCTTCGTCGCGCGTCTCCGATACGAGGCTTCGATCCTACGGCGTCCTCTCTCCTCCATGATGGTCTGAGGTGGTGTCCCTTGGAGGCGGCGGGTGGGGATCCCATGGCAGAGGGTACTGCAGTCCTCACCGAGGAGGCGTCCCGCACCGATGGAGTGCTTTTGCTGCATCGAGGTCGTCGACCTCAACGCCCTCAATTTGCTACCTGCCGTAAGGATGCCCTCGCCTTTGCCTTCGCTGAGATCATAGCTGTTATGCATGTGGCCCGATCAAACAGCGTTCCTCCTAGGCTCCATGCCAAGCCACAAGCAACTGCTTCAGATATCGCCATGGCCATGGTGGCATAA
Organism: Amorphophallus konjac; assembly: GCA_022559845.1. NCBI lineage: Eukaryota > Viridiplantae > Streptophyta > Magnoliopsida > Alismatales > Araceae > Amorphophallus > Amorphophallus konjac. Next base: position 404,077,409 of record CM040123.1, read on the forward strand.
TGTTGAAGCCCCACCAGTACCCTCACATTATCACCTATTAATGCTTGGGTTGTCCGAGTTCCAAGTTGGAGCATATGTGTCTAGACTGATATGAGCCCACCACCATCAACATGGAGGCTATCTGACAAGGTAAGAACACTAGATCAAATAATTTGAAGAAACGATGATCTCTCTTTCTGTTTTCGAGTTTCAGATTCGACATCGCGACATGAGGGCCACTAGAGCCACCTAGGCTAAAACATTAGGCACGTTGGAAAAAAGAATGATCTTTATTGATCTAGATCCAGGTTTATCAAAGGTTAATTTTTTATAGACTAATTTATCATTTTGGAATTTTTATTGGGCATAGATGATTTTTTGTGCAAGGTCTAGCTGCGATTGTTTTATTTCGATCACCTTGTTTATGTTGTCATTTGTTCAATTCTCGTTCAAAGAGCATGCCTTTATCTTATATCATTTACAATTGGATAAGGCTCTCGACACAAATGAATTAAAATTCCAATCATTATAAAGCTACTGAAAATAGGGGAACATTTGGAATGTAGGAGATCTCCTCGAAGATCAAATTAAGGTTTAAAACTGATCTCCCCATCTGGTTCAACACAAATTTTCTACCTAAAAATGTGTTTGGCCACTTTTCTGTGTATCTCCCCATCATTTTTCTCCATGTTTTTCTTGTAAAGTTCGCATCTTTTTGGTTTTTTCCCCTCAATTTTCTGATCAGTGTTCGTGGGGAGTTCTACTCAGTTCCAAAGATTCATGTTATCTTGTTTCTGGGTCTACATAATTCTACAGAAAATTTTGATCTTTGAGTCAACTTTAAAAATTAAGTTCACTTTCATGTCTGTCTTCGAATATTTTATTTTTTAAAAATAATTTTATTTTTAAATTTTAAAAAATAATACGACTAATAAATTGACAAAGTTTGATCACGTTCAATTTTATGACATAATATTATTTTATTTTTAAATTTTTATTTATTTTTTTATGGCAGCTAGGTTGATGTCAGAGTTCAGATTGAGATTTTCTACTTCTATATAAGGCCCCCTCGACTCCATCCTCGTCCTTGTCTTTGTATCTTTTAACTATGGTTGAAGGTAAGTCACTTTTTTAATTTTCCTTTTATTTTCTTTTTGGGGAAATACCTCAAGGACTGAGTTATCATCGTTGTTTGTTAAAAACATAGAGAAGAAAGGGAGTAATTTTTCTATAGCAGAAATTACGCTGCCAGAGGGAGAAGTTTTACGGTAGCAGAAGTCACATTGGCAGTTTTACGGTAGCAGAAAAACACGTACAAGTCTTTAAAATTTTCTGGTGGAAGGCAGGTTGGTATTTTATTTTTCTTTTATTTTTTTGTACATTTTCTGTATTCTTGTCTTGTGAGAACCATGGAATGTCGATGCATCTTCAAGCTAGGGCAGGAGGAATTTTATATAAACATATTATTTTCACCGTTTATGCTCTTTAGGCCTTGATTTTGATTGACGTCCTCAACAACAAATGAATGCTAGCTGTCATTATCACGACTTGATCCATTATGATGTTTCCATTAAATAGAACCTCACACAATTCCTCCTCATGTTCAATAAACTTCGTTAGCTGGTAGAATTGTTGACCAAGTGACCCAACTTGTTGATTATCATAGTTTGTATAATCCTCTATTGGAGAATTATCAATCTGTAAAATATCCATCAAGAGAACATTTGTTTATCCTCTATTGGAGAATTTTAGATGGCAAGAGATCCTTCAAATCTTTATTTTAATGCAGAATCACTTGTCATCTACTGAGTCAATGTGATGACATGCAAATCTCCTATTTCCTACACAGTTCCAACACTTTCAAGATTACTGTGAATACAAGGAAGGAATTCTGCATTTTGGCTTTTCTGATTGCATTAGTCTTTCGGGAAAAAAAAGTAAAACAAAAAAATGCAATTTTTCATCCATGCTTTAGGAGATTAAAGTTGCATAGAGAAGATCTGATAACCATGAAACAGTATCGAAAAAATAGTAGTCATGTTGGGTTCCTGCTTTATTTGGACTGGCATCTAATCAGGATACAGAACTCTTGTGTGCTAACGTTGTAAAGATTTAGCCACCGTTTTACTTTTGTTTTGGCTTTCCTATACTAACCTTCAAATTAGCCAATCTCAGAAGCTTCAATTGCTGTTTCTTGCATCCAGTACAGAGAAACAAACCTTCTGAGAAGAATAATCTAACAACATCTTTTCTCGCACTATGAGGCTGTGTTTTGTTCACACTTTGGCTCGTGATTGCCCTCTAGGAAAGGCAGTGTCTTTCTGCCAAACTTTTCTTCTTTGTCTAGACTTCTTTTCTGAAATATGGAAAACTAAAACCTTTTAAAAGTTGTTTCCTAATTGTATGAGCTTAAATTGCAACCAAGGTTTTACCACTTCGACTTTGTTTCTCTTCTAACATGCCCTCAATTATCACAAGTTTATCCAAGCAGTTCAATAGATCAAAAAACTTAGCCAAATTTTGAATCCTTCATTGGATCTAGAGACTAACTTCAGATCAATGGGACAAGTATGATGAAAGTGTTTTCTTCTATTATAGCGGATAGATATTGCAGCTACCAACTGCAGAAGCCACTCTTTCTTTCTAGACTAAAGTTGTTAATCAGATAATCATATGCCTGTGGAGAGAAATACAAATCCCGCCCTACGGTTCGCCGGTTCCTCCCTCTCTCATGCATACAAACCTAAATTGTTATGTCATTTTAACAATTTTATGTTGTCTGAAATTTTATAAGGTATGCAGTTTAATATACTTTGTGGTTTTCAGTTTACGTCTCTCCTTCATACAGACGTAAACCACTATATGGTTTTAACAATTTCATGCTGTTTGAAATTTCATAAGCTAGGCAGTTTATATAATTTTATGTGGTTTTAACTAATACAACTGTTTTTTATAACATGTTTCTCAGACTTACAACTATTTTTTATAAGATGGAATTCAAATATTTTATATCAATCCAAATATAAGAAAAGGAAATTCCCAGACTCGAGATTGTTTCACATCATTCCCAGCAAAAAAATCATAGTACCGCACGCCCCCACTGTCCACCAACAAAAGAAAAAGTGAGGAGTTGTGTGACTCCACCTTGCAAAGATGTTTAGCTCACTTATACACTCTTACAAACAAAGGAAATGATCCTTTTCTCCACTCTTGCTTCCCCTCTAAAAATTCTTTCGTTCCTTTCACCCCACAAATCCCATCAAATAGCATGAAGGATGAGCCACCAGATGATTTTGTTCCATTTTAAGACCCACCTCTTGTGTCATTTGAGATCAGCAGAATTTGCGGCTGCATTAATAGCTAGGAAGAGATGGGTAGGAGTACTGGGTGTAGGAGTACTGGGTGCAATTTAATATTATTCCAGACAAAGGATTAGAAATGATTACAGGCCTTGTTTGCCAATCTTTCATATATGACAAGTCTACATAAATTGTAAACATTATGGGCGATTTTGATAACCGGGTAAGGGTAGGTTAATCGACTCCGAAGGGTCGATTAAGCCACCCGACCCCGGTTATGGTCTTATGTGTGAGGGGAGGTGAGAGGGAGGCGGGGCCCACCTGTCCCCTGGTTGAGATAACCGGCCGACAAGACGGTTATCAAAGCCGCCCTATATGTTTATGTGCATTACTGATATTAAAAGTTTACTTTACACATGTTATATGTTATGCACTAGACCCCCCCCCCAAGACACACAGCTCAGCTGTAGATTGTTTTAGTCCAGATTCAGTCTTGTTTTCAATTGGACTCCTCACTCCATGTGATTCTTAGAAGGAAAAAGGGAGTATCAATTATAATCAACAGACTGAAAACTCTGTTCAACCCTTATCTTTTGGTTTCTTCTCCTAATCTGATGCTACATTTCTTTCTCCATGAATTGCATTGGAGTATCACCGAGGAGATTCCTCTTTCCCTGAGATTAATAGGTTTCCTGCACTTCAATTCAATTTGCGGCATGATAAAGATATTTACTTGTGGGAGGGCTGCCATCCGTTGCTTAGTGTTGATTTTTGCCCTTGTAAAAGAATTCCTTAATGTACCCCGAAAGAATCCACAAAAGGATGTCTCATGTCAAATGGAATGTCTTTCAATTTGCTGTACGGTAATGCTTATGACTCTTTATTCTTTTGTTAAACAACTTATGTTTGTTATCCATCTTAGCGTTTTACCTTTGAAATGATCCGTTTTGGTCATTCATTTCTTATCTAAACCCAGATTTAAAATATGAAAAGTTTGCTCTCCAAGAGAACCAAGGTCTTCTCCCAAAACCTTGGTGGATCTTAGGTGTATATAAAATGGTATTCCATTTTTTTGTATTATGTTATTCTACCTTGATGTTCCTCTGCTATAAAATTGACTCGTACCTTTGAGTCTATCGCTTTTAACTGGTCTTGTATTTGTGATGGTGTCTAGGTTTTGCGTCCAATTGCTGATTCTATTAACATACACAAGATATGGGAGATGTACTTCAATGACCTTCTTCCCAGATTGGTTAAAAATGGGAGTGATGGCAACTATGGCTCAACTGCTATATGTGACACAATATAATTGCAGGTGTGCATTTTAAAGTAAATTAATATGTGCTGTAGGTTCCCCCCTCCCCCTCCCCTCCTCGATGCGATGACCCCCGTTATCCTACCTCAACTTTCCTTCACTGTGATGAATTAAGCATGCGGTCTTCTTCAATGCCTTGTTGCACTTTGTAGGCACTTTCAAAGAGAATCCATTATGGTCAAATTGTTGCAGAGGCAAAATTTCGAGCCTCCACAGATGTCTACGAAACTGCAATTAAAGCACATGTAACATCTGGTGATGGATCATGGCTTCTCAACTGTGACCAAAGAAAAAAAAAGATAAACAGCACTTGGGTTACCTCACCACCGTTTTAAATTGTGTAGTTTTGTTTCTTTTCAGGACAAGGACCTCTTACTACATCTACTGACATATGAAACTGTGGAAACAGCTATAAAGGAGAGGGTAGAGATGAAAGCAAAAATTTATGGGCAGGAGATCAATGGGAAAAAAGATGAGAAATGTGACGTCCCGACTCGGAGACCCGGTCCAGCCGTAAAGACTCCCGTCGGATCCCAATCGAGACGTCACAGTGGGAACAACCCAAGCGGTACAATAAGATTGAGAATTACATATAAACACTTAGATATCATTGCAGCGGAAATGAAAATACTTAATTCATCAGCTTACAGTCAAATGACTACATCCACATAGGTAGAAATAGAGATAACAATTTCACAAGTCTTTATTACATAACTAAATTTCACATACTTTTTTTTTCTTTTACATAAGACATAATTCATAACGTAACTACCTAAGATAAAAACTGGTAGTAGATCCGAGTCGCGGTCAAACATTGCGAGATCACTCTTCGCTTTCTTCTACCGCTTCTCCTGTAATTGTTCAACGGGGTGAGTCTACGAATAGACCCAGTAAAATACTAAACATAGTCCACGGTCAAAACATGTATCAACATATTCAAAATGATTTACAGTAATTTATTTCATAAGCCATTCTATTATCATTTGATAAAGAAATCATGTAAATTAAAATTTATCCTACCCATGACAAGGTAAATAAAGATTCATCATTTGTACACATTAACTAATGATTCCAGTACTAGGCGGAGTAGTCTCACGCATAGTGAAAGAATCCAGACAGACGTAATCTGTCCTTTTCCAATTCACCATTCGATATACTGGAGATTCTTCGGTAGTAAATATTTACCATACAATAACAGTAAAAATGTAAAAATAGTAAATTCAATATCAGTTATATGAGCAGTAACAATAGTTTCAGTGAACAGTAAACAGTTCCAATATTGATTCAGTAAACAGTAATAGTCGTATAACTAACGACTCAGTGAACAGTAAAAGTTGTTCAATATCAATTCAGTAGGCAGTGACAGTCATTCAATTTCAGCTCAGTAAATAGTAGACAGTAATCAGTGGTATAAATAGCTAGACACAGTGCCCAAACCACCACTAGAAGGACAGTCAGTCGGTACTCGATCACTTAGGTAAATAGTGATGAGTCTTGGTTACTGCGCAGAACCGGGAGAAGTCCTCTCCACCTTAACCAGTGGTACTTGTCCACCTCCAGGATTTCAATCCCCGTTACCCTCGGGGCCAGTACAGTGTGAACCTCCCCATAGGGGCATTTCTACAGTTTGGTTCCAGTCTCCTCCTATGGTAGCAGTGTCCATTTGGCATTATTAACGGTACGGTAAAAATATAAATATAATATATATGAAATGGACACATGCCACTCAAAATTCATGCTGTGAAAATTAATTTACCATGGCTGAAATCATTTTTCTTTTTTTTTGAAATTCTCAAGTTATTCAAATATAATGACATATCTATATATCAAAAATTACTAAATCTACTTGCAGATATCAGAATGCCTTGAAATTTCATAAAATCAACATATTTACAGAAAGGATTCAAACATAAAATTTTCATAAATTTTCAGACAGAATGTATAATTTTCCAGAATTACTTGTATATCAATTATGTATTAAAACTTTACTAAATTTAGATACCATGTTCTCAAAATCACTTAACTTTTTCTGTATATCAAATTTATATGTAACATTACACATAAAAGTTTTCACAAATTTTCATACAGTAATTTAAATTTTCTTAGAATTACATCTATTTCAATGTATATCATAAATTGACTAAATTTAGCTAATAAATTGATATTATCATTAAATTTTTACAAAAACTTACATTTGTTTGTAATAATGCACAGAAAAAGTTTCATAATTTTTCATGTAGGAATTAAATTTGTTTACTGATTTATTTAAATTATCCAATACATAAAAAATTCACTAAATATAATCACAAAACTTTAAAAATCACCGTAACAGGTAAAACTATCATCCATAATAGAACTTAAAATTTTTCATTAGTTTTCACACTGTATTACTATTTTTCACACTATATTACTATTTTTCATATTGAGTAAGAAAAAGATATTATGACTAGTAAATCAATTAAATATATCCAAAGTGATCATATAATTTCTGAAAATTTATAAAATGTTATTTTTGTCAGAGGTATCATATGTAAAAATATTCATCATTTTTAATTCTGTATGTCTATTTTCTAAATTTTTATATCAACTTCTAAAATGTACAAGAATTTACAATAATAACTTTTAGTTAGATAAAATTATTCAGAATATTTACAATGGCCAAACTATACTACAAATTAATTTACAGATATCAAAATATCAGTTCTGTGATTTTCTTGGATTTTTCACAGAATATTTGTATTTATTCAAATCTTCCCATTATTTGTTTAAACATGGATAATTATATCAGTGATAGTTCTATTATCCTAATGAGATGATATCTTCATAAATTAGTTCTAACAAGCAGTCCCATCTTCTGGTAAAGTTTTAAGAATTTTCTTGTATTATTTTTATTTTCCTCTTAATTTTATACTTCTATTAAACTATCCAAAATTATGTAATATTTCATGTAGATATCAATAATTATTTATCTTTTCAGAATACATCACACTAAATGTCAGGGTCATATTTTAAAATTGTAAGACCGTTGTGAACATGATTTATTATTTCCATAATTTCTATACAATTATTTATATACTTTATCATGTATAAAAATTAATTAAAAATAGATACAATGCTCCAGAAATTATGCAAATTCTTCTACACATGATTTTCACAGTAATATACCTTCTTACAATTTACTGTGATTTAATATATTCCTTTGGTATTTTTGTGTAATTTAAACACCTTTAGAATAATACCAAAAAATCTATAAACGTGAAAATAAATTTAATTAGATATGAAAATTTATGCAGAAAGTTTATATCATCAGTTATCATGATTCTGAAAGTTCTATTAATTTTTCATACACCGTTGATAATTTTAGCATATTAATCACTAAATTATCCCCTTAATCTCATGTTTTAGCTTAATGATTAAATGCTAATCCGACCCAAATAAAATTACAGATTAATAAACCACGATGTATGAAGTTAAATACCTATATAAATGCTGATTACATATCATAAATCAATGTAAATATACTAATACATGCTAATCTAGGGGAATAAGTGTTAATCCCTTACCTTAAAAATGCTTAACCCTTTCCTTAATGACCTTCAAACCTTCAGCTTCAGCCCTTCACGTACCCAGCTTCTAAAGGATGCAAATGAAGCCCCTTACCCCTCTATTTATAGTAGTTTTAGCCTAATCCATCCTAACCCTCCATTTAAATCAATGGTTAAGATTTAACCAATTATAATAATATTATTTACTTAACTTTTTGACATTCAAACACCACCTAATATCCACCTAACTTACTTTTGACAAATCTATATTTTTTCCCTTTTTTTATATAATACATGTGTTTATTTGACTTAAAGAAAGAAGATAATTAAGTTAACTAAAAAAACGGCTAACACACACAAAACAACAAAAATAATAATAATAATAATTTTTTAAAAAAAAAACCTGCCGCTTTCGCGACAGGTTGGTGGCGGGCGGCGCCCGCCCGCGCCCGCGCGCGCGCGCGGCCCCGGGCGGCCGCGTGGGCGGCGCCCGCACCCCCGTTTTTTTTAAATTTTTTTATTTTTTTTCGTTTTTGAACTTTATTTTTTATTTATTTATTTTTACATCCTTTCTTTCATTTTTTTTTGTTTTAAGCCCTTTCAATTTTTTTTTCAAACCGTTTAACCTCCTATAATTTGTTTATGAAAAATCTAAACATAATAAATAAAAATTCAAACATTTAGATATATAAAATTTTTAAACAATTAAGTAAACTAAAAAAACGTAGGGTATTACACCCTCTCCCCCTTAAAGAAAACTTCGTCCTCGAAGTTGGGGTTAGATCACGTACCAAACAGATGAGGGTATTCCTTCTTTATCGCTTCCTCTGGTTCCCACGTGGCTTCCTCATGCGAGAAGTTCCTCCATATTACCTTCACGAGTGGGATGACTTTAGTCCTTAGCACTTACTCCTTGCGGTCCAGAATTCGAACAGGTTGCTCCTCGTAGGATAGGTTCTGCTGGAACTACATCTGCTCCGAACTGATCACATGTGCCGGATCATGCACGTACCTCCTCAGCATGGATACGTGGAACACCGGATGTACACCCTCCAAAGACGGAGGTAAAGCCAGCCGATATGCCACATTCCCTAGTCTCTCCAGAATCTCGAATGGTCCGACGAATCGTGGATTTAATTTTCCACGCTTGCCAAACCGAACGATTCCCTTTGACGGAGACACCTTGAGGAAGACGTGATCACCGACTTTGAATGACAGCTCCTTCCTCCGGTTATCAGCATAACTCTTCTGTCTGTCTTGTGCTGTCATCAATCTTTGTCGGATCAGCCTGATCTTTTCTGTAGTTTCTTGGACAACTTCTGGACCCACATACTGCCTGTCTCCTGTTTCCTCCCAGCACAACGGAGACCTACAAGGTCTACCATATAGTGCCTCGAATGGAGCCATACATATACTCGCGTGGAAGCTATTATTATAAAAAAATTCCATGAGAGATAGATGTCGCTCCCAATCACCCTTCCAATCAAGAACACAAGCCCGGAGCATGTCCTCTAGTGTCTGAATCGTCCTTTCGGACTGGCCGTCAGTTTGCGGGTGAAAAGCTGAACTGAGCTTGAGCCGCAAACCAAAAGCTTCATGCAACCCTTGCCACAGTCTGGATGTGAACCGGGGATCCCTGTCGGAGATGATCGACTTTGGAATCCCATGAAGTCTGACAATATTATCAACATATAATCTTGTCAAACTTTCCACCGATTGCTTCACCTTCATAGGAAGGAAATGTGCAGACTTAGAAAATCGGTCCACGATCACCCATATAGCATCATTACCCTTTGCTGATCTAGGTAACCCGGTCACAAAGTCCATAGTGATCGCTTCCCATTTCCACTGAGGAATTTTCATCTTCTGCATTAGCCCTGATGGCCTTTGGTGCTCTGCTTTTACCTGCTAACAAACCAAGCATCTAGCCACAAAGTCAGCTACGTCCTTCTTCATTCCCTGCCACCAGAAAGACCGTTTCAAGTCTTAGTACATTTTACCACCTCCTGGATGAATAGAGAACATTGATCGATGTGCTTCCTCCAGAATCTGACTTCTCAAATCGGATAAATCAGGTACACAGATCCGGTGCTGAAACCGAATCACTCCATCTTCATCACGAGTAAAGCCGATCTTCCCGATCAATCCCTGCAGTTGGGGATCATCTTCTTGCATCCCTATCACCTTGTCAAGCACTGTTGACCGAATGGTCAGTTGAGACACAAATGTCTGACATAGCTGAGGCTCGATCACAGCCATAAGCTGCGCTGCATCCTCGATCATCTTCCAGTCTTGCTGCATCATAACTCTTTTTCTACTGAGAGCATCGGCTACTACATTTGCCTTTCCTGGATGGTATCGTAATTCGAAGTCATAATCTTTCAAGAATTTGACCCATCTTCTTTGCCTTAGATTTAACTCCTTCTGAGAAAATAGGTATTTCAGACTCTTGTGGTCAGTGAACACTTCGAACTTGACGCCGTAAAGATAATGACGCCAGATCTTCAATGCATGAACAATTGCAGCCAATTCCAAATCATGAGTTGGGTAGTTTTGCTCGTGCTCCTTAAGTTGACGAGAAGCATAAGCGACCACCCTTCCATTTTGCATCAATACACTGCCTAGCCCAACCTTCGATGCATCAGAATAGATAGCAAAGTCATCCTCATTGTTAAGCAAAACAAGAATTGGTGATGATGTCAGCCTAGCCTTCAGCTCTTGGAAAGTTTTCTCACAGCTTTCAGACCATATATATTTGACTCCCTTTCGGGTCAACTTGGTTAGTGGCGCCGCTAGAGATGCGAATCTCTCAATAAAGCGACGATAGTAACCAGCTAACCCTAAGAAACTCTGAATCTCTATGGGTGATTTAGGAGTCTCCCATTCCAGAACCGCTTGGACCTTTGCGGGGTCAACGGCAACACCATTGCCTGAGATTACATGCCCGAGGAAATGAACCTCCGTCAGCCAAAAGTCACATTTGCTGAACTTAGCATACAGCTCATGCGCTCTTAGCGTCTCGAGGATGATTCTCAAGTGTTCCCGGTGTGAAGCCTCATCAGGAGAATATATCAGCACATCATCAATAAAGACGACCACAAAGGTGTCAAGATAAGGTATAAACACCTGATTCATCAAGTCCATAAAAGCTGCCGGGGCATTTGTCAGACCAAAAGGTAACACCAAAAATTCATAATGGCCATATCTCGTCCGGAACGCTGTCTTGGATGTATCTTCTTTCTTTATCCTCAACTGATGATATCCCGAACGTAGATCAATCTTTGAAAACACCGTGGCTCCTTGCAACTGGTCAAACAGGTCATCAATGCGGGGTAAAGGATATTTATTTTTAATGGTCACCTCATTAAGTTTGCGATAGTCAACGCATAACCTAAGAGAACCATCCTTCTTCTTCACAAATAGAACTGGAGCTCCTGTGGACGCACTTTCGTTTAACGATTATTTTATTCGTTCGTTGGTTTATTAAGTGCGAGGGCGTGCCAGTCACCGGAGTGACGATTTATTCGGGCTTCGAAGAGCCCATGGTGCGCTCGACCTGACTTCGTCAGACAATTGTGTAGTTCGTGTCGGGACCAAAACCCGCCGCGCCATAAAGGCCACGGCGTCATTTACATCCCCCATACGAGGGAACACCCTTGATTAATCGCCGAGATACAGGGCCTCATGGCCAAGAAATTAATTGCATGAAAGGTCTATTACGCGGTATTGAAATCCTCACACGAGGGCGAGAAGAAAACCATTCGCAGTCATGTCGGTCATGTGTTGACCATTTAATGTTCGGACGAATGTCCAGCTCGATAAAATTGCAGTTGTCGCGGGAAAACCGGGGCATATGTATGCCAGTATATGGCAATTTATTGTTCAGAAGAACGGAAGATGTTCGGCTAAACCTCGGCTGGAGCGGTCGGAAACCGGTAAATCTGTTGGCCCGGTGCAAGAGCGAGCTGTGACCATACTGCGGTGGGCCCCCCGCGGTCGAAACAAGACTTGCATGAGCGTCATTGATATTTCCGGTGCCAAGGGGGCGACGAGGGAATATCCCTTGAATCGGCTGAAAAGCCCTATGTCCGGAGAAGCGGACGTTTGAAACGTGTCGGTCATCCGGGAGACCGTCTAATATTCGGACGGGAGTCCGACTCGAGAATATTGTAATCGTCGCGGAAAGACCGAGAATGTATGTGCGCCGGGACACGGCAAGTTTTATTGTTCCGGGACACAGAAAACGTTTGGTTGAATCTCGGCTATTATATCCGGAAACCCGTGAATCTGTTGGCCCGATGCGAGATCGAGTCAGGACCATGCCGGGGGCGCCTCCCGTGGTCCAAACGGGGCTCGTGTGGGCATCGTTAATATTTATGGTGCCGGAGGGCAACGGGGAAGAGTCCTGGGACTAGGCTTCAGAACTAAAAAAAATGTGTTCGAGAGGAGCAGGCTGTAGACCGGGGATATGAGCCAGACGATGACCATGATCGGGACGGGTCCGAGGTCTGAGTATGGCCCACGGAGGTCTTACTGATATTCCCATGGAAGGAGTCCAGGGGTGGCGAGAGCCGTCTCGTTCTATTCCGATTCTGTCGGTCACTTGCGGACCTTTTCATGTTCGGGCAAGGGCCCATATTGAAAGCGCAACGTGGGTGGAAACGACCCCGTACAAATGTATGCTGAGTTTACGGCAATTTCAATGAAAGAGCGGGAGCAAATCCCGATAGGAACGGGTTGGAATTGGTGAGCTATTGGCCCGGGGCAATGCCGGCTCACAACCATGTCGGGGTAGGAGCCACCAGCTATGAAGGTTGCTCACGGGCCTTTTCATGTTCGGACATAGGTCCGTAATAGAAACGCGGCAGAAATCGAGGTGAACCCGTTCAAATGTCTGCCGAACGTGCGGCAATTTTAGTAGCGGCTCGGAAGGGATCCGGTCGGAGAAATGAGTCCGGTTTAATCGGAATGTCAGCCCGAGGCGAGGTCGGGTCATGGCCATTTTGGGACGGTTCCCTAGGCTCAGGCCCAACTCGCGAGGGCAGTATTGTTGTTCCTTCGGAACCGGGTCACGGGAGAGACGAGACTGCGAAGCGGATCTCATTGTTTTATTATTATTTAAGAAGCGGTATCGTTATCATTTGTAGATTTATAGATATATTTGGGTGGGTTCTTTATTACCATTTATTCATTTTCCTTGTGATTGATTCGTTTATTATGGTCAACATTAGGTTTGTTATTATCTTGTTCGTTTTGTTATCATTCATTTACTTGTCATTTTTTGTTGAGTCTGTTATTATTATTTATTTATCTTGGTTATCATTTACTTTGTCTATTTATCGTTATTATTATTTCTTTTAACCTTACTATTATTATTACTTGTTTCTTTATCATCCTTATTTATTTGTTCTTTTTGGATTTGTTATTTTTATTATTATTATTATTACTCGTATTTTCTAGAGAGAGAATGGGCCATTGGAAGGCTAAGAGAAAGGTGTACCGCTGAAGGGCTGAGAGCTGTGCCGCTGAAGGGCTGGAAGGGCTGTGCCGCTGAAGGGCCTGGGGCTGTGCTGCTGAAGGGCTGAAAGGAATGTGCCGCTGAAGGGCCTGGGGCTGTACTGCTGAAGGGCTGGACGGGTGTACCGCTGGAGGGTTAAAAGGGTGTACCGCTGAAGGCCAGGGGCGTACCGCTGGAGGGCCAAGGGAGCGTGCCGCTGAGGGGCTGAGGGAGGCGTGCCGGGGAAGGGCTGGAGCGTGCCGATGAGGGGCTGAGGGAGGCGTGCCGGGGAAGGCCCGTAGGGGCGTGCCGGTGAGGGGCTGGCTGGAGCGTGCCGGCAAAGGGCCAAGCAGCCGGGCTAGGGGCGTGCCGGCGAAGGGCGTGGGGAGCGTGCCGACGAAGGGCTGAGCAGCCGGGCTAGGGGCGTGCCGGCGAAGGGCGTGGGGAGCCCACTCCTCCTCCGTTCTTTGTTTTAAGGCTTTTCTTTTCTTCTCTTCTTTTCTCTCTTGATTTTATTAAGTTTTGCATGGGTTCCTTCTTTTCTTCTCTTGATTAATCTTCGTTCTTTCTTTTGTGAGGGCGGATGTTCAAGTTGTTTAGTTGTTGTTCGATTTGGTTCTCTTTACGTTAATTACGATTTCATTGCATCGGTTAAAGCATTTTACCGTTGTTCTTTTTTTATTTGTTTGTTGCTTCTTTTATCTTTTTAACATGTTATTGTTTCTGACGAAAATTCGGCAGCATCTCCCCTTGACCCGAGCGTAAGGGAGAAAAAGGGAACGCGCCCACATGGAGTGGCGGAACCCGACAACTGGAGGTGGGCGCCCGAAGGCATGCAACACCTTTAGTAAAACTTCGGAAAGCTCGGAGGAAACAGCGCGTGGGAGGCCTCTCTAAGGTTGGCCGGGGGTGCACCGGGCAAGAGGTTAGGGGAGTGTGCCGGACAAGGAAGGCACCAGGGGGCGTGCCGACGAAGGGCCTGGCCAGGGCGTGCCGGCGAACAGACGGTTGAAGGTGTGCCGCTGAGGGCCAAGGAGTGTGCCGCTGAGGGCAGTTGAAGGGCGTGCCGCTGAAGGCTGCTGGGGGCGTGCCGCTGAGGCGCTAGGGAGTGTGCCGGCGAAGGGCTGATGGAAGCGTGCCGCTGGGGCACTTCAAGGGTGTGCCGCTGAAGGCCCACAAGAAAAAAAGGGGGGTGTGCCGTTGGAGGCCAGCTGGAGTGTATCGGGGATGTTGGTTGGCTAGGCCGAAGGAAACCTTGGCAGGAGGAGGGAGAGAGGCTCAAGGGGTGTTGGGCCTGGGTGTCCGAGGAGAGACGAAAGGGCGTCTCCCTTCAGGCAAATGGGAAGATGCGGCAGCGGGGAGGTGGAGGGGCAGCAGGCCCTCTTCCCTCTCTTCCTCTCTTTGCGTGGACGGCGATGGACGGAGTAGCCGGGGGGAGCCTCCCCTCCTCTTCTTCTTCTTCTCTTCACACGGACGGCGATGGACGGAGTAGCCGGGGGGAGCCTCCCCTCCTCTTCTTCTTCTCTTCTTCTTCTTCTCTTCACGCGAACGGCGATGGACGGAGTAGCCGGGGGGAGCCTCCCCTCCTCCTCTTCTTCTCTTCTTCTTCTTCTCTTCACGCGAACGGCGATGGACGGAGTAGCCGGGGGGAGCCTCCCCTCCTCTTCTTCTTCTCTTCTTCTTCTTCTTCTCTTCTTCTCTTCTCTTCTCTCTGGGAGTGGGTGTGTCTGTCGCCCTCCTCCCTCTCCCTCCTGTTGTTCGCAGCGAAGGGGGGGCTTTATACCCCACACGGTGGAAGCCTCCAAGGCGGGAAGCGCCGAAGGCGGGCGTTTAATGGGAGTTGACTCCCTCGTCCTTGGTGGCAGGGGGATAGGCAGCGTGGCCCAACGATCGGCTGACACCTCGGACGGCTTCACTGCGCGCCAAGGATGCGTAGGGCATGGGCACCACGATCGTTTGCCGTTGAAATGCCTCACGCTGTGCCGCTGGCGGGCTGAACAGGCGTGCCGTGGGGGAGCCAAAAGGGCGTGCCGCTGGAGCGCAAAACAGGCTTGCCGCTGAAGCCCCTGAAGGGCGTGCCGCTGAAGCCCCTGAAGGGCGTGCCGCTGGACAGCCTGAAGGGTGTGCCGCTGAGGCCCCCCCCCCCCCCCCCCCCCCAAAAGGGGGGTGTGCCGTTGAAGAGCCCCCCCTTGGGGGTGTACCGCTTAAGCCGTCAGGGGCGTGCCGCTGGACACCCGACGGGGTGTGCCGCTGAACACCCGATGGGGTGTGCCGCTGAACACCTGATGGCGTGTGCCGTTGAGGCCCCTTGGGGGCTGGACGTGCCGCTGAAGGGCTCCCCGCGGGGTGTGTATCTGGGGCCCGTTCTGAGCCCATTGCGAGCACGAGTCATGGCCCGTTTGATTTTCTTTGAGGCCCATGGATTGTGGGGCTCTTGGTGATTGGTTTTTTCTTCAATGTTGTGACTCCGGAGGCGGCTTCCGGAGGCGGCTTCACAGCAGCCTGCATACTTGGGGAGCCCGGGCGATCAGTCTCTCCGGGGCTTCTTCACTTGGCGCCGTTGTTGATGCTGGGCCGAGCAGGGTGTTTGATGTGCAATTTTTTTGGTGTCCACAGCTCCCCATGATGACACACTTGGATGGATAAACCCCTTGTCTAACAAATCTTGAAGTTGCTTTTTTAACTCTGATAATTCTGCTGGGGCCATTCTGTAGAGTGCCTTAGAGACAGGTGCTGTGCCAGGTAACAAGTCAATGGCAAACTCTAACTCCCTTGTAGGTGGTAACCCGGGCAAATCATCTGGAAACACATCAAGGAATTCTCGAACAACCTCGATCTCTGCTATAGTCGGTGATTGGTCAACATCCGACTTTGTGACTATGCTTGCCAAGAATGCATCGTAGCCCTTTCTCAACATTCGCACCGTCTTCATTGCTGAAACTACTAACTTCTTCCCAGCCATATGTTTCAGTAAGGGATGAGAAAACTCTTTCTCCTTAGGGATGCGAAAAATGACTCTCTTCCTTCGACAATCTATCAGAGCGTAATGCTCTTCTAACCAATCCAGTCCTAGTATAGCATCAAAGTCTTGCATAGGTAAACAGCAAAAACAACCAGGCAGAGTTCTTCCTTCTATATTGACTGATAGTGAGGGGATGTGCCTTTTGGTAGACACTGCTCCTGCAGGTGTGTGTACCAACAGGGGCACGTCTAGGTCCACTGACTCAATTCCAAATTCTTCATGTAATTGACTAGCAAACTTCTCAGAAATAAAAGTATGTGTGGCACCGGTGTCAAATAGTACTCTAGCATGAATACCATTGATAGAAATAGTACCGTCGGTGAGATCCTCCGCCTGTTCCGCATCCTCTCTAGCAAGTGCAAATACCCGAGCTGGCGCTCGGGGTCTCCCTGCGGGTCTCGCTGCTCCCGGTCTGGCCGGTACTATTGCTGGTCTGGCTGCCACTGGAGCTGCTGTTGCGGCTACTGGCCGAGCCGCAATAGGTTGCATCATCTTCGGACAATCTCGGATCATGTGGCCCTTGTCACCACAACGGAGACATCTGCCGGAGGCGATCCAGCATACTTCCCCGCCATGACGCTTGCCACATTGCTTGCATTCCGGTTTGTTGTTGCCCCATGCTGGTGGTGTGGTCTTCCATGTCACGAACGGTCGTGACGGATTTCTCATCACCTTTTTGCCTTTATCATTCCGGTGAAAGGGTGCCGATGGTCTTTTTGTTGAAGTCCTCTTCTCCTCCTGATATAACTCCATGTCGCTCTCCTGACGACATGCCGCGCCAAGAGCCGCCTCCATAGTAGCCAGGTCTAGTGCAACTAGGCGGGTCCGAAGCGACGGTCGAAGTCCCGCCACGAACTTTTTCACCTTCCGCCTTTCATCTGAAGCAATGTGGGGTGCATATTTTGACAATTCCGCGAACTTTGCTTCGTATTCGAGCACCGTCTTCGACCCCTGAGTTAGGGCCAGAAAGTCCTGCTCCAGTTTGTCTTGCACATGTTCCGGTATGTACTTTACCGTGAATAGCTCCGTGAATTCTTCCCAGGTAATATCCTGCTCCAGTCTGTCTGGTTGATTCCTCAGAATGGACGCCCACCATACGTCCGCTCTCTCCTGTAGCATATATGCTGCCAGACTGGTCTTGTCCTCATCTGCACACAGGATGACCCGGAAGATCTTCTCGATCTCGCGGAGCCAGTTTTCAGCCATGATTGGCTGACTCTCCCCCTTAAAAGAGGGTGGTGACATCCGCCAAAATCTCTCCATCATAGTCACCCCTCCTAAAGCCTGCTCCTGGGGTGATGCTGCCTGAGTTTGGAGTTGCGCCTGCAGTGCCGCCTGCGTCTGCGCCTGAGTTTGCATAGCCTGTACCAGCCCTTGCATGAACATCCCATAGTCCACCAAAGGTGGTGGGGGCGGAGCTGGGGGTCCTCTCGACTCCTCCTGAGTATCGTCATTCTGAGCTGCACGACGACTTCCTCCCGCCATGGTCTGACAATGCAGTAATACGGTAAGATTTTCGTCAAAATAACCTACTAGTTCAAGACTTTTTAAGATGTGGATTAAGCTGATGACCCTTTATGTAAATTCTCAAACTTAGGCTCTGATACCACTCTCTGTGACGCCCCGACTCGGAGACCCGATCCAGCCGTAAAGACTCCCGTCGGATCCCGGTCGAGACGTCACAGTGGGAACAACCCAAGCAGTACAATAAGATTGAGAATTACACATAAACACTTAGATATCATTGCAGCGGAAATGAAAATACTTAATTCATCAGTTTACAGTCAAATGACTACATCCACATAGATAGAAATAGAGATAACAATTTCACAAGTCTTTATTACATAACTAATTTTCACACACTTTTTTTTTCTTTTACATAAGACATAATTCATAACGTAACTACCTAAGATAAAAACTGGTAGTAGATCCGAGTCGCGGTCAAACACTGCGAGATCACTCCTCGCTTTCTTCTACCGCTTCTCCTGTAATTGTTCAACGGGGTGAGTCTACGAATAGACCCAGTAAGAGACTAAACATAGTCCCCGGTCAAAACATGTATCAACATATTCAAAATGATTTACAGTAATTTATTTCATAAGCCATTCTATTATCATTTGATAAAGAAATCATGTACATTAAAATTTATCCTACCCATGACAAGGTAAATAAAGATTCATCATTTGTACACATTAACTAATGATTCTAGTACTAGGCGGAGTAGTCTCACGCATAGTGAAAGGATCCAGACAGACGTAATCTGCCCTTTTCTAATTCACCATTCGATATACTAGAGATTCTTCAGCAGTAAATATTTACCATATAGTAACAGTAAAAATGTAAAAACAGTAAATTCAATATCAGTTATATGAGCAGTAACAATAGTTTCAGTGAACAGTGAACAGTTCCAATATTGATTCAGTAAACAATAATAGTCGTATAACTAACGACTCAGTGAACAGTAAAAGTTGTTCAATATCAATTCAGTAGGCAGTGACAGTCATTCAATTTCAGCTCAGTAAACAGTAGACAGTAATCAGTGGTATAAATAGCCAGACACAGTGCCCAAACCACCACTAGAAGGACAGTCAGTCGGTACTCGATCACCTAGGTAAATAGTGATGAGTCTTGGTTACTGCGCAGAACCGGGAGAAGTCCTCTCCACCTTAACCAGTGATACTTGTCCACCTCCAGAATTTCAATCCCCGTTACCCTCGGGGCCAGTACAGTGTGAACCTCCCCATAGGGGCATTTCTACAGTTTGGTTCCAGTCTCCCCCTATGGTGGTAGTGTACATTTGACATTATTAACGGTACGGTAAAAATATAAATATGACATATATGAAATGGACACATGCCACTCAAAATTCATGCTGTGAAAATTAATTTACCACTGCTGAAATCATTTTTCTTTTTTTTGAAATTCTCAAGTTATTCAAATATAATGACATATCTATATATCAAAAATTACTAAATCTACTTGCAGATATCAGAATGCCTTGAAATTTCATAAAATCAACATATTTACAGAAAGGATTCAAACATAAAATTTTCATAAATTTTCAGACAGAATGTATAATTTTCCAGAATTACTTGTATATCAATTATGTATCAAAAATTTACTAAATTTAGATACCATGTTCTCAAAATCACTTAACTTTTTCTGTATATCAAATTTATATGTAAAATTACACATAAAAGTTTTCACAAATTTTAATACAGTAATTTAAATTTTCTTAGAATTACATCTATTTCAATGTATATCATAAATTGACTAAATTTAGCTAATAAATTGATATGATCATTAAACTTTTACAGAAACTTAAATTTGTTTGTAATAATGCACAGAAAAAGTTTCATAATTTTTCATGCAGTAATTAAATTTTTTTACTGATTTATTTAAATTATCTAATATATGAAAAATTCAATAAATATAATCACAAAACTTTAAAAATCACCATAACAGGTAAAACTATCATCCATAATAGAACTTAAAATTTTTCATTAGTTTTCACACTGTATTACTATTTTTCACACTATATTACTATTTTTCATATTGAGTAAGAAAAAGATATTATGACTAGTAAATCAATTAAATATATACAAAGTGATCAGATAATTTCTGAAAATTTATAAAATGTTATTTTTGTCAGAGGTATCATATGTAAAAATATTCATCATTTTTAATTCTGTATGTCTATTTTCTAAATTTTTATATCAACTTCTAAAATGTACAAGAATGTATAATAATAACTTTTAGTTAGATAAAATTATCCAGAATATTTACAATGGCCAAACTATACTAAAAATTAATTTACAGATATCCCAATATCAGTTCTGTGATTTTCTTGGATTTTTCACAGAATATTTGTATTTATTCAAATCTTCCCATTATTTGTTTAAACATGGATAATTATATCAGTGATAGTTCTATTATCCTAATGTGATGATATCTTCATAAATTAGTTCTAACAAGCAGTCCCATCTTCTGGTAAAGTTTTAAGAATTTTATTGTATTATTTTTATTTTCCTCTTAATTTTATACTTCTATTAAACTATCCAAAATTATGTAATATTTCATGTAGATATCAATAATTATTTATCTTTTCAGAATACATCACACTAAATGTCAGGGTCATATTGTAAAATTTTAAGACCGTTTTGAACATGATTTATAATTTCCATAATTTCTATACAATTATTTATATACTTTATCATGTATGAAAATTAATTAAAAATAGATATCATGCTCCAGAAATTATGTAAATTTTTCTACACATGATTTGCACAGTAAGATACCTTCTTACAATTTACTGTGATTTAATATATTCCTTTGGTATTTTTGTGTAATTTAAACACCTTTAGAATAATACCAAAAAATCTATAAACGTGAAAATAAATTTAATTAGACATGAAAATTTATGCAGAAAGTTTATATCATCAGTTATCATGATTCTGAAAGTTCTATTAATTTTTCATATACCGTTGATAATTGTAGCATATTAATCACTAAATTATCCCCTTAATCTCATGCTTTATCTTAATGATTAAATACTAATCCGACCCAAATAAAATTACAGATTAATAAATCATGATGTATGAAGTTAAATACCTATATAGATGCTGATTACATATCATAAATCAATGTAAATATACTAATACACGCTAATCTAGGGGAATAAGTGTTAATCCCTTACCTTAAAAATGCTTAACCCTTTCCTTAATGACCTTCAAACCTTCAACTTCAGCCCTTCACGTACCCAACTTCTAAAGGATGCAAATGAAGCCCCTTACCCCTCTATTTATAGTAGTTTTAGCCTAATCCATCCTAACCCTCCATTTAAACCAATGGTTAGGATTTAACCAATTATAATAATATTATTTACTTAACTTTTTGACATTCAAACACCACCTAATATCCACCTAACTTACTTTTGACCAATCTATATTTTTTCCCTTTTTTTATATAATACATGTGTTTATTTGACTTAAAGGAAGAAGATAATTAAGTTAACTAAAAAAACGGCTAACACACACAAAACAACAAAAATAATAATAATAATAATTTTTTTTTTAAAAAACCTGCCGCTTTCGCGGCAAGTTGGTGGCGGGCGGCGCCCGCCCGGACCCGCCCGCCCGCGGGCACGCGCGCGCGTGCACGCGGGCGGCCGCGTGGGCGGCGCCCCCCCTTTTTTTAAATTTTTTTATTTTTTTTTATTTTTGAACTTTATTTTTTTAATTTATTTTTACATCCTTTCTTTCATTTTTTTTGTTTTAAGCCCTTTCAAATTTTTTTTCAAACCGTTTAACCTCCTATAATTTGTTTATGAAAAATCTAAACATAATAAATAAAAATTCAAACATTTAGATATATAAAATTTTTAAACAATTAAGTAAACTAAAAAAACGTAGGGCATTACAAGAAACCTCCCGTCTACATAATTGAACCCAGATTGTTTCCTGATCTTTATGGGAACTGGATAATGCCATTAACAAAGTCCAAGTGGAGTACTTGCTAAGAAAACTGGATTAAGGTTCTTCCTTCACCACCAACTTACAAGCTGCCATCATATGATTAGGGCGAGTTATTGTGGGAAATTGATCTCAACGATTGCACAATATTAAGAATATTGATGCCATTATGTAAAATTTTTCTAAGTCGAGTTGGTAACTTTTTTTCATAGTGGACAATAAGTGCTCGTGAAAAAATAATAATTTTCTAAATTTTGTTTATAACCTTGGATCCCTCTATAGTTTATGCTTTTTTGCAAGCACGCAACTATGCAAGTAGTTGTGTTTCACTGGCAGACAAGGACCTCTTTTGATTGTAGGATGGATCTAGCTAGGGATGCACATGATATGCTCGGGGAATTTGGTGAGCATGGAACCAAACATGTTTGCATCTTTTGAGCCCACAGCTTGCCTTGCTTTCATTGTTTGGCCCGGTTCATCACGAGTTCAATTTATTCGAGATTAATCCGAGATATCTATCAGCCGGTGTAAAACTGTTTCAACGCCTTCCCGCTTTACTGTGCCACTGTGGCGCACTTTTCCTCTCATCCTTTCCCGATTTTCTGCCTCCCAAGTCTCCAACGTCCCGGTTCGTGCAATGCCACCACCTAGAGAGAGTCCTTCTTTCTCTCGTCTCTTTCTCTTCCCTTTTACTCAGGCTCTTCTCTCCTTCCATCTCTCTCTTCTGCTCTTTTGTTTTCTACCAACTCTCGCCCTGCTCTACTTTCAATTTTTGCCCTTTCATGTTCATGTCTCATAATTTGTACATTGTAACAGAAACATACATTTTTCATAATCATATCTCCAACACTTAGTTCATTTTTTTGCTCACTTATTCTTCTTACAATCGATCAAAATAACTAAAAATATATACAAATAAATCAATCTTCACATATGATCAAGACAGCATGAGTAATAACGTGTATTTCTTCAACGCCATATATACAAATATATGTATTACACATTTATTTTAGTCAAAGGAACATGCTTCGCGCATCATCCACCGTGTCCTGCTCTTCTCTGGTGATCTCCCTATTATAGGAGGTTGTCTTAGGGCGAGGAGTTTTATCCCTTGATAGGGAAGGCGTAAGTAGTGGAGCAACTCTTCCCGTGACAGCGGCGGGACTTTCCCGTTGGAGGACGAATATCCCGACGTCGATTAGTCCCGAGGTGAGTCTTATAGTGCTCATGGGACATGCTCGTCCGTTATGGGGTCAAGGTCAACATCGTAGGGGGCAACAGTCGGTCGTCGGAGACTCTTCCGGTGATCAATGCGCTTAGGCCGTAGCTTTCATGCGTCGTGGAATCCGATGTTAGTTCGGTCTGGGCTTCGTCTTGACGGGCCGTTCACATCGGGCACCTCTTGAGCGCGTTAAGGGGGCGATTCCGATTTGGGCCCGTCCTATTGGGCTCTCCATGGGCCAAACCAATCATAATTATTTCTTAAAAAGAAATATTTATAAAGTCATGATTCGTGAACGAGAGTAGGGCTAAAAAAGGGGTGTCGTCGATTCCGTCCGGCTCATCGGGTTGAACCGCACGGTCCAAGATTCCATGTCGGCTGAAAGCCAACGCTACCAGGGCCGTCTCCTCCCACCCGTCGCCACCTATATATGATGTACCCTCCTGTTCCCCTGCTCCCTACCTCCTCCGCACTTCCTCGTCCTCCACATCTTTGCTTTTGTTTCTTCCAGAAGCCCCACCACGCCGGGTGGGGAGAAACCTACCCATCCCAACACCAGCCAGCGACAATGGTAGTAGATCTCCCTCCTGCAATTTCGCGTCCCGATCTCCATTGCTGATCCTATCTTCTTCTTCTTCTTCTTCATATTGCTCTTGTTTGTTGCAGGCGCTTCCGGGCCAGGCGACAGATTGCCCAAGCTTCAAGCTTGTGATCATCGGTGATATTACTTTGCCCTTTCATGAACATATATGATCAAGCTTCAAGCTTGTTTGGGTGACGTGGGGTTGTATATTATTTTGCCCTTCATGTTCGTGTCTCATAATTTGTACATTGTAACAGAAACGTACATTTTTCATAATCATATCTCCAACACTTAGTTCATTTTTTCCTTAATTATTCTTCTTACAATCGATAAAAATAATTAAAAATATTATTATAATTTAAAAAAACAAAGTAAATACTCGAGCGAAACGCGTTCATTTGACTAGTATAAAATAAATAAACATAGTTGGTAGAAAAGTAAACTTTTGCACCGTACACACAATTGCATGGGAATAGGTCAACTTGGTATTTCTGCACGCTTAATGCCGTGGTCGTCGACACTAGCTGCCTTCTCTGTCTGTGGACTCTCTTTCTGTACCTCACACCTCTCTCTCTGCCGGGTATTTCTGCGCGCTTCTCTCTCCATCTGACGCCCTGTCCCACGTAAAACCTTAACTTCCGCCTCTGCCGAGCTCCTCAAAGGTGTCTATGCGTGTGTGGTGATCCATGGCTGCCAGCATCTCAATAGGGTTAGGGTTTTTGCCTATATGTCAGCGTCCGGGCCGCGCTGTGTAGCTCCTATTTTGTTGGGGGATGGCCACCGCCGATCCGTTCGACATACTTGGGGATGATGACAACGACGATCCATCGCAGCTGATCGCGGCGGCGCAGCAGCCAAAGGTCGCCGCCAAGAAGCCGGCCTCCGGGGTTTCGGCGGCGGGGGGGGGGGAGCTCCTCTCGAATCCAGTTCCAGCCGTCCAAATTGGTGAGTCCCCGTCTGGAACTGGTACTTCGGGGTTGATTCCGAGGGGGGGAGGGAAGTTGGTGGGCTGTGCTAAGGCATAATGGCTGGACTCCGGTTCTAGCTCTGCCTCATGTTATGTTATTTTGTGATTTCTCTAGATTTTTGTTGATCCCTCTGCGACTTTGATGGCTTGTGTAGATGAAAGGGGGGAAGCCTATTTAACTTGCTAGGTGTTCTTTCATCTTGTGGTTTATCTAGTTTTTTTGGCTCTTTTTGATTTGAATCATTTTTTGGTCACGTCATAACGAAGTTGAAATCCTTTTGGGATATGCTTGCACTAGGTATAGTTAGCTACTTCTTATCATTTAAAAGAGGCTATCTGTAGATTTTTTTAGTATTTTAATTCATTTTCCTTCTCTTTTCCTTGCAGTGAGGGATGCCAGGAGCGCCACGGCACGAGTACAAGGTGGTGGCCGAGGTTGTCCAGGGCATGGTAGGGGCCGTGGCGGTGCCCCTGTCAGAACAAAGAATATGTTAATGGAAATGTGAATGGGTTCTCGGGAACATATGGTGGCGGCACTAGAGCCGGGGGAGAGGAAGGTGACATGGAGATGCTCCTAGAGAGGGAGTGTGCATCCTATGGAGGGCCATGCCAGGCTTACTGTGGCGGCCGCCAGGAATGGAGAGGTTGGAGAGGATTCTGAAAGGCCGCCAAGGAGGTTTTTTAAATGATGTAGTGCCAGGGGACGTGGGCATGAGCTCAAGCGCATGAGTTTTTAAATGAAGATGTGCTTGCAGAGTTGAATTCCCCCCCCTCCATTGTCATATGTTGTTTCTCATTATATTTTGTTCAGAGAGTTACGGTTGCTGTTAATTTTTGTTGTGGTGTAGGGAAACTGAGGAAATTATGAACCCTAAAGGGAAGTCCTTGACTAGTGAGAAGCAACCTGACGTGGAAGATGTGCCATCATCTGAGGCAAGCAAAGAAAACAACGGCGGTGCTCCCAACGAGAATGAAGAGAGAGAACCAGAAGATAAGGTAATCTTCAAACAGGTTGAGAACATTGTTCTCTTATATCGAGCATTCTCGGGCAAAGGTTAATAGTAATGTACTTGTGCATCCATGTGACTTGTGAGTGATGGCTTTATATACTATTTTTTAAATTGGATTTTGCCATACAGTCACCAATGCATAGAGCATTGATCCATTTGTCTTTATTATTTTGTTTCACATGTGAATCCGGATGCAATTTTTTTCCCTTTGGTCCAGTTAAATAAGTTCAGTCTTTTTAATGATGCAAAAGTAACGTGAAACTGCCTGTCGATTATAAATTTGAAGGCCATGAAGTATGTTTTCACATCTTGGTTGATTTATGTTTGTAAGTTTTTTTTAAGGAAGTAATAATGTTTAATTACACTTAGTCAGTTCTCTTTTTGCATCTGTCATATGTTACTATAGTTGGTGAACTTGCTGGTTTGCGGTAGCCTCACATATCTACTAATAAAAGTTTTCATGGCTTGTTTTGCAACACTGGTGTAAGATTTGTTATGATCGATGCTAATCTAATTATAAATGTCTTGGTGGGGAATTTGAAACCCTTCATTCATCTATCATCTCACCCTTGAAATTTATTTTCTTGCATGATTCAGAACATTCTGACTGCAAGGTTTGGCTAGTAAATTGCCTAAACCAAGTTGCTCTAGTGAGTGCCATGTCAAATCGATATGGTTTAGTTCCTCAAAAAGTTTTCTAATTTGTGTTTGCTATAAATATAGCTATTCTACCCACATCCAACCTTTGAACAAAAATCTAGTTAAGGTACTAATTTGATGGGAATCGACGCTGAACATGTACATTTTATTTTGCATTTATGTCCTTTAGTTTATTTTTATGTCCATGGGAAAGTATATGCGCAATTGTAAGGCTTTGTAAGCCAATGCGTCATTCCCAAAGATTGTGTGGGTTTCTATGTAATTTACTAGTAGGACCAGCAAGGGGGCCCTCAGCCCTTTCTCATTGGTCCATGTCACTCATGTGGGGCTGGTCAACCATCCTAGGTGGTCATTTAGAAGGGTTGAATGTCAAATGCCACATGGGTAGACAAGTGGTTAAATATTTCCATGGTAGGCTACCTACCATTTCAACTTGTCTCCCTTGGTCAATAGGCCGCCCCCCCTTGATTATTTTATTTTATTTTTGTGTGTTAGTCACATTTCATCTAGGCCTTTCATTCCCCATCCCTAGATCCAATGGTGGAAATTTGATTTGATGTGAAGCATATAAAACCTTGTATTTTCCATTTGGAAATTAATGAATGATAGCAAATTTGTTGAATGCCCAAGAGCTTCTTGCGCCCCAGCCCTCTCTCCCTCTGGTTTCATCTTCTCCAAACCCCAATTCTAGAGTGGATCCTCTCTATCTCCTCCCCCTCAATCTCTGAGTTCATCTCCGGTGCCACCGCCGCCATTCGTGCCGCCAACGAGCCGCCGCGACGCCGATTCTAAAGTGCTGCCAAGGTTCTGTTTTACAGAACAGAGGTCTACTACGAGAATTCCTGCGCTCAACTCCGACATCTTCTTGATCTGAAATTTTAAGAGTTTGTTCCTTACTAGAAACCCCATCTCCACAAAAAATTTCACGCCCAAATTCTTTCTTTTCCTATTTTCCAATTTTTGGTTTTAAACCCCTTCCCAGATCTGTCAACTGTCTGCCCACTGTAATAGTCCGCCTTAGTTTCCCATATTCGACCCATCTTTTGATTTTCCTAGGGGCCCCCAATTTTATTAGAGATTCTGTCCACCTTCCTCTATCACCATGAAGTTTATTGATTTTTGGTTTGCCCTCTACATATTTTCTAAAATTCGTCCAAGTTCCAAAATATGTTCTGTCTGCTTCAGTCCAGATCCGACCCACCGCCAGTATAAAGTTTCTAGAAATTTCAATTCTTTACAAAACTTTTCACAAAAGGTATACCTGATTTTCGATCTTAAATCTCTACAACTTTGCTGAAGAACTCAACTTCAGATTCGGAGGTCTACCCATTAGTCAATACCAACTCTCAGGAAAGTTCCCTACTGATCTGAGATTTCGGCCACTGTATAACAGCAGCTTTGAAATTCGGTCAAGGACAAATCTGGAGCATTCCATTTTTTTATCTAGTCCTAGATCGAAGTATTTCAAGTTAGCTTTCCAACGGCGCCAGTTTTGTGTCAATCCGACATCGGGGCTGATCGCAGCGTCCGTTCTCACTGGAGCGCACGCCTGAAAATAGAACCGGCAGATCTATGGCCGATTATTCCGACTGGTGCTGAACGGAGCTGCCCGGCCTCCGATCGACATTCCAGCGTGCCGCCATCCCAGGGAGCACTTTTCTAAGCGTTCCCACTACAACGGTGCCACCGGGTCCCACACAGCCCCTCCGGACAGCACGTAGGCCCCACGGTCGCGAGTACGTGTGCTGCCAAAGAGATGTGAGAAGCCGCCCGTCAACCCGAATCGGTCCTCCCGGACCCACTTGTATAGCCCTTTACCTCCCTGCGTGGAGTGGGCAGTGATTTATTGCTGTAATATTCATGTATTAACTGTCTCGGGAGTACGAGTTCGGCCGGGTCCGTCACGCCGAGAGCATGGAGGTATCGTGCCCGCTCCTTCACTTGGCATTTTGCTTTATTTCATATCTGCTTTATATGTCGCTACTAGAGAGCATGTTTAGGATCTAGCTCGCTATATTTTTTATATCACCGCTGCTGCGAGAGAGAGCGTGACCGTCCCGTGACCCGATCCGGGCACGAGAGAGAGCCGACCACCCTAGCTCACTACCGGTTTCTCAACCGCGCACGTCCTCAACCGCGCACGTCCGACGCTTCCCTCGTTAAGGGACAATCACGAGCTTGTCATGTCCGTGGTCTCGTCCCGTATCAATTTGGTATTAGAGCCAGTTTGAGTCTAGGGTGTCAAAAAAAGTGTCATTTACGTCTAGCCGTTAGTCATTGTTTAAGTCGTGTTTAGGGTCATCATTGTTTTAAAACAAGAAAAGGTGTGTCTTTTTACATTTACATTCCTTTACTCGGTATATCAAAAGGTGTTGTCCGAACGTTAGGCTACGCCTATCGGGAAGGCCGCACACTTGTGCGAGTGATCTTCGGATCGGTTATCTCCGCCACGTGTCGAGTTTTGGTTAAGTCTAAGTGCATCATCTTGTAGTGTGCATTTGCATTAGTCGGTGTTTCCTATCCCGTGTGCTTGCATGTCCACTCGTAGAGGTACACAGTACTCACCCCCACCACCACCTTTGGCGGATCCCCGAGCCACTAGTCTCGATGCATCAGCTGTGGTCGAAATGTTCCAAAATCTTATGGGACAAGTGCAAGGATTGCATACACGTATCGATGGGTTAGATACGCAAATGGGTGATTTAAGTACCCGGATGGAAAGGATGGAAGAGATGAGTACACGAGTGAATGGCCTAGGCACCTGCCTAGAAGAGAGGACGAAGGCCGTAGAGGATAAGACCGCTGGGTTGAACCAGTCCGATCAGGGATTGGTCGGGAGAGTTGCCGCACTAGGGAGAGGCCCAGCCGAAGCACATCCGATTGCCCCATTCCAGGCACCCATCCCACCTACACAAGGTCAACCGGAGCCAGTTCATCAACCTGCGACTCCAAGGGTTCACGGGGTAGCTGTTAGGAGGCACGAAGTCCCCGAGGTGCATGACTATGAGTCCGATAATGAGCATCGGGGATATGGTCATGATCGTCACCCTACACGGTGTACCCACGACCAAGATATGGATGAACGGGCCCTTAGGACCGTTTGGGCAGACCCTCCCACCTTTGACGGGTCCTTAGACCCAAAGGTCTATCTTGATTGGGAGGCTGGCATGGATCGATATTTTGAGTGGTTCGAGATGTCGGACCAAAGAAGGTCAAGTTTGGCAGGATGAAACTTTTAAGCCAAGCACAAACATATTAGAAGAACATGGAGAACCTATTGTTTCATCGTCATGAATCCCCGATCGATACATGGACCGAGATGAGGGAGAAGCTTAGGAAGAAGTACCTCCCTACCTCCTACCGCCAGCGTCTTATAGAGAGGTGGCAAAGCCTCACCCAAGGAGACCGGTCCGTCTCTGATTACATCGCCGAATTTGATGAATACTACTTGCGATGTGATGCCACAGAGGAAGATTCCCTTACCGTCTCTCGGTTTTGGCATGGTCTACGCCCGCACCTACGGTATGAGATTCTCCGCCGCAAGGTGGACAAGTTGGAGGATGCATATCGAGTTGCTCTTGAGATGGAGCAATTCGAGGGAGAGTTTGAGTCTATTCCACGGTGGAGCCCCGCTCCTCCCCGTAGTGATTCCCGTGGCTCCTTAGGTTCATACCCGAGGGGACCCATGGCTCGTCCTCAGGAGCCTGCCAGTCAGGAGCACTTTGCTCCTAGACCTTGACCTCCCCCACCATGGGATATACCTACACCCCATCCACCGGCACCCGTTGCCGGTCCCCCGGCACACATAGCCCGTCCCCTGGCCCCGACACTTCCTCCCCTGTTGCCCACGGCGCCTACACCTCCACCCTTGTTACCTACACCCCCTACCCGTCGGGAGGATAAGGGTAAGGCCCCACTTATCGGAGAGAGCAGTCGGTCACGAGTGCAGTGTTTTCACTGTCACGGGTTTGGCCACATTGCCAGTGAATGTCCCACTCGTGCCACCCTAGCCCTAGGTGTTGGAGAAACCTTACCTCCCGAGCTTGAGTGTGTCAGTTACGTGGCCGACCCGGCACTAGCCGAGGAGTACTATGCCTTGGGGGAAGAGGTGGAGGACTCTCCCGTAGCTCAGGATGCAGTTACTTAGTGGGGTGATGTCATTGCGTGTCCGTGCATGAGTCAGTGTGTTTTCTTGTGTGGTTTGTTTGTGTGGTGTGTTTTGAGTCGATTGTTTGTGTGGTTTGCATACGTGTGTTAGTGCATGGTGAGTCTGCATGTGTCTTGTGTAAGCTCGTTGTCGTTCTCTTATGAGTGAGAGGCGAGTGGATTCGCTCGATGAGTATGGGGTCGGTTCTATACCTACCCCCGGATCTAGTCACCTACAAGGACTCAGTAGTGATTCCTAGTGAGTCTTCGAGCCGCCACCTCCCCTTTTGAGAGTACCCCATTCGGAGTGTCCACCTCTAGCCCGTAGCAGCTTGTGCATATCGAGTATATATGGAATGAGCAGGTGATGGTCACTTGGAGTGGCGCATACCCACGTTACTTTGCACGGTGACGGATCCGCCGGAGTACCCGAGCAGTCGCACCTCTTACTCGACGGGGTCGAGTTTCTCCCACCCGGGGAGAGTTGATGGGAATCGACGCCGAGCATGTACATTTTATTTTGTATTTATGTCTTTTAGTTTATTTTTATATCCATGGGAAAGTATATGCACAATTGTGAGGCTTTGTAAGCCAATGTATCATTCCCATAGATTGTGTGGGTTTCTATGTAATTTACCAGTAGGACCAGCAAGGGGGCCCTCAGCCCTTTCCCATTGGTCCATGTCACTCATGTGGGGCTGGTCAACCATCCTAGGTGGCCATCTAGAAGGGTTGAATGTCAAATGTCACATGGGTAGACAAGTGGTTAAATATTTCCATGGTAGGCTACCTACCATTTCAACTTGTCTCCCTTGGTCAATAGGCTGCCCCCCTTGATTATTTTATTTTTTTTTGTGTGTGTTGGTCACATTTCATCTAGGCCTTTCATTCCCCATCCCTAGATCCAATGGTGGAAATTTGATTTGATGTGAAGCATATAAAACCTTGTATTTTCCATTTGGAAATTAATGAATGATAGAAAATTTGTTGAATGCCCAAGAGCTTCTTGCGCCCCAGCCCTCTCTCCCTCTAGTTTCATCTTCTCCAACCCCCAATTCTAGAGTGGATCCTCTCTATCTCCTCCCCCTCAATCTCTGAGTTCATCTCTGGTGCCACCGCCGCCATTCGTGCCGCCAACGAGCCGCCGCGAAGCCGATTCTGAAGTTCTGCCAAGGTTCTATTTTACAGAACAGAGGTCTACTACGAGAATTCCTGCGCTCAACTCCGACATCTTCTTGATCTAAAATTTTCAGTATTTGTTCCCCACTAGAAACCCCATATCCACAAAAGATTTCACGCCCAAATTCCTTCTTTTCCTATTTTCCCATTTTCTGTTTTCAACCCCTTCCCAGATCTGTCAACTGTCTGTCCACTATAACAGTCCGCCTGCGTTTCCCATATTCGACCCCTCTTTTGATTTTCCAAGGAACCCCCAATTTTATTGGAGAGTTTGTCTACTTTTCTCTATCACCTCGAATTTTCTTGATTTTTGGTTTTCCCTTTACATATTTTCTAAAATTCGTCTAAATTCAAAAATCTGTTTTGTCTGCTTCAGTCCAGATCCGATCCACCGCCAGTATAAAATTTCTAGAAAATTCAATTCTCCACAAAACTTTTCACAAAAGGTATCCTCGGTTTCCTCTCTTGAATCTATACAACTTTAATGAAGAACTCAACTTCAGATTCGGAGGTCTACCTATCAGTCAATGCCAACTCTCAGGAAAGTTCCCTGCTGATCTGAGATTTCGACCACTATACAATAGCAGGTTGTAAATTCGGTCAAGGCCAGATCTAGAGCACTCAATTTTTTTTCTCTGGTCTTAGATCAAAGTATTTTAAGTTAGCTTTCCAACGGCACCAGTTTTGTGTCAATCCGACATTGGGGCTGATCGCAGCGTCCGTTCTCGCCAGAGCGCGCGCCTGAAAATAGAACCGGCAGATCCGTGGCCGGTTATTCCGACCGGTGCCGAACGGAGCCGCCCGGCCTCCGGTCGACGTTCCAGCGTGTTGCCATCCCAGGGAGCACTTCCCTAAGTGTCCCCACTACAGCGGTGCCACCAGGTCCCACACAGTCCCTCCGGACAGCACGTGGGCCCCACGGTCGCGAGTACGTGTGCTACCAAAGAGACGCGAGAAGCCGCCCGTCAACCCGAATCGGTCCTCCCGGACCCACTTGTGTAGCCCTTTACCTTTCTGCATGGAGTGGGTAGGATTTATTGCTGTAATATTCATGTATTAACTATCCCGGGAGTACGAGTTCGGTCGGGCCCGTCTTCCCCACGCCGAGAGCGTGGAGGTATCGTGCCCGCTCCTTCACTTGGCATTTTGCTTTATTTCATATCTGCTTTATATGTCGCTTCTAGAGAGCATGTTTATGATCTAGCTCGCTATATTTTTCATATCACCGCTGCTGCAAGAGAGAGCGTGACCGTACCGTGACCCGATCCGGGCACGAGAGAGAGCCAACCACCCTAGCTCACTATCGGTTTCTCAACCGCGCACGTCCGACGCTTCCCTCGTTAAGGGGTAATCACGAGCTTGTCATGCCCGTGGTCTCGTCCCGCATCATAATTACTGTTGTTACTAGAAATCAATCAGTGAAGAAAGAAAATTTTCTTTCACGTGGGGTCTCGATCACATCTGACCACATCCGGATCCTAGTGCATAGTTGTGACTGTTCTTTCTGCAGCATCTCTAATTTGGTACATATAAAATACATTCTTTGCTGTCTCTTTTTGGCACAAATTATTTTCTTGTCTCAGTGCATTTTTATTTGCACGTGGAGATACACTTGAAAGAACAATATGAAAGCATTTCGATGAAAATTATATACAACTCCTTTTTTATGACCATAGATGTTATTGAATAATTGATTTCATTTGTATTCTGGCTATCCTGTTGAAGTATATTTTATTCTCTACAAAATTGCTGGCCTGTGATTTTGTGTAATTTATAATTGTGTATCTTTTTGAAATATAAGATATCATGAAGACTACATCGATTTGGTAACAGAATAGAATAAACTGGTTAGGATAAGGGCGGGTAAGATATCAATGGGTTTGGATTGTTCGACTTTGATAAACTGTCTCTTATCTTAGCCTGGGTTAAGAGAATAAGGAGATCTTATTCAAGTCAGTTTGATAACCAGTTGGAATTAGAAGTGGAATAATATTTTACATACCTATTTTACCCTCTCTCTTTGATACCTATTTTACGTACCTAAAAACATATCCATATATTTTTCAAAATCTTTCCTTTGTAACACTCATAAAAGCGCACACCTATTGCCACTTTCTTCTTGGTTCTTCGATTCTCACCATAATACTGCTCCAATAAACCAGCCACCGCCTTGTGGATCGATCAGATTAGTATTGAAGAATCAACTTTTGCCTTACGTGAGCCGATCCAGATTATCCTCCTCACTAGCCCCCCACTCTCAGATACCAAGCACTTTTTAGGATCTGAGAGATGAGTTTGAGGAGGTACATTAGGAGATAACTGTAAGGATGGTCTCCTCATATGACTTGCTTGGCACGCAAGGCGCAACTGGCGGTGACAGATGCCACTCTTGTAATCATGATGCGAGCCTTTTTATCTAGGAGCGCAGGCTTCGAACGGGCACTTGAGCCTGGCGGCCATACCTTGATGGCGACTAGCACCTTTTCACCTGCCTTGGGGCTTCGAAGTGGCCATTCTGTCTCAAGAGACTATAAGAGCTGCTATAGGGTTTTCCTTAGAACCCCATCTACCCTTCCATCATCTGCCACGCTTGTTGTTTGCTTCTCCTCCTTTCGCTTGGTGAGGGTCTTCTTCCTCCTTCTATTCTCTGGGGTCATGGCGCCTCACAGAAGGGTTCGCCATGTAGGGTCTAGCTCTTCTACCGGGGAGGTGGGAGCCGACCGTGGGGGAGTTCCAAGTACTTCGGGCACCGGTCCACTTCATCCCCATTCTCCCCCTTTGGTTGCTTATAGGGTTATCCATGGCCTCCGACAGGCCTTCAAGATCCCTTCAGACATTGATATCATCTTCCCCACTGTTGACAACGATCTTTAGAGTCGACCATCTGGTGGTATCATGGTCCCCATGGAGTCCTTCAGGGTAGGTTTCTGCCTTCCTTTCCACCCCTTCTTCGAGTCCGTCTTGGAGCATTACGATTTGTATCCTGGAACCTATCTCCTAATTCCTGGCATATCTTGTGCGGCTTCATTTATATTTGCTGCCGAGCCTCAATCGACCCCACATACTTCCTTTTCTGGCATTTTTACAGCATCTAGAGTTGTCCTGTCGATCCATCTTCTTTTCACTTTAAGGCCTGGAAGGACTTGGTCTTAGTCCAAGTTACTCCCGCGGTGTCTAATATCAAGCACTAGTCTGAGCACTTTGTTTTCATTACCAAGGTCGGGGGTAGTAACCTTTCGAGGGAATAGAGCTTCGTTCGGTGTTCTGTCCCCTTAGGGTGGACAGTTGGCCTTCTGCTAATGCGGAGGAATCAAGGGAAATCAATTCTCTTCTTCTCTACCCTCTTCTTGATGCCGACATCGTGCTAACCCCAGCGGTGCTTCAGAAGCTGGGGTTGAGCCCCTGTGGACGCACTTTTTATCGATTAATTTATTATTGTTCGTCTATTGGTTTATTGGGTGCGTGGGCGTGCCAGTTACAAAGTGACGATTTATTGTGTGCTGGATCTGACTGATCAGACGATTGTGTAGTTTATGTCGGGACCGAAACCCGCCGCGCCATAAAGGTCACGGCATTAATTACATCCCCTCAGAGAGGGGAACACCGTTGATTAGTCGTCGGGAATCAGGGCCTCATGGCCAAGAATTTAAGTGCATGAAAGGCCTATTAGGAAGTACTGAAATCCCTGTACGAGGGTGGAAAGAAAACGTTTGAGATCATGTCGGTCATGTGCTAACCATTTAATATTCGGACGAATGTCCGGTTTGAGAAAAGTGTGATCGTCACAGGGAAAATCAGAGCATATGTATGCCATAATACGACAAATTTACTGTTCGGAGAGACGTGAAATATTCCATTGAATCCTGGTTAAAGCGGCCGGAAACCAATAAGTTTGTTGGCCCAGTGCGAGCTCAAGCTGCGACCATACTGCGGTGGGCTCCCCCCCGCGGTCAAAGTCAGGCTCGCATGGGCATTATCAATATTTCTGGTGCCAAGGGGCAACGGGAAAATGCCCCGGGATCAGATCCCAGAACCAGTATGTATTCAAAGGCAGCGGGCTATAGGCTGAAGATGTGGGTCAGACAATGACCATGATCGGGATGGACCCAGAGTCTAAGCGTGGCCCACGAAAGCCTTATTGATATTCCCATGCGTGGGGTTTGAGGAGGATGAGAGTCGTCTCGTTCCGTTCAGATTTTGTCGGTCGTTCATGGACCATTTTATGTTTAGACAAAGGTCCGTATTGAAGGTATGGCGTAAATGGAAACAAACCCGTACGAACGTATGCCGGGTCTATGGCAAATTTCAATGAAAGAGCGTGAACGAACCACGACGGGAACGAGTCGGTTTGACGGACTATTGGCCTAGAGTAATGTCAGATTACGGCAATATAAGGATAGTTCCCAAGATCCGAACCCGACTTGGAGGGGCGGCGTTAATATTCCCTTTACATCAGGTCTCGAGGAGAAGCAGGGCTGCGAAGTAGGTTTCATCATTTTATTATTATTTGAATTTTAATTATTTTTTATTATGTATATATATATGGGTGAGTTTGTTATTATTATTTATTTATTTTATTTACTATTATTCATTTATTTATCATTTTGTTGAGTTTGTTATTATCATTTATTTATTTTTATCATTATCTGTTTATTTATTATTTTTTGTTGTATTTGTTATTATCATTTATTTATTTTTATCATTATTTATTTATTTATTATTTTTTGTTGAGTTTGTTATTATTATTTATTTCTTTTATTATTATTATTATTTTTTTATTTATTATTTTTTTGTTGAATTTATTATTATTGTTACTTATTTCTTTATTATTTCTTTCATTCTTTATTTATTTATTTAAATTTGTTATTATTATTATTTATTATTATTTATCATTATTATTTATCCCTTTTTTGTGAATTTGTTATTATTATTATTATTATTATTTATTACATTGGGGGCACGTGTGGGAAGATGGGCCAAAAGGGTTGAAAGGAGGTCGATGCAAGTTTGGGCAAGGTCTGCGCAGGGTCGGTGCATATTTCACTTGGGGTCCGTGCATGTTTGAACCTTGGGCTGCCAAGGTCGGTGCAATGTTTGAATAGGCTAGGGCCTGTGCAGGCAAGGCTGGGTCAGTGAAGGTTTTATCAGGTCAATGGGTAGAGTTGATGCAAGTTTGGTCTGTGCGATGTTTGGGCTAAAAGGCAAGTCGGTGCATACGTGCAGCCGCCCAGGAAAAGTCTGTGCAAGGTTTTGAATGGGCTGGGGTGGGGTCGGTGCAAGTCTGGTTGGGCCAAAGGGGGAGATCAGTGCAGGGTTTTGAATGGGCTGAGGGGCGGGTTGGCGCTGCTAGGAACCAAGTCAGTGCAACCGGGGGCTGGGTCTATGCACATGAGAGCTATGTCTGTGCAAGTGAGGGCTAGGTCGGTGCGCATTGGTCAAGTCTGTGCAAGTGTGATGGGGGTCAGTGCAATGCCCAGGCGAGGTCGGTGCAACTTCTAGCTGGGGCTAAAGGCAAGTCAGTGCAGGTTTGGCATGGCTAGGGGGGCAGCAATCGGTGCACGTTTGCCTGGGCTGAGGGGCAGGTTGGTGCAAGGCAAGGTCTGTGCAGGCTGTGTATGGGGTCTGGGGTTGGTGCAGGTTTTGTGCATGTTGGGGTCAGGGGGACGTTGGGGCTACAAAGGAGGCAAGGTCGGTGCAAGTTTGGCATGAAGGCCCACCAAAGTTGGTGCAATGCTCACCATAAGGTCTGTGCAGGTTTGGTTCAGCCCAGGAGAGGTCCGTGCAGACTTGGTTGGCCAGGGGGAAGAGGTCAGTGCAATGCTAGGCAAGGTCGGTGCAACTTCGCCTAGGGTCAACATAAGGTCGGTGCAGGTCCTGGAGCTAGGGCTGAAGAGTGGTCGGTGCAGGGCCTGGAGCTGGGGCTGAAGAGAGGTCAGTGCAGCTGTGCAGCCTAGGTCGGTGTTGCTATTGCATGGGGTTGAAGAGAGGTCGGTGCAAAGCCTGGGCAGAGCCCGTGCAGGTTTGGGTTGGAGGTCAGTGCAGCTGGCCTGGAGGTTGGTGCAGCTGGGCTGAGGTCGATGCATGTGTAGGCCAAGCTAGGAGGAAAGTCGGTGCAAGGTCTGTTCATGCGCAGAGCAAGGTCGGTGCAAGGCTTGTTCATGCGCGATGCAAAGTTGGTGCAGGTGCGCCTAGGGCCAATATAAGGTCAGTGCAATGGCCAAACCGTGAAGGGGAAGGTCAGTGCAATGGTTGGGCAAGGTCAGTGCACTTTGGGTTCAAGGTCTATACATGTTGAAGACAAGGTCAGTGCATATAGGAGCGAGGTCCGTGCACGTTCTGCTGGGCTAAGGGGAAGGTCAGTATATGTTCACCATAAGGTCGGTGCAGACGAGGCTAAGGTCAGTGCACACGTGCAGGCTGAGGTCAGAGCAGTTGTGTCGCCAAGTCGGTGCACATGCGTGCGAGGTCAGGGCATGTTGGGCGAGGTCTCAGCAAAGTCTGTGTAGGTTGCACCTGGGCCAAGCGAAAGTTGGTGCACATGTGCACTGGGCTAGGATGAGGTCGGTGCACCTTGTGCTAAGACTGAAGGCAGGTCGGTGCACACGCAGGGCCAAGGTCCGTGCATCTCTGGTTAAGTCTGAGCATGTTGGGGTTTGGAGCTTATCAAGGTTTGTGCACATGGGCGGCCATGCACGCTGGGGTCAGTGCACATCTGTGTGCGAGGTCCGTGCAGGTTGGGCTGAGGTCTATGCATGCTAGGCGAAGTCTGAGCATGTTTGGGTTGTGTGAAGGGCAGGGTTGTTGGATGGTGGGAGTGTGTCGCTGGAGGAGGGTTCAGGTGAGGTTTCCCTCTCTCATGGACGCATATGAGGAGTTTTCTTCTTGTTGTCTTTTACTCTTGAAATGCAAGTGAAGGGGGTTCTCTTTTATTCATGGACATATGTGGGGAGTTTGTTTTGTTTACTTTTCTTTTATTCATGTGGATCATGTTTGTGGTTATGCTCGGTAGTCTGTCATAAAAGATGTGAGTGTTCGGTTATTCGGGATCTCTGGGATTCATTATTATTTCGGCAAAGTCGTTGCATTAATGTTTAGTCTGTTCATTTGTTGTTTCTTTTTACGTTATTACTCTTCTTTTATTATTGTTGCTATTATGTTAATTCTAAGAAAAATTCGGCAGCATCTCCCCTTAACCTGAATAGTAAGGGAGGTTCAGGGGAACACGCCCACAAGGAGTGGCATGACCCAACAACTCGATGTGTGTGCCAGGGTAGCAGCACCTCTAAGAAAACTTCGGAAAACTCGAGAAATGAATGAGTGTGACACACCGAGCTAAAACAGGCTGAGGGTGCACCGGACAGGATCAGCAGGGGTGTGCCGAGAGCTCATGACTACATCGCTAACACTGGGGATGCCATGGTTTAACGTAAACGACCTGACTATTAGGGGAGGTAAGCAGAGCCAATAAATCCCAAGGGTGTGCCAGAAATACAACTCCCGCAGGAATGCAGGGAACGGCCATGTTGCAACGAATACTAAGCGGGGATTGGCTTGATGCCACTACACGGGAGACACTACCCACTTGGTTGGGTTCCCCCCCTGTGGTACCTCACAGAGCAGACGACGAAGGGCAAAGAATAACGGGGAAGAAATGCAGCG
Organism: Amorphophallus konjac; assembly: GCA_022559845.1. Lineage (NCBI taxonomy): Eukaryota > Viridiplantae > Streptophyta > Magnoliopsida > Alismatales > Araceae > Amorphophallus > Amorphophallus konjac. Next base: position 404,116,963 of record CM040123.1, read on the forward strand.
GAGAAGGAAACCAACGTGCAACCTAAGGCAAAGGCGCCACAAACACTGGGAGGGAGGCCGAGCATGGCACAGCAAGATAGGAAGATGGTTCTAACAATCTCTTCTTTTATTCATGCAGGAAGAAAAAGACCCCAAGGGGGCTAATACATCATGGTAAACAAAAAAAGGAAATGGAGAGAAATAAAACAAGATAAAGTGGGGGGGGGGGGACGGAGCGCTAGCTCCTCCCCTCTCATAGCTCACTCTCTTCTCTTTTCTCTTCTTTCTTCTTTCTTCTCTCTACACTTAGACGGTGGTGATGGAGCAGCACGGGAAGGCAAGAGCCTCTCCTCTTCTTCTTCTTCTTTTCTTCTTTTTTTTTGCTTCTCTTCTTCTTCTTCCCTCCCCGGAGCCCTCTTGTGTCCGTGCGTATGTGTGTTGCTCTCTGTTTTTTCCTTTTTTTTGTTCGTCGAGGAAGACGGGGCTTTATACTCCCGGTGGCGGGAGTCTTTAAATGCAAACGGTGGCCGCAGGAAATGACTGGCATTAATGGGGATTTGATTTTCCCCGTCCTTGTTGGCAGAGGAATAGCCTCCGTGCCTCAATCTCCAATCGACACCTCAGCTACTCCATTGCGCGCCAAGGATCTGCAGGGGATGGAACGCTGTGCCACTGGTAGGCACATCAAGTGTGCCGTTGAGAGACCTTAGTGATGTGCTGCTGAAAGGGCCTTGATGATGTGCCGCTAGAGGGCAACAGGAGTGTGCCGTTGAAGGGGCACGAGGGGGGTGTGCCGCTGGGAGACACCAGGGGTGTGCCGTTGAAGGGCAATTGAAGGTGAGTGTGCCGTTGAAGGCTCTTGAAAGTATGCCACTGGGACTTCAAGAAGTGTGCCGCTGGGGCACTTGTAGAGGCGTGCCACTGAAGGCACTTAGAAGTGTGCAGCTGGAGGCACTTAGTGTGCCGCTAGAAGGGCATTCTGCAGGTGTGCCTCTGAGGGCCGAGGAGTGTGCCGCTGGGGCACTTGTAGGGGCGTGTCGCTGAAGGCACTTAGAAGTGTGCCGCTTGAGGCACTTAGTGTACCGCTGGAGGGCATTCTACAGGTGTGGCGCTGAGGGCCGAGGGGTGTGTCGCTGGGGGCACCAGGGGAGCGTGTCACTGAAGGGCATTTGAGTGGCTCCCTTTTCTTCTTCTCTTCTTCTCATCTTCTTTTCTCCTCTTCTCTTCTCTATTTCCCTGCACATAAACATGGGGTGAGAATTTTTCAGTATCTACAAATGCCCCCCACCTACAGGTGGCGCGAGAGAGGGATGAGAGAGCGGGGCCTGCAGGTGCAGACCTACTAAGAAATTCATCGGCATGATGAGGAGAGCGGGTCTATGGACCAAAGTTAAGGTCGAGAAATCAAGCCGCGTAGGACAGAACCCGGTAAGTAGGCTATGAAGGTTGTAGTTATTGGGAGGCGAGCCTTAAAAGCTGAGGCTGTGGATAGCGCACTACGAGGGCCGAAGAGAAGGGTTTATTCCTTGAAAGGTCTGGACGATAGGTCTGAACCCAAAGGCTATTCGTTACCCAGAGGGACGGGGAAAGGAGTTTGTTGATTCAAAAGGGATATTCATCACCCGACGAGACTAAGAGAAGAGCTTGTTGGTTCAATGGCTCGGACGGAAGGTCTGAGTCAAAGGGGGTATTCGTCACCCGAAGGGACTGGGAGAAAGATTTGTTGATTCAACAACCTGGACAGAAGGTCCAAATCAAAGGGGTATTCGTCACTCGAGGGGACGGGGAGAAGAGTTTGTTGATTCAGAAGAAGTATTCGTCACCCGATGGGATGGAGGGAAGAGTTTATCTAATCAATGACTTGGATAGAAGGCTCAAGTCAAAGGAATATTCACCGCCCGAAGGGACGGAGAGAAGAGTTTGTTTAATCAATGACCCAGACGGGAGGTCCAAGTCAGAGGAGTATTCACCGCCCGAAGGGATGGAGGGAAGAGTTTGTTTAATCAATGACCTGGACGGGGGGGTCCAAGTAAGAGGAATATTCACTGCCCGAAGGGATGGAGAGAAGAGTTTGTTTAATCAATGACCTGGACGGGAGGAGTCCAAGTCAGAGGGATATTCACCACCCGAAGGGATGGAGAGAAGAGTTTGTTGATTCAATGACCCGGACAGAAGGTCCGAGTCGATTCAATGACCCGGACGGAAGGTCCAAGCCAAAGGGACATTCACCGCCCAAAGGGACGGAGAGAAGAGTTTATTTAATCAATGACCTGGACGGGAGGGTCCAAGTCAGAGGAATATTTACCGCCCGAAGGGACGGAGAGAAGAGTTTGTTGATTCAATGACCCGGACGGAAGGTCCAAGTCAAAGGGATATTCACCGCTCAAAGGGACGGAGAGAAGAGTTTGTTGATTCAATGACCCGGACGGAAGGTCCAAGTCAAAGGGATATTCACTGCCTAAAGGGACAGAGAGAAGAGTTTGTTGATTCAATGACCCGGACGGAAGGTCCAAGTCAAAGGAATATTCACCTCCTGAAGGGACGGAGAGAAGACTTTGTTTAATCAATGATCTGGACGGGAGGTCCAAGTTAATGGGATATTCACCGCCCGAAGGGACGGAGAGAAGAGTTTGTTGATGACACGGGCTAGTGTTAGCGCAAGTAAAATGGGGATGATTCCTTACCCGAATGGCAGGCTCAGGCCAGGGTGAAAGGTTATTTTATTCTTTAATGTGCCGGGGAGTCGGCCAAGAAAGGTCTTTTAGTTCTCCATCAGGATGAAGTGTCTATAAGCCAAATTAGAGAAAGGGAGTCTTTTTATTCTTCGGATAGATGGAGAGTCCGGGCTGAAGTGATAAGGAGGTGCTTATTCTCTAACCAGACGGGAAGTCCGATCTAGAGTGGAAAGAATCTTTAGTTCCATAGCCGGACGGAAGGTCCAAACCAAAGTGAAAGGAATCTTTTTATTCTCTAGCCGGGCGGAAGATCTGATCTAGACTGGAGAGAGTCTTTTAGTTCTCTGGCTATGCGACAGGCCCAAACCAAAGTGACATGATTTTTTTTAATGCGCCAGGGGTACCAGCTGTGAAATCCGAACTCAGGAAAGTGGACCGTAGGGGCCATAATCGGTGTTTGCGAAAGTGGGCCATAAAGGTTGAAATCGGGGAAGCGGACTACGAGAGCTGTAACCGGGAAGTTGGCTACAGGAGCCGAAATTGGGGAGCATGCTACAAGAGCCCAAACTGGGGAGCAGGCTACTGGAGCCAAGATTGGGGAAGCAGGCTATCAAAGCCAGAAATTGGAGAATAGGCTGTGAAAGCCCAAATTGGGGAAGCGGACTGAGAAGGTCCGAAGCTGGGAGATTAGCAAGCCGCGAGTGTGAGAAGTAGGCCTTGACGGCCAAGGTAGGGCTCTACGAGCCAAAACTGGGAAAGCAGGCCGCGATAGCCAAAACTGAGTGATTGTGTACACATATTTTTATTTTTTTATTTTTTTATATTCAAGCATGCAAGCATTCATTAGCAGGTATAACATAAATATAAATAAGACAGTTCCCTCTATAGGGGATGGGATAGGGACATCGCCCATAATTCACAAATGCAGTGCGGGCCACGAAGTATAGCTGAGGGGCGGTGCACCCGTCAAGAGGATATCGCATGTCTTGCATGCATAGCTTAAATTCACGCATTTCACCCGAGGCATTTCTCTGTAGAGTGGAGAAGCAAACGTGTGAACAAAAGGCCCTAAACACAGGGATATGCAGGTTTTCTAAGCAACACTCGAGGGTTACTCTAGCGCCTACACATAGGTTTCAGGCTTTCGACTTTCGGTAGCTTCACACAGCCCCCATCTGTTTATTTCGGTAGCGGATTCCACCGTTCGACGCGAGTGTAGATTGGATTAAAATCCACACTTAGGAATTAAGGAATAAAAAAAGGGATAAGCAACGAATAGGCAATAAAAATAAAAACTAGCACGAGGTGCTAATGTAGAGATGTGATCGCCAGAGACACGAGGGCCTCAAAGAGGAGATGAATATGGGGAAAGGATCGCAAATACCTCATAGACGCGGGGATGTGAGTACTCCTTTTCTCTTCAAATCGGCCGGCCGATGAAGAGAGTCCTTCACTTGGTTACCCTTGCAAAAAGACACACAACAATAATAAAAGGAATTAGAAATAATGTGTGTGTAGCATCAATTCAATAAAAATATGTATGAGCATGATATCATATAAAAGAACACACCTTTAAGGGTATTGCCCTTAAACGCCTATGCAAAGAGGGCGTGGGAGATGATGATATGAATGAAAATAATAAACAAAGGAGGTGTGCAAGAGTGCACTAAGGGGAGATCTCAATGTGGTGATTGAGAGAAAATCAACAAAATAATGATCTATGATGCATGTATGTATGAATTACTAGAAATAAAAAAAAGACAAGGGGAGAGAAAAGATAAAAATCTGTTTGGTTGCTTTGGCTTGATGTTCGATGGGGAAAACTTCAAAAGATGAAGACTTGACCATGTGGAGAAGAAGCCTCCTTCAGCCAGCACCTCCCTTCGGTTCCTGTAAAGAACAATAAATAAAACAGAACAGAAGAAGATGGAAGAAGGAGAAGAAACAGATGGAAGAAGAATAAGGAGAAGAAGACAGCAGAGGAAAAAAGAAGAAGAAGAATAAGAAGAAAACAGAAGAAGACTCGGAGGGGAAAAGAAGAAGAAGAAGACAACGAAGACAGAAGAGAATAAGAATAAAAACTGAAAAGGGAAAGAAAACACAGAAGAAGAAGAAAATAAGGAAAAACCTCCGGAACCTTAGAACCCAATCAACAGAGCCAAAGGGGCTCTATTAATAGGATTGGAGGTGAAGATAGAGGGATAAGAACGGGCAAGAGCCCAAGGAAGGAAGGATTAGAATGGGCAAGAGCCCAAACGAAGTAGGGACTCTCCTGGGGAAAGGCTGCATTCGTTCGGAACACAAAAATGAAAAACGACCTGGACCAGGGCGTCAATTCACGAATTGACGACCTGCCTGAAGGGCGTTTCTTAAAAACACGTCTAGGACAAAGGCGTTAATTCAAAAATCAATTTTTAGAAATAAAAACCCCCCATATTTAAAAAATATAAAACACGCCTCAATCAAAGCCACGTTTTAAAAACACGCCCCTGGGAAGGGCGTTAATTTAAAGGTTTAAAATGGGGGAATCCGGTCAAACACCAAAAATTGACGCCCTCACGTCTGGTCGTCCTTTTTCAAAGAAATGCCCCAGATCAGGTCGTGTTTTAAAAACACGCCCTTGCCCAGGTCGTGAATTTCAAAAAAATGAGATAAATGCCCAGAAAATCCATAAAAATAGGAAAAAGGAGAAAAATAAGAGAAAACCAAGAAAATGGGAAAAACCACTCAAACAAGCCAATTTTGAGGGTCAAATGGGGCATTACACGGCAATACGAGAAATACTCAAAATAATGTCAATTTTAGCGTGTCTACAGCTGCCCCGCCTTGACGTCTGCTTTGCAAGGGAGCATAACAAACTGAAAAGTAGATGCCAAGGTGTGATGAGGCACGCGATCAACATCACTTGATGAGAATTGAATCAAAAGCTCGAGATGAAGCAATCTCGGGAAATTCAATGAAATCAGCGATGTTTGGATAAAAGGGGGAGTGTACACGCGGTGCACGAAGGAGATAAAAATGATCAATTTCCAGCGCGGTGGAAGTACCTCAGGCCACAAACCTGTAGGTTTCACCATTGGGGAGCGGTTACCAGCCAGTGGACGTGCTGCAGCCAAGGTGGATCAAGGGAAAAGACTGAAATAAGATGATAGAAATCCAAACAAAGAGCTTTCGAGAAAAAGACCCAAAACAGCGACAAAACGAACTGAAGACACAATTCGACAATGAATATCTCATATCGGGAAAGATCAAGATCAATTTCAACCCTCAACAGAAGCTTATCAGAATGATTTTCACAATTGATTCAAATTCCTATATGAATGCATGCTGGGTTTAAAAGAAAAAATAAAACAAATGAAAATATAAGATAATCAAGGATAATATTGTTAAACTGCCAAGACTGAGTCAAGAAACCCATTCTGCGAGCTGATACTAAGCCGAAGTCCGTTTATCCGCGCACCAACTCGCTAAAGGGAACCATCGTCCCCAGTCTTGGATGGCTCAACGGCCTATCCGTATGACTAAGACTCGTCTGGAATCGTCATCGTTTTTGATGAAGGGGAACTCAAATTCCAGATTTACCAAAGCCACAAGGTCCTTGATATAATCTAGTAGCGTATTAACATATAGTAAAATGCATACAGGGAGATGGTGATAGCAATGAGCATATGGGGAACTGAGAAAATGAGGTGTAAGCACCGTGGGGCTTGGATGATGATGCCCAGTCGGTGGGACCAACAACTTCTTATCATGCGCTCAAAGATTCATCAGCCAAGATATAAAAGATAACAAACAATGAATAAGGCCTTTAAAGCATAGCATAGTATTTCATTCAAACATGTATAACATGAATTGTATTGAAAAACATCATTGTTTGTTGTTTTAGCATGAGGATGACAATCTGGGCAATCAAAATTGGAGTTGAATGATTGAAAATCGAGAAAATGCCCAGTGGCAAATGATCAGGAAAATTAGCAAGAGTTTGATTAAATGATAATGAGATGAATAATCAAGATGATAACCAGGAGATGTAATAATCAAAATGCCCAGGGAGATATAAAGAATTGATAATCAAATGCCCAGCGGCAAGTCATGAAAATGTCGGGAAGAATCAATGGATTGATAACAATAAGTGGAAAGGGGACTCATCCCGTGCTCTTAGTCCTTGCAAAGTTTGTTGTTCCTGCAAAAGGCACCATCAGAAAATACAATGCAAAATTTTTGGAGTTTGAAATATGCAAATTTTTATGAGTTTTGAAAAAGATATTCAAATTTTTATGGAGTTTGAGAAATATTTGGATTTTTATGGATTTTGGAAAATATCTGAACTTTTCTGGAGTTTTGGAAAATATTTCAAATTTTTATGAATTTTTGGAAAATATTTCAAATTTTTGTTGGATTTTGATTTTAGACATTACTAATGCAGCATCAAAAGGGTGTTTTTGAACCATTAACTGAGCGTCCTCGTTCCTTCCCTTTTCATTAAGATCTGTCCAAAGCCGGGCGTGCATGGAAAGTGGCGTCCTTTAACCGACCGCCATTGATCAACGGTGCCCCTACCAAGGCCATACCCGAGAAACATTCGGTCTTGGAGGGAGAAGAGAAGAAAATTTGGAGATAAGCTTTATGCAAGATGGGAGATATCGGGACTTGAATTCCTTCCAAGGTATTAACCCTCAAAGAGGTGATCTGTTGCGCTGGGGCTTTATGCCTTTGATTTTTAGACCCTCGACATGCATACGACCAGGGTTTTTCCTGCGGGGACTTTGCCACTCTTGTCATGTCATAATTCATACTTTTATCAGAATTCCGACTTGATTTTCATAATAGCCCTTTTGGCGAGATGTATCATGAAACTCATTTTTAGTTTGGGTCAAGACTGCCCCTATTTGAGACTCCTCTCGTATTGGGAATTACTAAGGTTGGTCATCTCATCGGTCAACCTCTTGCACCTGCATTCGGCCGAGCAAAGAAGAGAAAAGACTTTTAGATATACTCATGGCATGGCCAAGGTAGCAACGATGTTTTAACAAAGGAGCCGACTAAGGACGCCGTGAAGTGTGTGAAATGCCCAGCTGAGGGTTGTTCTTAAACAAGTAGGGAGAGAATGTTGAATTCCAGCGTGGGATTTTATCAACCAAAGTGCTGCAAAGGCAAGCCTAAAGACTCTTTTGAAAGAATGATTTAATTAAACAAAAGCCTAAGATAAAGGTTTAAAACACCATTCTTAATCTTGTTAAGAAGCACTTTATTTTGGAAATCATGCGTGAAGCAATGATATAATGACATCATAAAAAAATACATACTTACTCCAATATGTTACCTTGCAACCTTCATTGAAGCAGCTGCCAGAGGGACGGATGACCGTGGGATTTGTCCTCAAGTAGCAGATGAAAGAATTGGAAGCAAAGGATTTTGAAAGTGGCTTTACAAGGAGTGGTGCCCAAACCAGACTCAGACGAATAAGGAAAAAGGAAAAGAGACGAGGGCTAGAACTCCCTCATTAAGGCGCAGAGACCCTGATCACAAGGAACAGTCTACAAAAGAAGCAGAGAATTAGGAGGTGGAGTGGGGACTAAAGCCTCGAAAACAGTGGGAGAAAGGGCAGATGCCCAAGGCAGTGGATGTGGAAGAAGTTGGGTCGGACCCAGAATCAGGAGGAATCAGAAGAAGAAATTGATATATAGAAAGAGGCGGATCCGGAGGGTCCGGAGGCAGAGGAGGAAAATCATGGGAAGAAGAATCCGGAGGCTCCGGAGGGATGAAATATCGAGGGCCGCGATGCCCTGGAAAGAAATATGGAAAACGGTGATGGAAAAGGAAGAATAGAATGAAAGATGTGATATCATGGAGGAGTAGAAAGATGAATTGGAAGAAAGATGGAAAGTCCGGAGGTTCCGGAGGAATCAGATAGAAAGGGGTGCGATGCCCTGAGAGAAGATAGAAAAAAGAATCCGGAGGTTCCGGAGGAATGAAATTGGGAAGAGAATGAGAATCCGGAGGTTTCGGAGGAATGAAATGGAGAGGGGCGTCATGCCCAAGGGATAGAGAAAGAAAATCGAGGGGAGAATCAGGAGGAAAATCCGGAGGTTCCGGAGGGATAGAGTGGAAAGGGGCAGCGTGCCCAAGCAGAAAATGGAGAAAATCAAAGGGAAAATCCGGAGGTTCCGGAAGAAGGAGATGGAAAGGGGCGCGATGTCCTGGGAGAAAGTCCGGAGGTTCCGGAAGAATAAGGTGGAAAGGGGCGCGATGCCCTGGGAGAACAAGGGAGAAATCCGGAGGGTCCGGATGTAAGAGCTGAAAAGGGACGCGATGTCCTGAGAAGAGATTGGGGAGGGGGCAACGCCCGAGCAATGTAAGGGGACCCACAGATCCCGAGGATGAAGATGAATAAGATGGGAAATGCGAAATATCCGGAGGTGCTGGAAGACGAGGAAGGTACGGGTTTGGAAACCCGGGAAGCAGGAGGTGCAAATGTATGCAAAATGATGGATGTGATGAATGCTGTGAATGCATGAATGCAACAAAATGCATGAGATGCAACGAAGGTGGAGAAAATGAGGAATACGAAGGGTGAGAGGGCGAGATCCTCCTCCTAACCCTTGGAGTGGCCCACGAGGAAAATGTGATTGAAATGGATATGGATGGAGTTGAATGAACAAGAGTGGAAGAAATAGGGGACGGCCCCTTAAGACAACTGCCCCTCCACGGCAGCGAAAATGTACGACCAATTGGCCCAATAAGATAAGCTTCAATAAATGACAAGTCCCTTGGAAAGCGAAGATCAATAATGTGAGGAAGTTGTAGAGTTGGAACGGGAAGCATCGCCATGCCTATTGATGGTGATGAATATGGAATGTTGAATAAAATGGGCATTCGCCCCTTGTAAATGAATTCGGAATTCGAAGGTTTGAACAAAGGGTGCCCTGCCCGGCCCGCAAACAGCATCAACGCTTGGCATCTGTTGAGCAGTGGCGGTGACTTGGCTTCTTCTACCATGCGTGGCACAATAACCCGGATTGGCATCCGGTAAATAAATTCTTGAATTCTGAATGGCACAGTCGTGGCCAAAGTCTTCTTACCCGGCTCTTGATCGTCCTTGGCGCAAGTAGCTGTAGAAGCACGCCCCTTCCGAGTAGTAACGGGAGGTGAGGCGGAGGCGGAAGGCTCTGTGGATGGTGGAAGTATAATGAGAGGTGGAAGTGGAAGTTCAAACACGTCGAGCTTCTCCCTTTGCTCGGAAGCAGTCGGGGTTGGCTCGCGTGCAAAAAGTGGTGGATCCTGCTCAGGATTAGTCACGGGTAAAGGCGCAAGGCTATGTGGTGGAGGAATAGGCAAAATGGGTGTTGGGGTTAAAGATATAATGGAAAGTGGAGGTGGTGGTAACGGTAGGCTAATTGGGGAAATGAAAGCCGAGGTAGAGGCTAATGGTATAATGGGGGGAGGTGTAATTGGTGGAGGTTTAATCGGTGGAAGTTTGGTGTGTTGAAAGCGCCGAACGGGGCGAGCGGTATTAGGAGTGGGGGGATGAGACTCAAAATGCGCCGGCGTGGGTGATTGAAGTATCGACCCATCGTCGTAACACCAAGAGGTCTCGGAAATAGGGGTTAGATTAGGGACGGTGGCTTCGTCCTGAGCAGGGGGTTCATCAAATGAAAGCGGAGGAAGTGGGAAACGAAGGAAACTCGGGAGGGGTGCCTGCACAGCTTCATCATCGTACACCGGCTCGGGTTCTTCAAATGCCGGCTCTTGCTCGCTTGGAACGCCAGTGCTGAAGTCATCTCTCCTATCTTTCCATTCTCTCTCCATTCTTGTAATATCATCTAAAGCCGCATGGAGAGGATTTATCGGAATAGGAGGAGCCGTGACCCTCTTTAATTGTTCCTCCATAGAAGCAATCTTATCCAAGACGTTTTGCTGGAGGGGAGTAACATGAACAATAGAGGGTTGGCAGGGCATGGAAGGAGGGGCCGCATAAAAAGGCCGTGGAGGGGAGTTAACGGGATGACCTGTAGAAGAACCCGGATGGACCGGATTGCAATGAATAAATGGGCCTCGGGGCCGTGAAGGAGGAGGAATAGAAGGAGGCGGGTGTCGGACCACCCGAGGAGGAGTAGGAATAGAAGGTGATGGGTAATGGGCTACCCGATTGGAAGAAGAAGGAGGTGGGTGATGGGCCACCCGTATAGGAATAGAAGAAGGAGGAGATGCATGAGATGAAGGAGATGCACCCTCAACGGCAGCCTTAAGGGCGTGGATCTGTTGAGGGGTGAGATGATCTAATGCATGCAAGATTTGGGAGACCCTCTCATCGTTGGGAGGAGACGGTCCCGGAGGAATAGTGGCTCGAACTTGAGTTGGGGGATCATAAGAATGGACATTACCCATGGGTCGGGCATGACCATAAGAATAAGAACGTGGTCCCTTGAAAGAATGGTGAGGATTTTGATGAACATGTTGAATTTGAGGATAAGAAGTGCTAGGTTGTGCATCCTCATGAATTGAATTAAACATGTTATTTTGTTTATGGTAAGCCATTATGTGATCAAATTTCACAATAATATGCAAATAAGCACACAAGTTGGAATGGTTACCGTGATTTTGATGTGTTTAAACCTTGGTGAATTGATAAATTTTATGCAAATTGATATGATTCACACAAGGGAGGATCCTAGTTTCAATATGATTTAACTCCAATGCCAACTAGGAACACTCTCTCACCACGTATAGGCCAACTAGCTCGGGACTCCAAAAGGGTACAACCTGCCCGGCGTCCGTGAGGGAATCCACGGGTGCGGGGACTTATGGAGGCTTGGTTTAGGAATTTCCAATCCAAAGAGACGGAATGCTCAATGGAGGGTCGTTCCTTCACCAAGGGGGTGTGTGGCTCCTAATATAAAGAGATAAGGCCTCTCAAACCAATGCAAAATGAATGAATGAATGCAAGATATAAGCAGAAATATGATACAGTGATAAACAAAGGAGTTCGGTGAAAACACAGGAATAAGACGCCCTGGGGTAGGGCGCTACCAATCAAAAGACGCCCTGGGGCAGGGCGCTACCAATAAAAGAGACGCCCTGGGGCAGGGCGTTAATTATCAAGGATGCTCAACCAAATAAGAGACGCCCAGGGGTGGGGGCGTCAAATCATGAAAACACGCCCTGACGAGAGGCGCTACCAAATAAAGAAACGCCCTGTGCGAGGGCGTGAATTCACAGCATAAGAAGATATGATATAAAGCGCCCTGACAGAAGGCGTTAAACAGGAAAAAGACGCCCTGCGATAGGGCGTTAACTAAAAAAAAGTGCCTCTGTCAGAGGCGTTAATTGCCTTCTTCCAGAAAACCCTCGCGGCCAGCAATATCAAAGCAGAGAAGCACTCACATAGGCAATCAACAAATATAATTATTAACACAGAAGCATGCTCATCAAGATTTTAAATAAGTGAAAGTTTTAAAACAAATCTATCTAATTGACAGATCACTTTGGGGAGAGTGCAATGCACAAGGGAGGGTGCCCGAGGGGCACAAAAGGAGGGTACACGTGGGTACCAATAGGAAAGGGCACACGTGGGTGCCAAGGGGAAAGGGGTAATCAAATAAAAAACAAGAAAGAGTCCCATCGTGATCGCCAATTTGTAGATTGGATTAAAATCCACACTTAGGAATTAAGGAATAAAAAAAGGGATAAGCAACGAATAGGCAATAAAAATAAAAACTAGCACGAGGTGCTAATGTAGAGATGTGATCGCCAGAGACACGAGGGCCTCAAAGAGGAGATGAATATGGGGAAAGGATCGCAAATACCTCATAGACGCGGGGATGTGAGTACTCCTTTTCTCTTCAAATCGGCCGGCCGATGAAGAGAGTCCTTCACTTGGTTACCCTTGCAAAAAGACACACAACAATAATAAAAGGAATTAGAAATAATGTGTGTGTAGCATCAATTCAATAAAAATATGTATGAGCATGATATCATATAAAAGAACACACCTTCAAGGGTATTGCCCTTAAACCCCTATGCAAAGAGGGTGTGGGAGATGATGATATGAATGAAAATAATAAACAAAGGAGGTGTGCAAGAGTGCACTAAGGGGAGATCTCAATGTGGTGATTGAGAGAAAATCAACAAAATAATGATCTATGATGCATGTATGTATGAATTACTAGAAATAAAAAAAAGACAAGGGGAGAGAAAAGATAAAAATCTGTTTGGTTGCTTTGGCTTGATGTTCGATGGGGAAAACTTCAAAAGATGAAGACTTGACCATGTGGAGAAGAAGCCTCCTTTAGCCAGCACCTCCCTTCGGTTCCTGTAAAGAACAATAAATAAAACAGAACAGAAGAAGATGGAAGAAGGAGAAGAAACAGATGGAAGAAGAATATGGAGAAGAAGACAGCAGAGGAAAAAAGAAGAAGAAGAATAAGAAGAAAACAGAAGAAGACTCGGAGGGGAAAAGAAGAAGAAGAAGACAACGAAGACAGAAGAGAATAAGAATAAAAACCGAAAAGGGAAAGAAAACACAGAAGAAGAAGAAAACAAGGAAAAACCTCCGGAACCTTAGAACCCAATCAACAGAGCCAAAGGGGCTCTATTAATAGGATTGGAGGTGAAGATAGAGGGATAAGAACGGGCAAGAGCCCAAGGAAGGAAGGATTAGAATGGGCAAGAGCCCAAACGAAGTAGGGACTCTCCTGGGGAAAGGCTGCGTTCGTTCGGAACACAAAAATGAAACACGACCTGGACCAGGGCGTCAATTCACGAATTGACGACCTGCCTGAAGGGCGTTTCTTAAAAACACGTCTAGGACAAAGGCGTTAATTCAAAAATCAATTTTTAGAAATAAAAACCCCCCATATTTGAAAAATATAAAACACGCCTCAATCAAAGCCACGTTTTAAAAACACGCCCCTGAGAAGGGCGTTAATTTAAAGTTTTAAAATGGGGGAATCCGGTCAAACACCAAAAATTGACGCCCTCACGTCTGGTCGTCCTTTTTCAAAGAAATGCCCCAGATCAGGTCGTGTTTTAAAAACACGCCCTTACCCAGGTCGTGAATTTCAAAAAAATGAGATAAATGCCCAGAAAATCCATAAAAATAGGAAAAAGGAGAAAAATAGGAGAAAACCAAGAAAAATGGGAAAAACCACTCAAACAAGCCAATTTTGAGGGTCAAATGGGGCATTACACGGCAATACGAGAAATACTCAAAATAATGTCAATTTTAGCATGTCTACAGCGAGTCTCCTCATGTGTCTCAATGGGGATTCCCGACTACTAGGGTTCGTCCTTATTATGATTCGCTTCACCATTTCGCGCGAGTCTCCTCATTTATTTCAATGGAGATTCCCAGCTACTCGGATCCACATTTCTCTCTCTCTTCTTTTTTCCTTTTTCCCCTCTCTATCTCTCTCTTTTTTTTACAGTGGGGGTAGGCAGCTTTTTCCTTACGATTACCTTTCACGCGAGTGTTGGAATTCAAATCTCCGTAGTGTGCTAAGAAGAAATTCGGGCAATCCCTATGGTTGAAAGCTATTGAACACATTAAATGTAAAGTGTGAGAGTGTTGCCTCGGGTTTATTTTGTGAATTGGGCTTAGCGATTCAGCCATGACTCTTCCCCTTGACGTGTGCACCCACCACAATTGGGTTTCCTTCGAGCGTATGCCGTGACGCACGCGCATCCGGAATCAGGGCTTTATTATTTAGCAAGGAAACAAGTTCCTAGAAAGTTTTGAGGAGGTGCACTATTCTATATTAAGCAAACATGCAAGCAGGGTATCCAAGTAATTCTTCTTTGTCTCTTTTCTTTTCTTCTTTCTTTTCTTTTTTTTTGTAAGAACATATTGTCGTTACGTATAAGTGTAATGGTAATAAAAATATTAGGGAAGTAGACCGCAGAGGGCCGGAAGGACATCAGGGAAGTGGGCTATAGAAGCCGGGTGGCATTGGGGAAGCAGGCCATAAAGGCTAAAAGGAAGCGGGCTACGAGGGCCCAAGGTTGGGGAGCAGGCATCGAGAGCCAAAATTGGGAAAGCGGGCCACAAAGGCCAAAGGTAAGCAGGCTGCAAGAGCCAGAATTGGGAAGCGGGTCACGAAGGCTAAAGGGGAATGATGAGGACATCTCGCGCCACTCTCTTTGGCTCGGGTCGCCTGCTCCAGTGTGAGGTGGATCAACTATGATTCTTACATGTTATCTCTATTGTTGGGTCTTATATCATGTGATTTTTTCTTTAATTGAGTCTTGCATGTATCCTCTTTCTTTATTTGAGTTAGTCCATTAGGGTATTGGGCCATTATGTTATCTAATTGGGCCAAACTAGTGGTCTAGGCCCATGGGCACCTATGGGATAGTGTTGGTCTTTTATCTATTTGTCAAGGGCCTTTTGGTCATTAGAAAAAGGTAGGAGCCTATAAATAGGGCTCATCCCTCTCATTTGTAACACCTTTCTATGAAATTGGAAAGAAGAATCCCCCTTGGCTATTTTCTCCCCTCTTATTTCTCTCTCTCTCTTTCTCTTTCTCTCACCTCCTCTCTCACCACCCCACCTAGAGTTCTCCACTCATCCTCTCTCACCACCCCACCTAGACTTCTCCACTCATCCTCCAACCACCCCACTTAGACTTCTCCACCACCTCCACTCACCCTCCAACCACCCCACCTAGACTTCCCCACTAATCCTCCAACCACCCCACTTAGACTTCTCCACCACCCCTCCCATCATTCTCCAACCACCCTACCTAGACTCCTCCACTCATCCTCCAACCACCCTAGTTAGACTTCTCCCTCCCACCATCCTCCAACCATCCCACTTCGACGTCCCCACCCATCCGCCAACCACCCCACTTAGACTTCTCCACCCCTCCCATCATCCTCCAACCACCCCACTTAGACTTCTCTACCCACCCCCATCCCCCAACTATCCACTCTCCCTTCCCCAAGCAAATCTCCACCTTCCCAATCCTGAAGCCACACCCCCCCCCACATCTCCCACAGCCACCAGCATTCATTCCATTGCCAAATCCTCACCCATTTTTACCTTCCACTTCCCCTCCCCAATCAAACCCAACTCTGGGTCGCAGGTAGCAGGGTAGCAGTATCTTGCAGCAGCTGCCACGCCCTCCCCTCAAGGAGTCAGGTAGCAAATCTTATATGGCTAGAAGCATCTCCAAGTCAGATTTCCAATGGTGGTAATCCCACAACCGTCCGAGCTTGGAGCTGCTCGGAGGATCAGATCTCGTCTGACTACGCATCCCATCCCTAGCTGGTGACCTGAAGCCGAGAATCAAGGCAACCATGACCAGCTCTGGGAAGCTCTGGGTGCCATTTTTGGAGGAGAGGGACTTCTACCAGTCTTATTTCAGTACCAGGAAGGAGGAGGCCGATCGCCTTCCCGAGCACCCAATTCCAATTTTCCTCGTCGGAGTTCGCAGGC
This sequence comes from Amorphophallus konjac, assembly GCA_022559845.1. NCBI lineage: Eukaryota > Viridiplantae > Streptophyta > Magnoliopsida > Alismatales > Araceae > Amorphophallus > Amorphophallus konjac. The sequence continues at coordinate 404,133,052 of CM040123.1, forward strand.
TGTTCACTGCAGTTCCAGGTTGGACCCATACCCACTCATCTGATCACAGTTCTCTTCTCCAACCTTCTTTTGGGGTCCCGTTAGTTCCTATTTGAAGCTGCTTCAACCATGGTTGCGTCAACTCCAATTTCGTCACATTTGGAGTTCGGGAGAGTCTTTGGCACTATCTGTAACAGACTGCATCAGTTCAGCACCAAGCAGAGACAGAACGGATCTACCCTGTTCCGGAGTCGACCCCGCCCAGCCTCGTCGTCACCAACTTCCACAAAAATTCAGATGTCATCATGGGTCAGTTTGGAAACTTTTGTAACCAATTTTGTCAAGTTCTGAATTCATTTGAGTCCGTGGCTGCGTCATCATCGACAACCTGTCCAGTGATTCTGAAGATTGGCAGAACCGGCAAAGCTTGGAAAATTGATTCTATTAGCATAATTTCCCCACCCCGCTTGGCCTGCTAAAGGCCCCTCCCTGTGTGGAGGTAGTTTTGGTTGTAAGAAGTTTAATCCCCACCCCGAGAGCCCCCCTCCTGCGAGAGGAGTAGTGTTGTATTCATTAAATTTGCAGGTCAAGCGCCATCGCCGTAGCGTTCAGGTTTATACCCACGCTTCCCGGCGCACCCTCATCTCCGAACGGGATCGGTGTTTTCACACCGATTAGGTGAGTGACTGATACTACCCTTGCTGGCCTTTAGTTTGTAAATTTAGTATTGCCTCGCATGCCCGTCGGTTGGTGAGTCGAGAGCCCGAACCTGCTCACCTTTAAAAGTGTGACTACCGCGGATCGAGAGTGAGTGTCACCCAATCCACGCCTCGGCGTGCTGGCTGTCCACAAAGCTGGGAATCCCAGGACCTTAGGGGTCAGCCTAAGCCCATCAAGTCCCTTCGAGTACTTGGGTCCCACCTTGGACCCTTGCCACCATCCCCCGGTACCTCCGGGAGATCGTATGCGCCGCACGAGTGAGCCGCTAGTCTAAAGTTCAATGATCGATCTTGTATGATTGCGGGTCTAAGTCCCAGGTCCAACAATTTATCCATTTGCATAAATTGGGCTGTGCCACATCAAGTGGTATCAGATCCAGGTTATAGGTTTGTTCCTACAAGCCTAGTCCTTGGGAACTTTCACACTAGGTTGCACATAGGTGCACACCCTTGCATAGCCCACCCGACACTTCAAGTCCTCCCATAGAGGAACCCATTATCACTCTGATCCTTCTTCTTCAAATCCTCCAATGGATCCCAATCCCCAAGGGAGCCCCGCTACTAGCGAACAGGAACTCCCTGACCATGTCAAATTCCTCATGGAGGCCATGACTAATGTCTTAGGGCGACTAGATGACATAACAGCCCGACTCGACCAAATTGAGGAAACTAGGCCCGCCCCAAGGGCGGATGATAGAAGGGCACCTCCCCAACATGAGGAGCCAGCCATGAGAGGGCTAAACCCCGACCACCCACCTGAGCATGGAAGGGACCCACCCCCGAGGAGAAATGATGGACACCCTCGGGATAACCCGGATGACCACCTCATGAGACTCGTGAAGGTGGACGCCCCCACCTTTGATGGGTCCCATCATCTGAGCATATACTTAGATTGGGAGGCGGCAATGGACCAATATTTTGATTGGTACCCGATGTCTGAGGATAGGAAAGTCCAGCTTGTTAAAATGTAACTTACCAAGTCAGCCAAGACCCATTGGTTGAACATTGAGGGATTGAGGATAGTTAGGAGAGAACCTCCTATCACCACATGGGGGGGCATGAAAGAACAACTTAAACTCAAATATGTCCCCCCCTCCTACCATCAAAACCTCCTAGATGAGTGGCAAGCCCTAACCCAAGAAGGGAAGATCGTGATGGAGTACATTGAAAAGTTTGATTACTACCTTCTTAAGTGTGGAGTCCAAGAGGATCCCGCGGTCACACTGTCCCGCTTTAGGAATGGGCTTCAATTCCACATAAAGAATGAGCTCTTCATGCGTCATGTGACCACCCTAGAGCAAACCTACCAAATAGCCCGGGATGCCGAGAAATTCTCCCAATATACCCGAACGGTTCCCCCTCGGGGGATGGACCCCAAATCTTTGGCACATCGGACCAACACCCCACCTCCACAACGAGGTCTCCTTCCCACCCCCATGGGAGCTCCTCCCACTCGGGCAACCCCTGCTAGTGGGACCTTTCCCTCTCGGCCCATAAATGGCCCTCCCAACCCCACTCCCAATCATCCCAACCCAGGATCAACTCACCCTCCCACTAGAGCCACCCCCACCCACCAAAGCGGGCAACAATGCTTTAGGTGCCTTGGGTATGGACACTTCGCCAATCAATGCCCCACCAAGGGAGCATCTAGTTTGCTCATTAAGGAGACTAATCTCCTACCTCAAGCTGGGATTGAATAAGTGGTTGAGATTTTTGAGGCCTCTCTCGATTGGGAGGAGGAGTATGAAACCCACTACAATGAGACCAATCAAGAATAACCCCCTCCATCCACCGACCCTCACCTTGGAGTGGTTAGGTGCACCCTCACTCAAGCCCAAGAACATGATTAGAGAAGAAACACCATCTTCCATACCTACATCCGGATAGGGGGCCATGCTAGGAAAGTCATCTTGGATAATGGAAGTAGTGTGAATATGGTGTCCCCTGACACCGTCAAACTTCTAGGTCTTACCATTTCCCCACACGTAAAACCTTATCGGGTAGCTTGGATCGATGCCACATCCGTACCTGTCAGCACTCGTTGCCGTGTCCCCATCACTTTTCAATCCTACCAGGGCCAAGTTTGGTGTGACATTCTTCCAATGGAAGTAGGGAGCATCATCCTAGGACGACCATGGATCTATGATGTAGATGCCACCTTCCTTGACAAGACGAACACTTGTATTTTCAACCATGAGGGGAAAAGGATCCAACTCAACCCTTCACCACCCCACTCCCTCCCCAAGAAGACACCTCCTTCTGTGGAGGGATCCCCTACTGCTCCCTCTATTCTAATCCCCTCCCCATCTAGCCCTAGCCCTAGTTTGACCATTGGAACTACTAGGAGCATCCACCTCATTACTAGGCAAGAACTCAAGGAAGAAGTCAACCAAGGAGGACAAGTGTGTGCCATTTTCATTTGTCTTGGGGAATCCACCCCAACCGACCCACACCCTCTAGAAATCCAATAACTCCTTGAGGACTTCCATGATGTATTCCCCGATGAGCTCCCGGATAAGCTGCCGCCCATGCGTGAACATGCCATTGACTTGGTGCCTGGAGCAACCTTACCTAATCTCCCTCACTACCGCCTCAACCCTGTCGAGCATGCTGAACTTAGGAGGCAAATTGAGGAGCTCATCAAGAAGGGCTTCCTCCGCGTTAGCAAGAGCCCTTGTGCTGTCCCAGCCCTTCTCACACCCAGAAAGGACAGGACTTGGCGCATGTGTGTGGATAGTCGAGCCATCAACAAGATCACAGTCAAGTATAGGTTTCCCATCCCTCGGCTAGATGACATGCTAGACATGCTTGCTGGAGCCACCATCTTCTCTAAGATTGATCTCAAAAGTGGCTATCATCAAGTTCACATTAGGCCCGAGGATGAGTGGAAGACCGCCTTCAAAACAAAGGATGGTCTCTATGAGTGGCTTGTCATGCCCTTTGGCCTTTCCAATGCACCAAGCACCTTCATGCGCCTCATGACCGAGGTCCTCTGGCCTTTCATTGGCATCTTCCTTGTCATCTACTTTGACGACATTCTCATATATAGCCAGTCCAAGGAAGCCCACCTTGATCACCTCAAGCAAGTGTGCACCGTTCTTAGGAAGGAGAGCCTCTTTGCCAACCCTGAGAAGTGTCACTTCTTGACCAACCAACTAGCCTTCCTAGGATTTATTGTCTCAGCCCAAGGGGTGTCCATAGACCGCGAGAAGGTCCAAGCCATTCTTGAGTGGCCCGAGCCCAAGACTCTCCATGAGGCCCGAAGCTTTCACGGGTTAGCCACCTTCTATAGGAGATTCATCTGTGGGTTTAGACTATCACCGCTCCTATCACAGATTGCCTTAAGAAGGGCACATTTGTATGGACTAGGGTGGCCTCCAAGTCGTTCCTAGAACTCAAAGAAAAGATGACCAAAGCCCCGGTCCTTTGCCTACCTGACTTCTCTAAAGTCTTTGAGGTCACTTGTGATGCATCCGAGGTAGGGATTGGAGGCATTCTGAGCCAAGAGGGTCACCCAGTAGCCTATTTTAGTGAGAAACTTTTTGAGGGTAGGACTAGGTACTCCACATATGACAAAGAGCTTTATGCCATAATTCAATCCCTTTGACATTGGAGGCACTATCTCCTACCCAAGGAGTTTATTATCTTCTCAGACCACGAGGCCTTAAAGTACCTCAACACTCAACAAAAGCTCAATGTCCGTCATGCCCGTTCGGTGGAATACATTCAGGCCTATACCTTTGTCCTCAAGTATAAGATGGGTAGTGAGAATCGCGCCATCGATGCGCTGAGTAGGTGGATAGCCTTACTTTCCACTATTCAGGTGGAAGTCACGGGGTTTGAAAGAATCAAGGGGGAATATCCAAATTACCCCGACTTTGGGGCTCACTATAGCACCCTCTCCACTCAACCCTTCCGGGAACATGAGGGATTCATACTCCAAGAGGGTTATCTTTTCAAGGGAGCTAGGCTATGCATACCTAGGACTTCACTTCGGGACTTCTTAATTTGGGAGTTACACAGTGGTGGCTTAGCTGGTCACTTTGGGGTCCAAAAGACCATAGAGCTAGTTGGGAGACAATTCCATTGGCCCAGTCTCAAGAAGGATGTGGCCAACATTGTGGGACAGTGTCGTATTTGTGCCTCGGCCAAGCAAGTGAGGCAAAACACTGGGCTTTACACACCCCTTCCCATCCCGGACCGACCTTAGGAGGACTTGAGCATGGATTTTATCCTTGGCCTACCTAGGACCTTGCGCAAACATGATTCCATCTTTGTTGTTGTTGACAGGTTCTCTAAGATGGCCCACTTTATCCCATGTTCCAAAACTTCGGATGCTTCTCGGGTCGCCCGTTTATTTTTTGATGAGGTGGTCGGACTCCATGGACTACCCAAGACCATTGTGTCTGACCGGGATGCAAAATTTACCAGTTACTTCTGGAAAACTCTCTTGCATCTAATGGGAACCCTCCTTAAATTCTCCACTACTTATCACCCTCAAACCGATGGCCAAACTGAGGTCGTAAATCGAAGTCTTGGGAACTTGCTCCGTTGTCTTGTCGGGGACCACCCCGGGAATTTGGATCTCCTCTTACCTCAAGCCGAGTTTGCCTACAATTATTCTGTCAATAGGTCCATAGGCAAGAGTCCCTTTGAGGTCGTGCATGGTTATAGACCTAGAAAGCCTTCAGATCTTATTCCCCTTCCCCCACATGCTAGAGTGTCAGTCTCAGCTGAGTCCTTTGCACAACATATCAAAGAGTTGCATGATGACATCCGTAAGCATATAGGAAAGAGCAATGAGGCTTATAAAAGGCAAGCAGATGCTCGCCGGCGCCACTGCGAGTTCCAAGTGGGAGACTCGGTGATGGTGAGGATGGAGCGACTCCTTCCGAGGCCTGACTCCAAGTTGAGGGCACGGGGTTCGAGACCCTTTCGAGTTCTAAGATGACTTGACAGTAATGCTTATGAGCTAGACCTACCTGAGGGTTTTATGGTACACCCTACCTTCAATGTGGCGGACCTGGTACCCTATAAGGGCCCCGCGGTGAGACCCAGTGAGGAAATTGAGCCTTTACCCGCCCTTGCGAGAGGAACCCACGGTGAGACTCTACCTACTAGCTTGAGAGGCCGATGTGAGCATGTGGAAGCAATACTGGATGAGCAAAGTACCATTATCAGGAACAAGGTATACCAGCGCTACCTGGTGAGGTGGAAGAACTGTTCCCTGATAGAGGATACTTGGGTAAGTCGGGAGGACCTGCTGCGCCTTGACCTGGACGTTTTGGAGCACTACCACACCCAGGCGGACCCATACTCAGCGGGGTCGAGTTCTCCCCACCCCAGGGGATTTGATGAGGACATCTCGCGCCACTCTCTCTGGCTCGGGTCACCTGCTCTAGTGTGAGGTGGATCAACTATGATTCTCACATGTTATCTCTATTGTTGGGTCTTATATCATGTGATTTTTTCTTTAATTGAGTCTTGCATGTAACCTCTTTCTTTATTTGAGTTAGTCCATTAGGGTATTGGGCCATTATGTTATCTAATTGGGCCAAACTAGTGGTCTAGGCCCATGGGCACCTATGGGATAGTGTTGGTCTTTTGTCTATTTGTCAAGGGCCTTTTGGTCATTGGAAAAAGGTAGGAGCCTATAAATAGGGCTCATCCCCCTCATTTTTAACACCTTTGGATGAAATTGGAAAGAAGAATCCCCCTTGGCTATTTTCTCCCCTCTTATTTCTCTCTCTCTCTTTCTCTTTCTCTCTCCTCCTCTCTCACCACCCCACCTAGACTTCTCCACTCATCCTCTCTCACCACCCCACCTAGACTTCTCCACTCATCCTCCAACCACCCCACTTAGACTTCTCCACCACCTTCACTCACCCTCCAACCACCCCACCTAGACTTCGCCACCACCCCTCCCATCATTCTCCAACCACCCCACCTAGACTCCTCCACTCATCCTCCAACCACCCCACTTAGACTTCTCCCTCCCACAATCCTCCAACCATCCCACTTAGACGTCCCCACCCATCCTTCAACCACCCCACTTAGACTTCTCCACCCCTCCCATCATCCTCCAACCACCCCACTTAGACTTCTCTACCCACCCCCATCCCCCAACTATCCACTCTCCCTTCCCCAAGCAAATCTCCACCTTCCCAATCCTGAAGCCACACCCCCCCCCCCATCTCCCACAGCCACCAGCATTCATCTCATTGCCAAATCCTCACCCATTTTCACCTTCCACTTCCCCTCCCCAATCAGACCCAACTCTGGGTCACAGGTAGCAGGGTAGCAGTATCTTGCAGCGGCTGCCACACCCTCCCCTCAAGGAGTCAGGTAGAAAATCTTATATGGCTGGAAGTGTCTTCAAGTCAGCTGTCCAACGGTTGTAATCCCGCAACCGTCCGAGCTCGAATTGCTCGGAGGATCAGATCTCGTCCGACTGTGCATCCCATCCCCGGCTGGTGACCTGAAGCCAAGAATCAAGGCGACCACGACCAGCTCGGGGAAGCTCTGGGCGCCATTTTTAGAGGAGAGGGACTTCGACCAGTCTTATTTTAGCACCAGGAAGGAGGAGGCCGATCGCCTTCCCGAGCACCCAATTCCAATTTTCCTCGTCGGAGTGCGCAGGCTGTTCACTGCAGTTCCAGGTTGGACCCATACCCACTCATCTAATCACAGTTCTCTTCTCTGACCTTCTTCTAGGGTCTTGTTAGATCCTGTTCAAAGCTTCTTTAGCCACGGTCGCGTCAACACCAATTTCGTTACATTTGGAGTTCGAGAGAGTCCGTGGCACCATCTACAACAGACTGCATCAGTTTAGCACCAGGCAGAGATAGAATGGATCTGCCCTGTTCCAGAGTCAACCCCGCCCAACCTCGTCATCACCAACTTCCACAAAAATTCAGATGTCATCCTGGGTTAGTCTGGAAACTTTCGGCACCAGTTTTGTCAAGTTCTGAATTCATTTGAGTCCGTGGCGGCGTCATCATCGACAACCTGTCCAGTGATTCTGAAGATTGGCAGAACCGGCAAAGCTTGGAAAATTGATTCTATTAGCATAATTTCCCCACCCCGCTTGGCCTGCTAAAGCCCCCTCCCTGTGTGGAGGTAGTTTTGGTTATAAAAAGTTTAATCCCCACCCGAGAGCCCCCCTCCTACGAGAGGAGTAGTGTTATATTCATTAAATTTGCAGGTCAAGCGCCATTACCGCAGCGTTCGAGTTTATACCCACGCTTCCCGGCGCACCCTCGTCTCCGAACGGGATCGGTGTTTTCACACCGATCAGGTAAGAAACTGATACTACCCTTGCTGGCCTTTAGTTTGCAAATTTAGTATTGCCTCGCATGCCCGTCGGTTGGCGAGTCGAGAGCCCAAACCTGCTCACCTTTAAAAGTGTGACCACCGCAGATCGAGAGTGAGTGTCACCCAATCCACGCCCCGGCGTGCCGGCTGCCCACAAAGCTGGGAATCCTAGGCCCTTAGGGGTTAGCCTAAGCCCATCAAGTCCCTTAGAGTACTTGGGTCCCACCTTGGACCCTCGCCACCATCCCTCGGTACCTCCGAGAGATCGTATGCGCCGCACGAGTTAGCCGCTAGTCTAAAGTTCAATGATCGATCTTGTATGCTTGCGGGTCTAAGTCCCAGGTCCAACAATTTATCCATTTGCATAAATTGGGCTGTGCCACATCAGGGAAGCATGCCATGAGAGCCAGAATTGGGAAGCAGGCCATGAAGGCCAAAGGGGAAGTAGGCTACGGGAGCCAGAATTGGGAAGCAGGTCACGAAGGCCAAAGGGGAAGTAGGCTACGAGAGCCAAAATTAGGAAGTAGGCCACAAGGTCAAAGGGGAAGCAGGCCACGAGTGCCAGAATTGGGAAGTAGGCCACAAGGCCAAAGGGGAAGCAGGCATTAAAGCCAACAGATATCGGAAAGCGCGGTGGGATGGATGGATTAATCCTAATAGAGAGCCTTGGCCGAAATGGCTAAGCCAGAAGGTGTTGGATAGCGGGCCGTAGAAGGCCGAAGACACATTATGGTAGCAGGCTACAAAGCCAAAGGGATGTAGAAAACAAGCCATGAAAGGCCAAGGGGTAGCGGGGAATGGTAAGATGTTTGTCGGCTTGGATGGAAGGTCGTGACGCCGACTTCATGAAGGTTGTTTATTGTTGTAGTTTTTGTTCTCTGGCCCGGGGGGGATTCGAACCAAAGTGAAAGGTTTGTTCTTTTATTCTATGGCCGGGGAAGGGTCCGAACCAGATTGAAAGGTTGATTATTTATTTCTCTGATCGGAGAAAGATCCGAGCCAAAGTGAAAAGTTGATTCTTTGATTCTCTGGCCGAGGAAGGACCCGAACCAAAGTAAAAGGTTAATCCTTTGATTTTCTGGTCGGGGAAGGATCCGAACCAAAGTGGAGGGTTGATTCTTTAATTCTTTAGCCGGGGAAAGACCCAAGACAGAGTGGAAGGTTGATTCTTTGATTCTCTGGCTGGGAGGGATCCGAACCAAAGTGAAGGGTCTGTTCTTTTATTCTCTGGCCGGGGAAGGGTCCAAACCAGAGTGAAGGGTTGATTCTTTTATTCTCAGGCTGGGAAGGATCCAAACCAAAGCGAAAGGTTGATTCTTTGATTCTTTGGCTGGGGAAAGACCTGAACCAAAGTGGAAGGTTGATTCTTCGATTCTCTGGCCGGAGAAAGATCCGAACCAAAGTGAAGGGTTGATTATTTAATTCTCTAGCCGGAGAAGGATCTGAGCCAAAGTGAAAGGTTGATTCTTTGATTCTCTGGCTGGAGAAAGATCCAAACCAAAGTGAAGGGTTGACTCTTTTTTTCTTTTTTTTAAAATGGGAAGCTGTTGGTTGGGAGCCGATAGTGGGGTAGCTGTCGGCTAGGAGCTGGTAATTAGGAAGTTGTCGGCTCAGACGCCGATGATTGAATAGCTGTTGGCTCGGGGGCCGATGGTTAGAATATCCTTCAGTTGAAGCCCCGATGGCTGAAAATCTTCCGGTTTAACACCCTGTCGGCGGAAGGTTTAGTCGGTTTAACGCCCTGTCGGTAGAACATCTATCGGTTGGAGCCCCGCTGGCTGAATATCTATCGGCTTGAAGCCCCGATGGCTGAATATCTGTCGGCTTAAAGCCCCGATGGCTGAATATCTGTCGGGTCAAAGCCCCGATGGCTGAATATCTATCGGCTCAAAGCCACGATGGCTGAATATCTATCGGCTCAAAGCCCCGATGGCTGAACATCTATCGGATTGAAGCCCCGATGGCTGAATATCTATTGGATTGAAGCCTCGATGGCTGAATATCTATCGGATTGAAGCCCCGATGGCTGAATATCTATCGGATTGAAGCCCCGCTGGCTCGGATTGAAGCCCCGCTGGCTGAATATCTATCAGCTTGAAGCCCCGATGGCTGAAGGTTTTGTCGGATTGAAGCCCCACTGGCTGAATATCTATCAGCTTGAAGCCCCGATGGCTGAAGGTTTTGTCGGATTGAAGCCCCGGTGGTTGAAGGTAAAGGGTGAAAGACCATGTCTATCTGAATGCTCACTTTCTTTTCTTCTCTTCTTTTTTATGTGGAGAGATAGGTTCAAAGACCACGTCTGCCTCATGTCTCTTTTTTCCTCTTCTTCTTTTGTGTGGCGAGGCGGGTTCGAAGATCACGCCTGCCTCATGTCTCTCTTTTTTTGTGTGAAGAGGCAGGTTCAAAGACCATGTCTGTCTCATGTCTCTTTTTTTTCTTATTCTTTTGTATGGAGAGGCGGGTTCGAAGATCACGTCTGCCTCATGACTTTTCATTATGTTCTTCTCATTTTTTTTGATAGGCGAGTTCAAAGACCACGTCTGCCCCAAGATTGTTCTTTCTTCTCATTTTTTTCTCCTCTTTTCTCATTAATGCCCCCGGATCAGTGTGCATTCCTCTTCATGTGCCCCCAAACTTGGGTGTAACCTTTTTTATCTGCCCCCTGGATCGGGAGGATATGCCCTTTTTGCTTCTGTGCCCCCAGGCGGGGTGTGTTTCCTCTCCTTCAGATCTCCTTAAGCCGGGGTGTAGCTTCTGCTTCTTGTGCCCCTAAAGCGAGGGCGAGTTTCTTCCTTTGTGTGCCCCAAGGCCGTGGTGAGTTCTAGGTGCGGACACCAGAGCGAGCGAGAAGCATGAACCGGCAAGCCATTGGTATAGTACGCGGAGCACCACTCGAGCTACAGCAGCTTCTCTTTGGCTAGGAGATAGCCTGGAGTCCCTATCTTGATTCTTGGACACTTTTAGCATTTACTTGCCTTGTGTTAGCAATTGTTTGCATTGTAATTGGGCTTGTAGTGAGTGTTTTATTTGGGTTTTTCATATTGGGCTCACTGTAAGGCACTTAATAAGCCAATTGGGTAAGCTCTTTAGGGTCCATTAAGGGTTAATTGCCATATTGGGCTATGAGACTTCATTAAGCTTCATATTGGGTTCTTAAGCCACTTAAGGCCCAATTAAGCCTTCACTCCACATGGGCCACCTAGATTGGATTAGAATGGACTTGTGGATGGCCTTAAATGGCCTTGGGGCAACTTGGCCCAAGAAGGGCCCAAGAAGGGGGGCGCACCCTCTTTTTGCACCATTAGGCTAGGTTATTTATTTTTCTTTCTTTCCTCACTTTCTTTGACCACATGTGTTAAAATTAGGAATTGGCTTCCCCTTAATATTTTATTTTGTGGTTGGTCACATCCAATCCAAGCCATCCATTCCCCCATCCCTAGATCTAAGGGTGGATATTGGATTTGGTATGTAACATATAAATACTTGTATTTTCCCATTTTAGAGGAATTAATGCATTCATTTGGAAGAAAATTGTTGGAGCAGCCTTGGGCACCCCCTCCTCCCTCTCCCCCTTTGCAGCTGAGACGGTTGATCTTCTGAGGTGTGACGCCTCCCTATCAGTTCAAAATTAAATAACATCCAGATCCGTGCAAATCCAGATCCCCTTTATGGGCCTAGATTGAAGGTCTTCAAGATAGCTTTCTAATGATAGCTCATGTGCCCCAATCTGACTTCGGGATTGATCGCAGCGGCCATTCTTGCCAGGGCGCGCGCCGGTAAACAGAAGTGAAAATCCGTGGACATCATTCCAAAAGCTTGGAGATCAGAACTGATCGGCCACCGATCGGTGTTTCCGGCCGACCGTCGTCCTAGGAGGCGCTCCACCAGGGGCCTCCATCACATTGGGCCCCAACCCAGCAATCCGGGAGGACAGCGCCATCCGTGGGCCCCACGGACCCGTAGAATTCGTCGTCTGGACATCACGAAAACGCGGAGTTTGGCACTGCCAGGCGACATCAAGATGCTGCCCGTCAACCCAATTCGCGTGATTCCCTGGCCTCGCATGTGACCTTTTACCTCCCTGCGTGGAGTGGGTCAAATTTATTGTATTGCTGTAAAACTGTTTAACCAGGAGTCCGTGATTGGCCAGGGTCGTCTTCCCCACGCCGGGTGCGTGGAGGTAATGGTCTCACCTTCTTGGCATTTACTTGCTTAGTTAGTATACGGTCATATGCCGCTGTCGAGAGTGTAGGTTCCTAGCCCGTGTGTCCATGTCACCGCTGTGAGTGTGAGAGTGACCCGTCCCGCGACTCGATCCGAGTCCAGAAGTGAGTCAGACTATCTTGAACTCTGTCGGTTCCTTAACCGCGCACGATCCACGCTTTCCCTCGCATGGGACGACGAGTGAGTTTGCACTTCTGTTAGCGACGTGTAGCCTATAGGAGCTCTTAGTGTCGAGCCGAGGTTGCTCTAGTAGTCGTGTCATTGCTGGTCGAGTCGTGTCCGTCTCTTATAGTGTCGTCTCCTCAGTCTATCCCACATCAGTTTGGTATCAGAGCAGGTTGAGTCTAGGGTAGTCATTGCATAAGTCTTGCCTAGTCTAAGGTTGCCCCACACACCTTTACTCGGTATATCAAAAGGTGTTGTGTAAACGTTAGGCTATGCCTATCGGGAAGACCGCACAATTGTGCGAGTGACCTTCGGGTCGATTATCTCCGCCACGTATCGAGTCTTGCTTGTGTCCAGGGTGTAGTCGAGTCCCATTATTTTCAAAACAAATAAAAAAAGAGTGTTTTCAAATTACATTTCACCCAATAGCCTGGTATATTAAAAGGCGTTGCCCGAACATTAGGTTATGCCTATCGGGAAGGTAGCGTACTTGCGCGAGTGATCTTCGGATCGCTTATTTCCGCCACGTACCGGATATTGGTTTAGGTCTAAGTGCATCATTTGAGTGTTTGCATTAGTCGGTGTCTCTTAGTTCGTGTGTAGTCCAATAAGAGTCGGTCGGTCTTGTCCAATTGTTGGCATGTCTAACATGTAGTTTCCCCCAATTTCCCATGGATTCCCAATCACCCGGGCGATATGACCGTTGGTCGACCCATGGACTTGGCAACCATCCTCTCCCCTTCCGTAGGCCCGAAGTCTCAGATTTTTATGGCTCTAATGATCCGGGAGACTACCTCAAGTGGGAGGCCGCCATGGACACATACTTTGATTGTTATACCATGTCTGAAGCCAGGCAATTCTATTTTGCCAAGGAGAGGCTGCTATACGAGGCCGCCAAAAAGTGGGACCACATTGAGCGCTTGAGAGAGGTTAGGAGGTAATGGCCCATCGAATCATGGTGGGACATTAAGAGAGAGCTTAGGAAGGTCTACCTACTCGGTCCAATCACCTCCAACCGACCCCACCCAATCACCTCCAACCAAGTGGGCCATAATCGGAGGCATCGCGCCGCGCATGTAGAAGAGCCTAGGTCCACAACTAAGCCGAGTTCATATGGGAGAGTCCACCACATTACTCCTACTCGAAACCCCACCATTGCCGAACTCTTCGAAATCATTTTGGATAGAGTGGATAGGAAGTGTGCTTATATCGAGTCCCTGCTTCCCCCTTGCCTACCTCCTAGCCGGGATGGAACCAAGCATGAGCGTAAGGAGGTAGCCACCGGTAGTCCCAACCCGGTGCCATCCATGGCTCCATCCCAAGGTCCTCTCCCTATCATAGTGGATCCTCTTTCCCCACCCACGAGAGCCCCTTTGCCTACACCCCCTATCCATCAGGAGGATAAGGATAATGACACACTTACCAGGGAGCGTAGTGGGTCACGATAGCTGTGTTATCACTGCCAGGGGTTCGGCCACTTTTCCGGACAGTGTCCCACTCCAACGTCTCTAGCCCTAGGGGACAAAAGGGTTGGAGAAGCCTCACTCTCCGATCTTTATTCGGAGCCACCTCAGGCACAGCTACCCGTGTTTCTAACGGGAAAGCTACTCATAGCCAAGCCACTCCTTAGTTGGCTCAAGAACGGCTTGGCCCCATCTCCCTTCCCATCCATGGACCCTATCCTACCTCTGGTGTCAATCAATTCATTTCACACCACTTTCTAGTCTAGTCACTATGTGGATACATTGGATGACCTTCTTAAAGGGTTAGACCAAAAATGGACATTTACGCACTTGTTGGCTCCAAGCTTCGACCGACCCACAGGTCATAGTTTTACTCATCCCGCTTTAGGGTCCATCACCTCCACGTACACCGTGGGTCATGTTACCACGGAGGTTCTTCTACTCCTCCCTATGTCGGTCGAGCCCGACTTCATTCCCATTTGCCCAAGGGAGGAATCTTACTTTCTACCTCTGACTGCCATCCCACCTCTCACAATGAATGAAGGTGATCATTTATGCCTCCAAGATTTCCAAATGTGGGACAGTGATTTGTGGAAGCCTAGTCCGAGGGGTCATACTTTCTTTGATCCCTTCGACCCACTCTCTTGTGGACCCCGTGACCCACCATATTTACTCCACCTTTTTGAGAGAGTCCACCATCATACCCCCACCGTCTCATCTCCCTTCAAGGATGAAGGAGATCAACAACACCTTCTAGACTTCCACACATGGGATCTTGAGATGAGGGAATCCATATCGAGGGGTCACACATTCTTTGATCCCTTCAATCCCTTTCTTAGTGGGCCCCTTGGTCCACAATCTCCATTCCACTTCTTTAGGGGAGGTCACCATTATACCCCTCCCCCTTCGGCCGGGCCATCGGCACCCACCGAGTCCATTCACGGGCGAGAGACACCCAACCCTCCTGTCCCACCCAAACCTCCCAAATCCAAAGGATCATCTTATGGTTGTACCGACATTCGGTCACACTTAGGGTATGCATGTCACACGTTTGGATGTCCTGGACCACCTTACATATGATTGGATCAGACTAACTGTAGGGTTGTCTAGGGTCGTGTGTGCATCCGTGTGTTTTTTTTCTTTTGCTAAGCATGTTGGGAGTCTGCATGACGACGTCTGTCGTCCCATTGAGGCCAGTAATGCATGGTACAAGGAGTTAGACGATGCTCACCGACACCACCGAGAGTTCCAAGAGGGCGAATATGTCACGATCAGGGTAAGACCTGAACAGTTTCCCTCTAGAACCGTTAAGAAGTTGCAAGCTCACGGAGCCGATCCTTTTAGAGTGTTGAAACACGTTGGATCCAATGCATATGTTGTGGACCTACCCGAGGAATACGGTATACGCTTTACTTTTAATGTTTCGGATCTAGTTACATATAGGGACCCAGCGGTGATCCCTAGTGAGCCTTTTGAGCCATCTCCTCCCATTGAGAGTGAGCCCACACCTGAGTGTCCACCTCCAGCCCCTTTGTCACGGCAGCGTGAGCATATATATCATATACTGGATGAGCAGGTGACAGTTACCAGGAGTGGATCCTACCCACGCTACCTAGTGCGATGGAGAAGATGGCCCGCTACCGAGGACACATGGATCACGCATGGAGAGTTGCAGCGGATTGATCCGGACCTTCTGGAGTGATACCGGAGTGATGCAGACCCGTACTCGACAGGGTCGAGTTTCTCCCACCCGGGGAGAATTGGTGCGGACACCAGAGCAAGCGAGAAGCATGAACTGGTAAGCCGTCAGTATAGTACGCGGAGCACCACTCGAGCTACAGTAGCTTCTCTTTGGCTATGAGATAGCGTGGAGTCCCCGTCTTGATTCTTGGACACTTTTAGCATTTACTTACCTTGTGTTAGCAATTGTTTGCATTGTAATTGGGCTTGTAGTGAGTGTTTTATTTGGGTTTTTCATATTGAGCTCATTGTAAGGCACTTAATAAGTCAATTGGGTAAGCTATTTAGGGTCCATTAAGGGTTAATTGCCATATTGGGCTATGAGGCTTCATTAAGCTTCATATTGGGCTCTTAAGCCACTTAAGGCCCAATTAAGCCTCCACTCCACATGGGCCACCTAGATTGGATTAGAATGGACTTGTGGATGGCCTTAAATGGCCTTGGGGCAACTTGGCCCAAGAAGGGCCCAAGAAGGGGGGCGCACCCTCTTTTTGCACCATTAGGCTAGGTTATTTGTTTTTCTTTCTTTCCTCTCTTTCTTTGACCACATGTGTTAAAATTAAGAATTGGCTTCCCCTTAATTTTTTATTTTGTGGTTGGTCACATCCAATCCAAGCCATACATTCCCCCATCCCTAGATCTAAGGGTGGATTTTGGATTTGGTATGTAACCTATAAAGACTTGTATTTCCCCATTTTGGAGGAATTAATGCATTCATTTGGAAGAAAATTATTGGAGCAGCCTTGGGCGCCCCCTCCTCCCTCCTCCCTCCTCCCTCTCCCCCTTTACAGTTGAGATGGTTGCTCTTCTGAGGTGTGATGCCTCCCTATCAGTTCTGGTCGCCGCCGCCACCGTCACGAGCCGCCATCGCACCGCCATCGAGTTCATCAGAGTTCTATTTTCAACTAACCACTGCCACTTCCATGAATTTCTGCAATCATACAAGAGCTCCTTTTGATCTGGGATTTTGAGGAGGTGTTCCAGAGGCTTTCCCCATGTTCTAAAAAAATCGGTTGGCCTTCTAGTTTACGTTCTCTAATTTTTCATTTTCGTTCAACTTTCCATTTCAGTTCTGCCAGTTTTCAGATCTGATTTCCACCTTTCCTAAGTTTCCCATCTTCGATCCATGTTTTGATTTTTTCAAGACCTCCCAAATTTACTGGGAGTTTTATCTACCAACCCCATCATCCCCAATGTTTCTTGATTTTTTTTGAGGCCATCTCATATTTTTCAAAATTCGTCCACTGATCCAGCTACAGTTCTGCCCACCTCTGTCCAGATCCAACCACCTTCCAGTGCAAAAATCATAACAAATCAGAGCCTCTACCAATCCTTCTATAAAAATTATTTCTATTTTTCTTGTTCAAATCCCTACAACTTTGGTGAAGACCTCAGAACCTGAATTGAACGTCTTCCTGGCGGTCAATGGCAGTTCTTAGACAACTCACCTGCTGATCTGAGAATTCAGGTACTGTACAACAGATGTTTCAAAATTAAATAACATCCAGATCCGTGCAAATCCAGATCCCCTTTATGGGCCTAGATTGAAGGTCTTCAAGATAGCTTTCCAATGATAGCTCATGTGCCCCAATCTGACTTCGGGATTGATCGCAGCGGCCATTCTTGCCAGGGCGCGCGCCGGTAAACAGAAGTGAAAATCCGTGGACATCATTCCAAAAGCTTGGAGATCAGAACTGATCGGCCACCGATCGGTGTTTCCGGCCGACCGCCGTCCTAGGAGGCGCGCCACCAGGGGCCTCCATCACATTGGGCCCCAACTCAGCAGTCCGGGAGGACAGCGCCATCCGTGGGCCCCACGGACCCGTAGAATCCGTCGTCTGGACATCACGAAAACGCGGAGTTTGGCACTGCCAGGCGACATCAAGATGCTGCCCGTCAACCCAATTCGCGTGATTCCCTGGCCTCGCATGTGACCTTTTACCTCCCTGCGTGGAGTGGGTCAAATTTATTGTATTGCTGTAAAACTGTTTAACCAGGAGTCCGTGATTGGCCAGGGTCGTCTTCCCCACGCCGGGTGCGTGGAGGTAATGGTCTCACCTTCTTGGCATTTACTTGCTTAGTTAGTATACGGTCATATGCCGCTATCGAGAGTGTAGGTTCCTAGCCCGTGTGTCCATGTCACCGCTGTGAGTGTGAGAGTGACCCGTCCCGCGACTCGATCCGAGTCCAGAAGTGAGTCAGACTACCTTGAACTCTGTCAGTTCCTTAACCGCGCACGATCCACGCTTTCCCTCGCATGGGACAACGAGTGAGTTTGCACTTCTGTTAGCAACGTGCAGCCTATAGGAGCTCTTAGTGTCGAGCCGAGGTTGCTCTAGTAGTCGTGTCATTACTGGTCGAGTCGTGTCCGTCTCTTATAGTGTCGTCTCCTTAGTCCGTCCCGCATCAGTTCTTTTGCTTCTAATGCCCCCATGGCGGGGGTACATTTCCCTTCATATGCCCCTAAGCCGGGGTGGATTCTCTTCATGTGCCCCCAGAGCATGGTATAGTCTTTGCTTCTTATGCCCCCATGGCGGCGTGTATATTTCTTCTTCGGATCCCCCTAAGCTGGGGTCTGTTTCTTTCTTCTCATTCTCCCACGACGAGGTAAGTTTCTTCTTCAGATGCCCCTATGCTAGGGGTACATTCTTTTATAGCTTCTATGCCCCCAGGCCGGGGTGTACGTCTCTTCAAATACCCCTAAGTCAGGGTGTATTCTTCTTTCTCTTATGCTCTCGAGGTGGGATATGTTGCTTCTTCAAATACCCCTTGGGCGGGGTGTAGTTCTCTCATATGCCCCTGCGCCGGGGTGGATTCTCTTCACGGCTTCTATGTCCCTAAGGGGTGTGTGTGTGTGCTTCTTCTTCGAAATGCCCCTAAGCCGGGGGGTATCCTTCTCTTTCTTATGCTCCCGAGGTGGGATATAACTTCTTCAAATGCCCCTAAGCCAGGATGTATTCTTCATGACTTTTATGTCCCCCCGTGGCGGGGTATGTTTCTTCTTCAAATACCCCTAAGTCGGGGCGGACTTCTCCTCATATGCCCCTGAGCCAGGGTGTGGCTTTGTCTCATGAGCCCCATGAAGGGGTGTGTTTCTTCTTCAGATCCCCTAAGCCAGGGTGTATTCTTTTGCTCTTTACGGTCCTAGCTCGGGGTGAACTTCTGTTGCTTCTCATGCCCCCAAGGCGGGGGTACACTTCTTTTCATATGCCCCTAAGTAGGGGTGGATTCTCTTCATATGCCCCTAGAGCGAGGTGCAGCTTCTTGCCTCTTACGCCCCCATGGGGGGGTATAGTCCTTACTTCTTATGCCCCCATGGCGGGGGTATATCTCTACCTCAAGTACCCCTAAACCGGGGTATCTCCTTTGCCTCATATGTCCCTCGAGTCGAGGTATAGTCTTTGCTTCTGGTGCACCCCGGGCAGAGTGTGTTCCTTTCTTTGTATGCCCTTGTAGTGGGGTATGCTTCTTTATTTGCGTGTCCCCAAGTCGGGGTGGATTCTTCTCACATACCCCCGAGTCGCGGTGTATTCTCTTCATGGCTTCTATGCCCCCAGGCGGGGTGTAACTTCTTGCTTATTGTGCCCCCGGGTCGAGGTAGATTCTTCTACTCCTTCCGCCCCAGAGTGGGGTATATTTCTCTTCGTGTTCCCCTAAGCCGGGGTGAATTCTTCATAGCTTCCATGCCCCCGCATGGCGGGGTACGTTGCTTCTTCAAAATGTCCCTAGGGCGGGGTATAGCTTTCTTCATATGCTCCCGGGTCGGATGTGTGTCTCTCTGCTTCCATGCCCCTAGACTGGGGTGTATTTCTCTTCATCAGATCCCCCTAAGTTGGGGTGTATTCTTGCTCCTCATGCCCACCGTAACGGGGTAGATTCTACCTCTTCCACTTCTTATGCCCCTGGGACGGGGTATATTTCTCTTTGTATTTCCCTACGTCAGGGAGTATCTTCGTCTCATATACCCCCACACGGGATGTGTTGCTGCTTATGATGCCCTCAGGGTGGGGTATATTCTTTATGACTTCGTATGCCCCCTGGGCAGGGTGTGACTTGTTGTCTTCATGCCCCCAGGGTGGGGTGTGTTGCTTCTTTTGCCCCCATAGTGGGGGTGGCTTCTGCTGCTTCTTATGCCCCAGAGCGGGGTATATATTTCTTCTCTAAATATCCCTAGAGCGGGGGTGTATTTTTTATGGCTTCTATGCCTCCAGGCGGGGTGTACGTTTCTTATTCAAATACCTCTAGAGCGGGGGTGTATTCTTTTATGGCTTCTATGCCCCTAGACTGGGGTGTATTCCTTCCTTCACACGCCCCCCCTAAGTCGGGAAATATTGTTTGTTCTGCTTCAGATGCCCTTTAGGGGGGTGTATTCTTTTATGGATTCTATGGCCCTAGGCGGGGTATACTTCTTCTTCAAATGCCCCCCTTAATCCGGGGAATGTTGTTTGTTCTACTTAAGATGCCCCCAGGGGGGTGTATTCTTTTATGGATTCTATGCCCCTGGGCAGGCTATGCTTCTTCTTCAAATGCCCCTAAGTCGGGGTGTATTGTTTATTCTGCTTCAGATGCCCCCATGGGGGGTGTATTCTTTTATGGATTCTATGCCCTCGGGCGGGGTATGCTGCTTCTTCAAATGCCCCTAAGTCAGGGGTGTATTCTTCTCTTTCTTACGCTCCCAAGGTGGGATGTAACTTCTTAAAATGCCCCTAAGCCGGGGCGTATTCTTCATGACTTCTATGCCCCCCTAGAGGGGTATGTTTCTTCTTCAAATACCTTAAGCCGGGGTGGACTTCTCTTCATATGCCCATGGGCTGGGGTGTAGCTTCTTGTTTCTTCTCATGCCACCAGGTGGGGGTGTATTCTTCTCTTCGTATGCCCCTAAGTCGAGGTGTGCTTCTATTTCTTCTTATGCCCCCCAGGTGGGGTGTATTTCTCTTCGTATTCCCCTAAGCCGGGGTGTATTCTTTGTTTCTCATGCCCCCATCGCGGGGTGGAGTCTTTGCTTCTTATGCCCCCTTGGCGGGAGTACACTTATTCGTTAAATGCCCCTAAGCTGGGGTGTAACTTTTGCTTTTTGTGCCCCTGGGTGGGGGTGTATTATTCTCTTCGTATGCCCCTAAGTCGAGGTGTGCTTCTATTTCTTCTTATGCCCCCCAGGTGGGGTGTATTTCTCTTCGTATTTCCCTAAGCCGGGGTGTATTCTTTGATTCTCATGCCCCCATCGTGGGGTGGAGTCTTTGCTTCTTATGCCCCCTTGGCGGGAGTACACTTCTTCATTAAATGCCCCTAAGCCGGGGTGTAACTTTTGCTTCTTGTGCCCCTGGGTGGGGTGTATTCTTCTCTTCGTATGCCCCTAAGTCGGGGTGTGCTTCTATTTCTTCTTATGCCCCCTAGGTGGGGTGTATTTCTCTTCGTATTCCCCTAAGCCGGGGTGTATTCTTTGCTTCTCATGCCCCCATCGCGGGGTGGAGTCTTTGCTTCTTATGCCCCCTTTGCGGGAGTACACTTCTTCGTCAAATGCCCCTAAGCCGTGGTATAACTTTTGCTTCTTGTGCCCCTGGGTGGGGTGTAGTTCCTCTTCGAATACCCCTAAACATTGGGTAGATTCTACTGCTTCTTCTGCCCAGACACACTGGGGCATGTTCGCTTCTTGTGCACCCAGGGTGGGGTGTGTTTCTTTCTTTGTGTGCCCCCGGGACTCGGGGAATGTTGTTTCTTTGAATACCCCTAAGCTGGGGTGTATTCTTTTATGGCTTTTATGCCCCAGGAGGGGTGTATGTTTCTTCTTCCAATGCACCTAGTCCAGGGTGTATTCCTTCTACTTTTTATGTCCCTGAGTCGGGACAGATTCTCATTGTGTGCCCCCATGGCGGGGCGTAGCTTTTGTTTTGTATGCCCCCATGGCGGGGGTGGATGTATGCTTCATATGCCCCCATGGCTGGGTACCTTTCTTCTTCAAATGCCCCTAAGCCGGGGTGGGTTTTTCTCTTTGTGTGCCCCCAGGCGGGGTATGGTCTTTGCTTCTCATGTCCCTATAGCGGGGTGTAGTTCTTCTTCAAATGCCCCTGAGTCGAGATAGATTTTTTTTTGAATACCCCTAAGCTGGGGTGTGTTGTGTAGTGGACAGCGGATCTAGAGGGGAGGGGTGAATAGATCTGCCCCTCTTTTTGCAATGGAACCCTCTAAATAGCTAGATAGAACAAAATGCAGCGGAATATAACTAGCTAAACGAAGGACACAATGATTTGCTTAGCAAGATGATTACTATTATATCGATTAGAACTCAAGCATGCATCTAGAACGAAACAATCACACAAACAAACCACAACACATGAGATTTTAAGGTGGTTCAGACTGAATCCCCAGTCCTACGTCCACCCCTCACCAAAATTGGTGAGGCTCCACTAGTGCCACGCACTGAATCGCAAATCGGAAAGATCACCGATTGCCTTCATACTAATCACCGGTAGGGACGTCAACACCGCAGATTGGATAGCTTCCGATTGCCTTCCTACTAACCACCGGTAGGGATGATCTTTAGTTTCAATCGTTTGTATGAAATGAAAAAGAACAAATATCAAGCTATTCAAACAAGATATGAAATAAGCTCAAAAATAAAAATCTTGTCTGATATTTCTGGATCTTGAATCGGATGCTTTGAAGGTGTCTTCTTCCTTGCAAGATGATCTTCCTTAAATCTCTTCTAGTTGATGAAGAAGATGATGGATGTAGATTTGATCTTCCTTTTGATCTTCTTGAGTTGATGAAGAGGAAGAAGGATGCAGTTTAGATCACCCTTGAGAGCCTTGATTGCTTCTTCTTCCTTGGAGGTTGAGATGGCTTCAGATCTGGACTTGAATGCCTTGGAATAGATGAAGATTTCTTCCCGGAGTACTGTTCACGGCTACAGTACTCGAACTCCTCTCACCCTTGTAGCCTCCCTTGAATCCCCTTGAAGCATTAGGGTTTCTAACCCTTCATGTGTTGGTTTTATAGACCTTGAATGGTCCTTGGACACCCCCCAGACCAAATCCACAAATCATGGGAGATTAGGTGAGTTTTGATTAAATAAATCCATGGAAAGGGGCTGGCCACGAGGTGAAAATTGAAGTCAAACATGGCTGCATCGGGGCTGGCGGTCGACCTACAGCTTCGGGCGGTCAACTGCTACTGAGAAATGCTGTAGACGGATGGCCCCTGGGATTTCCGGTCGACCGCTACTTGCTGGCGGTTGACCGCTATTGAAAGACAAGCAGACTGGCGGTTGCTGGCTGGGGCGGTCGACCGACCCTGTACTGACGGGTCGGTCCGTTAATCGCTTTAGCTCCGTTGCTTGACTTCTTTTGCAGCCCGTGCATGTTTGTGGCATCACCCTTGATAGTCTAAAAGATATCAACTGAGTCTCTGGCCTTGGATTCTCTTGGCTATACTTCTTTGTGCATTGACCTTGGATGTGTGACGAGTCGACTATCACGTGTCGACTTTTGCTTGTGTTCGCATTCTTGTTTGGGCGCGATCAATGAGCTTTCACTTTTGCCATTGTCACTTGATTCCTTGTCCATTCATTGGCATATCTGTCATGAACAAAAACACCACGCATGTCAGTCACATGAGAGTGAAAAATATCAATGACTAAGAGTGTTTAGCCATTATCAAAACCAAGAATACCATAGAACTCATATGACCATAGAATGATGTCGAATGACCCAAGTGACCACAGAATGAGTCAAATGACCTCAGGGACACAACATGGTGAATTCTTCACGGCTTTCATACCCCCGTGGTGGGGCAAGTTGTCTCTTCAAATGCCGCTTGGGCGGAGTATACCTTTCTTCATGTGCTCCCGGATCGGGATGTATGTTGTCTCTTTACGGTTTCTGTGCCCCCAGAGCAAGATACGTGCTTCTGCTTCTTATGCGTCAAGGGCGGAGTGTATCTCTTTTCATGTGCCCCTAGGAATAGGGTGTATATCCCTTTTTTCCCTCTTATGCCCCCATAGCGGGGTATATCTCTTCTTCTTATCCCCCATGGCGGGGTATGTGCATGCTCTCTTCGGGAGTGGTGGCCGTGCTTGGCCTCATTGCGATAAAGCATTCCACGCAGCGGGCAGCAATTCATCAAGCTACAATTGTGGCTTGCTGGGTCTTTTAACGGCCACTCGAGGGGCCACTTTATGCTGGATAGAGGCAGCAAGAAGGTGGAGCAGACCAGGGCATTGCACCACGGACCTGGACCTTCCTAGAGTCAGGCGGGATGCTGACCTTCTTCTTGTTTTGCTGCTCGGCAGTGCTTGCCAACTTTCTTCTTGTCATTCTTTTCTTCTCTTCCTCTTTTGTGTAGTACACCAAGGTGGGTGCGTAGGAGAGCGCTCACCCACTCAAGGAGGGGATGAGTGGTTCGCTCCACCGCATCAATCCCAGAGTGGTCGTCTTCAATCAGCACGGGTGTCGATGGATATGGCAGTACGGCCCTCTCTCGTCAATTCTTTCTCCTCTTCTTCTTTTTTTATTTCTTTCTTCTCTTCTTCTCTTCTTTTCTTCCTTTCTTTTTTTTATTCTTTTTCTTCTCAGGGAAAGGGGGGACTTGATTTCCCCTTCCTTCTTCTCTATTTCTCTTCTCTCTTTTTTTTGGCCTTTATGATTCCTGGAAGCTGCATGTGCCTCGGAGTAGCGTTCTCGAGGCCACAAAGACAATTGCACCTGGTCTGACTTTCCTCCCCATAGGACTGACAAAGACAGCGCCTGCAATTCATCAAAGCAGACAAATAACATTTATTAAGAGGCCACGAGGCCCTGAATCCCGGCGAAGAGATGAAGGGCGGTTTTAGTCCCACCGGGCGTGTCAAACTTGTGGATGCACTTTTTATCGATTAATTTATTATTGTTCGTTTATTGGTTTATTGGGTGCGTGGGCGTGCTAGTCACAAAGTGACGATTTATTGTGCGCTCGATCTGACAGATCAGACGATTGTGTGGTTCGTGTCGGAACCGAAACCCGCCGCGCCATAAAGGTCACGGCGTTAATTACATCCCATCGGAGAGGGGAACACCCTTGATTAGTCACCAGGAATCAGGGCCTCATGGCCAATAATTTAAGTGCATGAAAGGCCTATTAGGAAGTATTGAAATCCCCGTACGAGGGTGGAAAGAAAACGTTCAAGATCATGTCGGTCATGTGCTAACCATTTAATATTCGGACGAATGTCCGGTTCGGGAAAAGTGTGATCGTCACGGGGAAAATCGGAGCATATGTATGCTGGGGTACGGCAAATTTACTGTTCGGAGAGACGTGAAATATTTCGTTAAATCCTGGTTAAAGCGGTCGAAAACCCAATAAGTTTGTTGACCTAGTGCGAGATCAGGCTGCGACCATACTGCGGTGGGCTCCCCCCCGCAGTCGAAGTCAGGCTCGCATGGGCATCGTCAATATTTCCGGTGCCAAGGGGCAACGGGAAAATGCCTCGGGATCAGATCCCAGAACCAGTATGTATTCAAAGGGAGTGGGCTATAGGCAGAAGATGTGGGTCAGACAATGACCATGATCGGGACGGACCCGGAGTCTAAGCATGGCGCACGAAAGCCTTATTGATATTCCCATGCGTGGGGTTTGAGGAGGACGAGAGTCGTCTCATTCCGTTCAGATTTTGTCCGTCGTTCATGGACCGTTTTATGTTCGGACAAAGGTCCGTATTGAAGGCATGACGTAAATGGAAACAAACCTGTACGAACGTATGCCGGGCCTATGGCAAATTTCAATGAAAGAGCGAGAACGAACCCCGACGGGAACGAGTCCGGTTTGATGGACTATTGGCCCAGAGCAATGTTGGATTACGGCCATATCAGGATAGTTCCCAAGATTCGAACCCGACTTGGAGGGGCGGCGTTAATATTCCCTTTACGTCAGGTCTCGAGGAGAAGCAGGGCTGCGAAGTAGGTTTCATCATTTTATTATTATTTGAATTTTAATTATTTTTTGTTATGTATATATATATATAGGTGAGTTTGTTATTATTATTTATTTATTTTATTTACTGTTATTCATTTATTTATCATTTTGTTGAGTTTGTTATTATCATTTATTTATTTTTATCATTATCTATTTATTTATTATTTTTTGTTGAGTTTGTTATTATCATTTATTTATTTTTATCATTATTTGTTTATTTATTATTATTATTATTGAGTTTGTTATTATTGTTTATTTCTTTTTTCATTATTGTTATTTGTTTATTTATTATTTATTATTTTTTGTTGAATTTGTTGTTATTGTTACTTATTTCTTTATTTAAATTTGTTATTATTATTTTTTATTTTTTATCATTATTATTTATCCTTTTGTGAGTTTGTTATTATTATTATTATTTATTACATTGGGGGCACGTGTGGGAAGATGGGCCAAAAGGGTTGAAAGGAGGTCGATGCAAGTTTGGGCAAGGTCAGCGTAGGGTCGGTGCATATTTCACTTGGGGTCCGTGCACGTTTGAGGCTTGGGCTGCCAAGGTCGGTGCAATATTTGAATAGGCTAGGGCCTGTGCAGGCAAGACTGGGTCAGTGAAGGTTTTATCAGGTCAACGGGTAGAGTCGATGCAAGTTTGGTCTGTGCGATGTTTGGGCTAAGAGGCAAGTTGGTGCATGCGTGCAGCCGCCCAGGAAAAGTCTGTGAAAGGTTTTGAATGGGCTGAGAGGCGGGTTGGCGCTGTTAGGAACCAAGTCAGTGCAACCGGGGGCTGGGTCTATGCACATGAGAGCTATGTCTGTGCAAGTGAGGGCTAGGTCGGTGCGCATTGGTCAAGTCTGTGCAAGTGTGATAGGGGTCAGTGCAATGCCCAGGCAAGGTCGGTTCAACTTCTGGCTGGGGCTAAAGGCAAGTCGATGCAGGTTTGGCATGGCTAGGAGGGTAGCGATCGGTGCACGTTTGCCTGGGCTGAGGGGCGGGTTAGTGCAAGGCAAGGTCTGTGCAGGCTGTGTATGGGGTCTGGGGTCGGTGCAGGTTTTGTGTGTGTTGGGATTAGAAGGACGTTGGGGCTACAAAGGGCTACAATGGAGGCAAGGTCGGTGCAGGTTTTGAAGGCCCATCAAAGTCGGTGCAATGCTCGCCATAAGGTCTGTGCAGGTTTGGTTCAGCCCAGGAGAGGTCCGTGCAGACTTGGTTGGCCAGGGGGAAGAGGTCAGTGCAATGCTAGGCAAGGTCGGTGCAACTTTGCCTGGGGTCAACATAAGGTCGGTGCAGGTCCTGGAGCTGGGGCTGAAGAGAGGTTGGTGCAGGGCCTAGAGCTGGGGCTGAAGAGAGGTCGGTGCAGCTGTGCAGCCTAGGTCGGTGGAGCTATTGCACGGGGTTGAAGAGAGGTCAGTGCAAAGCCTGGGCAGAGCCTGTACAGGTTTGGGTTGGAGGTCAGTGCAGCTGGCCTGGAGTTCGGTGCAGCTTGGCTGAGGTCGATGCATGTGCAGGCCAAGCTAGGAGGAAGGTCGGTGCAAGGTCTGTTCATGCGCAGAGCAAGGTTGGTGCAAGGCTTGTTCATGCGTGGGGCAAAGTCGGTGCAGGTGCGCCTAGGGCCAGTATAAGGTCGGTGCAATGGCCAGACTGTTGGGTCCCGTAGTGCAAGAACACGGATCTAGAGGGGGGGTGAATAGATCCTCGTACTAAAAACTATGTCTAATTAAAATACACAAACTAGCGCACATCGGAATTAACAATTTTGATAAGATTGAGGAAATAGCTAAACACGATAACTAGGTTCTCTCGATCTCAACGTTCACACACGAACATTCAACCAATATGAACAGTTAAGCACACGTCCACAAAAGCAAACCAGAAGACACAGAATTTTTAAGGTGGTTCGGGACCACGACGGGTTCCCTACGTCCACCCCTCACCAAACTCGGTGAGGCTTCACTCGGGGATAAATCCCCAAACGGAGACGACGCTCCAACCACACACGGGACGATGCCCGCACACACACGGGGACACGCCCCAACACACACACAGACGGAGATGAAGTCTCCCACACGATCCGACGATCGGATCAAAAACACACACACGATCCGACGACCGGATCACAACACACACACACACGATCCGACAACCGGACCACAACACACACACACACATACGCTGCAACAACCGCAGCACAAAGACACAAACACGATCGCACGAAGGCGATCAACCACGACCGTATACACAAACGGTCACACACACAAATATCTCTAATGTTCAAAAAAAATACACACAAATATACAAGCATGCTCAACCCAAAATTTAGATCATAGAACACATCACAATGAACTGATAGAAGACATAGAAGAGATCCCCATTTGTTCTTCAAAGTCGGTTGATGATGTTCCTTGAACCACGAGTTGGAGGGAAGCCGGATGACAACGATTCTTATGTCCTCTTGATCCTCTCTTCGATCCGCACATTTTTTTCTTCTTCCACGAGCTCCAGATCTTCACGGATGTAGATGATATCCTCCTTGGAAGAGCTCCACCATGTTCTCCTCTTTTTCTTCACCTATACGAAAGAGCAAATGAGCATTAGGGTTCATCACTTGTCAAATTCGGAGCTCACATTAATATATATAGGAGACTGACCAAATGACCCATATACCCCTTCTAAAATGAGTTAAAAACACCCTAACATGATTAGGAATCATTGGGGGTATTATAATAATGTTTAGAAGGGTTTTCAAGGTGTTTTAAACACTTTCGGAAATTCCGTCCGGAAGGGGTCGACCCTTGGGGTCGACCCTCGGGCAACAGGTTGCTGGAAAACTCAAAACAACACCTTCTGTTACAGGGGTCGACCCTTGGGGTCGACCCTTGCACTGGGGGTCGACCCCTGGGGTCGACCCTCTGCAACCAGGTTGCTGTCGGGGCCAAAAAATGAGCCAAAATTACAGGGGTCGACCCCAAGGGTCGACCCTTTCTTGAGGGGTCGACCCTAAGGGTCGACCCTTTCAGGCAGCTTCACAAAAATACAAAAAAATAGCACTGCGCGCTCCGGCGGCAGGAATTAATTCTCCTAGCTCCGAACTCCGATCGAAGCAAGACTGGAGGCGTTGGAAAGAGGACTCCTAGAGCTACAACATAAAATTTTTAGAGGAGAGATCTAATGGTTGTATTAAAAAAGGTGAAGAATGTAAGATAGTTTGAGTTTGAAAAATAACTAAAACCTCCATCAAACCAAAGGGAAACAATTGATTAAATATTACCATAATCCCATGAAGATCAACAATGATTTTGCATCCTGAAAAACATGATAAACCAAGAGGTTAGTTGAGGATCAAAATATATGACTTATGCATTAACACTATGAACATGTTCACAATGAAATACATCATTGAACCTATTCAAACATGCGTTTTGCTTCTCAAATCACTTAGCAAAAATACATTTGACCAAATGACAAGGTTTTGAAATGATAAGCATGAATCTATCATTCAATCAAATATAATAATATGGAAGCTCAACCATTCAATCACATTCTTGAATCAACCAAATCTTCAACATCAAAATGTTTCATCACACAAGTGTTAACAAATATGCCAAATGCAAAGCATGCATAATATCATGGAACCACATTCATTCAAATGGCATTCTTGTTGATTAAGAGCTAACATTCATGAAGCATTATCCCAAGAGGAACATTATCTTCACATGCATCTCACACATCAGTATATACCAATCATGCAAATATGCTTTCTCATGAATTCTCTTGAGTACAGGGCATGTGCATTCTTCCAAGCATGTTTCACAAATTCATGCACATATTGAAATCACAATAACTCTATGAATGATATGTCACTATCAGTCAATTAGAAATGTGTGTTCAGTGAACACAATCTCATAGATTAAGACCCAAAAGAAGTCATCTCCAGAAAAGCCATCTTCATGCAATTCTTTCATACAGAAGTCATTAACTCAAGCTTTTAGAGCAAAGTACACATGACCAATCATTCATCCAATACATGAGCAATATGGAACCAACTTTCATGAAGTCTTGTATGAATATTTCAAGTCCAAAAATATTATGAAGAAAATACATGAAAATATCCAACCAAGATGTTGAAAGCTATTAGATGAAATGAATGAAATGTAGAAGAATCATTGTAATGCAATGAGAGAAGCAACCCCCTTTTTTCAATAAGATCCTCATTGACGCACTCCTTTGAGTTTCAAACATGAAGCATGAATTTTGATATTTTTCATTGATGGGCTCCTTAAGATTCCAAGTATGAGCCATGAAGTTGTATTCCTGCAAACCAGCATAAATATAACGTTAGTTCCTTAAACATCAAGTGTAACTCCATCTTTCAACCCATCAAATCAAGATATAACATATGTTGCTCAATGAACCACATACACACACAAACACAATCGTTTTGATATCATTGAAACCAAACATGAATTAGGGGATGCAACACAGACCGTGAAGGGGAAGGTCAGTGCAATGGCTGGGTAAGGTCAGTGCACTTTGGGTTCAAGGTCTATACATGTTGAAGACAAGGTCAGTGCATATGGGAGCGAGGTCTGTGCACGTTCTGTTGGCCAAGGGGAAGGTCAGTATATGTTCACCATAAGGTTGGTGCAGACGAGGCTAAGGTCGGTGCACACGTATAGGCTGAGGTCAGGGCAGTTGTATGGCCAGGTTGGTGCACATGCGTGTGAGGTTAGGGCATGCTGGGCGAGGTCTGAGCAAAGTCTGTGTAGGTTGCAGCTGGGCCGAGTGAAAGTCGGTGCACATGTGTACCGGGCTACGATGAGGTTGGTGCACGTTGTACCAAGGCTGAAGGCACATCGGTGCACACGTAGGGCCAAGGTCCGTTCAGCTCTGGTTAAGTCTGAGCATATTGGGGTTTGGAGCTTAGCAAGGTCTATGCACATGGGCGGCCATGCACGTTGGGGTCAGTGCACATCTGCGTGCGAGGTCCATGTAGGTTGGGCTGAGGTCTATGCATGCTAGGCGAAGTCTGAGCATGTTTGGGTTGTATGAAGGGCAGGGTTGTTGGATGATGGGAGTGTGTCGCTGGAGGAGGGTTCAGGTGAGGTTTCCCTCTCTCATGGACACATATGAGGAGTTTTCTTCTGGTTGTCTTTTACTCTTGAAATGCAAGTGAAGGGGGTTCTCTTTTATTCATGGACACATGTGGGGAGTTTGTTTTATTTACTTTTCTTTTATTCATGTGGATCATGTTTGTGGTTATGCTCGGTAGTCTGTCATAAAAGATGTGAGTGTTCGGCTATTCGAGATCTCCGGGATTCGTTGTTATTTCGGCAAAGTCGTTGCATTAATGTTTAGTCTGTTCATTTGTTGTTTCTTTTTGCGTTATTACTCTTCTTTTATTATTGTTGCTATTATGTTAATTCTGACGAAAATTCGGCAGCATCTCCCCTTAACCAGGATGGTAAGG
The DNA here is from genome assembly GCA_022559845.1 of Amorphophallus konjac. Classification (NCBI taxonomy): domain Eukaryota; kingdom Viridiplantae; phylum Streptophyta; class Magnoliopsida; order Alismatales; family Araceae; genus Amorphophallus; species Amorphophallus konjac. The sequence goes on from CM040123.1 coordinate 404,164,062, forward strand.
GAGGTTCAGGGGAACACATCCACAAGGAGTGGCATGACCCAACAACTCGATGTGTGCGCCAGGGTAGCAACACCTACAAGAAAACTTCAGAAAACCCGAAGAAATCAATGAGTGTGACACACCGCGCTAAAATAGGCTAAGGGTGCACCGGATAGGATCAGCAGGGGTGTGCCGGGAGCTCATGACTATAGCGCTAACACTGGGGAGGCCATGGTTGAACATAAACGACCTGACTATTAGAAGAGGTAAGCAGAGCCAATAAATCCCAAGGGTGTGCCAGAAGTACAACTCCCGCAGGAATGCAGGGAACAACCATGCTGTAACGATGACTAAGCGGGGATTGGCCTGATGCCACTACACGGGAGACACCACCCACTGGGTTGGGTTCCCCCCTATGGTACCTCACAGAGCAGACGCCGAAGGTCAAAGAACAACGGGGAAGAAATGTAGCGGAGAAGGAAACCAACATGCTACCTAAGGCAAAGGCGCCGCAAACACTGGGAGGGAGGCCGAGCATGGCACAGCAAGATTGGAAGATGGTTTGAACAATCTCTTCTTTTATTCATGCAGGAAGAAAAAGACCCCAAGGGGGATACTACACCGTGGTAAACCAAAAAAAGGAAATGGAGAGAAATAAAACAAGATATAGTGGGGGGAACAGAGCGCTAGCTCCTCCCCTCCCATATCTCACTCTCTTCTCTTTTCTCTTCTTTCTTCTCTCTTCTCTCTGCACTCAGACGGTGGTGACGGAGCATCATGTGAAGGCAAGAGCCTCTCCTCCTCCTCCTCTTCTTCTTCTTCTCTTCTTCTGTTTTTTGCTTATCTTCTTCTTCTTCCCTCCTCGGAGCCCTCTTGTGTCCGTGCGTGTGTGTGTTGCTCTCTGTTTTTTCCTTCTTTTTTTGTTTGCCGTGGAAGACGGGGCATTATACTCCCGGTGGCGAGAGTCTTCGAATGCAAATGGTGGCCGCGGGAAATGACTGGCATTAATAGGGATTTGATTTTCCTGGTCCTTCTTGGTAGAGGAATAGCCTTCGTGCCTCAATCTCCAACCGACACCTCAGCTACTCCATTGTGCGCCAAGGATCTGCAGGGGATGGAACGCTGTGCCGCTGGCAGGCATAGCAAGTGTGCCGCTGAGAGACCTTGGTGATGTGCCGCTGAAAGGGCCTTGATGATGTGCTGCTAGAGGGCAACAAGATTGTGCCATTGAAGGGGCACGAGGGGGGTGTGCCACTGGGATACACCAGGGGTGTGCCGTTGAAGGGCACTTGAAGGTGAGTGTGCCATTGAAAGCTCTTAAAAGTGTGCCGCTGGGGCTTCAAGAAGTGTGCCGCTGGGGCACTTGTAGGGGCGTGCTGCTGAAGGCACTTAGAAGTGTGCCGCTGGAGGCAGTTAGTGTGCCGCTGGAAGGGCATTCTGCAGGTGTGCTGTTGAGGGTCGAGGAGAGTGCCGTTGGGGAACTTGTAGGGGTGTGCCACTGAAGGAACTTAGAAGTGTGCCGCTGGAGGCACTTAGTGTGCCGCTGGGGGGTTTTCTACAGGTGTGCCGCTGAGGGCTGAGGAGTGTGCCGCTGGGGGCACTAGGGGAGCATGTCGCGAAAGGGCATTTGAGTGGCTCCCTTTTCTTCTTCTGTTCTTCTCATTTTCTCATCTTCTTTTCTCCTCTTCTCCTCTCTATTCCCATGCATATAAACATGGGGTGAGAATTTTTCAGTGTCTACAGTCCCCATTATCCTAGAGTAATGCCTTCGCCGTTTCACTAGCCATGCTCTATTATCCGCCTGCTTGAACTAACCCCTTCTGTGTTGTCTGGTAGAAGCGCGAGAGTCATTTGAGTTGTGGTATGAGACAGTAGAGTTGCTACAGCTTGCGCATCACCCCATTGACCATATTGAGCAGGGCACCGATCGGGTGACCATCGCTGCCCCCCAAGAGGCCGTGGCCTTGGCCCTGGGGTGCTTGCCATATCCGCTTCCCGTGTTCAATGATGGGTCAAGTGCTCGGTGGGGTATCTCCGAGGAGGTCTCGAGCATTGTTCAAGTATAGTCCACTATGCCTGGTGGTGGGTATGTCCCGATAAACCTGGATGAGTTAGCGACACTGGATAGCCAACATCGCCAGAGGAAAAGGTGGAGGGCACCCACTCCGATCCAAAGTCAGACTCCGCCACCATCGCCGTCCAAAGCCCCTCCCTTGCTTGAAATTCCTCGCCCACCGTTGCTGATCAAGGAGCTTGTACCTATCCTGCCTTCGCCAGTTCCTGCAAGGGCAGTGCCTGATAAGGGCAAGGCCCCTATTTTCGATGAAGCGGTCTACCTCCTGCCGCCCAAAGTTCCCCCAAGCACCCACTACCTGTCGCCCGAGGAAACCGTAGTTGGGTATGTGCACTGGTCGACAATTGTCAACCTTATTGACAAGAGCATCGGGTGGCACGAGTACACCGGGGTATTCGACCTCGGGGCTGAGAAGGAGCTGACAGACCTGGCCGCGAAGGCTGTATGTAAGCTTGCTAGGGCCTTGGGCTTGTGGAGGTATTATTTTGGTGGGCTTACACAAGAACTGGCAGTCAGCCATGAGGTGTGGGAAGGGCTGCGGGCACAGTGTGAGCAACTCTAGCAGCGGAAGGCGGCTGACGAGGTGGAGCTCACCAGGTTGAGGGAGCTGATCGAGCAGTAGGAGAGGACTCTGGTGGGTGCCTTGATGGACTAAGATATCCTCTGTGCCCAAGCCCAGGCTGCTAAGGAATCCCTCTGGGAGGCGACCAGTCAAGCAGAGGCTGTCGAGGTTAAGGCTCAGGAGGCGGAGGCGCAGGCCGAGATGCTATGCTCATCGATGCCCTCCGTCAACGAGGAGGCGGTGGAGCACTTCCTTTCATCCTCGGCCTACCATGATGAATTAAGCGTGGCTTCCCTTGAGGTCTATGGCCCTGCTCTGGATATGGGCTTCTAGGAAGGTTAGATGGTTGCCCTCGAGGCCGTAGCCGAGAGTCTGGGCGTGCCAGTGCCTCCCTTGCACCCTCCACTGATGTTGTTCGGCCCTGAGCCCAGTGATGACGAGGAGGAACTTGGCGAGGAGGAATCGGGTGTTAAGGAGGAGTCGGGAGAGTCGACCATCGGATGGTGAGCAGGTGAGAGATGACCTGTCGCCTCCTAAGGTTGCTGTCGGGGGTGACCAAGGGCCAAGTGACGCTGTTGTTGAGGTGAGTTGTTGATCGCTGATCGCCAATCCTTCCTTTCCCCTTTTTGTCTTTCTCGTGTTGTACTTTTCCTCTTGCTGGGGTGGGCGTCCCCTTTCCTTGTATACATTTTTGTTTCAAATGAAGACTTTCTTTTTCTTTGCAACTTTTGGAGCCTTTGGCACCTGCCACATATCTTGCTTTCCCTTTTTGCATTAAGATTTTCTGGGGATTCAGAGTAGCGCCTCGTGAGTTGTTCTGAGAGGGTGCGATCTTTAGGATCCGCTACTTCGATTTCTGTGAGGTCAAAGAGGCGATGAACTGCCTTCTTCCTGGATACTTTACTCTTCTTCTATAAATGGCGCCCCTCGATGAACCCTAAGGCCATCTTGGGTTCACTAAGTCATTGAGAAGAAGCTTAACAAAATGTCATCGGAGAAGTCTGGGGCCTTGTCTGTTTAAGAGTCTAGCTCCTCCTCCCACGGGGCTCCGCCTAAATGCCTTTGCTTCCGGAAGGAAGTCTTGCCGGCACCGGAGTTGGTGGTGGGGGAGAGCAGTAGCGACGATGCCTACAAACGGGTGAATCTTGATGGATGGCGGGAGGCCATGCAGAAGGTCAAGCACCTCTACAGTAATAAGGGGGTTTTGAGTGTTCTCCCTAACATATTCCATCCCAAGGAGGATAAGTAACTACTTTGTACTCGCCTCTTGCATCCATAAATAAAATTCCCTTTCTCTCACCATCTTTCTTCTATTTTGCGGTGTGTGCTTGCTTTTGAATGGCCCCTTTCTTTCTTTGATTTACGCATGAATAGCGAGGTGTTCCCCGCCACTAGTAAGGGAACTAAGGCGCCTTTTGCATATAATAGTAGGGCTCTTGCCCGCGTCTTTTCCTATCTCCCCTTCCCTTTGTGATGGCTCCAAGTTTCGCCTAGTATGGATGATCGGGTATTGGGCTGGCTGCGACGCTGCTATGGCCATGGTTTGTCCCAAGAGTTTGGCAGCTTGTACTATGAATGAAAGTGGGGATCTTGTATCCTTGCCTGGATTGTATGTGTTTTTTTGCATGTGGTCTTGGTGTGTAGCAAAATTACAAGAGCGAATGAATTTTACCTTTAACGTGCATGCGCATGGGAAGCTAAGGCTCTCGTTTGCCTTGATCTATTGGTGGGGGAGAGCATACGTCTTCTATGAGATTATTGCTGGCTACCCTTGATAACTTGATCTCTACCATTATTTCAGAGGGAGCCCGAATGCTCGCCTCTTGAGGCTCGTAAGCCACTACGTTTTTTGAGGGAGCGGTGCTCGCCTCTTGGGGGCTTGTAAGCTTCCATAGTTTCTGAGGGAGCGGCGCTTGCCTCTTGGGGGCTCGTAAGCCACTATAGTTTCCGAGGGAGCGATGCTCGCCTCTTAGGTACTCGTAAGCTACCATATTTTTCAAGGGATTGGTGCTCATCTCTTGGGGGCTCGTAAGCCACCATAGTTTCTAAAGGAGCGATGCTCGCCTCTTGGGAGCTCATAAGCTACCAGAGTTTCTGAGAGAACGGTGCTCGCCTCTTGGAGACTTGTAAGACACCATGTTTGAGCTACAGCTAGCAACACTTTCTTCAACTGAGGATAAAAAGACTTCTTTTATTGGTAAATTTTTTTGAAGTTTACAGAATTCCAAGTTCAGGGTATCTCTCGCCACCCCAGCATTGCTAGCTTGTACGGTCCTTTACCGAGCACTTGCACCACCTTGTATGGACCTTCCCAATTTGGAGCGAGCTTTTCCATGGCCGCCCTGGGGTTTGCCACGCTAGCTCATCGTAGAACTAGGTCTCCGGGGAGGAAGTGGCGTTCCTTGACGCGAGTATTGTAGTATTGGGCCAGCTTCTGTTGGTAGGCTACGAGTCTCATCTGTGCGTGCTCTCTGTCTTCCTCGAGCAGGTCCAGATTCTCTCATATCGCCTGGTTGTTTCTGGCCTCATCAAAATGTCCAACCCATAGTGAGGGGTTAGATATTTCGATTGGTATGATGCCTCGGCTCCGTACGTCAGGTGGAAAGGGGTTTCGCCCATGACTGCCCTAGCCATAGTCCGGTGTGCCCATCAGATGCTTGGGATGGAGTCCACCCATGAGTTGCCAGCTTCTTCTAGACATGTCTTGATACCATGGAGAAGTGTCCCGTGGCATTCTTCACTAACCCGTTGGCCTAGGGATGGCCCACTGATGTGTAGTGATTCCAGATCCCTAGTTCTGGGTACTTGGAGATACTCTAACCAACACCTTTGTCTCATATTCAATTCCTTTTGGGAGAATAAATATTTCAAGCTCTTGTGGTCAGAGTACACCATGAATTTTTCTCCATAGAGATAGTGTCTCCAGATCTTCAAAGCAAATACTACCGCGGCCAACTCGAGGTCGTGCACCGGGTAGTTCTCCTCGTACTTCTTAAGTTGTCATGAAGAGTAAGCAATAACCCTCCCTTGTTGCATTAACACAGATCCGATGTCAATACCAAAAACATCGATATATATCTCAAATTTCTCTCCCTCGACAGTCAGTGCTAAGACTGGGGCATTTGTCAAATGATCTTTCAAAGCTTGGAAACTTCCTCACAATCCTCATTCCACTCGTAGGGTATCTCCTTGTGGGTCAGCCTAGTAAGAGGAACAACAATCTTGGAGAAATCCTTTATGAAACATCGATAGTAACCAGCTAGACTAAAGAAACTTCAGATCTCAGTTGCATTTCTTGGCCTTTCCAAATTCTTCACAGTCTCGACCTTCGATGGATCTACAGAAATTCCATTCTTCGAAATCACATGTCGTAAGAAAGATGCCTCCTTGAGCCAGAAATCCCATTTGCTAAACTTTGCATAAAGTTGATTCTTCCTTAATATTCCTCAAATGTTTTTCATGATCTTCCTCATTCTTTGAATAAATTAATATATCATCAATAAAGACCACAACAAATTGGTATAGATGAGACCTAAAAATGCTATTCATCAACTGCATAAAGGCTGCAGGGATATTCGTTAGTCCAAAAGGCATAACAATAAATTCATAATGCCCGTACCTATTTCAAAAATCATTTTATGAATATCCCCATCCTTGATCCTCAGGTGATATCCTGACCTGAGGTCAATCTTCAAAAAATATTTAGTCCAAGATATTTGATTGAATAATTCATCAATCTATGGCAGTGGATATTTGTTCTTGATAGTGAGGTGGCTCAACTACCAATAATCAATGCAGAGTCTCATAGATCCATCCTTTTTCTTGACAAAGAGCACGGTCGCTCCCCACGGGGAAGTACTCGGCCTAATAGAGCCCCTTTTCAACAACTCCATCAACTGTTCCTTCAACTCTTTTTCCTCGGCGGGGGACATTCTATATGATGTCTTAGAGATGGGACCAACATTAGGGACAAGGTCGATTGTAAATGACACCTCTCGCTCTGGGGGTAAGCCGAGCAAATCTTTCGGAAAGACGTCGGGAGGCTGCCAAACTATGCGGACATCTTCTAACTTGGATTCTTTAACTTCCGTGGCAGTCATGAATACTATGAAAGCCACACACTCCTTTCTCAAGAGCATGCTAGCTCAGAGAGACGAGATAAGGGGTGACTTGTTTTTATTCTGGAGACTAGTGTAGACTAACTTCAGGTAATCTTCGAAAGTTACTGTACCCTTCCGACAGTCGACAACCACCGTGTGTGTATTTTCATGTCACAAAACAATATTACGCAAATTATCTCTTTTGTGACATGTGGAAGCTTATGCACTTTTTGGTACTTGGGGTGCATGACTTTTGGAGTGGATAAATTAAACATGGCGATTTACGTGTGATCATGTTGATGATTACTGCTTGACTAAAAAAATGTTGATGATTACTAAATTGTTATAAGCCAGTTATGGTGACTGAATGTATGCGACGGTAAAAATATGCCGAAGGAGTGAAGTTGCATAACATGATTATAAACTATAGAAAGCAAAGAGACATGCATGCCTCTTCTCTAATAAAAATGGAATTAATAGAAGGCAACGATTTCTTCTTCTTTTACGGGAAAAGGGACAACTTCAATTTTCTATTGCTATTATAGGAGATAGATTTTCTACCCTTCTTTGGTAGAAATAGAAGATGGTTTAGTGGTGTATGTAGACATCTGAGATCTAACCACAGTGCAGCCACATTATCAATGGCTAACTCGATCGTCCGAATAACAAAAGAAGAGAGTTTCATCCCAAATAAGTGATCTGGCCATGCTTTAGCAATACTCATCACCTTTTTTAGCTAAGCCAATTAAGATATCTGGAGATTTTTATATCTGAATATATAGTCGACATTATTCTTTCTCCCAAGGCACTCCTCGGAGTAATGACCTTACGACATGGTTATTATGGATCTCATTAGTAAGATAGACCAATGTCCTCAATTCACAGTTGAACAAAGTACGTACGGTAAGAAATAATCTTAAAATCAATGACTAATATTCACACGCGGCGGCATGCGGAGCACGCGGCGCACACGCGGCCCACACGGGCCGCGTCTCACGCGGTGGGTGGCTGAGCGGCGCGACGCGCCGAAGAGAGAGAAAGAAGAGAGAAAGGAGCTAGAAAAAAATGAAAAAAATTACATAAAACCAGAAAAAAATAGCCAAGTGTGCAGCACATGCTAGCACACAATTTAGAGTCAACAAATGTAGCAATTGGTTGTTCACATTGGCAAAGTGTTCATATGAAATAAGGTTGTTGTTTGAACACCCTATAAAAGGGGGGAGCTTTCATTGTAATGGGGAGGATGGAGAGGAGGTTAGGAGTAGCTAGCAAGGGGATTATGAAGAATTTGTAAGGGATGCTTGGTGTTCTTAAGTTTCATTCTTGTTGATTTTTGTTTTATGGTTAGAAGGTATTGGTTTGAAGACTTTTGATGCGAGCTTTGTAAGTTCAATTTGTTTTATTGAAAAATTTTGTTTAAGCATTCAGCCTCTTCTTAGTCTCATAACTTATTGTTATGATCTCAATTTCAATTTTTTATCTTTATGAAAGTTGTTTATCTATAAGTTTTCTTTAATTTATATTTTCATCATTTCCTTTAATTCCTTCTAATTTAGAAGTTATTCTATGTGTTTCTAAGTTTTATCTTGTGTATTTACTGTTCATCCGAAGTGATACCTTGTAATATTCTTCAGTTTTGAAGTCTTTACAATCTTAATTTTACTCTGAGTTCTTCATGAAAGTTGTTCCTCTCTTATAGATCTAACTTTTATTATTCTTCACTTCTTCAAATTCTTTTTTGTTTGAGCTCTAGGATTAATTTTTTACTGGTCTATTTTTCTATCAGTTACTGTTCACAAGCAGCGATAGATCTTAGTTTTCAAGTTTTTCATTGTCTTCATTTCATTTTCTGTTTATGTGTTCTTCATCAAACGTCTTCCTCTTTTAATTCTCTAAAACTTTCATGTATTTCACTTTTTCTAATTCCATTTAGGTTTTAAGTTATTCTATTTATTCCGACCCCTATTTTCATTGGAATTCTGTTTTGTTTTCAACTTAGTTTTTTCAAACTTGTTCTATCCAACCCCTTTCTTCATAAGTTCTTCACACACACCCAAAGCGGTGGTCTTCTTCCAATTATCTCACGGCGTCGACTTCCAAGGCGGAGCGATCTTCATCAAAGGCTCGGCGAGGAAACGACGGCATTCTTCAATTCATTGGATAAATACTTCTTTCACTTATCTCTTATTATTTAAAGTTACAATTTCATTTCTGTTAATTGTAATCGCACTCAAAACAAACAAAAGCAATTGATTTTCAAAACATAAGGGTATTTTCCAACTTGTATTCAAATTTCCTCCCCATGGGATCGACCCGTATTTACCATTTTACTCGTATTTTCAAAATCATTTAAGTGAGTGAGTGCGATTATATAAATTTTGAAATTTGTGTGACACGACATTTTTAAACGGCGGCCCCTGTGTCCTCAACTTCAGCTCAACTCATCTCACCCAGATTTCGGATTCAACATTGATACTAGGGGTGATTCACCGGGCCACTGCTTTGACCCTCAAAACATGTACTCTCAGTCTACTTATCAACCATTTCCTTCAACATTACACCAACCCCATCAATATGTGAATGATGATGATGACAGTCTTCTGCCTGTCATTTTGGCTCACGATAACACTATTGAGAGTGAGGGGGAGTGCGCATGTAATACCATGATGCAGGAAGGAAAGGAAGAAGGGGGTGGCTTCAAGGATACTGATGATCATATCACCCCATTCTATGAATGTTTTGAGATTGAGAATATTACTATCAAGGATAATGGCCCAAACAACTCAATTGAGGAAATAAATAAAGAGGAGGATTACTTTTTAAATAATAATATTGTTGATTTAATGAAACAAACTTCTGAATTTCCTCCTCCCCTGGAAGAACATGATGATAGGGCCTTATTAGAAAAGTTTACATTTCATCTACCGACCTCATTTCTGGAAAATTTGATTGATAATTTTGGGTTTAGTGATGAGTGTGATGATAGGCCCGTCTTAGAGAAATTCACATTTGATCTGACCTATGATGAAAGGGCCGGACTGGAATCATTTACATTTCCTCTAGCCGCCCCATTAGTGGGCACTGTGGTTAATAATCCTCAGATGAGTGATGAGTGTGATGAAGGGGTTTCATTAGAAAATTTCATATTTGATCTGACCCCTGAAGCCTATCTAATGAAGTCTGAATCTGTGGATGCGTTAGATACTGGGCTCGTGCTTCCTTCTACTTTGATTCCCCTGCCAGTTGAGCCTCTCCAATTTGACATTCTAGGACCTGAGGGGGATGTGCCAACCACATTCATCTTTGATTTGACTTCCTCTTAGGAAGACAAGTTGATCAATGCCCTTAAAGTTCGTGAGGCTGTTATTGAGAGGAAAGTGGCTAAGGACAACAATCTTCTTCCTAAGCTACCAGGGCCTAAACAAGTTACCACGGCGGCAGTCGTTCCTAAAAAGCTCATCAAGAGAGACGATATAGGACAAGGGGACCACTGGGTAGATATTATGCAAAGGTTCCACCTCAATCTTGACATATTATTGGCCATTGATCCTTTCATGATCCCGAACGTTCAAAACTGGCTCACACTTATGGTTACAAAAAACTTCAATAAAGTGCGAGACCCGCATATTTCTAGCCCCAATCCATACATGGTTACTCTTGTCTTCCAATGGCATAAGAGCTGGAATTTGAAGGCGGACAAGGTCACGTGATGGCTCATTCTGAATGCCAAGCGTTGGTTAATGATCTACCTTGTGTCTGGCTGATGACATAAAATTTAGCGCTTCGTGGGAGGCAACCCAAGTGATTTTTGTATGGTAATCATTTTTTGAGAGGCTAGATGCGAGCAAGGATTTGAGAGGTCAAAAAGAAGAGAGAACCAAGCATACAAAATCTTATTCCATTCTCAACAACAAAAACAAACAACAAAGAGATTACATCAGGCTCCACCCTCTTTCTCCATATTACTCGTCTTGCCGCTCTCTGGGTAAGAAACTCTAGAGGGTATTCCAAAGCCGTGAGAAGTGGTATTCCTACCGCTCTGTGATCCTCTTTCTATCTCCACTCCCTAACACCGATCCGCGGGGGTAGCAAAGAAACTAGTAACATGAAAGCCACGCTCTCGTGCTCTTCGATAGCGTTCCTCGCCATCCTTTAGCCATTGATCGGCAAGGCCGAGACTGGTCTTCAATTCAAATATTTGGGCCTCTAGGGCCCTCTTCTCCTCTTTCTCGGCCAATCTCTTGGCCTTCTCTCTGTCCCTGTCTCTTTCTCTCTCGGCCCATTCTCTCTCTCTGTCTTCTCTCTCCAACTGAAGGGTAATCCTTAGCTCTACAGCATCCCTCGAAGAGTCCTCATCAGGACGATGCTGTAGTTCCTTTTCCAACTCAGTTATTCTAGCTTCCTTCTGGGTGGCATGCACAAGTGCCTCCTGTATTTCTTTCTCCTGCCATACATATCATCTTAAACATATGGCCATCCTGGCACAAGAGATATTAAATGGTGAAACCCTCACCTGTGCAAAAAGCATCCCTTCTGCCTCCGCAGCCCGTTGTGTGGCATGAGCAAACTGCTCGTGGAGAAGATCCAGTTCTGAAGTAGGAATCCATAAACTGGAAGAAACGTCGTCAGCCCCCATAGCTGATGAAACTGCATCAAGCTGGGCACGTTGCGACACATATGAGGTAACATTAAGTGGTTAACGCCATGAATCTCAAAATCATACCAGGAGTGGGTACATAAACACTTACTGATGAACCCAGAGCCGCTCGAGTATCATTCAACTCTTGCTCTGTGTCCGCCAAACGAGCTCATAAATTCATTATTATGGTATCACGGGCATCGTACAGTTATGGCTTATGAGTTCATATTAAAAAAATGAATGAAAAAGAGAAAATGGTTTCTTTGTATTTTACCTCTACAAGCCCTCCAGACTGGAGCCTCTCTGCAAACATCACCCTGTAGAGGCGTAAGTACTCCTCGTTGTCTTGTGCTTGAGATTCCACGAGCGTGCCACCCTATTGCCAATCTTCATATTGTTCGGGGAAGCGCACCCTCCAATCGACACAGGTTGTCGGCCCACGCGTCTTCTTTCCGACGCTGGGTGATATGGTCATATCCACCCATTCCTGAGCCAGTCCTAGGGTCCTCATAGCTAATCTTAGCCTGAGGGGCTCGATTTCATTCAAGCAATGGAGCCAGAGGTCCCGTCCAAACCGGGCGCGGCTTCCAATTACCCACGGCTGGTCAACATCGACCATGTTCGAGAAAGGTCTCCAGTTCACCTTTGAGGGGTTGTACGTATCTTTTTGGTTAGCCATAAAACAATGATGATATAAATTGAAAAAAATAAAAAGGAGAAAATGTATCATACCATCGCTGCAGGGAACTCTTGCAGCTCCCGCCTTAACACCATCAGTTGGTAGGATAGAGGTGCTGTGCTCATGATGGGTTGCCACCGTTTAGCCAGCGGGATTGTCATGAGCCGGTAGTGTCGAGCTCTCCCCATTGGGAGATAATAGTAGCTCCATAGCTACACCATCATGTGTCATTAATCTTAACAAATATTAAAAAATAGGCATAAACAAAAACAAAAATAAAATTCTTTACCTGGATGAAGGGCGTAAACCCACTTACTGTCATCTCTCGGTCTGTCCTTTGCGACAAACCCGTAAACAGATGTGCCAGCACGGCAGCTCCCTATGTATATTATCCTACTCTTTCCAAATCTACAAGCAGCTCTAAGAAGCGACAGGGGATACTATCTCCCTTCGAGGCCAGTAGCAACTTACCCAGTAAAAAGAGGAGGAACCTCCTCAGATCCATATTGGTCCTCTCCCAGTTGCTGGCATCTACGTAATATACTGCATGGGACCCTCTTTCTGCCCTTTCCATGAATTCCTCAAGGGACTCGTCATCACGCAGACGCATGCCAGTAAGCCCTAATGCCTCCATGATCGATGTTCTAGCTACTGACCTGTTCTTCCGACCATCTAATTCCAGCCCCAATAGCTTCTGGGCACCTTCTCGGTAGTCCACATAGGTGACGCCAGTCACTGCTTCCCCATCTACTTTGAGGCCCGTAATACGGACCATGTCTTCCAGACTGGGCACCATATGCCCCTACGGCATCAGGAATGCCTGACTCACCGGGTCCCATCTTTCACGTAGTACTTGGATCAGGGCAAGGTCGAGCTTGATCGGCTCTATTCTGAGAAAGGCCCCGAACCCCATCATGTCTAATCTCGCCTTCTGGAAGGCCGGGAGACCTCGATATGCCGCCACTACTAGCTCCCACGATATGTGCGATCTCATCACGCTCTGCACGTACACAAGAAATGAGAAATGAGAGCTTTGCACAGGAAAAAAGGAGAAGAAAGCATGAAAAAAAGGAATGAAAGGATCCACTTACAAGCTGTGATAGGGTCCTCTCACTCCATTGTCCTTCGCCTTCTGAGAGTCTTCTGGAATTGCTGCCCGATCTGCTCCTCTTCGAGGAGCGAGAAGACTCACCTTCTGCTCTGAAGTTCGATTCACCCTCCATTCTGAAAATTGAGCAACACTCACTACTCCCCATTACAACCTTTCACTCTTCAAATCTGATCTCCCGACTTCGGTGTTCCAAAGTCGAGTGGAAAGGGGGGGTATTTATAGGACTAGAATGAGGGTGATTTGCATCTATTACCATCCCCTCTAGGAACCGCCTTTGCGACACGTCCTCCTCCCTTTACTCTCGCGCCTACTCTCCCCATGTGGGATGCTCGAGTCGGTAGCGTGATTTATTGACTTGTCCCATCTATTCGGTCTAAAGGTTCCCTGAGTGTATTGTCCCGTTGTGACTACATTTCGCACATATGGGGGCCATTTATGCGGGAAATCAGGATCCGTGACCCACATAGTCGATTCCTTTGCAATCAGGGCCACGGTACCCTCGTATTCCACTTTGCCATGTGGAGAAAATAGAGCGGAGCTGTGATTTGGTCATTCGTCCTTTGTCCTATTACAACTACTTTTAGTGCAAACAAAGACATGTGGGATGTTCGCATGGGAAAAGGGCGACCATAGGCTGAAAACGGTGGTCGATTCCCTTTGACACTCATGGACACGATAAATTCTACTCTTTATGTGGAAATAACCGGCTTCTTGGGAGGCCACCCAGGTTTTTCGTGTGTTTTTATTTTGCAGGTGTGAATAACCGATCAGTTGGGGGGAGAGAGGAGATTGCTTACTCTACTGCTCAGCTACGCCAAGCCGTCACACGTCCCGTACCACCTTTTCCTCCAAAGCCATAATGTTCGTTGCCCACCTCTATCAGGTTGTCCCGTTCCTTCATATGCTTCTCATCTACATTGTTCTATTATTCTCTATTGTTCATGTCATTGATGACAATGTCATTTAAGTTGGGGGGGGAGAAAAATTTTCTTGTTATCTTGTATTTTCACGCTCAACCACCGTTATCCCCATTGAAAGTTTCATGATTCATGCTGCCATTGACAATAATTCTAAAATAGAAATGACTGGATAAGGATGATGGACAATTTATTTACTCTAGCCATGGAAAACTGATTTAAGAGTCTCTTTAAAATTCATGTGCACTTTTAGAAAACTACAATCACGTTGCACGCTAATGAAACAAGTAGGACAACCCTTCTGCTATTTTGGGCATGTTGTCTGATATTCAGCACTTCTTAAAGAAGAGATCTTTTATTTATAAGCTTTCTACCACGGTATCTATCAAAAATTAGTGCAAATGCACAATTGATAAAAGTTTGAGAAAAACACCATGAAAAATGCTCCGATTTTGAGTAACCGGGCCTACTTCACCTAAGATGTGTTGAGGTTCGCGTCAAAAGAAAAATGAAACTTTGATCTGTGTAACCGGGCCTACTTCACCTAAGACGTGTTGAGGTTTGCGTAAAACAGTGAAGGGTAGTGCAACATCATGTGTGTATAAAAAAAGGGAAGAGAAAAGTAGAAAGAAAAGAATACAAAAGATCTCAAAAGGGACAAAGTAAAAAGACAGACAAAAAGTTAGTATGTTGAACGCTCTAATTACGAAGTGCAGAATTGAAAGGTATTTATTCAAAATAGCAACTGGAGGACGCAATTGTCTATACTGTGAATTTAGTATTACACATGCACAAGTGCTACTGAATTTTGATTAGAATTCTTGATCATGTACCTGAATTTCCTACATAAGGCTAATATGTGATAATGAATCCAGATTCCTAATCTTTAATAGATTCTATGAACGATGATCTGGAAATAAGGCATGAACTTTGTAAACTCTTGTTAGTCCCTACATTTTGAGATTATTTGCATTGCTAAGGGACTAGCAATGAGTAAGTTGGGGGGTGTGATAAGTGTGTATTTTTCCATCTTAATTCATGTTATTTACATTTTTATGGGCTTTAATAATAATAAATATGCACTTATCACACTTACTTTTAATTTAGAGTAAAATAATTAATTTTTTAGAATTAAATAATTTTAATAAAGATATTTCCTTATTTAACAAGCACTCAAAAGAAAAAAAAGAAAAAAAAAGAAAATATAATGAATATTGAAATGGGCCAAAAGCCCAAGGATTTGTTCAAAAAGAATAAAAATAATAAAATTTATTTGATATTTTTTGGCCTTAATAAGCTATATACATAATATATACATATATATATATATATATTATGAAAATAAAAAATAATAAAAAATATAATTATGGAATTGTTCAAAAAAGAAAAAAGTAATTTAAAAAATAAATTTATTTTTTACTGATTTGTTACCTTTATACATTATATATATTATATATAGTTAGTAAGTGTGAGTGTGTGTGTGTGTTTTGTGTTTTGCAGGAAGGACATCGGTGGGCTCGATCCCGCGACCACGCGGGGTGGACACACGGTCAACACCGCGGCTCACCCGCGGAGGCGGGGCCGGCGGCACACGGGTATGCGGTAGGTGGCACACGGACGCGCGAAAGGAGGAGGGAAGTCGACCGGGTGCACCGTGCCCACGGCCGACACGCGGCGGCACGCGGTGCACACCCGGCCCACGCGGGCCGCGTCTCACGCGGTGGGCGGCGCGACGCGTCGAGGAGAGAGAAAGAGAGAGAAAGAAGAGAGAAAGGAGCTAGAAAAAAATGAAAAAAATTATTAAAAAAATCAGAAAAAAATAGCCAAGTGTGCAGCACATGCTAGCACACAATTTGGAATCAACAAATACAGCAATTGGTTGTTCATATTGGCAAAGTCTTCATATGAAATAAGGTTGTTGTTTGAACACCCTATAAAAGGGGGGAGCTTTCATTGTAATGGGGAGGATGGAGAAAAGGTTAGGAGTAGCTAGCAAGGGGATTATGAAGAATTTGTAAGGGATGCTGGGTGTTCTTAAGTTTCATTCTTGTTGGTTTTTGTTTTATGGTTAGAAGGTATTAGTTTGAAGACTTTTGATGCAAGCTTTGTAAGTTTAATTTATTTTAATGGAATTTTTTTTAAGCATTCAGCCTCTTCTTAGTCTCATAACTTATTGTTATGATCTCAATTTCAATTTTTTATCTTTATGAAAGTTGTTTATCTTTAAGTTTTCTTCAATTTATATTTTCTTCATTTCCTTTAATTCCTTCTAATTTAGAAGTTATTCCATGTGTTTCTAAGTTTTATCTTGTGTATTTACTGTTCATCCGAAGTGATACCTTGTAATATTCTTCAGTTTTGAAGTCTTTACAATCTTAATTTTACTCTGAGTTCTTCATGAAAGTTGTTCCTCTCTTATAGATCTAACTTTTATTCTTCTTCCACTTCTTCAAATTCTTTTTTGTTTGAGCTCTAGGATTAATTTTTTACTGGTCTATTTTTCTGTCAGTTACTGTTCACAAGCAGCGATAGATCTTAGTTTTCAAGTTTTTCATTGTCTTCATTTCATTTTCTGTTTATGTGTTCTTCATCAAACGTCTTCCTCTTTTAATTCTCTAAAACTTTCATGTATTTCACTTTTTCTAATTCCATTTAGGTTTTAAGTTATTCTATTTATTCCGACCCCTATTTTCATTGGAATTCTGTTTTATTTTCATCTTAGTTTTTTCAAACTTGTTCTATCCAACCCCTTTCTTCATAAGTTCTTCACACACACCCAAAGCGGTGGTCTTCTTCCAATTATCTCACGGCGTCGACTTCCAAGGCGGAGCGATCTTCATCAAAGGCTCGGCGAGGAAACGACGGCATTCTTCAATTCATTGGATAAATACTTCTTTCACTTATCTCTTATTATTTAAAGTTACAATTTCATTTCTGTTAATTGTAATCGCACTCAAAACAAACAAAAGCAATTGATTTTCAAAACATAAGGGTATTTTCCAACTTACATTATAATTTCCTCCCCATGGGATTGACCCGTATTTACCACTTTACTCATATTTTTAAAATCATTTAAGTGAGTGAGTGCGGTTGTATAAATTTTAAAATTTGTGTGGCACGACATTTTTAAACGACAACTGTCGAGCGCATCAGAGGATCATGAGATGATATAACTCAGATCTCTGCCATACAGTTGGGGTTAGATTCATAATTTCAGTGAAAGCGTCACACTACACGATAAGTAAAGCTCGTGGATGAATTTTGGCAGCATCTCCCCTTATTTTGGACTATGCCAAAAGGGAGTATAGGTCATCCACCCACTGAATGCCGGGGTGAATGCCAAAAGAGAGGCGGGCGTAGCCCTTGATCCAAAAAGGATCTCCATCTTATGGGACATTGTCCACTTATTGTGGGACTTATTGATATCCCCCGTGCAGCCAATGGAGAACATGCAGTGGCAGAACTCCATAGGCCAGTGGGGCAACAGAATGTAGGGGGATTAACCCCATTGATTTAGTTCCCATGGGCTTGAGTGAAAGATTGTTGCTTCTCTCCGGGGTGATGGGATTCCATGCTGAGTGGTTAAAGGGCTCGGGGGCTCCTGAAGGCGTCGGCACGGTAGTGTTTCGGTGTGGTTAGCTTTCGGGGTGATGAAAAAACACAAAGGGGGCATTGGCCTCGGCGCGATGGATGGCATTTAGGGGGTCTCGGCGTGAATGGCCAACCGGCACGAGCAGCTCTCGGCGCGGAACTCGCGCCGGGAGAAGGTCATGCCGGGAAGGTCGTGCCGGGAGGCTGATAAGGGGCCAATGGAAGGTTTCTGAGGGTTTTGTGAGGCCGAGGGTTCTAGGGGTTTGGATGGGTTTTGAGCTGAGGGTTCTGGGGCTTTATCTGAGGATTTTAAAGGGTTCTATTAAGGAATTTTGAGGTGCTTCACCTAAGGTTTCGAGGGGTTTTATTCAGGGTTTCGGGAGGCTTTATATGGGGGGCTTTGAGATGGCCACGGAAGACTAAGGATTGTTTCAAAACAAATCACCCCGAGGAGGAGAGGGCTTTCAATCTGGGCACCACTGGGAGCCATGTTATTGATTGAATCATGTGAGCCTTGATACGAACATATCCCTCGCCATTTCACGAATGAGAGGCCATGAGATGGACTGTCTCAGGCTCTCATCGTGATCGTGAGGTTGAAAATACAGAGACGATGCAATAGAAATCACTCAGATGATCTGAGGGATCTATCTACAACAGTTACTGAATGCAGTAGATTTCAGAGGGGCAGAGAGAGAGAAATAACTCCAGAATCTCATATTTCATTTCATCGCATAAAATGCATACATTCAGCACATAAGGGAAAATTAGACTGCGAGAATCTAAATACAGAGGATGCCCCTTGACAACTGGGCTACACTGGCCGTTGATATCGTCAGAAGAACAGCGCTCGGAAGCAGATCAAAAGAAAGAAGACAGACTCAAATAAAAGATGGGGAAGGGGAGGAATATAGCCCCTTAGGGCATTCGACAGACGACCCCACCTTGAATCCTCTTCCCCGGGCTTCTGCAACTCTCTTTCTCTCTTCGGATCTCTTCAGCGGGCGCTCAGACCTTTCTATTCCCTCTTTTTCTTTCTCTTTTACTGGCTTCTCGATTCCTCTCCTCCTGGTTTCTGCTGCCCCTCTCTTGTGCTCGAAGCAAGGCTCATATATATAGAGGTGTGGCCCTGTTTCCATCGGCGCGTAGAGGAACCGGCGCGCTAATTGGTGTTCATGCGCCGATTGCGATCCCGCGCCGGTTTCATTTCGTGCCGGTTTCACTTCGTGCCGGTTGACCTCTGTGCCGGTTCAGTGGCGTGCCGGTTCACTCCCTTGCCGGTTGACCTCTGTGCCGGTTTCAGCTCATTTCTTAGCATCCTTTGGCCCAATTTTGTTTGTTTAGGCCCATTTATGTTTGTTTCTCATTTTGCGAGGGTTGACCCATCGACTGACTTGTCTTGCTGTCCGAGCTTTATGTTGTTCATTCGGGGATGGTCCCGAGCCCTTTCTGAGCTCTTGAGTCTTGCTTCAGCGAGTGTCCATTGGAGCCGGGCGTCTTTTCTTTTCTTCTTTCTTTATTTTGTTCTTCATCTTTGTTCGACTTCTACCACTCCTTTCCTTCTTTCCTTTTCTTATCGGCATAGGGGTACTTCGGCCAGGGCTCCGTACTTGCAAAAGCAAAAAGTTTAAGAAATGTTAGAAATATTTTCAGTGTCAACACCCCCTAAGGCATAGTACTCATCGGCTAGTGCTTGGTTGGCCTCATAATCAACAAGTTCAAGCTCGGGAGGTACGGATTATCCAACACCTAGGGCTAGGGTGGCGCGAGCGGGACACTCACTGGCAATGTGGCCAAACCCGTGACAGTGGTGTGGAAGCCGAAAAGGGATCCACTTCAAAAGAGAGAAAAGAGTGTAGACATGACTACAAACTTGCTGCAACTAAAAGCTAATAAAGGGGAGGGGGTCATGCAACGTGCTAATAGAAAAAGGGGCATACGTAGGATGCCAAAGGGATGTGATCGCCAGAGGGGTTACCTCAATGAAAAGAGATGATCACGTGTACCTGGTATGAGGCACAGAAACTGTGAACCATCGAGAGCGGGAAATGGCGGGTTGCTTCTTCCTCCTCCTTCGGCCGGCTGACGAGGAGAGCTTTCCTTGAGTACCCTTGCAAAACAACGACAAACAAATAACAAGTGGATTAGAAAGACGAAGGTGCAGTAATCAATTCTAACGATGCGAGTAATGAAATGATGACAGGACACACACCTGGTTGGTGTTGTCTTTTAAACCCCTCTCGGACACGAGTAGGAGGAAAATGCTTATGATGAATGACGAATATGCCAACGTAAGAACGGGAAGAGACTCCCTCAAAAGGGGGGGTGGAAGATGCGATATGATGAATGCGAGATAACTAAAAGAAGAAGAGGGGAGAATGGCTTATTGGACGGCCGATGGCGAGGTCCGACAGAGCTTCGGCAGCATAGGGATGACGCGGGAGCACGGTGGGCGAAGGCGGCCTTTCTCCTGCGAGCACGGGCACCCAGGAATCCGGCAGAACTTCACCTACAAAACACCCACGGGTTAAGAATAGAATCCGACAGCCTCCCGGCGCTCTTTTTCGACCCCCTTAAACTGAGGGGGTAGGGCTCTATTTATAGAGTTCCGGAGGATGGAGGCGTCCAGGAGCTTGGACGCCTCCACCACTTGGATCTTTTTTAAACGACAATCTGACCGGCTGACGGATAGTCAGTGGCCAGGGGCACCCGTGACCTGGATGATGGAGGCGTCCAGGGGCCTGGACGCCTCCATTACATTGGATTCCTTTCGAACTACACGCCAGCCAACGGATAGTCGGGGGTCAGGGTGCCCGTGAGCTGAGTGATGGAGGCGTCCAGGGGCCTGGACGCCTCCATTACTTGGATTTTATTCAAACGACAGACTGAGCAACGGTCAGTCGGTGGCCGGGAGTTGTCCGTGAGCTAGTTGATGGAGGCGTCCAGGGGCCTGGACGCCTCCATAACTTAGATTTTCTCCAAACGACAGGCTGAACAACGGTCGGGCAGTGGCTAGGGACACCCGTGAGCCAAATTATGGGGGCGTCCAGACTCCTGGACGCCTTCAATAAATTATGTTATTTATTTTTTTCATTTTTTTGTCTTTTGATGGAGGCGTCCAGTCTCCTGGACGCCTCCATAATTTTTCAATTTTTTATATTATTTTTATTATTTTATATATATATGAATTTATTGAGGCGTCCAGTCTCCTGGACACCTCCATGATTTTTCACGGAAAAAATTAGAAAAATGTAAAAAAAATTCAGAAAAACAGGAAATCACCAGAGTAATTAAAAATGTGAAGGCCGCCTTGGGACATCATAGTGTAATATGAGATTTACTCACTGCAATGTCAAGAACGGCGTGTCTACAGCTGCCCCGCCTTGGCGTCTGCTTTTCAAGGGAGTGACACGCAATGGAATGATATCGAAGTGGAGTCAAATGGAGTGGGAATGGACTGATAAGTTGATGCCAAGGTGTGATGAGACACGCTTTTGACGTGACTGTTCGAAATCTTTCTTGTAGTTTCAATGAGGCGACCTTGAAGAAGGTCTTTCAAATCTGACAATTGTTTGGACGAAAATCAAATACGGGAGGGTGAGATGTGCGCTCAGGCACGAAAATAGAGGAGACCAACTTCTCGGTGTGGAAGTACCTAGGTCGTAAACCTACAGGTTTCACCTTGGGGTGCGGTTACCAGCCAATGTGGAAGTGTTGCGGCCAAGGTGGGTCAAACAAGGTAAAAAGTAAAGGAATATCTTAGGGTCAGTCCAAACAAGGGTCTCCTTTAGAAGAACAGCATGGGGTTGTCTCAAGGAAACTCGGTACTTCATTCGGAATGGAATATCTCATATTATCAGAGTTTAAGCGCAGCGGCCTTCGCAATCGAATTACTTTAGTGATTTTCCGCAAAAGACTCAAAGTCCTATATGAATGTATGCTGGGTTTAAAGAAAAATTAAAATAGACTAAAATAGAAAATAGTCAAGGATAATATTATCAACTCGTTAAGAATGAGTCAGGATACCAGTTCGGTGAGCGATACTGAGCCGGGGCCCGTTTGTCCACGCACCAACTCACCGAATGGAACCGTCGTCCCCATGCTATCACCAGCTAATGGCCTATCCGTACAATCCAAACTCTTCTGGAATCATCACTGTTTTTGTTGAAGGGGAACTCAAATCCCAGATTCGTTCGGGTTGCAAGGTCCTTGACGTGTTCTAATAGCGTAAATATCATATAGTATAATGCATGACACTGGGGACCAGACACTGGAGGACGGCACACAAGATAGGGCAAAGACGTCCGTTAGGAAAACCTGTACAGACCACCATAGATTAAACATGTCAGAAAGCAGCAGAAGTATAATAAAATTGCACCACAGTACAAGGATATCAGACGAAATACTGGTAACTGTCATGTGACATGTTTCGTCCTGTAGTGCCCCTCCCTTCCTATAAGTGCCCCCCTTAGGCTAGTTCATTCAAATGCACCAATGTGAGTTTTGAAAGCTCACGAGAGGAAGAAGAGGAGAATCTAGGGATCTGAGGATGGAAGGAGAGTCTTCCCGCGTCATGAAGAGGGGCAGGTTTAGCAGTGAGGTCAGGCGGCTTTCCGACCTCGAGGGTCATTTGAGTGGGACGATCCAGGCGCATATGGTAAGCTTGATTTATTTTGAACATCCACGTGAATCTTCTTCTCATTATCTTTCGTTCTTCTTTCCAGCCATGTCCATTCTTCCCAGGCCCGAGGAAGTTTTCAAAACTGCCATGGCTTTCCAAGTTAACTTCCAACATCTCCATTGGTATGAGGGCCGTACTCTCAAAGTGGCATCTTCAGGGGCTCCTTATTCACGCCAAGCACTACGAGAGGGTCCGTATGGACTGGGGGGCTATGGGCGCACTAGTGGAGATCTGGCATCCCCAGACCCACACTTTTATTTTCCCGACCTTCGAAGCGACCATCCTCCTCGAGGAGGAGGAACTTCTGCTCGGATTGAAGAAATTCAAGAGTGACGGGAAGGTGAAAGCTATGCGGATGCTGACACGGGGGACTCCTGAGAGCGTCCTCGGAAGTTTTATGTTGCCCGATGCAGCCATAAAGGTTCGTACTCAAAAGGGGATTGATTTGTAAAAGCTCGCGGAGTGGGTCATGGACGCCCTGAGGCGGTCACCTGACGACGACCGCTTGGAAGGGATCATGAAAGGGTTCACCATTTGTCTGGCGGGTGCTCTCTTGTTCCCGTATACTGACAACATAGTGGAAGAAGCCCAGCTGAGTGCTATCTGCGGGATCTGGCGTGGAAAGAGGGTGGGACCCGCTGTCCTTGCCTACCTCTATAGCGGCCTCACTGCTTCGAGCATGGGTAAGCCTCCTTTCGGTTGCGCACTTGTTCTGAATTGCTGGCTTGATTTGTATTTCAAATTCGACCACCGCGAGGGGATGCCAACTGCTTCGAAGCTCTTCCAACAAAGCCCTCTTCACCACATAGCCGACGTGTTAGGCTTTGGTGGTACTGTAGCGAACCGTGTTCCGTGGCTGAAGAAACGTGAAGACTGGCGGTCTCACTTCCGCACCGTGACACAAAGCTTCTTCACTTGCGCACTGACATGTTTACTCTCGCCTGAGCTTCTCATGAGGTCTTCTCCCGAAGTTGATCTCCAACTGATTGGTGCGACCGAGTTTGTCCTTTACAACGCGCACCCGCGCTGCCTCCAGATCGGCATCCCACGCCATTCGTTTCCACTACCGACTGACATCGTCCCCCTGAAGAAAAGAGAACTGGGTACTGAAGCGGACGCAAAGGAAGCAAAAGCCGTTAAAGCGCCCTGGAAGACAAGTGTTGTGGGAAAGGCCTTAGCACATGTGGGGGAAGAATGCGAGTTGTGGAGGGCTTATGTAACCGAACTGGGGAAGTTAAGGCCTAAGGCGCCTAAGCCCCTGATGTAGCTCATCCTGCTTTTCTGATGGAATAAAATTTGGTATTTGGATGTTTTGGGCCCCTGTCCACTTTTTATGATTTTTATTTTTTCTTGTATTTTTATTTGGTTTGATTATATATACACTTATTTATATGTTATATATATATTTTTTGAAAAAAAAATTTTTTATCATGGGGGCGTCCAGGGGCCTGGACGCCCCTATGTTTTATTTTTTATTTTTGTTGAAAATTTTTGGTTGGGGGCGTCCAGGGGCCTAGACGCCCCTATGTTTTATTTTTTATTTTTTGAAAAATTTTGGTTGGGGGCGTCCAGGGGCCTGGACGCCCCTATGTTTTATTTTTTATTTTTTATTTGAAAATTTTTGGTTGGGGGCGTCCAGGCGCTTGGACGCCCCTACATTTTTTCAAAAAGTTTTTTAAAAAGAAAACGTGAAAACTGGATTTTATAAAAAGGGGGGGGCTTCACCCCTGCTCATTTGCACTGTTCATTCTGACCGTCCAGTCACTCTAGACGACCCGTTCATAGCCCTAATGGAGCAGGGAGGCCCGAGCCAGGGTGGCGAAAAGCGGAAGCGGCGGGCCCAGCGTCGGATGAGGTCGAGGGATCGCGCAGAGGAGGCTGCGGTAGAGGAGATAGCTACGGAGGAGGAGATTGAGGTGCCTCTTCTGGCCGCGGAGGCCGCTGCGGGTGCTGGCGATGCGGGGGAGGACGATCACGACCCGGTAAGCCCTTCGGAACTTTGATCTATTGGTTTAACAGGCTGAGCGGACTGACGGGAGGCTGTGAGAGGAGGCTGGGGAGTGGGGCAAAGGAGGCGTCCAGGGGCCTGGACGCCTCCATATTTCTTTTCTTTTTGGGTTTATTTATTTGTTTCGTAAAATAATAAAATAGAATTAAAATAAGGAGGCGTCCAGGGAATGGGACGCCTCCATAATAATATATATATTCTAAATATATTTTTTGGTTTTGGGTTTTATTTAAAGAAAATAAGAAAAATAGAAAGGGGAGGCGTCCAATGTGTTGGACGCCTCCATAAAAATCTTAAAATATTTAAAGATAAGATAAAATAAGATAAATAAGTAGAGTATATAGTGTTATTGCTTAATACTTATTCATGATGCTGATGTCTTTTTTGTTGGTTTTTGGCGTGCAGGGCGTGATGAAGGGACGGATCAGCTGGTCCCTAGTGGTGGCAGCATACCGTGGGCTGCCAGACTTCCAGAGGGCCCGTGTGGACGCGATGGGCTTTGGGGCTTTCCTTCAGATCGAGCCCTTCCGGCTCGACCTTCCTCTTATCCAGGCATTGAGGGAGTGGTGGCATGCGTCGAGCCGGGCGTTTCTGATGCCCTGGGGGCACATGGTGCCGTCGCTAGAGGACGTGGCTCGGATCACTGGGCTACGAGTTGATGGAGAGGCGGTCAGCGGGGTCACCTACCCTGACTATCGAGAGAGTGCCCTGGATCTGCTGTGGTTAGAGACAAGCGTGACCGACAGAGACAGTAGGGTAGTTGGCCGACTGGAGATCATGGAGGCGCTCGGATTCGTCGACCCGCGTCAGCGGGTTAGCGAGACTGGAGCAGAGTTTTTGGCTCGACTGGAGGGGGATGCCCGCGCTGCTTTCACCCAGGATCCGAGCGAGCGTGAGCTGGTGGATCTAGACCTTCGGAGGTTCCTCTTCTTCTTCCTGGGCCGCCTTCTGCTGGGGACGAAGGGGGATGGCATCCACTGCCGTTTCCTCGGGATCCTGGCAGATCTAGACAGAGTGGGACACTACGCGTGGGGAGCGGCTCTGCTTGCTCATCTGATCGCCGATCTCTCCCAGACTTCAGATAAGGAGACGACAGTCAGTGGCTTTGCACCTTTTCTCCAGGTAAACATTTTATTTATGCATTCTACTGTAGTTAAATATGCAATTTTGTTGTGCTAATGATATGTAATGGATGCAGGTGTGGAGCTATTACTATTTCCCTATGGGGAGGGCCAGGCATGGGAACAGGAGAGCCGTGCCTCTAGCGCGACGGCGGAGGCCAGTCGTGCTTGCGGCACCCTACGGTTATCAGCTGGCGTCGCTACATCGGGAGCTAAGCGAGTATCCCGATGCCATGGTATGATGCATATGACTTTTTGTGTTTTTATGCATGTGGTTTAATGGCGGCTAATATGATGCATGTATGGTGATGCAGGTGGTATGAAGACCCTACCTGGGTATGGGCGATGCTGGCCAGCCTTGGGTGGTAGCGGGTCATCCTCGTTTCGGGCGGGACGTGTGGGTCCATTGCCTGAACGAGATCGAGCCGCTGCGGCTCAGGCTAGTGATGAGGACGTTGGGGCTAGCCCAGGAGTGGATTGACGTAGACGAGCCGTCCCATATTGGGCGGAAGACCAAGGGGAAGGCGAAGATTGTGGATTGGCGTACGCGCTTTCCGGTACAGTTTCAGGACTGGCATCAAGGCAGGGCCCCGGTGGTGTCCCGTGTTCAGGACAGCATTGATTACATGAGACAGTATCGAGCTACGTACGGGGACCGCCTCTCCATTGGTGGCATGGCAGGGGTAAGTGAAATGAAAATGCTTTACTACTCTATATGTATGTATGCGTCACTAACTTATGTGCAATGCAGGATGCTCGTGATGACATGATTGCCGACCTGCGGGCCCAGTTGGCAGGCGCCAGGCGGGAGTTGGTGGCAATCCGACAGGAGTTGGAGATCTTGGTGAGTTCATGCGATGCATATTTTGTTACCCTGGATTTTCGATTTTTAGCCTTTGACTGACGTTTGCCTTGTGTTCTAGCGGGCCCACCTGGCGGCGACAGCTGAGATGGCTGGTGGAGCGGGTTCCAGTTCGCGGGGCCCTCCTCTAGAGATTTCTACCCTTCAAGAGCAGCTGGCGTACGCAGTGGCCCGGGCTGAGGAGGCCGAGCGTGACCGTGAGGCTCGAGTGAGTACTTGGTTTGACCCCGACCTTCCCTCCAGCTGCCTTCCTTCCCTTTTCCTTTCTGACAGTGTATGTTTGCTTTGAAAGGTGGCCGGGATTCGAGAGGCCCTGGCCCGTGCTGTTCGTGCCGAGCAGGAGCGCGATGCCTGGGCGGCAGAGCGAGACGCGCGGATAGCAGAGCTCGAGGAGGAGCGGCGACGTGAGGTCGAGGAGCTCCCTCATGACGTGCTAGAGCTGCGGATTGCCCTCGAGCTATCGAGGAGGGAGGCGATGAGAGAGAGAGAGAGAGAGAGAGGACAGGGAGAGAGAGAGGGAGGAGAGGAGGGCTAAGTGCCAACGAGACTGGGAGGAGAGGAGGGCCCTGGAGGCCCAGATGATGGAGCTGAGAGTGAACCTTAGCACAGCAGAGGGGAGGCTCCGGGACAGTGAGGAGCGATACCAGAGGGCAAGGGAGCGTGGTGCACGACTTCGTCAGTCTGGTTCCTTTTCTATGGGTAGCTTCCTGGTTTCCTCAGCTGGGGAACGTCGCCGGGCCTTTAAGGCGGGCGTGGCACCACAGGGCGAGGCGAGCACTGCCTCTCAGGGTTCACGGAGGCCCCCTAGGGACACCCGCCAGAGGGGCGAGGAGAGAGATGATCAGGAGGGTGGCAGCGAGAGTTAGAGAGTTGCTTGTACTCCCCACCTTCCTTATTGTATGATGTACTATTTGACTATTTTATGAACTGGCATGACTTCTTCGTTGCGTGTGCACTTCTTGTTTCCCACACCTCTTCTCTTGCACTAGGTCGTTTCGGGAAACGCTCACGAGCCCTTGCCTTAAAGGGCGAGGAATTACGTTCTTCACAGAGGGGTCCTGTTTCTCTTCTTCCCCTTTTGGGCGCGTCCAAGCGCGAGGACGCGTTTTATCTTTTGAATCCAAATTTAAAGCGCGAGGCATCCTTTCTACCCCGTACGTTACCCGCAAACGAACCCGCCCCGGCTGAGATTCGCTCACCTATCCTTGTCTCCTTCCCTCTTCGACCGATGGAGTTTGGTGGGGCAGATCGTGGTGAAGGGAGAGAGGGTCGGGGGACTCCTCACCCGAGGAGGGATGCGCCCGAGCATGGTGAGGCATCAACGGAGGTGGAAGGGCCTTTTAGAGCACTCGTGGGGTCCGCCGGGCCCGATGCACGGGAGGAGGCGAACGTGGCTCGGTGAGTACCTCGATTTCGCCCTCTATGACTTGTTTTGAGTTTGGCGCGAGTGGTGTGGGAGTTGAAGGGGTTTGGTGATGGCGGCATTCACATGATGGGCGCGTCCTTGACAGGGGACGCGTTCTTGTTACCTGACGGGGAACTTTGATGCAGGGCCCGACGAGAATCCCAGGCTTGGCTGACGAGTGGGCGAGTGCGGATGCGCCGGGCCGTGTCAGGAAGGGGAGTCGCGGCAAGGGGAAACTCGAGGACCGGCGCACTCCCAGTCAACAAGGTGGCGTGCCAGTGCAGTGTAGCGGCGGCCTCTTACAGCAGCGAGGGGGAGACCTTGTGGGAGCTCTTCAGCCTAGGAGACGGACAGAGGTGACGGTTGGGCCCCAAAATTTTATTTTCGCCATGAAATTATAGAATTTAACAGCTGTTATCTTTCTATTTGTGCGTGCTCAGCAGGGAACGATGGTAGGGATGGCTGGGGGATCATCTCCCAACCCTCAGGCTCTTTTTCTGGAGATCGCTTCCCTCCAGGAGCAGCTTGCCGATGCGGTGGCCTGCGCAGTCCGTGCTGAGGAGGAGCGTGATGCTTGGGCCGTAGCTGTGGCAGAGTTACAGCAGCGCGGTGAGGGGAGGCCCTCTCCAGACATTCTGGAGCTACGGGTTCTTCTCTAGGCGACGAGGAGGGAGGTGGAGAGAGAGAGAGAGGCGGGAAGGGCCGAGTGATAGCGAGACCAGGCCGAGAGGAAGGCCTTGGAGGCCCGCGTGAGGGAGCTCCAGCTAGGCCTTCAAGTCACTGCCCAGAGGTTAGGAGCAATGGAGGCACGCTACGAGAGAGCACGAGAGCTCGGGGTGCTACTTCGCCGGTCCGGGTGCTTCTCTGGTGGCGGCTTCCTTGCCACGCCAGAGGAGGAGCAGCGAGCCACTGCTGCGGAGCAAGCGCCACGAGGCGAGGCGAGTGCCGCGCGGGAGGCCAGGATGCTTCCGAGGGACCCTCACCTCGAGGAAGAGGAGAGGAACGCCTAGAGGGATGAGCGTGAGGATGATATCGAGAGTGGACCAGCCTCCTCTCTATGATTGTGATGTTTGTGACAGCTTATGTAGACTTACGGATGATTTGATTTTCTATTGCTTGTTTGTTTTCTTGCGCGTTCCTTCTTCCTTACGCTTCCTTGTACTGTTCTCATGTGATGCCTGCCGACATCCTGCCCTACACGGAGGATGCCATCTCGCTGCGACTATTCCTTCATGGGAATTTGTCGTCAAGGTCAGTGATGACATCTCAGGCTCCTTCCGAATGATTTTTCAAACTTTGCAGAGGGCCTCCACGTTATGACAGGGCGCCACAGGGAGCGAGTCATCATTTTACACCGTCCGATCCATCGCCTCATGCAGGTGGTGAAGTGACTCATGGGGCCGTAGG
Organism: Amorphophallus konjac; assembly: GCA_022559845.1. Lineage (NCBI taxonomy): Eukaryota > Viridiplantae > Streptophyta > Magnoliopsida > Alismatales > Araceae > Amorphophallus > Amorphophallus konjac. The sequence continues at coordinate 404,193,198 of CM040123.1, forward strand.
GGAGGTGCCCTGTTGTGGGGGCTATCGTTGGAGGCAATCTTGACCCACACTTCTCCTATTGCTATAAATGCCCACCTCTTTCATCCTCCCAGGGACATCGAGGGCCAACTCAAAGAGTGCTAGGAGAAACGCAGAATTTCGGATGGAGGGTGAATCTTCCCATTCCTCAAAGAGAAGCAGATCCAGCGGCAGCAGTTCCAGGAAATTCTCTGACCTCGAAGGGCAGCTCAGTGAGAGGACCCAGTCGCAACTCGTAAGCTGAGCTTTCTCCCCCCTTTTCTAATTCTTCCTTTCTTTCTTTCTTTCCTTCCTCTTTTCTCTGACAAAACTCTTCTCCATTCCCTATGCATGCGTAGAGTGTGATGAAATCGCATGCTCCATGGGAATTGGTAGTGGCAGCATACAGGGGTCTCCCGGATTTTCAGAAGGTCAAGCTAGACGTGATGGGATTCGGAGCCTTTCTCCGGATTGAGCCGATCAAGCTCGACTCGGTCCTTATCCAAGCCTTGCGTGAAAGATGGGACCCAGTGAGTCGGGCATTCTTGATGCCCTGGGGGCACATGGTGCCCAGTCTAGAAGATGTGGCCTGAATCACAAGCCTCAAAGTGGACGGTGAGGCAGTGACCGGAGTCACCTATACAGACTACCAAGAAGGCGCCCAGAAGCTACTGGGGTTGGAGTTAGACGGTCGAAAGAACAGGTCGGTAGCTAGGGAATCTATCATGGGGGCATTAGGGCTCACTGATACCCGTCGGCGGGACGACGAGTCCTCGGAAGAATTCTTGGAGAGGATGGAAAGGGGATGTCGTGCTGTGTATTGCACGGATTTCGGCGACTGGGAGAGATCCAACATGGATTTGAGGAGATTTCTCCTCTTTCTCCTGGGGAGATTGATACTGGGCTCGAAGGGGGACGGCATCCATTGTCGTTTCCTGGAGTTGCTATGTGACCTTGAAAAGGTAGGACAGTACGCCTGGGGAGCTGCCATGCTAGCGCACTTGTTTACGGGTCTGTCCCAAGAGGCAGATCGTGAGATGACCGTGAGTGGGTTCACACCACTTATCCAGGTATTTTTATTATTATTATTTTTATGATTTTTTTATTTATTTATTTATGATAATCCACTTGGGGCATTGACGGCATATGACGACGTAGCTGTGGAGCTATTATTACCTCCCGATGGGGAGATGTCTGACTCAGAGGACTCTGCCAAGGCGGCTATTTCTCCATGCTCCCGGTCTAAGTCCTCCACGTTGAGCCATGTGACCGCTGGTATGGGACCCCGTGGAATAAGGTCAGCACCGACGGCAGCAGCAAGAGCAGAAGAACCACTTGGGGCAGCCATTTATCTGCAAAGATGCACAAATCAAAGGTCAGAATAAGACACTTGCAAAAGGAAACAAAAGACTGTAAAGGTGCTTTACTACAAGTCAAATGAATAAAATATTGCCAATTTCTGACAAAATTTCGGCAGAGTCTCCCCTAGGCCAGATAAGGGAAAACACGGGTGCGCGTCCACAAGGAGTGACGGCCCCAACAAAGCATGGTGGGCCCCGAGAGGCAACACCAGAAGTACGCCGGTCAAATGAGTCTTCTTTCCTAGCTAAAACACTCCCCTGGCCCCCTGGCCGGTACACTCCCCCAAAGACCTTCGCCGGTACATCCCCTTTGTGCTCCCCCGGCACGCTCAGCCTCCGTTCACCGGCACCCTGCCCTGAAGCCTTCCCCGGTACCCCCCCTGGCAGTGCTCACCGGCACACCCCCACAAAGGCTTCGCCGGCACGCTTCGCAAATGCGTGCCCGGCACACTCCTTTGCCCGCTCGCCGGTACACTCCCTCTGGAGACGTTCACCGGCGCACACCCCTCGGGTGTCCTCCCCGGCACGCTCCACGTGCACCTTTGCCGGCACACTCGCGAGGACCCATCTCCGGCACACTCATGCTCGCCGTTCCCCGGCACACTCGTGCCATGTGCTGCCCGGTACACCCCGAAGGCCACTTCCCCGGCACGCCTTCACGGTATTACACCGGCACACCCCGTAGTGCCCTTCCTCGACACACTTTGAGGCGTTCCTGTTGGCATGCTTCCAGCCGCTCCCCGGCACACTCCGGCAAGCCTCCCACCGCGGTGCTCCTCGCCGCCCCGATCGCGCCAAGTGGAAAGAAAAGGGAAGAAAAGAAAGGGAAAGGGAGGAGAAGAGGGGAAGGGAGAGGAAAGAATGGGGGGGGCTAGAGCTCCACGGCCCCCCGAAGATGAGGAAGAAGAAGGAAAGGAAGCAGAGGAAGGAGACGGAAGAGAAGAAAGGGGAAAGAAAGGAGAAGAGGGGGGAGGGGCCCTTCATGGCCGTCTCCTCACCACGACGGTAGGGCTCACGGCGGCGGTCGTGCCCGGAGAAGAAGAGGAAGGACGGGCGAGCTCCGTCCTCTCGGTCGCCGAGAAGAGAGAAAAGAGAGAGGGAGGGGGGGTGAACGGTCGCCTGCTGAAGAGAAGAGAAGAGAGAGGGGGAATTCGAACGGGGGTGGTTCGAATGAACCGCCCCCGCCCCTTTTATGTGACGGAGAAGGTAGAGAAGAGAAAGGGAATAAAAAAGAAAAAAAAGGGAGACGAAAAAAAAAGAAAGAGGAAAGAAGAAGGGGGGGAGTCCTCGCAAAGGAAAGTAAAAAAGGGGAGAAGGAGGGCAGAAGATAAGAAAATAAAAAAAAGGGGGAAAGGAGAAAGGAAAGAAAGAAAGGAAAACAAAAGGGGGGAGAATGAATAAAAGAAAGAGAAAAAAAGAGAGAGAAAAAAAAGAGAAAAAGAAAAAGAGGAAATAAAAGAAGAAAATAAAAAGGGAGAGAAATAAATATACATATATGATATTAAATACATATATATATATATATATATATATACGCGCGTATATCTTCGTACGCATCTACTCGCACATATCAATGTGTGGGTCGATATCGCACAATAATAAATGTCCACGGGGAAATATTCTATCCCCACAATCCTGTCCGGACGGGCGTCCACACGAGCAAAAATGACTTTACCCCTGCAACCCTAGCCTTGCAATGATACCGCTACCCCGCCAATAAACAAGCCCGCCCCCGGCACGCAGCCCTGTGCTTCAGCCGCCTTCCGTCACATAAAATCGCCATCACGAGCCTTACGCTCGGATCGACAGAATCTCTATCCTTGCGTTGGCATTAGTCCCTTGCCAACGAATAAATTCCTCCCTGGCGTAAGGCCTCGTGCCCTAGCCACCCACTCCGCACAATATGGCCATTACGGACCTCACGTCCGAATCGGCACGAATTCTTCCGTTGCGCTGGCATTCTATTCTTGCCAATGAATGAGCCTCATTTTTCGGCGCAAGGCTTCGGGCCCTAGCCTACACTCGCATATTGCTCAAAGAAGGAAAGAAAAGAAAATGGGGTTAAAAATAGAGATACCCCGCCAGACTTGCCCCTACATGGGGACAAGGGTAAAAATGGCAACAACCCGGCTGTGGCGAAAACCCGAAAGGGCGCTACGGACAAAATTGGGTACCCCGCCATGTGGAAACCCGAAAGGGCGCGTGGGTAAAAGCAAGAGGGGGCCGGTACCGGCGAAAACCCGAAAGGGCGCTTGTATCGGTAATGTGGTTCAAAAAAAAAGAAGAAAGAAAAAAAGGGAAAAGGAAAAGATCAACAATCCAGGCCAGCTCCCGACACCCCGTCGGCGCTGGCGAAGAGACCAAGAGACTAAGAGACAACAATCCAGGTCAGCTCCCGACACCCCGTCGGCACTGACGAAGAGACCAAGAGACTAAGAGACAACAATCCAGGTCAGCTCCCGACACCCCGTCGGCACTGACGAAGAGACCAAGAGACTAAGAGACAACAATCCAGGTCGGCTCCCGACACCCCGTCGGCGCTGACGAAGAGACCAAGAGACTAAGAGACAACAATCCAGGTCAGCCCCCGGCATCCCGTCGGCACTGACAAAGAGACCAAGAAACCAAGAGATCGACAAACCAGGTCAGGTCCCGGCACCCTGTCGGCCCTGACGAAGAAAAGAAGAGACAACAGATCAGGTCGGCTCCCGACGCCCCGTCGACGCCAACAAAGAAAGAAGAGACCAAGGCCCCCACGGGCACCGCCCGGCTCACTCTTCGCCGACGCCACCCGTGGGTCACTCGCTTATCAAAAAAAAGAAAAAAAGAGAGAAGAAGAAAAATGGGGTTAAAAATAGAGATACCCCACCGGACTTGCCCCTACACGGGGATAAGGGTAAAAATGGCAACAACCCGGCTGTGGTGAAAACCCGAAAGGGCGCCACAGACAAAATTGGGTACCCTGCCATGTGGAAACCCGAAAGGGCGCGTGGGCAAAAGCAAGAGGGGGCCGGTACCGGCGAAAACCCGAAAGGGCGCTTGTATCGGTAATGTGGTTCAAAAAAAAAGGAAGAAAAAAAAAAGAGATCAAGAGACAACAAACCAGGTCAGTTCCCGACACCCTGTCGGCACTGACGAAGAAACCAAGAGACAAAGAGACCAACAAACAAGGTCAGTACCCGGCACCCCGCCGGCGCTGACGAAGAGACCAAGAGACAAAGAGACCAACAAACCAGCTCGGCTCCCGACTCCCCGTCGGCACCGACTAAGAGAGAAGAGACAAAGACACCCGCGGGCACTGCCCGACTCATCCTTCGCCTGCGCTACCCGTGGGTGGGGGGCATTTGTGGACACCGAAAACCGCACACCCACGATATCCCACTCCGGCCCAGTACCAACAACGGCCCGAGTGAATAGGCCCCGGGAGAGACTACCGTGAAGCCGCCTCCAGGAGTCACGACAGTGAAGAGAAACCAGCCACAAAGAGTCCCACGACGTTCGGGCCTCGAAGAAAGCCAAAAGAGGGGCCTTGACTCGTGTCCACAATGGGCCCCAGTAACACGCCCCATTGGGTGTTCAGCGGCACGCCCAAGAGGCTCAGCGGCACACCCCCACGGGTGTTTAGCGGCACGCCTAGAAAGGCCTTCAGCGGTACGCCCCATTGGGCCTTCAGCGGCATGCCCCAGTGGGCCTTCAGCGGTACGCCCCAATGGGCCTTCAGCGGCAAGCCCCAGTGGGCCTTTAGCGGTACGCCCCAGTGGGCCTTCAGCGGTACGCCCCAACGGGCCTTCAGCGGCACGCCCCTTGGGCAGCCCTCAGCGGCACGGTCTGTTCAGGCTTCAGCGGCACGCCCTCCAGGCCGTTCAGCGGCACGCCTATTTCAGGCTCCAGCGGCACACCCTCAGGAGGCTCCAGCGGCACGCTGTTTTGGCTCCCCAGCGGCACACCCTTTTCAACCCGCCAGCGGCACAGCGGTGAAGCTTTTCAACGGCAACGACGTGCAGCCCATACCCTACGTATCCTTGGCGCGCAGTGAGTCGTCCAAGGTGGCAACCGTCCATTGGGCCACGTAGCCTACCCCCCCTGACGACCCAGGACGGGGCAGGTCAAAGCCATCATCGCCTGCCTCTTCCCGCCTTCGACGGTCGAGCTCAAAGGCTCCGGCTGCTGGGCATATAAAAGCCCCCCCCCCCCCCCGCTTCGACAAAAGGAGAGGAGATGGACAACCACCACAAGGAGAGGAAGAGCCAGACGGCATAGAAGAGGCAGAGGAGAAGAGAGAAGAGAAGGAGAGGCGTCTCCGGCGATCACCGGGGGAGAAGCAAGAGTAAGAGAGAGAGAGCTCGATGTAATGGGGGAGAGAGTAGGGGACTTCCCTTTTTACTCGGTTCCTCCCCCTCCTGTGCTATCTTTTTTTTTGCCCACATCCTTGTCGTGGGCATTTCCTTTCGTGATGTATGTGTAGGGCTCCGGCCCCTTTGCTCGCCATGAATGAAAGTCATCCCTTTCGGGTCTTTTCCGCTATTGTCCGTCGATTTTACTCCCGTCTTTGCAGTGCATGATGTATTCATCCGTCCCTCCCTTCTCCGGTGTTTTGGAAGCCCCGCCGTCACATGACCCTTCCTTTGTGAGCCTTGTCCCTCATGGACTCTTCACCCGCCATGGATACCTGCCGTGCACACCAGCTTAAGGAGAGGGGGAGACCCTTGCCCTCTCTCCGAACACCCAGTTACCAGTGGCCTTTCCTTGGCCTCAGACTCCCCGTCACTCCCTAATTAGCTTGCAAGCCTTAGCACCTGAACCCTTTGCCGTTCCTCCAGCGATGCATCAGTTTGGCCCTTGACCGGCACCCCCGGATTGGCCCTTAGCGGCACACCCAAGCTGACCCTTAGCGGCACACTGCCCTTGGCCCTCAGCGTCACACCCAGTCTTGGCCCTCAGCGGCACAACCCCTGTAGCCCCTCAGTGGCACACCCCCATCAGCCCTCAGCGGCACACCTCCCTTTTGACCCTCAGCGGCACACACCTCCACCAGCCCTCAGCAGCACAACTCCCCTCTGCCCTTAGCGGCACACCTATTGGCTCTCAGCGGCACACCGCCTTTCAGTCCCTCAGCAGCCCACTCCTTGGCCTCGTCCCGAGCCCTTTCCTCTGAGGCTCTATAAAGGTGTTGCTCCCCCGGGGGCCCACCTCCAGTTGTCGGGTTCTGCCACTCCATGTGGGCGCGTCCCCTTTATCTCCCTTACGCCTCGGGTCAAGGGGAGATGCTGCCGAATTTTTGTAAGAAAATAACAAAACATTAAAAGAGGCAAAGAGAAGCAACAAACGAACAGAACAATTAATGATAAAACCTTCCAACCAATCAAGCCGCTGCCAGCACTATGACGAGAACTGAACCGACTAGCTACTTGACAACCCGACCACCCGGACTGCCCGACTCGTAAGAAAAGGGCGAACATAACGAACCAAGGGGAGGTTTATATGAAACTACATAAAAATTAAGATAAGAAGAAAAGAAAAGCCTTAAAACAAACAATCAAAGACTAATTGAACCTCCCTCACCACGCCATGATTGGCCCTTCAACGGTGCACTTCGATAACCTGTAATCTTCCAGCGGTACGCTCATCTGATCCCTTCGCCGGCACACTCCTTCCAGCTTCTAGCGGCATGCTTCCAGGCCCCTTCAGCGGTACGCCCCTTAAATCCTTCAGCGGCACACCCCCCTCAAACCCTTTAGCGGTACACCCATTTGAACCCCAGCAGCACGCCCCTTTAATCCTCCAGCGGCACACCCCCCTCAAACCCCTTAGCGGCACACCCATTTGAACCCCCAGCGGCACGCCCCTTTAAGCCTCCAGCGGCACGTCCCTTTGCACCCCAGCGGTACACCCCCTGTTGCCCTTAGCGGCACACTCTCCCCCTCCAGCGGTACACCCTATTCCCTTCGCCGGCACACCATGCATACACATGTATATATATAGTATGTTAAGGGCATTAACAATAGCAAATAAACTAACGGAAATTGTGCTAATCCAAGGACTCCGAGAGCGCAACAATAATAATAAAAGAGATGGGAGGGGTAATAAAAAATAGTAAAGAAATTAACAATAATCATAATCATAACGATGAATAAAAAAGGGAAAAGGAGAAATCACCCGGTATAAATGCATAAAGAATTAATAAACAGCAAGACAAAGAAGGGCAGGTAGCTGAGAAAACCCCAAATAAAAGATGCTAAGCCCCGTACGACAGTCCCATTTCTTCCCGGGACCCGGGGCAAAAGGAACAATAATGTCGTCCTCTCAGGTGGGACCCGAATCTCAGGAATCATCTCGATGTAGCCGAGCCCCAGCCTGATCCCGGGCCAACACCTTAATCGAACCGGATTTGGTTTCTCGTTCCGGCTGCCCTCCGAATCGTCATTAAAATTGCCGTGTACTCGGCAGACATTTGAACGGATTCGTTCTGGCTTTCCCGTCGTGTTTCCGTCACGGACCCGCATCCGAATATGGAAAGGGTCCACGAGTGGCCGACACGGCTGACGGCTCGCTGTCTGAATACAACCCTCTGCGGGATCTATTCCCTTCTCTCTCTTTTGTAATTAGTATTACTCCTTTCGGCCGCGGGCCCCCTAATTTCGGCAATTAATCAAGGGTATTCCCTTGTATGGGGGATGTAAATGACGTCGTGACCTTTATGGCGCGACGGGATTCGGTCCCGACACGAACCACACAATCGTCTGACGAAGTCAGATCGAGCGCACTATGGGCTCTTCGGAGCCCGAATAAATTGTCACTCCGGTGACTGGCACGCCCACGCACTCAATAAACCAACGAACGACCAAACGGAAAACGACAAGCGAAAAGAAAAGTGCGTCCACAACTCTGGCACGCCCGGTGGGACGCTGTCCACCCTTCATCTTTTTGCCGAAATTAGGGGCCCCGCGGCCCCCTTCTTGTAATACTAACTACGTTACTTCTCCAAATACAGGAAGGACAACCAAAGTATGGCACTCATGACAGCGGTCACCTGTGGCCCCCAGCCCGTCGAGAGCCACGTCCGGGCCGGCTACCTGGCGGTCCCCCTCACTTTCGGGAGTTTCCCTCCCACCGTTGGCTTCCCCAACTTCTTGGGGGTAGCCTTCGTCGACATCTTCAACACGCATACGCCCAAGGAGCTCCAGGCCAACACTCCCGCCCCGGGAACCGTTGAAGCTGCTACCTACCGAGCTACGGCCAAAGACAACAACAGCGTCCCTACAACGACGCTTAGTTGCAACGTGCACCACATGCACCAAACCGCCGACCCATCCCACCAGGGATCGGCGTCGCACCGGAGGAGGCTCCGGAGGAACAACACCAGCACCGTCCCGGGCCGCCGCCTGTCCAATTCCGGGAAGACCATGACTATGGGGACCCACCAGGTCCGCCTGGATGGTAAGAGATCCCAAGTGACGCCAGACCGCGTCATCCTGACCGTCCCAGTCTGCAACTTCTTCCAGGGACTGGAGAAGCTGAAGGAGAAGGTGACGCCAGCAACCCCGGGGGCGACACCGGAGACTGCGCCGGCTCACAGGTCGGCCAAACTAAAACAAGTCTGGGTGCCCAAGGGAGCCCAGCCCACTGCACATGCCCAGGCAGGACCCAGCACTTACCACCCCAGGAGGGCCCAGAGAGCTGACAGGGTCGAGATGACGACCCCAACTCCTCCGCCGACGCCCGTCATCGCGGGGCCGCCCGAGAAGGTCCACCGCCGTCGCCGGGGGCGCCGACACGACGCCGCCCGCCCGGCTCTCAGGGCCTACTCCCCAGCTGCCGCCGTCCCCGACAAGCTACCACAAGCTGCTCTCCCTGACCAGGAGTGGGAAGGGATCGAGCAAGCCTTGAGGAACTACCTCCGGGGTTCGGGTAACACTCCCGCCGGCCGCCAGAGACTGCTGGGGGCAATGGCCTTTGCCTTCTAGGAAGAGGAAGCCCAGCCTGCATCCAGCGCGGAGTCAAAGAACCGCTCAGAGGAGCCGCGCCAGTCCCCTGTACGGGAGGAAGCGCTGCCCCGACGGTCGGTCTTTGACAGACTTGTGTTCCCGGGGAGATCGTCCAGGAGGGCGACGAGGAGAACCAAGAACAAGAAGTGGCAGATGTTCACCTGCAATATGGCAGGGGTTCATGGTCGGTACAGGGCCTTACCCACCGATCCGGAAGAAGTGGCCAGGATCACCGCTAGGCCGGGACCCCTCACCAGAAGGGGGAGAGCGGCAGGCGATGCGACATCCCCAGGTGCCGAAGGGATTTTTCCAGAAGAACCCCTCCCGGCCCTCACGGCCAACGTAGTCACTACCGGCGACACGAGTAGCGGACCCTCGACATCATCCGAGGACGCCCCGGTCGAAGGGACAGGGGGCATGCCCGCTCTCCCCACAGCTGACCCGGCGATGCTGCTTATGATACAGCGGTTCCAGCAGGAAATCGAGTCGCTCAAAAAGCAACTCAATGAGCGGAACACGCCGCCTCCGATGTCCAGGCAGACCGGGGTCTTGCCAGAAGTATCCATAGACAGGGGGCAATCTTCGGAAGCAGCTCCTCCAGCAGCTCCCAACCTTCTCGGGGGCGTGCCCCCGCAGCAAGCCCAATGTGCAGTCTCGGCCCCACCACAGGCCTCACCCTCACAAGGGTCGCCCATGGCCCCTCGGGCAGCCGTGGTGATCACCCCGAGCGCGCAGCCCGCACATTTTTACCCAAGCCCGGCCGACCCAGCGACAGTTAGCCGGTTGATGCTCGAGCAAATGATAAAGATGAAGCTGGCCGAGAGGGGCGACGGGGATAAGACGCCGTTCGACATCTACCGGGTACCCTATCCGGCGCACTATGCTGCCAGGAAGCTGCCGGCTGGCGTCACCAAGCCACCGAAATTTGAAAAGTTCAACGGGCAAGGGTCTCCCAGGGAGCACATTGCCTACTATGTGAATGTTATGGGAGATCTGGCGGTTGATGAAGCTTACCTCCTGAAATTCTTCGGCTCAACACTCACCGGGCTGGCCTTCGAGTGGTACTCTGGCTTGTCACCCGGGTCCGTGGCTGACTGGCCCGACATGCAGAAAAAGTTCAAAGAAAGGTTCTATGTGGCTGAAAGAGAAGTTACCATGGTTGAACTCTACACCACAAGGTAGAGGACTGACGAGTCGGCCCTCGATTACATCAAAAGATGGACGAATCTTAGCATGAGGTGCAAGCGCCCCCCGCATCAGGAGGATGCAGTGCAGATCTGCAAGCAGAACCTGAAGAAGGAAATCCTGAAAAAGATGATTGGCACGGAGGTCAAGACATTTGACCGCCTGAATAACGTGGTAGCAGAGATCGAGGCATTCTTGGCCCGATACTCCTCCCCTCCAGCCATGACAAGCCAGAGAGCCAGGCAGGCCGAGAAGAAGCCGGCTCCCCCGGAGGTTCACACACTAGACTTCCAGGCTTTTGAAAAATAGAAAGAGAAAGCCAAGGGGGCTGCCAACCCTCCGCCGTCCAGAACCACAGAACGGCGGGAGGGCCCCTCACTAAGGGAGAAGATGAGAAACAAGCTATATTCCTTCTCCCGGGACAAGTCCAAGCTCCTGTTCGAGTGGGCCACCAGCTACAACAAAATCACACTGTCGGAGCCAAAAAGACCCGGCAACCTGAAAAAGAAAGATGACCCGCGCTTCTGCATGTACCACCGGGTGCTCGGGCATACTATTGAAGACTGCTACGTCTTCAAGGACGTCATTGAGTCCTTAATCAAGAACGGAGAACTGGACATGGGGGAGCACAAAGTAGACCCTCCGTAACCACATGAGTTGCCCAGCATAGCCTCCACCGTAAACATGATTTCACTGTATCAGGAGCTGCCTGAAGAGTGGGCGGAAGCCTGTGCCCGCGCCACTTATGAGACTTTTGTCCTGGCCCCGGCTCAAGATCAAGAAGGTTGGCAGACGGTGCCCGGAAAAAGTAGAAAAGCACGTGCCCCTCGGCCCGCCCTGGGAATACACCAGAGGAGCATGACACCCCTGCCTACACCACCCCCAGCAAGCCCGGTTCGCCATGACACGCCCCCCCGGCTAGTCATGAGGCGGCCCACTTACAACAAGAAGAGCTCTGTCCCTCTGCGGATGCACCAGAAGGCCAGCCCGGCAGGTTGAAAGGCTCCAGGCTATCATTGATGGGCTCGATGATTATGAACAGCCCGAAATCCAGCCTGTGGAGCTGAAAGAATACGTTCCCTGGGAGAAGTTCGAATCACTCGAACTGGCTCCAGGAACGGAAGCTGAAACAGAGAAAGAGCCTCCCCTATGGGGTGAGCTCCCCCAGGAGCAGCCAATGGCCACTGCGGGAAAGAAGAAAAAGAAGAGAAGACCCAGGGGCAAGAAGAAGAAGGAGGTCGTTCTCGCCTGCAACACCCTTTCGGCGCTATTCGACACCTCTCTCTCCCTGGAAGAAAGAGAAGAAGTGCCACCCCATGAACCAGCTGAGGTGAATAAAGCGGAGGCGTCCACTTCCCAGCACGCCACCAGGTCAGGGAGGAAGTGGGGGTGCCCTCCCCAGGACAATCTCAACATCATGCTCAGGGGGGAGCAGCCATACCAGGCTCCCGACCCTGAGGTCCGAGGCACCGAGATCCCTCCCCCGTCTGGTCTCTACCCCGGGAAAGCCAGGAGTCAAGGCACCCCTTCATTTGCCGAGTTCCTGTTAGCCCGAGCAGGCGGGCAGACGCATTCCCGAAGATCTCCTCCGGCCAGAGAAGCAAACAGTCCCCAAGCTCTACCGGCGGCAGCCTCTACTCAACCAGAAGAAGAATTCGACGGCGTCCCGAACCTCGCCGAATTCATGAAGGAAAAGGAGGAGACCCCGCCGGCCCCACAGGCCGTGACGGAACCCGTAAAGGAGGCGTCCCCTGGTCAAATACTTCCGCATCAAGATGGGGGCAGGCGCGGCAAACCCGAAGAGATGAAATTGCTCAAGGTGCGGGCTGTCGAGCGGATAGTCAGGCACCTCAAGAAGATCTCGACACGGTTCACCATGTGGGAGATGCTATCCCTGAATGAAGAAACACGGCAAGCCATCATTACCGCACTCCAGACGCCAGCACCTTTTGAAGCCTGCTTGGCAGAAATAGCACCTGAAGTAGCAGTGGCTTTCACAGAAGATGACATGCTCCTGCCGACATGCAGTCACAACAGACCCCTCTACATGAAAGGGCAGTTGAATGGCCAGCCCATCAACCAGGTCCTGATTGACCCCAGGGCAGCCGTGAACATACTTCCTTACCGGGTATATCAGAAGCACTACTTCGATGTGCACCTGGTCGAGGTCAAGAATGTCAAGATTGCCGGGTTTAACCAGAAATGTGAGGTGCCTATGGGGGTTGCAGAGTTCAACTTGACCTTTGATGACTTCACCACTAAGGTCCAGTTCCACGTCATCAACTCCAACACTTCCTACAAGGCGCTGCTTGGCCGGCCCTGGCTGCACCAGAACAGGGTGGTACCTTCCACCTTGCACCAGTGCATCAAATACCCCTGTGAGGGGAAGGAAGTCAGAATCTTCGCCGACCTCCACCCGTTCGAGGTGTTCGAGTGTCACCTGTCAGATGCCAACCTATACTTAGAAAAGGCGAAGCAAGCTCCTCAAGTCATCCAAGACAAGGGAAAGAAGAAAGTGGACTCAGGAGGCTGGTTTCCTCCACCGCCCCCATGCTATGTGGCTCCCCCACATGTACCATTTATTGCACAAGAAGAAGGGATATTCAAGGCAACTCCTCTCGCCATCTACCCCACACCGGGGGCACCCTGCCTCGAAGACCTGCTAGAAGATGTCAGGGTCCCGCCAGGGATCATCAAGCCTGCAATAGAAATAGAATGCCAAGCAACGGAGCAATTGAGAACCTTCGAAGTACCTAACCCGGAAGGGCCACCCACCATCTTTTATGTGGCCGGGGAGAAGCCGATCAGGGAAGATGATGATTGCCGGTTCCCTGACGAGCTGCACGACCCGCATGTCCCCATTGCGGGGCTGCCCCACATGACTGACCAGGCAACCAGAATGGTCAGAAAGCAGAAGATCCCTCCCTACCAGCCCTCCAGCCGGAAGGAAATATTTGAAAGAATGTGGAACCCACCAAACCTGGACCGACGGTTACTGAGGATTACCAAACACCCCAGTCTAGGCTTTTCACTAGAAGATTACTACGAGACTGATGTCATATCGGTCTCGACATGGCACGACAACGACCCCGCAGAAGCTATAGATCCGCGGGAAGCCCACCAAGATGCATGTCCCGGGACTCCGGCCGAGGAGGCACAAGACGAAGAGGTCTTCCTTTGGAAATCTCTCCACCGCCGCTGCATGGAGAAGACCCCCTCCTTCTCCGAAGGATTAACCTCGAGAGGGCACACCACCGAGGCACATTCACCCTGGCCCGTCGGCAAAGTAAGGAGCAGCAGCATGGGCCATGCTCCGAGTCCCCCTCGATACGACCCCGTCATGTACGCCTTGTACCATAGGCAGCAACGGGAGATCGAGGTGCTGAAAATGCGGCTAGCTGAGTTGACCTCGCTAGTCGCCGACCTGATCCAGGATTCTCTCCCCCCACAGGGTGGCCGCATGCCTCGGCCCCGAGACACCAGCCCTGACACCCCCGTCTGGACAAGGCGGGAAATGAGAGACGCGGCAAGTTCATTGACCGGGCGACCGACCAGGCCAGGCTTGACACTCCAAGAGAAGCTGCAGAAGCCTTACTCCTTCCCAAGAGAGAAGACTCGGGGCATCTTTGACTTGGCCTGCCATTACAGCAAGGTCTCCCTTCCACGACCCAAGAGGCCACAAGACAGCCGAAGAAGCGGGGACCCACTGTTTTGCCCTTACCACAAGATGTTGGGCCATGCCATTGAAGACTGCTATGTCTTCAAAGACATTGCTCAAGACCTCATTGACAGGGACGAGCTCAGAATGGGGGACTATGTGGTGGCCCCGCCACGCCCTCACGTGGCGGACGGTCCCAGGGTAGGAGCCTACACCGTGTCCATCCAGTACCAGGCACCCGAAGACGCGACTGCCCCGGCCCTCACAGGAGCTATCTATGATGATTACACAGAAGAGCCCGAGGTGGCCCCATGCCTCCCAGCACCAGCGAACCTCACCAACTCAGCGGCTGCGGTCCAGGAGGAGTGTGCGGTGAATGCGGGCTGTCGAGCGGATAGTCAGGCACCTCAAGAAGATCTCGACACGGTTCACCATGTGGGAGATGCTATCCCTGAATGAAGAAACACGGCAAGCCATCATTACCGCACTCCAGACGCCAGCACCTTTTGAAGCCTGCTTGGCAGAAATAGCACCTGAAGTAGCAGTGGCTTTCACAGAAGATGACATGCTCCTGCCGACATGCAGTCACAACAGACCCCTCTACATGAAAGGGCAGTTGAATGGCCAGCCCATCAACCGGGTCCTGATTGACCCCAGGGCAGCCGTGAACATACTTCCTTACCGGGTATATCAGAAGCACTACTTCGATGTGCACCTGGTCGAGGTCAAGAATGTCAAGATTGCCGGGTTTAACCAGAAATGTGAGGTGCCTATGGGGGTTGCAGAGTTCAACTTGACCTTTGATGACTTCACCACTAAGGTCCAGTTCCACGTCATCAACTCCAACACTTCCTACAAGGCGCTGCTTGGCCGGCCCTGGCTGCACCAGAACAGGGTGGTACCTTCCACCTTGCACCAGTGCATCAAATACCCCTGTGAGGGGAAGGAAGTCAGAATCTTCGCCGACCTCCACCCGTTCGAGGTGTTCGAGTGTCACCTGTCAGATGCCAACCTATACTTAGAAAAGGCGAAGCAAGCTCCTCAAGTCATCCAAGACAAGGGAAAGAAGAAAGTGGACTCAGGAGGCTGGTTTCCTCCACCGCCCCCATGCTATGTGGCTCCCCCACATGTACCATTTATTGCACAAGAAGAAGGGATATTCAAGGCAGCTCCTCTCGCCATCTACCCCACACCGGGGGCACCCTGCCTCGAAGACCTGCTAGAAGATGTCAGGGTCCCGCCAGGGATCATCAAGCCTGCAATAGAAATAGAATGCCAAGCAACGGAGCAATTGAGAACCTTCGAAGTACCTAACCCGGAAGGGCCACCCACCATCTTTTATGTGGCCGGGGAGAAGCCGATCAGGGAAGACGATGATTGCCGGTTCCCTGACGAGCTGCACGACCCGCATGTCCCCATTGCGGGGCTGCCCCACATGACTGACCAGGCAACCAGAATGGTCAGAAAGCAGAAGATCCCTCCCTACCAGCCCTCCAGCCGGAAGGAAATATTTGAAAGAATGTGGAACCCACCAAACCTGGACCGACGGTTACTGAGGATTACCAAACACCCCAGTCTAGGCTTTTCACTAGAAGATTACTACGAGACTGATGTCATATCGGTCTCGACATGGCACGACAACGACCCCGCAGAAGCTATAGATCCGCGGGAAGCCCACCAAGATGCATGTCCCGGGACTCCGGCCGAGGAGGCACAAGACGAAGAGGTCTTCCTTTGGAAATCTCTCCACCGCCGCTGCATGGAGAAGACCCCCTCCTTCTCCGAAGGATTAACCTCGAGAGGGCACACCACCGAGGCACATTCACCCTGGCCCGTCGGCAAAGTAAGGAGCAGCAGCATGGGCCATGCTCCGAGTCCCCCTCGATACGACCCCGTCATGTACGCCTTGTACCATAGGCAGCAACGGGAGATCGAGGTGCTGAAAATGCGGCTAGCTGAGTTGACCTCGCTAGTCGCCGACCTGATCCAGGATTCTCTCCCCCCACAGGGTGGCCGCATGCCTCGGCCCCGAGACACCAGCCCTGACACCCCCGTCTGGACAAGGCGGGAAATGAGAGACGCGGCAAGTTCATTGACCGGGCGACCGACCAGGCCAGGCTTGACACTCCAAGAGAAGCTGCAGAAGCCTTACTCCTTCCCAAGAGAGAAGACTCGGGGCATCTTTGACTGGGCCTGCCATTACAGCAAGGTCTCCCTTCCACGACCCAAGAGGCCACAAGACAGCCGAAGAAGCGGGGACCCACTGTTTTGCCCTTACCACAAGATGTTGGGCCACGCCATTGAAGACTGCTATGTCTTCAAAGACATTGCTTAAGACCTCATTGACAGGGACGAGCTCAGAATGGGGGACTATGTGGTGGCCCCGCCACGCCCTCACGTGGCGGACGGTCCCAGGGCAGGAGCCTACACCGTGTCCATCCAGTACCAGGCACCCGAAGACGCGACTGCCCCGGCCCTCACAGGAGCTATCTATGATGATTACACAGAAGAGCCCGAGGTGGCCCCATGCCTCCCAGCACCAGCGAACCTCACCAACTCAGCGGCTGCGGTCCAGGAGGAGTGTGCGGTGAATATGGCTTCCATGCCCAGCTATGAGGAACAAGAAGAGGGAGATGGCGTCCTCAAGCCCGAGGACAATGAAGACCGAGACTTTGTCGATTTGTCGCCAACCCCGCCGGAGATCGAAGACGGCAGCCAAGCCACGGTCGACGAATTGATTGAGATCAACCTTGGCACAGAAAATGACCCCAGGCCAACCTTCCTGAGTACCCTTATGCCTTTACAGGAGAGGGAGCAATACATAAAGCTACTGCAAGAGTTCCGGGATTGCTTCGCCTGGAACTATAAAGAAATGCCCGGACTCAGCCCCGAGGTGACTCAGCACATCCTGTCCATTGATCACAAGGTGGAACCAGTGAAGCAGGCTCCCCGGCGCATGAGGCCGGAATTGACCAGCCAGATCTGCAAAGAGGTCGACAAGCTTATAGACGTCAACTTTGTGGCGGAAAATCAATATACCACATGGTTGGCCAACATTGTACCAGTGAAGAAGAAGAACGGACAGATCAGGATTTGCGTGGACTTCCGCGACTTGAATAAAGCCTGTCCGAAAGATGATTTCCCGGTGCCTATCACCGAAGTGATGATTATTGCAACCACTGGCCACGAGGCCCTGTCCTTTATGGATGGGTCGTCCGGCTACAACCAAATCTGGATAGCCGATCACGACCGGGTCCACACCGCCTTCAGGTCACCCAAGGGGATATTCCATTATAAGAGGATGCCCTTCGGCCTCAAGAACGCTGGTGTTACATATCAGCGGGCAATGACTAAAATATTCGACGAGCTGCTGTATAGCAAGGTCGAGTGCTACATTGATGACCTGGTCGTCAAGTCCAAGAAAAGAGAAGAGCACCTGAGTGACCTCAGGGTCGTCTTCCAAAGGCTCCGATAGTACGGGCTGAAGATGAATCCTATGAAGTGCGCCTTCGGCGTGTCCAGCGGGAAATTCCTCGGCTTTATTGTCCGACACAGAGGGATCGAGATCGACCCCTTCAAGATAAGGGCCATCCAGGAATTGCCCCCTCCGAAGAGTCTGGGAGAGCTAAGGTCCTTGCAGGGCCGCTTAGCCTACATCCGCAGGTTCATCTCCAACCTGTCAGGGCGCTGCCAACCCTTCCACAGACTAATGATGAAGAACGCACCCTTCAGTTGGGACCACGAATGCCAGCACGCGTTCGACCAGCTAAAGGAGTACCTGAAGACCCCACCTGTCCTAGGGGCACTTGTCAAAGGCAGACTGCTTATTCTCTACATAGCGGCTACCGAATATTCACTAGGGGCAATGCTCGCCCAGAACAATGATGAGGGAAAAGAGCAGGCTCTCTACTATCTCAGCCGGAGACTGGTGGGTGCAGAGGCCAAATATACCCCGATTGAGAAGGTCTGCCTCGCCTTGGTCTTCGCAGTCAAGAAGATGAGGCACTACATGCTGTCACATGAACTGAGCTTAATTTCCAGAGCTGACCCCATCAAGCACATTCTCCTCCAACCAGTCCCAAAGGGATGCCTTGACAAGTGGGCCGTGCTGCTCATGGAGTTTGACATCACCTATGTGCCGTAAAGGGCCGTCAAGGGACAAGCCGTCGCGGACTTCTTCGCAGCACACCCTGTGCCCGAAGACTCCCCGTTGGCCACTGAACTGCCCGAGGATGAAACACTGGAGGTGGACCATATACAACATGCCATCTGGCAGCTATACTTCGACGGGGCCTCGAGAACAGAAGCGACCCCGTCTGGACGCGCCAAGGTGCGGGTCGGAGCTGGCATCGTCCTCAAATCTCCAGATGGCGAGGTGATGCATACTTCCTGCTGCATCAACAAGCCCTGCACAAATAATGAAGCAGAATATGAAGCCCTGATCATCGGCCTCCAGGTGGCCCTCCAGATGGAGATCAAAATGCTCCAGGTGTTCGGCGACTCGCTGCTGGTCATCAAGCAAGTCCAGGGACAGTTTGATGTCCGAAAACCTGAGCTGCTCCCTTATCACGATAAGGTGAAGCGGCTTATGGAGCAGTTCTACCTCCTCGAGATATGCCATGTCGCCCGAGGGGAGAATGCACAAGCCGACGCCTTGGCAAAATTGGCGAGCTCACTGGCTATGCCTCCAGATGGGTCCCTCAACATCCAAGTAATAAACCAGCACTAGATGCCCAGCATGACAGAAGAAGAACTAGAAGGAGAAGACCCAGAGGTCGCCACAGCAGAAGCCGTCAGCCTGCCTGACTGGAGGGCCCCCCTGATGCAGTGGTTCAAGCACCAGCAATTACCTGACCGAAGAGAGGAAAAGATCAAGCTAGTCAGAACTAAGGACTCCTATGAGTTTCGAAACGAAATATTATTCCGAATTGTGGCCGATTCCAGACGGAAGCTACTCCTCCGATGCTTGTCCATTGAAGAAGCATGGAGGGTTATGAAAGAAGTCCATGCCGGGACAGCGGGCGCGCACCAGGCGGGACCAAAAATGAAAATTGAAATCAAGAAGCTTGGCTATTATTGGCCCACCATGTTTGATGACTGCTGCAAATATGCTAAGTCGTGTCAGAGGTGCCAGGAGCACGCCACCATACCCAGAAGACCCCCGGTGCAGTTACACCCGACGGTGCCCAGTTGGTCGTTTGCCCAGTGGGGAACAGATGTCGTGGGTCCCTTGCCCGCGTCCTCCACCGGTTGCAGGTACATCATGGCGGCAACCGACTACTTCTCCCGTTGGGCAGAGGCCATCGCCTTACGGGAAGTCACCGGGGACATTGTAGGCAGGTTCGTCCTCCGCAATATCATATTCTGGTTCAGCGTGCCCGACCGAATTGTGTCAGACAACGGCAGCCACTTCCGCAACCAGAAGGTCTACCGGTTGGCCGAGAAATATAAAATTGACTGGAGGACGTCGACTCCTTACAACCCACAGGCTAATGGGCTGGCCGAAGCTTTCAATAAGACACTCTGCACCCTCCTGGCCAAGGCTGTTAGCTCCAACAAGAAAGACTGGGAAGAAAGGATGTACGAGGCCCTATGGGCGTACCAAACCGTATACAAGACCCCAACGGGCTGCTCGCCCTTCTCTCTCGTATACGGCTCGGAGGCGATTGTCCCTGTTGAACTAGAGATACCCTCCCTTAGGGTCGCCGTTCAGCATGGGCTCGTCCCGGAAGGGCAGACCAACGTCGAGCGGAGGCTCGATGAGCTCTCCAGTCTCGAAGGAAGGCGGCTTCAGGCCCAACAGAATATCCAAGTTTACCAAGCCCGGATTGCACGCGCCTTTGACAAGCTTGTCAAGGAACACGAATTCAAGAAGGGCGATCTGGTCATGGTCAAGAGAAGAGAACTTATGGCTGCCAACCCCAAAGGCAAGCTGAATGAAAACTGGCTCGGACCCTACGTAGTCCAAAAAGTCTACGAGGGTGGGGCCTATGTAATTGTCAACCATCGCAGGGAAGTTCAGTTCCCGCCTCTTAATGGAAGGCACTTGAGACTGTACTACGCTCCGGCGCCCCCATTCAATCAATAACATTATCATCCGCCCTGTTTCGGGGCGGATTTGTGTCATCAGTGTCCAAATGACCCGACCGCCATCTATATTTTCCCAAGAAAAAAAGAGGAAAAAAAAAGAGAAGAAAAGAAAGGGAATCAAGAAACAAAAAAAGGAAAGAAAAAAGAAGAAGAAAAAAAAGGAAGAAAAAAAAGAAGAAAAAAAAAGAGAGAAAAAGAGAAGAAGAGAAGAAGAAAAAGAGAGGAAAAAAAAAGAGAAGAGAAGCAAAAAAAAGGAGAAAGGAGAGGAAAAGAAAAGAAGAGAAGAAGAAAAAGAAAAAGAGAGAAGAGAGAAGAGAAAAAAAAAGGGAAGAGAGAAAAGAAAAAAAAAGAGAAAGAAAAAAAAGGGGAAAAAGAGAAAAGAGCAAGCCAAGAGGTTAAAAGATAAGAAGAAAGGGGAATGCCCCCCCCCCTCATTTCCAGTCCTCACCTCACATCGGCGGAGGCATTGAAATGGACTAAGCAAACTCTTCCCTCCGTCCTCCCTGGGCGGTGAGCACCCCTTTGGCTTGGACCTCCCGTCCGGGTCATTGACTAAACAATATCTTCTCTCCGTCCTCCCTGGGCGATGAGTACCCCTTTGGCTTGGACTTCCCGTCCGGGTCATCGACTAAACAAACTCTTCTCTCTGTCCTCTTTCGTGACAAGAAGTATGTTCCCCGGCCAAGATCCCAGCCTGAGGCCGATACGTGGCTCCAACGTTGAGCTAAGCCGGCAGATTACCCGTTCGACACGGTGGAGTGGTCCCCTCGCCCTCCCCCTGGGAGGGCGAGCACTCTCCCATGCCCTACCACGGGTTCCTGCCTGGCTCCCCCAGGACAAACCACAGTGAAGACTCACACTCTCCCGATACATCCCCGTGCGGACGAGAGGAAAGAAAACAAGAAGAAAGGACAATGCACATAAAGGAAAGGCAAAAAAAACAGAGAGGCCCCTAGGGGAACGCGGGCTGAATAAGCATGTGCAACCATAAGTCTGTGTTCTATTCAGATAAAAGAGATCGGACTACACATGCTTCGGGGCATACCCCTGTGTTACAATAAATAAGAAAGGAAATGCCTAGTCGAGGCCCCTGAAGATGTCCTCGAGGGGGAGGATCCCGACGCAAGGGAAGTTTATCCTGTCACACAGTCGACCCCTCAACCCCTCGAGACGGGCGAGCTCCATCTCCACGGATGTCATTTCAGCTTCGGCGACCCCGAGAGCCTCCCTCTCCTCCGCCACCGCTCTTTCTGCCTCGTCAAGGTCAAGTTTGGCCGCAGCAAGGTAGCCCTCCAGCTTCTCGATCCGGCTCTTGAGAGACCGAACGCTACTCTGGCTTTCCTTCAAGGCCTTCCCATGGCACTCTTCATCATGCCGTCGGGCCTCCAAAATCTGTAAATACTCATCTGCCTGGGCATCAAGGGCGGCACGTTCGCAAGGAGCCTGAGTCTCCAGGAATTTGCGTCGCTTGACGTACTTCAGAAGCAGTAAAACCCGTCGCGACCATTCCCCTAATGGGCAGCCCAGCACTTGTAGTGCCCCGGTCAGTTGAGTTACTATGGTGTACACCTCTCGGTAGGATAAGGAAAGATCAGCAAGTAGCATCGTCCGTAGCGTTACCAGCATCTGCCGGACTGGCGCCTCCGACGAGGTGTAACTGACCGAAGGCATGGCTGGGGGAGTAAAATCCACGGAGCTATCTACCTCGGCCCATAAGTCAGCATTTGCCGCAGCCGAGGAAGACGGAAGGGCGAGGGTCAGGTCCTCTGGCTGGTCTCACTCAGCAGAGAGCCCCTGGCCGGCCGCCGCCAGGGAAGGGGCCAAGATCATCGCTGAAGCACTTGGCGCCGCCATCACTCGGTGTTCCTCTGCCTCTTTTGCCTCTGCCCGGTCCGCTTCTGCCATTGCTTCAATGGGCAGGGGTGCAGGTGCTGTTGCCTCGGCCACAGGGGGAGCTTCGAGTAAAGCCGGGCTCGAAGTCACCACCCACGAACTGATCGCTCGCGTCTGGGACCCCTCCAGATGCGCGCGAAGCACCGCAAATGTCTGCTTCAGGGGCGGGTCCTTCACCCGGGCCGGGAGCTTCGGAAGCGGCGGAAGCGGAATCATCAGCCGGGGGAGATGTCCCGCCTCTATGAGCGCTACAAGGTCCCCCGCTCCCATGCCTGCGACCGGGGCCAGCCCCTCCGCCGTCACTGGACCGACATTTGGCCTCCGTCTGGCGATGGCCTTCCGGGCGCGGCCAGGCGTCTTCCTTGGCGTCGGCACCACCTGATCGCAAGGAACGTGAGTATCCACCCACTGTCGGGAATGAATCACGCAAGGCTAAAAGACAGGGCGAGTGATGAAACCCATGTTCTTACCTCATGATGCGGGACAAGACCACGGACACGATAAGCTCGCGATCGTCCCTTAACGAGGGAAGCGTCGGACGTGCACGGTTGAGAAACCGGCGATGAGCTAGGGTGGTCGGCTCTCTTTTGTGCCCGGATCGGGTCACGGGACGGCTTCGCTCTCTCTCGCAGCAGCGGTGATATAAAAATAAAGCGAGCTAGATATCCCTACACATGCTCTCTAGCAGCGGCATAAACAAGCATATATAGAAATAAGCGAAATGCCAAGCAAGGAGCGAATACGATACCTCCACGTGCTCGGCGTGGGGATGACGGACCCGGTCGAAACTCGTACTCCCGGGATAAATAATACACAACAATTATAGCAATGGAAATATGCCCACTCCACGCAAGGAGGTAAAGGGTGACACAATGGGCCCGGGAGGACCGAATTCGGGATGACGGGCAGCTTCGTGTGTTGATTCGGCTACACGCGTGATCACGACCGTGGGGCCCACATGCTGTCTGGAGGGGGCGTGTGGGACCCGGTGGCACCGCGGTAGTGGGGACACTTAGGGAAGTGTTCCCTGGGCTGGCGGCACACCGGAACGTCGCCCGGAAGTCGGGCGGCTCCGATCGGCACCCGTCGGGCTTGCTGTCCACGGACTAGTGGTTGCTGTTTTGCAGTGCGCGCTCCGGCGAGAATGGCCGCTGTGATCAGCCCCGTCGCCGGAATGTGACGAAACCAGCGCCTTTGGAAAGAGGATTCAAAATCCTTCAACCTAGGGCCAGTGAAATCTTCTTAATCTGTTCGGACCTGGGCCTTATCTATTTCTCAATTCGCTGCTCCACAGCTCCAGAATTCTCAGGTCAGCACATTAGTTCCATGTAAACGGCCGTTGACCGACTACATACATTGGGAGTCAGACTTCGAGCTCTTCTTTAAAGTTGTAGGTAATCAAACCACAAAGCTGGGATAATTTTTGGAATTGGATTTGGAGGTGGTGGCGATTTGATATGAGTTTTGGAGTGATTGGGGGTCGGATCTAGGAACAGGTGGATAGAACTGTAGATGGGTCTGAGAACGAATTTTGGAAAATATGAGATGGACGATCTAGAAATTTAGAAAAATTATGGATAAATGGATGGATGGAAGGAAACTCCAGTAAAATTTTTGGAATGAGAAAAAATCAAAAAGTGGGCCTAAGACCTAAAACTCAGGGCGGAGATGAACCTGGACAGACTGCTGGCAGAACTGAAATGGAAGAGTGGACGAAAATCTAAAAATATTAAACGGGATCTGAATGACAAACCAAAATTTAGGGGATGTTATTGACACCTATGGAACACCCAGTAAAATTCGCAGCTTTATCTGAGCTCGTGGCTGAGATGGAAAATTCATGGAAGTTGCTGTGATACTGCGCAGGCAGAACTGCAGCGGCGGCTCGATGGCGGCACGAACGGCGGCGGCGGCGGCACCGATGATCACCGAAGGTGGGGGAAAGGAGATAGAAGATTGATACACTCTAGAATTTGAGGTTGGAGAAGGAAGAACACCAGGGGAGAGAGGGAGAGAGGGCACACCCTTCTTGCTTCAAGCAATTTTCACATAATTTCTTCATTAATCTCTAATGACACTATACATAGGCTTATATAGAAAATGGCAAGGGGTGGGGGGCTGGGAATTTCGTGGAAAATAAGTCATTTTCTTCCCCCATGTGGTCAAAACTCAAAAAAAATAAATTACATATGAATGGAGCACTCCTTTGACTAGGTAGGTAAGGTAGGTGGCCTACCTTTGAAATTTTAACCCCTTTGTCTCCCATGTGGTCAATTAGCATTCAAACCTTCTAGATGGCCACCTAGGATGGTTGACCAGCTCCACATGGATGACATGGACCAATGAGAAATGGCTGAGGGCCCCCTTGCTGGTCCTACTGACAAATTACATAGAAACCCACACAATCCGTGAGAATGACGCATTGGCTGACAAAGCCGTACAATTGCGCATATACTTTCCCAAGGATATAAACACAAACTAAAGGACACAAATGTAAAATAAAAATGTCAGTGCTCGGCGTCGATTCCCATCAATTCTCCCCGGGTGGGAGGAACTCGACCCCGTCGAGTAGGGGTATGGATGCTCGAGTACTCCGGCAGATCCGTCACCGTGCCAAGTAACGCGGGTACGCTCCACTCCTAGTGATCGTCACCTGCTCATTCCATATATACTCGATATGCGCGAACTGCTATGGGCTAAAGGTGGACACTCCAGGTGGGGCACTCTCAAAAGGAAAGGAAGCGGCTCGAAGACTTACTAGGAATCACCGCTGAGTCCCTGTCGGTGACTGATCCGGGTATAGATGTAGAACCGATCTCATACTCATTGAGTGAGTCCAATTGCCTCTTAAGAGAACGACAACGAGCTTGCACAAGACACATGCAGACAAACAAACGACACACAAAAAGCACATCGACTCACCTATGACCCTAGACACACCTAATGTTAGTCCGACCCGTATATGGATGACGGCGGACCAGGACACCCGAATGTGTGCCATGCATGCATTTGACGTAGCCAGAGGTTGACATCATGGGGAACTCCTAGACATCCTACGATGCACCAATCATGGACATTGGGCTTGGGTGTGGGAAGTTCGGGAGGAACGGGAGGTCTAGAAGGACCGGGTGTAGGTGGGTTGGGATTGGTGGATGTAGATGGCCCATCCCGTGGGGAAGGGTCGTAAAAGTGGGCTTCCATGAAGAAGGGGAGTACGGGTGGTAACTCAGGAAGCCTACTAGTGAAGGGGTCAAAAGGGTCGAAGAAGGTATGACCCCGTGAGATAGATTCCAACATGACATGGTCCCAATCGTGAAATTCATGGAGGTGCGGGTGGTCACCTTCCTCCGTCATAGTAGATGGGACCGTGTATAGGAAATATGATTCCTCCCTCGGAAGCAAAGTCATGAAGTCGGGCTCATCCGGTAGCGGGAGAAGTAGAAGAACCTCTGTGGTGACACAACCCACGGTGTACTCGGAGGTAATGGACCCGAAGGCCGAATGGGTGAAGCTACGACTCGTGGGTGGGTCGAAGCTTCGGGCCAACATATGTGTCAACTTCCATTGCGAGTCTAGTCCCATGACAAGATCCTCCAACGTGTCAACATGGTGACTAGATCGAAATGTGGTTTGGAATGAGTTGACCGGCACCAAAGGTAGGATGGGGTCCATGGATGGGAAGGGATGTGGGACCAAGCCTTCTTTGAGCCAACTAAGAAGTGGCTCGGGTATGTATAGCGTACCCGTAAGAAACACGGGCGGCTCGGGATGAGGTGGCTCCAAGCATAATGGTTCCGAATGTGGGGTGGGCCCCTGGGGTTGAGTGGCTGGACATGCGAGGGTGATCTTGCCGGGCAGGTAAGGTGGGCATAAGGTGCACGTCCTCTTGCCCCAGTCAAGATTGGCTCTTCGTTCCCCTAACCATTTTTGCCCTAAAATGATGCATGAACCAGCAAGTGTGCCGATCCTGCACCATGCGCCATCGGTGTAGATAACAGAGCCGATCCTCTTATAGAACTCAACAAAGGCAAAATCACCATCGCGGATAATCTCACCTGTCTTGGAGAGAGACTCCACGATGTCAAGAGAAACCCAATTATCCGACTCCCTATCGGTGAAATGGAGTTCCGTTGTGGACTCGTTGGGTAGAGCGGCCTTCATAATGAGAGGGGTAAAACCAAAGGCTCGGTCCATGAGGACATTCATTTTGGCCACAAAAGTTGACCACTCGGACGTATGGCCTTGGGGAACGGCCATGGGTAGCGGACATGGACATGCATACACACGGTGACAAGACACTAGACCGACTATGTAAGTTTGGACTGCATGCACACTAAGGACCCTAGACGTAAACCAAGACTCGGTACGTGGTGGAGATAACCGATCCGAAGATCACTCGCACAAGTGTGCGGCCTTCCCGATAGGCGTGGTCTAACGTTCGGACAACACCTTTTGATATACCGAGTAAAGGGATGCAAATGCAAAAAGACACTTTTTTTTTGTTTTAGAAATATGATGATCCTAGACTCGACTTAAACCGACTAATGACTGGACGTAAATGCCACTCTTTTTTTTGACACCCTAGACTCAACCTGCTCTGATACCAAATTGATGCGGCACAAGACCACGGACACGACAAGCTCACGATCGTCCCTTAACGAGGGAAGCGTCGGACGTGCACGGTTGAGAAACCGGCGATGAGCTAGGGTGGTCGGCTCTCTTTTGTGCCCGGATCGGGTCACGGGACGGCTTCGCTCTCTCTCGCAGCAGCGGTGATATAAAAATAAAGCGAGCTAGATATCCCTACACATGCTCTCTAGCAGCGGCATAAACAAGCATATATAGAAATAAGCGAAATGCCAAGCAAGGAGCGAATACGATACCTCCACGCGCTCGGCGTGGGGACGATGGACCCGGCCGAAACTCGTACTCCCGGGATAAATAATACACAACAATTACAGCAATGGAAATATGCCCACTCCACGCAGGGAGGTAAAGGGTGACACAATGGGCCCGGGAGGACCGAATTCGGGATGACGGGCAGCTTCGTGTGTTGATTCGGCTACACGCGTGATCACGACCGTGGGGCCCACATGCTGTCTGGAGGGGGCGTGTGGGACCCGGTGGCACCGCGGTAGTGGGGACACTTAGGGAAGTGTTCCCTGGGCTGGCGGCACACCGGAACGTCGCCCGGAAGTCGGGCGGCTCCGATCGGCACCCGTCGGGCTTGCTGTCCACGGACTGGTGGTTGCTGTTTTGCAGCGCGCGCTCCGGCGAGAATGGCCGCTGTGATCAGCCCCGTCACCGGAATCCGACGAAACTGGCGCCTTTGGAAAGAGGATTCAAAATCCTTCAACCTAGGACCAGTGAAATCTTCTGAATCTGTTCGGACCTGGGCCTTATCTATTTCTCAATTCGCTGCTCCACAGCTTCAGAATTCTCAGGTCAGCACATTAGTTCCCTGTAAACGGCCGTTCACTGACTACTTACATTGGGATTCAGACTTCGAGCTCTTCTTCAAAGTTGTAGGTAATCCAACCACGAAGCTGGGACAATTTTTGAAATTGGATTTGGAGGTGGTGGCGATTTGATATGAGTTTTGGAGTGATTGGGGGTCGGATCTGGGAACAGGTGGACAGAACTGTAGATGGGTCTGAGAACGAATTTTGGAAAATATGATATGGACGAACTAGAAATTTAGAAATATTGTGGATAAAGGGATGGATGAAAGGAAACTCCAGTAAAAGTTTTGGAATGATAAAAAATCAAAAAGTGGGCCTAAGACCTAAAACTCAGGGCGGAGATGAACCTGGATAGACTGCTGGCAGAACTGAAATGGAAGAGTGGACGAAAATCTAAAAATATTAAAAGGGATCTGAATGACAAACAAAAATTTAGGGGATGTTATTGACACCTCTGGAACACCCAGTAAAATTCGCAGCTCGATCTGAGCTCGTGGCTGAGATGGAAAATTCATGGAAGTTCCTGTGATACTGCGCAGGCAGAATTGCAGCGGCGGCTCGATGGCGGCACGAACGGCGGCGGCGGCGGCACCGATGATCACCGAAGGTGGGGGAAAGGAGATAGAAGATTGATACACTCTAGAATTTGAGGTTGGAGAAGGAAGAACACCAGGGGAGAGAGGGCACACCCTTCTTGCTTCAAGCAATTTTCACATAATTTCTTCATTAATCTCTAATGACACTATACATAGGCTTATATAGAAAATGGCAAGGGGTGGGGGGCTGGGAATTTCGTGGAAAATAAGTCATTTTCTTCCCCCATGTGGTCAAAACTCAAAAAAAATAAATTACATATGAATGGGGCACTCCTTTGACTAGGTAGGTAAGGTAGGTGGCCTACCTTTGAAATTTTAACCCCTTTGTCTCCCATGTGGTCAATTAGCATTCAAACCTTCTAGATGGCCACCTATGATGGTTGACCAGCTCCACATTGATGACATTGACCAGCTCCGGGGCGGTACTGCTTTCGGGCGCGATCTCCCCCTCCTCTAGAGGCTCGCCCGCAGAAAGTCCCGCCAACGCCTCCTGCTGAAGGGCGTCGAATAAAAGGGCTAGTTTGCCCATGCCAACCTCGGCTCCCGCCGGGCGGTCGACCGACTTCGCGGGAGCGGTCTTGTCCACGGCCTCCGGCAGATTAGTTTCCTGAAAGCCGAAATTGACAAGAAAGGATTGTTAGGTAGCCACGGAGAAAAGGAAGGAGCCGGCCCGAGCAAGCCCACACTTACCGCAGCTTTCCCCATAAAGCCTGAGGAGCCGACAAGTAAGGGGACCTTGAAGACTGGCCCAGGCGGCTCCGATGTCCTGGACACGCCCTCGTCAGGAGCCGCCTCATCCGAAGAGTAGTCGTAGTCTACCTCTTCTCCAGACGAAGACTTGGCCGCTTTCGACTCGACTCGGGACGGCAAAGGGGCATCCGTGGCGAGATCTATGGCCGACACGTCCCGCGGGCTGGTCGGGGTTCGCGCGGCAGACTTCAGCCTCCTCCTCACGTACAGCTGCGTCGTAGGGAGGTGCAGGCGGGTCCATAGTGGTCCGATAGCTACTGCAAAAGAAAGGGGGGGGGGGGGAAGAAAAGACAGGTCATGCTGAAATCAATGGGTTCCCAAATAATGAAAGAAGTCAACTAGGCCAACAAAGACAAATACCCTCTTCGGCTCCTGTAGCGCGGGGTGACCCACGAGCCTCCTCGACAGGCAAGGCCTTCTCGGAAGTTGCAGCCCCACCCTCGCCCGGAGTCGGTATGGGCGCCGGCTCCTCCGTACCGCCTGAAAGAAAGAAATGCATTATCGTTAAACGTGCATGCAAGGCCGGCCCGGAAGGCATATAAATCCCTGACAATGTCAACAACTGTTGAACCTTACCGGCATGGTGACTCGGCTCGGTCCGAGCGACCTCAAACTCCTCTAAGGACAAGATGGGGGCCATCGGAGAGACGGCCGTAGCGGACGGGGATCCCTCGGTCCGCCTCTGCTTTGCCGCTTCCCACCCGACCGCCTTAGCAGCAGCCAACGCCTTCTTAACAGGTGACCTCGCACGGGACCTCCCCTTAGCTCGTGATGGAGGAGTCACAGCTGGCACCGAAGTTGCCTTTGCTGCGACCGCGGCTTTACCCACATCGGGGAGGGGCGCAGGAGCTGGCTCTTCCGCATCCGGGACGGGCATGGGCGCGGGCTCGTCCACGTGGGCTGAGACAAGAAGAAGACATTCAGGTGTCTTAGCTCTGCTCCAAAATAAAGACAAGGAGGAAGAGACTTAAGAGGTCCGCTGATGGTCAAAAACACTGACCGGCAGGCTGGCTCGGCACGGGACGGGTAGCTTCGAATTCTTCAAAAGATGGGACTCGTGGCGTCGGAGGAACAGCTGTCGGAACTTTAGCCGACTCCGTCTTCCTCCGCTTTGCGTCCCGCTGCTTGGCCGCCTTGGCGGCATCCACCGCCTTCTTCACAGGCGATTTAGCCCGGGGCCTCTTCGCAGCCTTGGGCAGGGGAGCTATAGTCGGGGCCAGTGGCGCGGCTTCAAAATATGTGGGCTTCTGCACAAACCGAAGAAGGTTTCGGTACGTGGCCGCCTGTGTGCTGTCGGGATGGTCTGTCAAAGAGAGAACAGATACACATTCATGATTAGCATTAAACACCAGGCCGTGATGACAAGGGACGAAGACAAAAAAAGAAGAGATCAGATACCATGAGGGCCAGTGTACAGCCGCAGTGTGATTGGCCAATAGCTCACGGACGGCTCCTTATCCCGCCGTGCCGCTTCCCGCACCAGCCAACAGACATCTTCAATCTTCTGGCAGCGCTCAGTCAGGGCAGCCAGGTCGGCATGCTTCTTCATCGAGAGGTGGCAGAAGAGGTTGAAGTGGTCCATGCCCCATCCATCGGCATAATAGTATGGCACGTGCAAGCGCTTGCTCAGGAGGGCGGCTGTCTGATCCTCAATTTTCAGCCCGTTCACCCGAAGAAGGACGTATAGCCAAGTGGTGTCCTTATAGTTCTCGAGCTTCCTCTCCTCCCGCCTCATGAACGTGCGGTACGGACAAGCCACATCTCTCTCCGAGCGCCAGCTCTTGGCAGGAGTCCCCTCTTCCTCTATCGGGAATGGATAATTGATGAGGTCCAGGCGATCACCCCCTACCGGGCAGAGGTCCCTCAGAGTCTTCTGGTAGTTGTCCTCCGCTACCGGGGGCAACGTCACTTTCGGCGTCGGCCTCATGTCCCGGGCTTCCCGACGAGCTGCCATGTACGCCACCACCTCCTTCTCTTGCCTATTCTTGAGCCGAAAGAGATGATCTGGCTCAATGTCGAGCACCGGCACAGTTTGCATGCTGAGGAACCTCCTCTCGGCCCCATCCCAGCAATCGGTCTTGTGTAGCCGATAGAAGGCCGTCCGGGCGTTCCACCACTTGATATAATCTTGAGTCACTCGGGGAACACGACCCGGGGGCGGCACCCTGAAGGAGGCAGCGTCCGCCCGATGGAAGAAGTCCCACCAGCTCTTCGCATGTTCAACAACTGAATTCCCCCGGACATTCCGCAAGGGCAGGCCGAACTGTGCATGATGAGCCGGGATATGCTGGTCATACCCGAAGTTGCGACCAAACCGGAAGGGATAATATGGCTCCAGCAGCACATTGTCCCCCTTCCTGAATACCAGCACGCTCGGGCGAGTGGACGGACGACATTTTCCTGGCTGATAGGGTGAACGTACTTCTCCACCTGCTCATCCTTACACTCCCTCTTATTGTTCACTAGAGGGCTTGAGTGTGCCGCCAGTGACCAGAAATGAATAGTGCCGGCCGCGTCCCGGGGAACCGTTGTCAGCCGGCCTCGAATGTCGTACATCCGCATGGAGGTGGATCCCGGCTCTACACTGGCAAATTCTAACATCCTCGGCACCAACCCCCAGTCCTGAAGAGCTCGCGGGGCGAATTCCGGAAACAGCGAGCAGACCCACGCTTTGAAAAAGTGAAGTGGGCACACGTACCGGGCCTGCCTCGGGAACTGGTGCGCGCTGATGTCCCCCAGGGCCTTGTAAATCAAGCAAAGGGTCGCCGGGCACAGCGACAGCCTGATACCCCATGCCATCTGACATGCCGGGTAAATGGCATCTGGCCGGATAACTGTTTCATCACCATACGGCATCGCAAATGAGCATAGCCAGTACATGAGATAATCGGTGCAGTGAGTCTGGGGGTCTAAGCCCATCGGATTAGGCCCGCTTCGGCGCCCTCTGGATGAAATTTTCACGTCGAGCTTCGGCTTCGCGTGCTTCTTAGGAGCCACGGCGGTGCCGACACAGGGGAACTCCTCGTACCACTTCGGCCCGTCATAGAAATACTCCAGCCATAGGGGCATGCGTACCCTCTTCCTGTCCCCACGGGCGGGCTACTTTCCTTTATGCGACGCCTGGTACAGCTCCCGGTACGCCTTCATGAGGTACCGATATGAATACCCCAGAGAATAATAGCCATCCCCGTTGGTCTCATCCTTGATCAAGTCGGGGAGGCATACTTCTTCATAAGGCTCCCCGTCAATGGGTAAGCCACTCAGCTGGCTGAGACTCCATAAATCCAGAGAAGTCTCGCCCTCCGCCGTGTAGAAGGTGTTAGTTGCTGCGCTGAACACCTCTATCATGCCGCAACAGAGACCCTTGGAAATGGGGTAGCCATATCGGGAGGCGTACACGCTGTGATAAATGCCAACCCGGACCAGCAAAGGAGCATAATTGAACAGCACGTGCTCGGTGAACTCCACCGCTCTCTCTCGGAAGGTGTGTGCATCTTGAAGCTTCAGTTCCATGAACCAGCCCAGTGACAGCTCATACTTGAATCTGATGGCCAAACAGTCCAAGATGAAGGGCTCTTCTCTGTATCCCCACTTCAAGGGGCCAAGAATAGGCCGAATCGGGGCACCTCATTGTGCACCTTTCCGGCAGACAAGTCCCACCTCGCTGGAGTGAATTAAGGCGCTCGCACCAGCTTGTCTTCGGCCGACAGCAACCCCTCAATCCCCAGGACCGGCTTCCACTCCCGGGCTTCCCCTACCAGATACATCGGAATACTTCGAGGAACGCTGTACAATAAGCTGTCCCGGGCTTGCAGAATGGCCTGCTCAGCCTTCTTCACCACTCAGAAGTCTCGCCCTTCTCGCGAGCGGAAGTGCTTCAAGAACCGGATTAGATGTCGGTCCTTCGGGAAGTCCCTCCGGTACTCCTCAGTGGTCCGGTAAAAGGTGAAGCCGCCCTCAACCCTGGCGAGCCGGCCGAACTCCATACTCTGAGTTGTGGACGCACTTTTCTTTTCGCTTGTCGTTTTCCGTACGTTCGTTCGTTGGTTTATTGAGTGCGTGGGCGTGCCAGTCACCGGAGTGACAATTTATTCGGGCACCGAAGAGCCCATAGTGCGCTCGATCTGACTTTATCAGACGATTGTGTGGTTCATGTCGGGACCGAATCCTGTCGCGCCATAAAGGTCACGACGTCATTTACATCCCCCATACGAGGGAATACCCTTGATTAATTGCCGAAATTAGGGGGCCCGCGGCCGAAAGGAGTAATACTAATTACACAAGAGAGAGAAGGGAATAGATCTCGCAGAGGGTTGTATTCAGACAGCGAGCCGTCAGCCGTGTCGGCCACTCGTGGACCCTTTCCATATTCGGACGCGGGTCCGTGACGGAAACACGACGGGAAAGCCGGAACGAATCCGTTCAAATGTCTGCCGAGTACACGGTAATTTTAATGACGATTCGGAGGGCAGTCGGAACGAGAAACCAAATCCGGTTCGATAAAGGTGTTGGCCCAGGATCAGGCTGGGGCTCGGCTACATCGAGATGATTCCTGAGATTCCGGTCCCGCCTGAGAGGATGACATTATTGTTCCTTTTGCCCCGGGTCCCGGAGAGAAATGGGACTGCCGTACGGGGCTTAGCATCTTTTATTTGGGGTTTTCTCAGCTACCTGCCCTTCTTTGTCTTGCTGTTTATTAATTCTTTATGCATTTATACCGGGTGATTTCTCCTTTTCCCTTTTTTATTCATCGTTATGATTATGATTATTGTTAATTTCTTTACTATTTTTTATTACCCCTCCCATCTCTTTTATTATTATTGTTGCGCTCTCGGAGTCCTTGGATTAGCACAATTTTCGTTAGTTTATTTGCTATTGTTAATGCCCTTAACATACTATATATATACATGTGTATGCATGGTGTGCCGGCGAAGGGAATAGGGTGTACCGTTGGAGGGGGAGAGTGTGCCGCTAAGGGCAACAGGGGGTGTACCGCTGGGGTGCAAAGGGGCGTGCCGCTGGAGGCTTAAAGGGGCGTGCCGCTGGGGGTTCAAATGGGTGTGCCGCTAAGGGGTTTGAGGGGGGTGTGCCACTGGAGGCTTAAAGGGGCGTGCCGCTGGGGTTCAAATGGGTGTACCGCTAAGGGGTTTGAGGGGGGTGTGCCGTTGAAGGATTTAAGGGGCGTACCGCTGAAGGGGCCTGGAAGCATGCCGCTGGAAGCTGGAAGGAGTGTGCCGGCGAAGGGATCAGATGAGCGTACCGCTGGAAGATTACAGGTTATCGAAGTGCACCGTTGAAGGGCCAATCATGGCGTGGTGAGGGAGGTTCAATTAGTCTTTGATTGTTTATTTTAAGGCTTTTCTTTTCTTCTTATCTTAATTTTTATGTAGTTTCATATAAACCTCCCCTTGGTTCGTTATGTTCGCCCTTTTCTTACGAGTCGGGCAGTCCGGGTGGCTGGGTTGTCAAGTAGCTAGTCGGTTCAGTTCTCGTCATAGTGCTGGCAGCGGCTTGATTGGTTGGAAGGTTTTATCATTAATTGTTCTGTTCGTTTGTTACTTCCCTTTGCCTCTTTTAATGTTTTGTTATTTTCTTACAAAAATTCGGCAGCATCTCCCCTTGACCCGGGGCGTAAGGGAGATAAAGGGGACGCGCCCACATGGAGTGGCGGAACCCGACAACTGGAGGTGGGCCCCCGGGGGAGCAACACCTTTATAGAGCCTCAGAAAACGCAGAGGAAAGGGCTCGGGGCGAGGCCAAGGAGTGGGCTGCTGAGGGACTGAAAGGGAGGTGTGCCGCTAAGGGCAGAGGGGAGTTGTGCCGCTGAGGGCTGGTGGAGGTGTGTGCCGCTGAGGGTCAAAAGGGAGGTGTGCCGCTGAGGGCTGATGGGGGTGTGCCGCTGAGGGGCTACAGGGGTTGTGCCGCTGAGGGCCAAGACTGGGTGTGACGCTGAGGGCCAAGGGCAGTGTGCCGCTAAGGGTCAGCTTGGGTGTGCCGCTAAGGGCCAATCCGGGGGTGCCGGTCAAGGGCCAAACGGATGCATCGCTGGAGGAATGGCAAAGGGTTCAGGTGCTAAGGCTTGCAAGCTAATTAGGGAGTGATGGGGAGTCTGAGGCCAAGGAAAGGCCACTGGTAACTGGGTGTTCGGAGAGAGGGCAAGGGTCTCCCCCTCTCCTTAAGCTGGTGGGCACGGCAGGTATCCATGGCGGGTGAAGAGTCCATGAGGGACAAGGCTCACAAAGGAAGGGTCATGTGACGGCCGGGCTTCCAAAACACCGGAGAAGGGAGGGACGGATGAATACATCATGCACTGCAAAGACGGGAGTAAAATCGACGGACAATAGCGGAAAAGACCCGAAAGGGATGACTTTCATTCATGGCGAGCAAAGGGGTCGGAGCCCTACACATACATCACAAAAGGAAATGCCCACGACAAGGCTGTGGGCAAAAAAAAAGATAGCACAGGAGGGGGAGGAACCGAGTAAAAAGGGAAGTCCCCTACTCTCTCCCCCATTACATCGAGCTCTCTCTCTCTTACTCTTGCTTCTCCCCCGGTGATCGCCGGAGACGCCTCTCCTTCTCTTCTCTCTTCTCCTCTGCCTCTTCTATGCCGTTTGGCTCTTCCTCTCCTTGTGGTGGTTGTCCATCTCCTCTCCTTTTGTCGAAGCAGGGGGGGGGGGGCTTTTATATGCCCAGTAGCCGGAGCCTTTGAGCTCGACCGTCGAAGGCGGGAAGAGGCAGGCGATGATGGCTTTGACCTGCCCCGTCCTGGGTCATCAGGGGGGGTAGGCTACGTGGCCCAATGGACGGTTGCCACCTTGGATGACTCACTGCGCGCCAAGGATACGTAGGGTATGGGCTGCACGTCGTTGCCGTTGAAAAGCTTCACCGCTGTGCCGCTGGCGGGTTGAAAAGGGCGTGCCACTGGGGAGCCAAAACAACGTGCCGCTGGAGCCTCCAGAGGGCGTGCCGCTGAACGGCCTGGAGGGCGTGCCGCTGAAGCCTGAACAGACCGTGCCGCTGAGGGCTGCCCAAGGGGCGTGCCGCTGAAGGCCCATTGGGGCGTACCGCTGAAGGCCGTTGGGGCGTACCGCTGAAGGCCCACTGGGGCGTACCGCTGAAGGCCCACTGGGGCGTGCCGCTGAAGGCCCGTTGGGGCGTACCGCTGAAGGCCCATTGGGGCGTACCGCTGAAGGCCCACTGGGGCGTGCCGCTGAAGGCCCGTTGGGGCATACCACTGAAGGCCCATTGGGGCATACCGCTGAAGGCCTTTCTGGGCGTGCCGCTGAACACCCGTGGGGGTGTGCCGCTGAGCCTCTTGGGCGTGCCGCTGAACACCCAATGGGGCGTGTTTCTGGGGCCCGTTGTGGACACGAGTCAAGGCCCCTCTTTTGGCTTTCTTCGAGGCCCGAACGTCGTGGGACTCTTTGTGGTTGGTTTCTCTTCACTGTCGTGACTCCTGGAGGCGGCTTCACGGCAGTCTCTCCTGGGGCCTATTCACTCGGGCCGTTGTTGGTACTGGGCCGGAGTGGGATATCGTGGGTGTGCGATTTTCGGTGTCCATAGGAGAGCTCGGCATTGGCGACCAGTGATGGTGCCGTTAGCCAGGCGGAGGCAGCCTATCCTGAGTGCAACGCATGTAACCTAT
This sequence comes from Amorphophallus konjac, assembly GCA_022559845.1. Lineage (NCBI taxonomy): Eukaryota > Viridiplantae > Streptophyta > Magnoliopsida > Alismatales > Araceae > Amorphophallus > Amorphophallus konjac. The sequence goes on from CM040123.1 coordinate 404,229,823, forward strand.
CAGTTGATGGTGCTAAGGCGCGAGCTACAGGAATTCCCTACAGCGATGGTGGGATTGTTTTGCTTTTATTTTGTTTATCTCTCTCTCTCTCTTTTTTTCGGTTCTAACCAGCTAAATGGGTACGTACAACCTCGCCTAGGTAAACTGGAGACCCTACTCAGGCATGGTCGATGCCGACCAACCGTGGGTTTTAACAAGTCGTGCCCGGTTCAGACGAGAAGTGTGGATACACTGCCTAAATGAAATCGAACCGCTTCGGCTACGATTGGTTATGAGGACCCTAGGGTTGGCCCAGGAATGGGTGGATACGACTGCGCCACCTCGCGTTGGTAGAAAGACACGGGGACCGGCGACTTGCATAGATTGGCGTGTGCGGTTCCCTGAACAGTATGAAGACTGGCAACGAGGTGGCACAATCGTGGAATCACATGCGCATGATAGTGAAGACTATCTGTGTCTGTATAAGATAATGTTTGCAGAGCGGCTTCAACCCCGGGGACTTGTGGAGGTAGGTCTCCATTTTCCTCTTTTCTTCTTTTCTCCTCTCCTCTTTGTGGAAATGCTGACTCCTACGGTTTGTAGGATGCCCGAGATACTATGATAGCGGACTTACGATCGCGCCTGGCAGAGACGGAGCAACAATTGGGCGACACCCGCGGAGCCTTGAGCGCTTCGGTAGGTGTATGCACAATGCGCACTCCTCATTAAAACCCTGGATTGATGGTGCTTGACCGCTAATTGTCATCCCATGTGGTTATAGCGCGCCCAAATCGACGCGGCTTCGTCAGCGATGGGAGCAAGTGGCGACTCTTCCAACTTATTGATCCCCATCTTAGAACTCTATGTACTTCATGAGCAACTTGCCCGGGCTACGTAGCGTGCCGCGGAGGTAGAAGGAATGCTCTCTATTCATGTAAGAGTTTCAGTGTTGAGTTCTCTTTGTTTATGCTTTGCCACATATCTGAGATGGAATATCTAGCAGGAAAAGGAGATACAAGAGGCACTTGCCCATGCTACGCAGCAGGAGGCTAGAATAGCAGATCTGGAGGAGGAACTATGGCGTCGTCCTGACGACTCTTCCAGGGATGCGATGGAGCTGAGGATCACTCTCCAGTTGGAGAGAGAAGACCGTGAGAGAGAGCGGGCAGAGAAAGAGAGGGATAGAGAAAGAGAGAGAGACGACAGATTGGCTGAAAGGGAGGAACGAAGGGTCATGGAGGCCCAGTTGTTCGAACTCTGAACTAGCCTTGGCCTGGCTGAACAATGGCTCAGAGATGGTGAGGAACGCTACCGAAGAGCACGAGAGCGCGGCTTTCGTGTCAGTAGCTCCTTTGCTGCTCCCACGGATCAACGCCGGGGTGTGGGAATGGGAAGAGGTGTACAGAGCGGTAGAAGTACCGCTTTTCGTAGCTGGGTAGCACCTTTGAGGGCGTTTTGCCCGGAGAGTGGTGGGACAAGTAATGTAGAGAGAGAAAGTGGAACTTAATGTATAATTTCATCTTTTGCAAAAGAATAAGAGGTGTGATCTCTTTTGGTTCTCATCTCATTCTCACTATCTTGAGTCCCTGCATACATCACTGAAACAAACAAGTCAGTAACACTGTTCTGACTTGGCCCCTTGGTCAATAAACAGGTGTTTACTTCAACCGTCCTTGATAATGAGTCAATGGGCCAAGCCTTTATTAACGAAGGCAAAGGAAAGATGCGGTGATGATGTATGTGACAAGCAAGCACACGAATGCAAGCGGTATTCAAAAGTGAAATGCAGCATACAAATGCAATCACGCGGAATGATTTTTTGTTTTGTTTTTCCCCCTTTTTTTTGTTTATCGCCCTAATTTTTTGTTTTCCAAATATCTACATTTTCTCTTTTATTATTGTTTTTGTTGCTAATGCCTGATCAGTACCCGTATGGCACTTCACCTTCGTGAGAACAAGGGTTTCTTACAAACCTCCCAGGTATCCTAAGTGCACATCTAGGTTGATTTTGGCCCCTAGACCCCTCGAATGATAATCCCGCCGGCTAAGACTTACCCTGATGACAATACCGCCATGCCATGCTTAGGCTCCCAGTCGCTTCCGACCACAGGGATTCACCCAAAAGATTTTTAAGGTAGATAATTTGCCCGACCCGGGTCTATTTCCTCACAACTCTAGATGGTATATGATGGAACACCCTGGAACCCTAACGACCAACCGCGCGACGCTGACCCGGAATCAGACGTCGTCGTACCCATAGGTGACGCGTTTGCATTGGCCTAAGCCCGAGGTTAAACAAGAAGACATCAAGGTGGTAAACAGGGGTCTTAACCAGCCAGAAACACAGAGACTCCTTTGCAGCGATAGCTTTTATTTTTTCAAAGTAGGCAGCCATATGTGTATACTAAAATAAGGTCACAGACCTTGGCGGGTTTCACCCTTCGGAAACTCCACCGAGCCTTCATCTTTAGAGGGAGAAGGAAGTGTGTGAGGGGATAAACCTCCGTAGAGGACCGACAAAGCCGTTAACCCGGCGAGCGAACAAGGGCCCATCGACTCTTCCCTTTCGGACAACTTCAGATCAAATCCAGAGCATTTACATTCTATGGCCCCCTTTTGTGGATTCAGACTTTCATTTTGAGGGGTTCCACTTATCGCATCAGGCACGGTCACGACCAGGCTTTTTTCTTGATTTTGATTTTGTGCTTCTTGGGGGAGATATAGTCGTTTTAACGTTGTAGGCTCCCTTTTGTACGCCTGCGGGGACACTGCCCTCTTCTCGTGCTCTGATCGATTCTCGGGAAATGGATCCTACTCTCGCCTTGAGGGGTTTGAGTTTTGGTTTCTCATGCTCAACGTTTTAAGGGCGCCAGCTATCTCATTTGGTCGAAGAGAAGATAATAAAGATTACAGCTTCCAGAGATCTTCTGGGTGAGGCCCCACCATCGGTGATGCTACCAACTTTGAATAAAATACATAAATGAGTACATGTTGGCTTCCTTTGGACGAACATAGGCCGAGGTGGCCGGACAGGGATCTCCGCGGTTCTGGCAGGCCAAGACCCGGTGCCTACCAAGCCCTAATGGGCCCAATCCTAACATGAAGGTTGGATGCAGTGACTTAACTACACGGTGACCACCAAGCATTTGCGTTTTAAATTTTTTCATTTTTATTGATTTTCAAAAGGATTTTAATGTTTTTGATGTTTTCTATCTTTCCATTTTTTCTATATTTTTGATGTTTTGACATCGTGCTAAGGGTAGTATTTTTTAAGATAAAGCCCATTCCAAGGGTGGGATAATTCGGTCCCTTCGGCATTGACGAGCTTGTAGGCGTTGCTAGGGTACACGGCTTGAATTACAAAAGGTCCTTCCCAATTGGGTTGGAGCTTAGAACGCGGCCCTTCAGGTTTGACGAAAATTCTCTTGACAACTATCTCACCGACTTTGAATTTTCTCTCAACAACCTTCTTTTGATAAAAGCGAGCGAGTCTATTTTGGTACACACGCGCGTGCTCGGCGGCGGCCAACCGTTTCTCATCTAAGAGTTCCAACTGGGCGAGGAGTGAATTTCGACGTTCGTCGAGGGGAATTTCCTCGTCCAATTGTACCCTGAGAGAAGGGATCAGAGTCTCGTACAGGACTACCGCTTCCATACCATAGGTAAGGGCAAACGGAGTCTGCTCGGTGGGGGTACGGATGGAAGTGCGATAGGCCCATAGAGCTTCGATAAGCTTTTCTGGCCAGTCTGAAAATTTACTAGACTCGCAGGTTTTCTTGATGATTTTGAGTAATATTTTATTGGTGGCCTCCGCTTGGCCGTTACCTTGTGGATAGTAAGGTGATGAATGATGCAATGCGATTGCGTACCTTTTGCAGAGGTCCTGAAGGTCCTGGGAGATGAACTGTGGCCCATTATCAGTGACAATTGTGCTTGGGACGCCGAACCTGGCGAGGATGTTCTTCATGATGAACTTGCAGACTGTTGATGCCTTGATTTCCGCGTAAGCTTCGGCTTCGGCCCATTTGGTGAAGTATTCCGTCGCAGTAAGGATGAAGGATTTTTGCTTGGTGAGGGAATTGGGATCACCTAGGGGGCCAATGATGTCGAATGCCCACATGGAGAAAGGCCATGGGGAGGAGATTGGATGAAGTGAGGAAGATGGTGAATGGATTTTATCGGCATGAAGTTGGCACTTGACACACCTACGAACATAGATGGCACAATCCTCTTCCATAGTGGGCCAGTAAAAGCCTTGCCTAATGATCTTCTTGGCGAGCATTTGACTATTCACATGGCCCCCACACACACCCGAGTGTGTCTCCTCCACACATTTCCAAACCTCGTCGTCATCAAGGCATCTTAACAGGACACCGGTAAGGCTCCTCCTATAGAGTAGACCTCCTACCAATGTATATTTCTGAGCCACTCTTCTTATGACCTTCTTATCTTCTGTGGTGGCTCCTTCAGGGTATGACTGATCTTTGCAGTATTTGACGATTTCATGAAACCACGGTTTCTCCTCGTCAGCCAGTTCTTCTTCGGCTTCTGCCAACATGATCTCCCTCTTCTCAAGGATTTCTTCCTGTAAGATCTTCCTCGCTATCCTATCCTTGATGTTTACTATGAAGCATCGTCGACTGCAGGGACGTGAATTTTGTAGATTTTAATGGACTCAAACCATCTTCCTAGAGGGAATCTTAAGGCTGATGCCAACGAGGCGAGGGCATCGGCCAGAATATTCTGATGACGAGGGACATGAACAAAGATCAGTTTGGTGAACAGTTTGGCAAAGGCAGTGGTGAGTTCTTGGTATGGCTTGAGCTTGGGATCGCGAGTGTGATATTTAGTGAGCACCTGGCAAAGAATGAGCTGACTATCACCTACGACTCGTAATTCGGTGACACGAAGAGAATGAGCGAGTTTCAGGCCAGCTAGAAGGGCTTCATACTCCTCTATATTGTTGGTAACCGGAAATTTGAGCTGGTAAGCTAGTGGAAATGTGAGGCCTTCAGGTGACAGGAGGGTAATGCCGATCCCCTTCCCCTGAGAATTCAGAGCTCCATCAAAATATAACGTCCACATAGGTTCTTCAGACTGAGTGACGGACATTAGTTCCTCATCTGGAAACTCCGAGTGGACATGATCGAACTTGGGAAGAGGGTGATGAGCGAGATGTTTGGCTATAGCATAGCCTTTGATCGCCTTTTGCTGGATGTAGGTGATGTCGAATCAGGATAGGAAACTCTGCCAGCACGCTAGCCTGTCAGTAAGGACGGATTTCTCCAGAAGGAACTTGATGGGGTTCATGCGAGCAATCAAACGGACTTCGTGAGCGAGGAAATAATGTTTCAATTTCTGTACCACCCAAACGAGGGCAGCACAGGTTTTCTCCATGGGGGTGTACTTCTGCTCACAGGAATTGAGGAGTTTGGAGAGGTAGTAGGTTACCCGTTCTTTACCTTCTTCGTCAGCTCGTGCGAGGACGGCTCCCACGGAGTCGTCCAAGACTGAGATGTAGAGGATTAGAGGTCTCTCCGGCTTGGGTGGAATGAGAACGGGCGGACTAGCCAAATATTCCTTCAACCCTTCAAAAGCTTCCTGACACTTAGAATCCCAATGGAATTCTACTCCCGACTTGGTCAACTCATAGAAAGGTCTACACCTTTGTGAGTGATGAGACACAAACCGACGAATGAACTGCAGCCTCCCAATTAGACCTCGAACTTCTCTTAACTTTCTGGGGGGCGGCATATCCCTGATGGTTTTGGCTTTGTTAGGATCTATTTCAATTCCTCTTTTGCTCACAATAAAGCCCAGTAATTTGCCTGATGACACACCGAACACACACTTTTTCGGGTTCATTTTCAGTTGGAACTCCCTTGATCTTTGCAACACCTTAGCTAAAACCCTTGGATGTTCTACTCTGGTCCTTGATTTCACCAATAAATCATCCACGTACACCTCCAGATATACGTGCATCATATCATGAAATATGGCCATCATAGCTCTTTGGTAAGTAGCTCCAGCATTCTTTAACCCAAATGGCATGACCACGTAATAGTATGTCCCCCATGGTGTAGTGAATGACGTTTTCTCCTGGTCATCTTCTGCCAACCAAATTTGATTATATCCTGAAAATCCATCCATAAATGAGAGGGTCTCATAACCTGCTGTGTTGTCAACTAACACATCAGTGTGAGGCAAGGGAAAATCATCCTTGGGACACGCGCGGTTAAGATCCCGGAAGTCGATACAAATCCTGACTTTGCCATCATTCTTCATGACCGGGATAATATTTGCCACCCATTGGGGATAGAGGACAACTCTAATAAACTTGGCTTTGTGGAGCTTGTCGACCTCTTCTTTCATTTTTAAAGCCATCTGAGGGTGGAAACGTCTTAACCTTTGTTTTACCGAGACGACCCCTAGTTTTAGAGTTAAACGGTGTTCGACCAGGGTGGGATCCAGACGCGGCATGTCCTCATAGCTCCATGCAAACGTGTCCTTATACTCTTTAAGAACTTCGACCAAATGCCTCTTCTTCCGAGGGTGGTAGATTACCACTTATGAGGATGATCCTAGGGTCTTCCTCAGTTCCCAAGTTGACTTCCTTGGTGGACTCTTCTACCACGGCTGACGGCCCGTCGAATCTCCTCACTCCACTAGCATATGCGGCAGCCGCATCCTCATATTCTTCACCCTCATCTTCACTAGGGTATTCTTCATCTGTGATCTCAAAAACTCCATACCCTTCATCAATTGCACAGTTATCCTCGCATTCCATTTCCGGTAGCTGGATGGGATCTTCTAGTAACTGAGGGATGGCAAGAAGGGCCTGACACCTAACGACTAGATCTAGAAGGAACCGACGAGGGATCTGCCTACCCTTGGATTTCTTCCTGGGTACTACCCTTGACCTCGATTGACTGACATTATTTACAGAAGGAAAACAGGTTGAAGGGGATGGTGAAGAATGTACAGGGACGGGCCCCTCGACGGAGGGGTGAAAAAGGTCGCTCATCGGACCTTGGATGGGTGGCTCGCGAGGCGAGACACACCCATGGGAGATGTAGGAGGTTTCCTCAACAAAGATGCGTTGCTGGGAAGTTTAAAATTGATGTTTTTTTTTCATTTTCATTCTCGATGACAAAACAATGAAACGAGATCGTAGGAGAGAGGAAGGTGGTTATGGCTAGAGGGTTGGGAGGCTCATAGAGCAGATCATGATTGAAGACCTGACGTGGGTCGAGAAGTCCGCACAGGTATGCGTGAAGAGAAGGGGACCTGGGGATGTCATCAGACAATCGTCTGGCTCAGGAAGAAGATAGCAACAGTGGCTGTGATGAGTGAACGAAAAATATGACGGCTGACAAGCTGTCGATAGTGATGGTGACAGCGGATGAAGATCCACCGATGACATGGTCCTTCTGGCGAGGACGAGAATAGCTTGGAGCCTTGGCAATAATGGTGGTATTCTCTGGCGTTCCGGAGATCAATGGCGGCCCCTCGAGCTGCGGAGGCAAGAACATCCTTCCCAGCGCAACAGAAACGTCCGGTATATCAAACCATTTGTCCCATTCGCATTCTGGATCTCTAATCTTGCCTCTTTTGGTAATCATTTGACATCTTTCAGTCGAATAAACAGCATGTAACCCCCCACGTGCTCCTTGCGGATAATCTCCCATCTGAATAACAGGCCCTTTGTTGAAGTGGTTTGATAAGGTCCATGTGAGGGGCTCCCAATCCAGCTTGAATGGTCCTTTGAAGCCTAGGCCAAACCTGTGGTTCGGCCTAATTTCTTTTGGTGGTTTCAGCCTACCTTGTAGCTGTGCGACCAGGCCTTTGCCCTGTTGATAGCCGACGTTGTTCATAATCTCCCAGCCTTTAGAGTGAAAAGGGAGATACGGCTTGGTTACCCTGACCGGCTCCTTTGATGCTAGTGGAATGTGAGATAAATCAGGCACATCCAACAGTGACAATATGGGCTGATGAGACGGCCACACAGAGGGCAGAGAGGTGTTGACAGCATCTACTGTGTGAAGGACCGGTGTACTGACCACTTTAATGATCCTTCCGTTGTAGGGAAACTTCAGGCACTGATGGTTGGTGGAAGGTACGGCATCCGTGGCTTCAATATAGGGGCGACCCAGTATGGCCTTAAATGTGGGGTCCATGTCGAGAATGTGGAATTCCGTGGAGACGGTCAGGGGGCCTAGCTCAACCCTCAGAATAATCATCCCTTGTGGCGGCCTTTTACTGTTGTCATAGGCCGTGACCGTGATCGAGGAAGGTCTTATCTGTTCCTCGTCGACCCCGCACATCTGAAGGGTGCTCATGGAGATCACATTTATGGATGCGCCCGTGTCTACAAGGCACGGGTTTACGGATACCCCATTAACTTTTATCGAGACACATAATGCATATTTCCGAGCTTCCTTGGGAGCGAGCTCGTAGTTGTGGAACATGATGGCTGGTTGTGTGTCTGTTGGGGTCAAAACGGCCGAAATCTTTTCTGCAGGGAGATCTTCGTTTACCATGACCCTTTGAAGATATTGCATCAATGCTGCCTGATGTGACGTGGATCTTTGGAGCAGCTCGAGGATGGAGATCCGAGCAGGCATCCTATCCAGGTGTTTCAGCAAATCATACTGCATACCAGGACGGACTTTTCCAGCTGTTCTCCGTCCATTTCTTGCTGAGACTGTTCGGAATTCTGATTGTCCCGGGGGAAAATTCGATGGAAAATCCTTCCACTTCGGAGCACCATTGCCTGCGGCTTTTGTGCCTCTATAGGGGTAGAAGTGGGTTGTAATAGTGGCGGAGGAATGGTTAATGGAGCAGGGGTGATGCCGGGAGCAAGGGTTCTGATGAGGGGTTTGCTAGGCGGAGGTATGGTGGAGGTATGGGGAACATCACATGGGTTACGACGGATGAGGGGTTTGGAAGGTGGAGGTAAAGTGGCAGTGGGTGAGGCTTGAGATGGGCGGCGTGTGATGAGTGGTTTTGAGGGCATCGACGGTGACGGGGTTACGCGCGGTTGACGGGTGATAAGGGGCTTAGAAGGCATAGGGACAAATGCGGCAGAGGCGGGTGGTAAAGCGGTGGATTGAGGGGAGATGGGAGGGTGTGAAGGCATAGCGGGAGGTGTCGACCGATAAGTCATTGGGGTGCGAATAAGGGGGCGTGATGGCAGTGGAAATGGTGAAGGCGGGGAATATGCGGGTTGATGAGACAGAGGTGCTACTCGGGCGATACAAGGGAGTTGCATGATGATAGGGTTGGCGGTGGAAAGGATAGAAGCATTTTTCGGGTGCCACACCTGCTCTCTCCCGACTTCCGGGAAGGAGGAGATGGGGTTTACCTGATGATTGGGCTGCTGGTGCTCCGGTAGTGGATCCTGAAGGATGCCCATGTTGGGTTGCTGCTGTTGGGCTTGCTGAGGCTGTTGCTGCTGCGGTTGTTGATGTTGTTGTGGTTGCTGCTGTAGCTGCTGCTGTTGCCTAGGGGGAGGCCTCCTAGCTTTGAGAGCAGCAACGTACCGTCTCATTTACTCCCAATCTATTTGATGTTCATCATTCATATCGTGGATGTAATCTTTGAACTGGAAACAGTAATCCACTGTGTGACCTGGCTGCCTGTGGTAGACACAGTACCGGGAAGTGTCAGCATTCGGGGGCCACACTGGCCTTTCCCTGGGTAGGGCGAGTGTGTTCGAAGCCATGAGGGCATTGAAGATGTCTGCTAATGTCTCCGGCAATGGTGGATAGTAGGCTCTCTTGGGGCCAACGGGCCTCCTTTGTTGCTGTGGTGGGCCGTAATTCCCCGGGGGTGGAACTTGATTGTAATGAAGTAGTGGTTGTTGTTGGTGGGGTTGAGGTTGTTGCTGGGGCTGAAGTAGTTGGGGCATGTTATTGTGGGGTGGATCGTTTTGGAGTGGAAGACGAGGGGGGAAGGGACCTTACTGGGGGAGAGGTCGGGGCATTTGTGGAGGTCTTGGGTTTACTGCAAAGTCGGAATTGTTGACCGCATTCACTTGCTCGTTTGTCACGACCCCTTCTGTTGTTCCACCTGAGACACTAGTGCCCGGCTTCTTAAACACCCTCAGCTTTGGTGGCTCGTACATGTGCATGAGAGGGGAATCTTTTAGTTGTGTCTGGATGTATCGAGCTCTATCGTACAGTTCTTCCATGGTGTTAAGCTTGTTCATTGCCAGGATATGCCTAAACTGGGGGGTAGCATTTGATATAATCATCTTCACCTGCTCTGGCTCCGAGATGGTATCCTTTATCCTTTCTGCTAGGGATCTCCATCTATCGACATATTGGATGAAATTTTCGTCCGACTTCATTTTTTCGGCGACCAAATCGGTGATAGAAAGAGATGGACCAACTCGGTCCCGGTACCTCTGTAAGAACTTCCTCTGAACCACGTCGAAGTCCTCAGCCTCGCTTGGCTCTAGGGCGTAGAACCATTCTAACGCAGGGCCATCTAATGATCTCCTAAAGAGGTATGCCAAAGATCTTTTATCATTCTGTCAGAACGAGGACTCATACATGAAGTCCTTAAAATGGGTAGAGGGGTTGCCAGTGCCGTTGTACCTACGGTATGTGGGCATCTCAGAAGGGGGAAGGCGAAATATTGGTAGGACAGGCAGAGAAACCTCAGGGGTGGATTTTACATCCACCATTTTCTATAAGTTTCGGAATTGCTCGTCCATCTTATTCAGTTTATTCAAGAGGGACTGGGTGAACGGGTCAATTGGTGAAGGTGGCGCTTGCCAGGCAGAAGCGGTAGGCCTCCCGGAGGCCTGAGAAGGAAACCTAGGATAGGAGGGATATTGGGGTCTACCAACGGGTAGGCCCGGTGGGATTTGTGTTTGGAGGGTGGCGGGCGCCGGAGATTGGGAGGGGAGTTGGAAGGAGGGAGGCTGGTGATTTGCCTGCCCGAGAGGTGAGGAGGAGGGAATGGCCTGTACAGACTCTTGGACAGGGGTTGTAGTCGGACTCCGCTCCGCAGGAGGGGGGGGGACTGATTTCCCTTTCAGAATGGCCTGGAGGGCCTGGAGTTGCTCAGGGTTGAGCTGGGTGTTGGCGAGGACACCTAACAGGGAGGAGATGTCCTGGGGGGAAGATGTATCCCCGGCAAATTTCGGCACCTCATGTGAGGACTCGTGGGATGGACCGACGTCCATAGCGTAGACATGAGGCCCGCCTTGGTAGCCTTGGTCCGGGCTATATTCCACGTAAGAGCCATGACCCGAGTCATGCATTTGGGGCTCATAGCCAAAGACATTAGCCTCGAAAGCATCGTAATCATACTCGGCCATCCTTAACACCTTTCCAGAACATAATAACATACACTAGTACACAAGCAGCAGAGATTAACACACAAGTGGATGCTTTACGTCTCTTTTGTTTTTGTTTCAACTCTTTTTTTTCTTGTTAACGATTGTAAAAATTCACACAAAATGTGTAGAAATCCTAGTTACACCTTTGTTTTACCGCCGTGTGAACTAGGGACACTCGACTCACCACGAATGGGGTAACTAAGCTCCGGGGAACTTCAACGGTACAACCTGCCTAGTGAACGAAGGGGAATCCTTCGCTGTCGGGGCCTTACGGAGGTCCCAGTTAAAGAGATCCTAGTCCGTCGAGAGGAATTCCCGACGGAGAGTCCTTCCTTCACCGAGAGAGGGTGATCCTTAGAAAGAAATAGAAAGAAAGGTAGAAAAGAGGGATGGACGTATGCGATGAAATGCTGATAGATATATAGAGCATAACAAAATAACAAGACAATCAAGATATAACAACACACAATAGATGATAAAGCAAACCACAAGAAGCTGCAAGAGTAATCGAAAGGAAACAACTGAGAGATAGACAACGCGTAATATATGATAATGCGAATCACAAGATGCTGCAAGAGTAATTGAAAGAAAGCAACTGAGAGATAAAGAATACGCAAGAGATGATAAAGCAAATCACAAGAGGCTGCAAGAGTAACTGAAAGAAAGCAACAGAAGTCCCACCGTGATCGCCAATCTGTGGAAGCCGAAAAGGGATCCACTTCAAAAGAGAGAAAAGAGTGTAGACATGACTACAAACTTGCTGCAACTAAAAGCTAATAAAGGGGAGGGGGTCATGCAACGTGCTAATAGAAAAAGGGGCATATGTAGGATGCCAAAGGGATGTGATCGCCAGAGGGGTTACCTCAATGAAAAGAGATGATCGCGTGTACCTGGTATGAGGCACAGAAACTGTGAACCATCGAGAGCGGGAAATGGCGGGTTGCTTCTTCCTCCTCCTTCGGCCGACCGACGGGGAGGGCTTTCCTTGAGTACCCTTGCAAAACAACGACAAACAAATAACAAGTGGATTAGAAAGACGAAGGTGCAGTAATCAATTCTAACGATGCGAGTAATGAAATGATGACAGGACACACACCTGGTTGGTGTTGTCTTTTAAACCCCTCTTGGACACGAGTAGGAGGAAAATGCTTATGATGAATGACGAATATGCCAACGTAAGAACGGGAAGAGACTCCCTCAAAAGGGGGGGGTGGAAGATGCGATATGATGAATGCAAGATAACAAAAAGAAGAAGAGGGGAGAATGGCTTATTGGACGGCCGATGGCGAGGTCCGACAGAGCTTCGGCAGCATAGGGATGACGCTGGAGCACGGTGGGCGAAGGTGGCCTTTCTCCTGCGAGCACGGGCACCCAGGAATCTGGCAGAACTTCACCTACAAAACACCCACGGGTTAAGAATAGAATCCGACAGCCTCCCGGCGCTCTTTTTCGACCCCCTTAAACTGAGGGGGTAGGGCTCTATTTATAGAGTTCCGGAGGATGGAGGCGTCCAGGAGCCTGGACGCCTCCACCACTTGGATCTTTTTTAAATGACAATCTGACCGGCTGACGGATAGTCAGTGGCCAGGGGCACCCGTGACCTGGATGATGGCGGCGTCCAGGGGCCTGGACGCCTCCATTACATTGGATTCCTTTCGAACTACAAGTCAGCCAACGGATAGTCGGGGGTCAGGGTGCCCGTGAGCTGAGTGATGGAGGCGTCCAGGGGCCTGGACGCCTCCATTACTTGGATTTTATTCAAACGACAGGCTGAGCAACGGTCAGTTGGTGGCCGGGAGTCGTCCGTGAGCTAGTTGATGGAGGCGTCCAGGGGCCTAGACGCCTCCATAACTTGGATTTTCTCCAAACGACAGGCTGAACAACGGTCGGGCAGTGGCCAGGGACACCCGTGAGCCAAATTATGGGGGCGTCCAGACTCCTGGACGCCTTCAATAAATTATGTTATTTATTTTTTTCATTTTTTTGTCTTTTGATGGAGGCGTCCAGTCTCCTGGACGCCTCCATAATTTTTCAATTTTTTCTATTATTTTTATTATTTTATATATATTTGAATTTATGGAGGCGTCCAGTCTTCTGGACACCTCCATGATTTTTCACGAAAAAAATCAAAAAATTGTAAAAAAAAATTAGAAAAATAGGAAATCACCAGAGTAATTAAAAATGTGAAGGCCGCCTTGGGACATCATAGTGTAATATGAGATTTACTCACTGTAATGTCAAGAACGGCGTGTCTACAAGTGAAAACACTGCACTCGCGACCGGCTACTCTCTCCGATAAGTGGGGCCTTCCCCTTATCCTCCCGTCGGGTAGGGGGTGTAGGCAGCAATGGTGGAGGTGTAAGTGCCTTGGACAATAGTGGAGGAGGTGTCGGGGCCAGGGGATGGGCTATGGGTGCAGGGGGACGGGCAACGGGTGCCAGTGGATGGGGTGGAGGTAGATCCCGTGGTGGGGGAGGTCGAGCGAGGTCTAGGAGCAAAGTGCTCCTGACCGGCGGACTCCTATGGATGAGCCATGGGTCCCCTCGGGTATGAACCTAAGGAGCCAATGGAGTCACTACGGGGAGGAGCGGGGCTCACCGGGGAATAGACTCGAACTCACCCTCAAACTGCTCCATCTCGAGAGCAACTTGATATGCATTCTCTAACTTGTCCACCTTACGGCGGAGAAGCTCATACCGTAGGTGCGGGCGTAGACCACGCCGAATCTGAGAGACGGTAAGGGAATCCTCCTCCGTGGCATCACATCGCAAGTAGTATTCATCAAATTCGACCGGTCTTCTTGGGTGAGGCTTTGCCACCTCTCTATAAGACGCTGGCGGTAGGAGGTAGGGAGGTACTTCTTCCTAAGTTTCTCCCTCATCTCGGTCCATGTATCGATCGGGGGTTCATGACGATGAAATAATAGGTTCTCCATGTTCCTCCAATATGTTTGTGCTTGGCCTAAAAGTTTCATCCTAGTGAACTTGACCTTCCTTTGGTCTGACATCTCGAACCACTCAAAATATCGGTCCATACCAGCCTCCTAATCAAGGTAGACCTTCGGGTCTAAGGACCCGTCAAAGGTGGGAGGGTCGGCCCGAACGGTCCGAAGGGCCCGTTCATCCATATCTTGGTCGTGGGTATGCCGTATAGGACAACGATCACGATCATATCCCCGATGCTCATTATCGGACTCATAGTCATGCACCTCGGGGACTTCATGCCTCCTATTAGCTACTCCTTGGACCCTTGGAGTCGTGGGTTGTTGAACCGGCTCCGGTTGACCTTGCGTAGGTGGGACGGGAGCCTGGACGAGGGCAATCGGATGTGTCTCGGTTGGTCCTCTCTCTAGCGCGGAAACTCTCCCGACCAATCCCTGAATGGACTGGCTCGACCCGGCGGCCCTATCCTCTACGGCCTTCATCCTCTCTTCTAGGCGGGTGCCTAGATCATTCACTTGGGTACTCAACCCTTCCATCCTATCCACTCGAGTGCTTAACACGTCCATGCGCTCACTCAACCCATCCATTTTTACCATAAGAGTTCGGAACATGGTGGCCACTTCATCGGAACTATAGACTCGGGATTCCACCATTGGTGGTGGTGGGGGTGAGTATTGAGTACCTCGACGAGTGGGCATGCAAGACACGGAGTAGGAGACACCGACTAATGCAAATGCACACTACAAGATGATGCACCTAGACGTAACCAAAACTCGGTACGTGGCAGAGATAACCGATCCGAAGATCACTCGCGCAAGTGTGCGGCCTTCCCGATAGGCATAGCCTAACGTTCGGACAACACCTTTTGATATACCGAGTAAAGGGATGTATGTGACCCAAAACGAGTCTTTTTTTTGTTGTTTTTAAAAATATGATGATCTTAGACTAGACGTAGACAATGAATAATGCCTAGACGTAAATGACACTTTTTTTTGACACCCTAGACTCAACCTCACTCTGATACCAAATTGATGCGGGATGAGACCACGGACACGACAAGCTCGTGACTGCCCCTTAACGAGGGAAGCATTGGACGTGTGCGGTTGAGAAACCGACAATGAGCTAGGGTGGTTGGCTCTCACTTGTGCCCGGATCGGGTCACGAGATGGCTTCGCTCTCTCTCGCAGCAGCGGTGATATGAAAATAAGGTGAGCTAGATATCCCTACACATGCTCTCTAGCAGCGGCACAAACAAGCATATATGGAAATAAGCGAAATGCCAAGTAAGGAGCGAATACGATACCTCCACGCGCTCGGCTTGGGGACGACGGACCCGGCCGAAACTCGTACTCCCGGAGCAATAATACACAATATTACAGCAATACAAGTCGCTGCCCACTCCACGCAGGGAGGTAAAGAGCTACACAATGGGCCCGGGAGGACCGAATTCGAGTTGACAGGCGGCTTCTCGCGTCTCTTTGGCAGCACCCGAACTTGTGATTGTGGGGCCCACGCACTGTCCGGAGGGGCCGTGTGGGGCCCGGTGGCACCACTGTGGTGGGGACAATTGGGAAAGTGTTCCCCGGGCTGATGGCACGCTGGTTCGCCGGCCGGAGGCCGGGCGGCTCCGATCGGCACCGGTCGGAATAACCGGCCACGGATCTGCCGGTTCTATTTTCTGGCTCGCGCTCCGGCGAGAGCGGACGCTGCGATCAACCCCGACGTCGGAATATGACGAAACTAGCGCCGTTGGAAAGCTACTTCGAAGGGATTCAACCCTATAATATTATAGAAAAATAATCAAGCATGTAATTCTGATTGGAGAATTTTGAAGGTTGCTATTGTACAGTGGTCGAAATCTCAGAACAGCAAGGAACTTGTCTGAGAACTGCCATTGACCGCAAAGTAGTTTTCCGATTCAGCTCCTGAGATCTTCATCAAAGTTGTAGGAAATGGAGCTAGGAATATGGAAATATTTTTGGTGACAAGGTTGAAGGTAGCTACGAATTGTTATGATTTTTATACTAGAATGCGGTCGGATCTGGAAATTGGCTGACAATACTGTAGCTGAGGTAGAACATGATTTTTATAAAATAGGTAGAGGGATGATCAAAAATTAAGAAAATTCATGGAGTGAGGGGACGGTAGATAGAACTCCCAGTACAATTGGGAGGGTTTGGAAAAATCAAAAAGATGGTCGAAGGTGGGAAACACAGGGCTGTAGTCACTGTAGACAGAAACAAGACAGATCTGGGAGTGAAAGATGAATGAAAATGGAAAATTATTAAATGAAAGTGTTTGGGAGTGAAAATGTAGGTGGAGGTGGGGATTTAAGATAAAAACACACCCTCAAAATTTTAAATTGATCTGAGATCGTGGCGGACAACAATAATTCGTGGAATGGGCTGCTGTTGGCTAAGACAGAACTTCGATGGTGGCTCGATGGCAGCTTGATGACGGCACGAATGGCGGCGACGGCGGCACAGATCACAACCAGAGATTGGGGAAGGGGGATAGAGATGAATCCACTCTATAAAGGGAGTTGGAGAGGGAAGAACAGCAGGAGGAGGAGCTGGGGGAGCAAGAAGCTTCAAGCATTCAACATAAATTTTTGATTTTTCATTAATTTCCACATGAAAATACAACTTTTTATATGCTCCCACTCACATCCAATGTAGACCCTTGGATCTAGGGATGGGGAATGAAGGGCTGGGATGAGCTTTGAACAACACACAAAAATTAATAAAAAAATCAAGGGGAAGGGGGCGACCTATTGACCATATGGGGGGCTGAATGGGGTAGGTGGCCAACCATTGGAATCTTGACCCATTTGTCTCCCATGTGCCCATATGACTAGTCCAACCTTCTAGATGTCCACCTAGGATGGTTGACCAGCCCCACAAGATGACATGGACCAATGGGAAAGGGCTGAGGGCCCCCTAGCTGGCCCTACTACATAATTGTACAAAAACCCACACAATCCATGGGAATGACTCATTGGCTTATAAAGCCTTACATTTGCGTACATACTTTCCCAAGGATATAAACACAAACTAAAAGGACATAAATGTAAAATAAAAAGTACATGCCCGGCATCGATTCCCATCAGCTTCGGACGGCGATGGTGGCGGAGTCTAACTTTGGACCGGAGCGAGTGCCCTCCTCCTTTTCCTCTGGCGATGTTGGCTATCCAGTTTCGCTAACTCATCCAGGTTTATCTGGACACACCCACCATCAATCATAGTGGACTCTACTTCAATGATGGTCGTGACCTCCTCGGAGATACCCCACCGAGCACTTGACCCATCACTGAACACGGGAAGCGGATATGGCAAGCGCCCCAAGGCCAAGGCCACGGCCACTTGCGAAGCAAGGACGATCACCCGATCGGTGCCCAGCTCAATATGGTCAATGGGGTGAGGCGCGAGCTGTAGCAACTCTACTGTCTCATACCACAACTCAAATGACTCTCGCACTTCTACCAGACAACACAGAAAGGGTTAGTTCAAGCAGGCAGATAATAGAGCACGACGAGTGAAACGGCGAAGGCATTACCCTAGGGTACGTAATGGGGGGCTCAACCCTAGCTTTCGAAGCACCGCCGGGGTTAGCACGATGTTGGCATCAAGAAGAGGGTAGAGAAGGAGAGAATTGATTGCCCTCGATTCCTCCGCATTAGCGGAAGGCCAGCTATCTACCCTAAGGGGACAGAACCCCGAACAAAGCTCTAGTCACTCGAAAGGTTACTACCCCCGACCTTGGTAATGAAAACAAAGTGCACAGACTAGTGCTTGATATTAGACACCGTAGGAGTAACTTGGACTAGGACCAAGTCCTTCTAGGCCTTAAAGTGAAAAGAAGATGGATCGACAAGACAACTCTGGACGCTGTAAAAATGCCAGAAAAGGAAGTATGTGGGGTTGATTGAGGCTCGACAGCAAACTTAAATGAAGCCACACAAGATATGCCAGGAATTAGGAGATAGGATCCCTGGATACAAATCATAATGCTCCAAGACGGACTCAAAGAAGGGGTGGACTGGAAGGCGGAAACCTACCCTAAAGGACACCATGGGGACCATGATACCACCAGATGGACGACTCTAAAGATCATTGTCAACAGTGGGGAAGATGATATCAATGTCTGAAGGGATCTTGAAGGCCTGTCAGAGGCCATGGATAACCCTATAAGCAACTAAAGGGGGAGAATGGGGACGAAGTGGACCGGTGCCTGAAGTACTTGGAACTCCCCCACGGCCGGCTCCCACCTCCCCGGTAGAAGAGCTAGACCCTACATGGTGAACCCTTCTGTGAGGCGCCATGACCACAGAGAATAGAAGGAGGAAGAAGACCCTCACCAAGCGAAAGGAGGAGAAGCAAACAACAAGCGTGGCAGACAATGGAAGGGCAAATGGGGTTCTAAAGAAAACCCTATAGCGGCTCTTATAGTCTCTCGAGACAGAATGGCCACTTCGAATCCCCAAGGCAGGTGAAAAGGTGCTAGTCACCATCAAGGTATGGCCGCCAGGCTCAAGTGCCCGTTCGAAGCCTGCGCTCCTAGATAAAAAGGTTGGCATCATGATTACAAGAGTGGCATCTGTCACTGCCATCTGCGCCTTGCGTGCCAAGCAAGTCATATGAGGAGACCATCCTTATAGTAATCTCTTAATGTACCTCCTCAAACTCATCTCTCAGATCCTAAAAACTGCTAGGTATCTAAGAGTGAGGGGCTAGTGAGGAGGGTAAATCTGGCTCGGCTCACGTAAAGTAATAGTCGATTCTGTTGCATCCCCTAGTTTGTGTTTGGTTTCAATGATATCAAAACGATTGTGTTTGTGAGTGTATGTGGTTCATTGAGTAACATATGTTATATCTTGATTTGATGGGTTGAAAGATGGAGTTACACTTGATGTTTAAGGAACTAACGTTATATTTATGCTGGTTTGCAGGAATACAACTTTATGGCTCATACTTGGAATCTTAATGAGTCTATCAATGAAAAAGGGAGTTAACTCTGTTCCGGTTTAAAGTTATATGAATGATTTGTATTTAAGGATCTCATGCCTTGAATATTTTGATTTGCAGGATCAAAGTCCATGATTCACGTTTTGGAACTCAAAGGAGTGCATCAATGAAGTTCTTCTTCAAAAAGGGAGCTACCTTTCTCATTGAATTGCATTTCATCTTTATATGATTCATACATTTCATCAAGTAAGGTTTCAAGTCTTGATTGGGGTATTTCCTTACATTTTCCTCTCAAGGCTTTTGGACTAGAAATATACTTAGCCTATTTACTTGAATCTTGATGAATGTGATTTTATATCAATGTTCCTCTTGGGATAATGCTTCATGAATGTTAGCTCTTAATTAACAAGAATGCCATTTGAATGAATGTGGTTCCATGATATTATGCATGCTTTGCATTTGGCATATTTGTTAACACTTGTGTGATGAAGCATTTTGATGTTGAAGATTTAGTTGATTCAAGAATGTGATTGAATGGTTGAGCTTCCATGTTGTTATATTTGATTGAATGATAGATTCATGCTTATCATTTCAAAACCTTGTCATTTGGTCAAATGTATTTTTGCTAAGTGATTTGAGAAGCACAACGCATGTTTGAATAGGTTCAATGATGTATTTCATTGTGAACATATTCATAGTGTTAATGCATAACTCATATATTTTGATTCTCAACTAACCTCTTGGTTTATCATGTTTTTCAGGATGTAAAATCATTGTTGATCTTCATGAGATTATGGTAACATTTAATCATTTGTTTCCCTTTGGTTTGATGGAGGTTTTAGTTATTTTTCAAACTCAAACTATCTTACAGTCTTCACCATTTTCAATCCAACCATTGGATCTCCCCTCTAAAAATTTTATGTTGTAGCTCTAGGAGTCCTCTTTCCAACGCCTCCAGTCTCGCTTCGATCGGAGTTTGGAGCTAGGAGAATTAATTCCTACCGTCGGAGCGCGCAGTGCTATTTTTTTGTGTTTGTGTACCCTGCCTGAAAGGGTCGACCCTTGGGGTCGACCCCCACTGACAGGGTCGACCCATGGGGTCGACCCCTTTAAACTTGCCTCTTTTTTTGGCCCCGGCAGTAACCTAGTTGCCAAGGGTCGACCCCAGGGGTCAACCCCCACTGAAAGGGTCAACCCCAAGGGTCGACCCCTGTAACAGAGGGCCTCTTTTTGTGTATTCCAGCAACCTGGTTGCCGAGGGTCGACCCCAAGGGTCGACCCCTTCCGGACGGGAGTTACGAAAGTGTTTTAAACTTATTGAAAACCCTATTAAACCATTCTAAAATATACCCTAATTGTTCCTAACCATGTTAGGGTGTTTTAAACTCATTTTAGAAGGGGTATATGGGTCATTTGGTCTGTCTCCTATGTATATCAATGTGTTGCTCCGAATTTCAGAAGAGATTAACCCTAATGCTCATTTGCTCTTTCGTATAGGTGAAGAAAAAGGGGAGAACGTGGTGGAGCTCTTGCAAGGAGGAAATCATCTACTTCCGTGAAGATCTGGAGCTCGTGGAAGAAGAAGAAAAGGAGCGGATCGAAGAGAGGATCAAGAGGACGTGAGAATCATCTTCATCCGGCTTCCCTCCAACTCGTGGTTCAAGGATCATCATCAACTGGCCTTGAAGAACAAAGGGGGATCACTTCTATGTGTTCTATCAGTTCTTTGTGATATGTTCTATGATCTTTATTTTGGGTTTGAGCATGCTTGAGTATTTGTGTTGATTTTTTAAACAATAGAGATACTCGTGTGTGTGACCGTTTGTGTATATGGTCGTGTTTTATCACCTTCGTGCGATCGTGTTTGTGTTATTGTGCTGCGGTTGTTGCAGCGTGTGTGTGTGTGTGTGTGTGTGTGTGTGTGTGTGTGTGTGTGTGTGTGTGTGTGTGTGTGTGTGTGTGTGTGTGTGTGTGTGTGTGTGTGTGTGTGTGTGTGTGTGTGTGTGTGTGTTGTGATCCGGTAGTCGGATCGTGTGTGTGTTGTGATCCGGTCGTCAGATCGTGTATGTGTTTGTGATCCGGTCGTCGGATCATGTGGGAGACTTTATCTCCGTCTATGTGTGTGTTGGGGCGTGTCCCCGTGTGTGTGTAGGGATTCATCCCCGTGTGTGTTTGGAGCGTCGTCTCCGTGTTGGGGATTTATCCCCGAGTGAAGCCTCACCGGGTTTGGTGAGGGGTGGACGTAGGGAGCCCGTCGTGGTCCCGAACCACCTTAAAAATCTCAGTGTCCTATGGTTTGCATTGTGTTTTGCCTTGTTATGTTTAACAACTTAATGTGTTTATCTTAATCGTGTGTGAACGGTGAGATTGAGAGAATTTAATCATCTTGCTTGAGTGAAATCTTCAATCTCGTCAAGGTTGTTAATTCCGCTGTGCGCTTGTCTATGTTTTTAATCGGTCATAGTTTTTAGTAGTAGAATCTATTCACCGCCCTCTAGATCCGTGTTCCTGCACTATGGGACCCAACAATTGGTATCAGAGCAAGGCTCTGCTGTCCCTAGATCTCACGATCTACAGAGTGATGCTAGTGCATTCTATAATCATGAATTTTTCTGTTGAACACATGTCGATGAACTGCCTTCCTATTCTTAATGGCTCTGATGTTACTTCATGGATAGGTAAAATGTGTAGACTGATCAATTCAATTTATCCTAATCTTTAGAAGTTAATTTATGATGGTCCTCACATATTGCCTCTAGATGAGACCAAGTGGTCTAGTCAAGATAAATTGAAGAATCATGAAAATTTCATTGTCTTAAGTTTATTGAAAAGTGCCATTGATACTCATATGTTTCCATTTGTTTCTTCTTGTAGAACAGCGAAGGAGCTTATGGATCAGTTGATCAAAGCTCAAGAGATGGAAGGGTAAAAAGGTTTCATGGCCGACGATGCTGATCAATGCCATGATGAAAATGTTGATGAGGTAAATTCTGAAAATGAAGAACTCTCTAATGAGGAATGGCAAATGGCATATGCTGAATTGTATAAAAAATGTAAGAAACTCAAATCTGAAAATAAGAACTTGAAAAGGAAGATTAATGAGAATGTGCATGATAATCCTTCCTATGAAAACTGTAAAACTTTGGACTCAAAGATTGAGAATCTGGAATATGAAAAAGAACTTCTAGAATCCAAAGTTGAATTATTTTCAGATGAGATGTCTTGTATGAATGAGGAGCTTGAGATGTTTAGAAAATCTAATACTACACTTGAAATTGATACTGATTCCCATGATTTGCTTGATCAAAATAAACACTTGTTGTCTAAGATTTCATTGCTTGAAGAAACACAAAAACATCTTAAAAGCAAGCTAGCATCTCTTTCTGATGATGATAAAATATTTGATAAATTGCTTGACAATGAAATTGACAACAAGAGGATCATGATTGAAAATGAGGAGCTCAAAAAGCATAACGGTGCTATGATAATTCAGATTTCTCTACTTGAAAGTAGGTTGAAAAGCTCTGATAAACTTGAAAAGCAAAATGCTTTGTTGAAATCTGAAAATAAACAATACTTGCTAAGATTTCAAAACTTGTTGAAACTGAGAAAGTCCTTGAGAAATTGACTGAAAAACTACATTCCATGAATGTTGAAAACAAAGAACTCAAGGATGAAAATGAAAGCTTCAAATATGTGAATTTCTTATTGAATGAGAAAGTTTGTGCATGTGAAGAAGAAATCACGAGTGCCGAATTGCATGTTTCTACTCTTGAAGAAGAAGTGCAAAACTTAAAAGATGATTTGTCTAGATTTGTCAAAGGGAAGGAGAACTTAGAGACATTGCTAGGTGTTAAAGTGAACTTTCAAAAAGAGGGTCTTGGTTACATCCCAGTCAACAAAAAATCTTTTAAATCAAAAATGAAAACATCTTTTGTTCATCTCTCCAACATTCCTAGCACCTTCAAAACACCTCCTCCCGTTACTCAAGTGAAAATCTCTGGAAATGGTTTTGAAAAAAAGAAAAATCTCAACAAAAAGCCTTCCATGTCAAATAGATCTCAAAAATCAAAGTTGAATGTTGAATGCTTCTATTGTGGCATGTTTGGTCATGTGATGGATGATTGTGTTGTCATGAAAAAGGATGACAAACTTGTATGCAAAAATAAAAATGCCTCATGCTTTTATTGTCACAAACTTGGCCATGTCATGAATGATTACTTTGTCAAGCAAAATGGTGATTATCGTGTCATGAATGCTAAGTTTAACTTTCAAAGAAAATTTAGAAATGAACATGCTTCCCATGCTAAAAGGTTTACATCTCAAAAGAAAAATTCATTCACGAACACTCATGCAAACAATGAAAAATCATTCCGTAAACCCACAACTCCTTGTTGCTTTCATTGTGGGAAATACGGTCATGTCATGAATGAATGTTGGTTTTTGAAGACAGAAAATTTCCATTGTATGCTATGTCTAATTTTATTAAATATAGACCTTTTGAAAATAGAAGATGGAATGGATTTAAAAATTCCTTTACTTCTAAAAGGAAGTCCTTTGGTAAAACTGATTCTCCTCAATACCGTTATTGTGGAAACCGTGGACATGTTATTGAGAACTGCAGGATCATGGAAAGTGATGACAAGGTGGCAATGAAAATGTCAAATAAAACTTTTAGAAGAAATGCCTCTAACATGCAGGGACCCAAGAAGGCTTGGATACTAAAATCCGACAAATGAGTCGGTTGTGATGGTGGTATGTCTTGAGGTAAATAAAGAATGAAAAGGGTGCCAATAAAATGGAACAAGCACACTCATATGGTAAAACCCCAACTTTACTCCTTCATTGTCAAACTTGATGATTTTGATGTTTTGGTATGAGATCTTGGTGTGTTCTCATGTTTTGCTCTAAATTCTTCATAAGCCACATATGTCTTCAATGGATGAATATTTGGTATATCAAATGGTGGTTAGAGAAGGTTGGAGTACGTTCAACTAGATACTTCCACTAAGCGTGATGGTGGTCTTCGGACCTATGTTCTCCGCCTAGTACCAAAATTTAGAAATTGAATTCTTTGGCTTATAAGGAACCATGTGTTTTGAATAAAATCAATTTGCCTTTGATTTGCATGTGCTTTCAAATTGAATTTGAAAACCCTTCTTGTTTCAAAAGGGAAAAATTTTTGAACTGTGGAATTGCTTGATCATATGAAACAATTGGTATTGAAATGTGGAAACATGTCTTTTGAAGGAAATCAATTTGCCTTGAAATTCTGAAATACCTTGTGCGTTCAAA
The DNA here is from genome assembly GCA_022559845.1 of Amorphophallus konjac. Lineage (NCBI taxonomy): Eukaryota > Viridiplantae > Streptophyta > Magnoliopsida > Alismatales > Araceae > Amorphophallus > Amorphophallus konjac. The sequence continues at coordinate 404,254,353 of CM040123.1, forward strand.
TTGATTCTAAAATTCATTCTTGCTTCTAGAAGGTAAAATTTCTGATATATAGAATTGTTCCTTTGACAGATATTGTTTCTGAACTTGATCTGTTGTTCTTGTATTCTGCTATGATGAACATGTCTTATTGGTTGAATGAATCTGAAAATTTTGAGGAACAAACATGATGTCTCTGCCTACTGAATACTTTTCAATATGAAATGCATGAGCATCTAAGTGTAATTGAGTATCTGGTATATCAACTGGTGTGTAGTGAAAAGGTAGATTATGTCCACCTAGAAGCTCTCACTATGTGTGAGTTGGATTTTAAAACCTTCACCTCCACCTCGTACCAGAACCTATAAAATCTGTTTGGTTTGTGGATGACACTCTAAGCTCTTGAAATGTTATTGAAAATCTGTTATTGAACATTTCTGAAAATAATTTGGATTCACTACTTGATTTTGATCATGTGTGTACCCTTGTTCAAAAATGGCAAGTCTTGGAAAATGGTTGCTGATCAACATTTGAATATGTATGTCTCCTTGTGCATTCTATCATGATGTTCTAAAATAAAAAAAAATTCATCCTGCATTGCATTCTCATGCTTTTATAAGTTACATGCATTAGAAACTTCATAAGGTGCATTTAGATCATTCATATGAAAAACTGAAAACTTGCATCTTGCACCCATATTGAATTGTGCAATGCATTTAGAACTTCTAAATGAAAATCTGACATTCTGCATCGCATTGGCATCTTTGCGTATCATTCATACACTATGCATATAAAATGACAAAAAGATGCATATTGCATATTCATGCATATAGAGCATATGCATATATTTCATGATAATCACATATCTTGACTCATGAATGCTTACATGAATACTTCCATAAATCCTTGCATGCATGTATGTATTTATCTTATAAAACCTTTCTTGGAAAATTCTAAGACCTCACCTCCTTGATAAATAACAATGCAGTGATTTATTCATATGTGATACATGTCATATATTAAGGGGGAGAATTTGTTTCTGACCGTGCATACATTTAGGGAGAGTCATAGCCGTGTCTTGTCAAATTTATTTTATACATGCAAAATAAAAATTTACCCTCACACTCTTGCACATAATGATTTAATGAATTTCATTGATAAGGATTTAAGAAATTCCTTCCAACACTTTAAAGGGAACTTGAATCTCTACATTGACATTAAAGAGTAATCGTGAGGAAAAAGCTGCCTACCCCACAAAAATTCAATAAGTGGAATGTGGATCCGAGTAACCGGGAATCTCTCCTGAAATAAAGGAGGAAACTCGCGTCAAAAGGAGAAACAAAATTCCATATGTGTGATGAATCCAAGTAGCCGGGAATCCCCATTGAGACATATGAGGAAACTCGCGCCGAAAGGTGAAGTCTATTAAAAGAAATAAAATCGGGGTTGTGCGAAGCTACCGAAAGTCGAGAATCTAAAGTGAAAGTGTAGAGAGGAGATTACCTTCTAATGTTCTTTAGAAAATTTGAAAATCCATATGTTTTAAAGCTCATTAGTCATTGCCTCACATTTTTGTGATGTATGTATCTTATGAATTTGCCTACATTCATGGTTTATGTAGTACTCCTAGTTGTGTATGCACAAATCTCTTAGTTATACTTCATGCCTTACATTCTTGAATTTGAATCACATCTCTTTTCTTAACCCGTGCCTCATTTAGGGGGAGTTACTATATGTAATATATGTGTGCATGACGATTGTGCTTGTGTGTTTACATGTTCATGCATTCCCCTTGAGTCTAATTCTGAGCATAAACCTTGCATTTGAAGGATAAAAGTTATCATGTGCATAACTTCATATCTTGCATGATTAGCATTCCCATAGTGCATATTAAGTGCTAATTTGCATATTTGCATATTTGACATTTTCAGCATGCATATAGGTCATTCATGATATCATCTTGCTCAAATCTATACTTTTCAACAATTGGCACAGTTCATTTTGAAATGCATATTTTGAACACTCCATGTTGCATTCGAGAATTGAAATTACCTTTGTTTGTGCCTCTATCTTGATCAACTCTTGGTATCATATATTTGAGCCCCTACTTAACATCAATTGGCATTTAAATTGGAAACTTATCCTTTGGCCTCACATGTTCAAGTTATGTCATATGCTCCCTTGTCTTTTTGTAGATGACAAAAAGGGGGAGAATGTTTAATGTGTGTATATTTCATGTTATCTTGGGGATCATGGAAGAATTGGTGTATGCTCATGCTTACAAATCATTGGTGTATGCTCAATGTTTGCCCATGCATACAAAGTCTGTATTATCACACACATCGTTTTGTCATCATCAAAAAGGGAGAGATTGTTGCATCCCCTAGTTCGTGTTTGGTTTCAATGATATCAAAACGATTGTGTTTGTGTGTGCATGTGGTTCATTGAGCAACATATGTTATATCTTGATTTGATGGGTTGAAAGATGGAGTTACACTTGATGTTTAAGGAACTAACGTTATATTTATGCTGGTTTGCAGGAATACAACTTCATGGCTCATACTTGGAATCTTAAGGAGTCTATCAATGAAAAAGGGAGTTAGCTCTGTTCATGTTTAAAGTTATATAAATGATTTGTATTTAAGGATCTCATGCTTTGAATATTTTGATTTGCAGGATCAAAGTCCAAGATTCACGTTTTGGAACTCAAAGGAGTGCATTAATGAAGTTCTTCTTCAAAAAGGGAGTTACCTTTCTCATTGAATTACATTTCATCTTTATATGATTCATACATTTCCTCAAGTAAGGTTTCAAGTCTTGATTGGGGTATTTCCTTACATTTTCCTCTCAAGGCTTTTGGACTAGAAATATACTTAGCCTATTTACTTGAATCTTGATGAATGTGATTTTATATCAATGTTCCTCTTGGGATAATGCTTCATGAATGTTAGCTCTTAATCAACAAGAATGCCATTTGAATGAATGTGGTTCCATGATATTATGCATGCTTTGCATTTGGCATATTTGTTAACACTTGTGTGATGAAGCATTTTGATGTTGAAGATTTGGTTGATTCAAGAATGTGATTGAATGGTTGAGCTTCCATGTTGTTATATTTGATTGAATGATAGATTCAGGCTTATCATTTCAAAACCTTGTCATTTGGCCAAATGTATTTTTGCTAAGTGATTTGAGAAGCACAACGCATGTTTGAATAGGTTCAATGATGTATTTCATTGTGAACATATTCATAGTGTTAATGCATAACTCATATATTTTGATTCTCAACTAACCTCTTGGTTTATCATGTTTTTCAGGATGCAAAATCATTGTTGATCTTCATGAGATTATGATAACATTTAATCATTTGTTTCCCTTTGGTTTGATGGAGGTTTTAGTTATTTTTCAAACTCAAACTATCTTACAGTCTTCACCATTTTCAATCCAACCATTGGATCTCCCCTCTAAAAATTTTATGTTGTAGCTCTGGGAGTCCTCTTTCCAACGCCTTCTGTCTCGCTTCGATTGGAGTTCGGAGCTAGAAGAATTAATTCTTGCCGCCGGAGTGCGCAGTGCTATTTTTTGTGTGTGTTTGTGTACCCTGCCTGAAAGGGTCGACCCTTGGGGTCGACCCCCACTGAAAGGGTCGACCCATGGGGTCGGCCCCTTTAAACCTGGCTCTTTTTTTGGCCTCGACAGTAACCTAGTTGCCAAGGGTCGACCCCAGGGGTCAACCCCAGGGGTCGACCCCTGTAATAGAGGGCCTCTTTTTGTGTATTCCAGCAACCTGGTTGCTGAGGGTCGACCCCAAGGGTCGACCCCTTCCGGAAGGGACTTACGAAAGTGTTTTAAACTTATTGAAAACCCTATTAAATCATTCTAAAATATACCCTAATGGTTCCTAATCATGTTAGGGTGTTTTAAACTCATTTTAGAAGGGGTATATGGGTCATTCGGTCTGTCTCCTATGTATATCAATGTGTTGCTCCGAATTTCAGAAGAGATTAACCCTAACGCTCATTTGCTCTTTCGTATAGGTGAAGAAAAAGGGGAGAACGTGGTGGAGCTCTTGCAAGGAGGAAATCATCTACTTCCGTGAAGATCTGGAGCTCGTGGAAGAAGAAGAAAAGGAGCGGATCGAAGAGAGGATCAAGAGGACGTGAGAATCGTCTTCATCCGGCTTCCCTCCAACTCGTGGTTCAAGGATCATCATCAACCGACCTTGAAGAACAAAGGGGGATCACTTCTATATCTTCTATCAGTTCTTTGTGATATGTTCTATGATCTTTATTTTGGGTTTGAGCATGCTTGAGTATTTGTGCTGATTTTCTGAACAATAGAGATACTCGTGTGTGTGACCGTTTGTGTATACGGTCGTGTTTTATCACCTTCGTGCGATCGTGTTTGTGTTATTGTGCTGCGGTTGTTGCAGCGTGTGTGTGTGTGTGTGTTGTGATCCGGTCGTCGGATCGTGTGTGTGTTGTGATCCGGTCGTCGGATCGTGTATGTGTTTGAGATCCGATCGTCGGATCGTGTGGGAGACTTCATCTCTGTCTATGTGTGTGTTGGGGCGTGTCCCCGTGTGTGTGTAGGGATTCATCCCCATGTGTGTTTGGAGCGTCGTCTCCGTGTTGGGGATTTATCCCCGAGTGAAACCTCACCGGGTTTGGTGAGGGGTGGACGTAGGGAGCCCGTCGTGGTCCCGAGCCACCTTAAAATCTCAGTGTCCTATGGTTTGCATTGTGGTTTCCTTGTTATGTTTAACAGCTTAATGTGTTTATCTTAATCATGTGTGAATGGTGAGATTGAGAGAATTTAATCATCTTGCTTGAGTGAAATCTTCAATCTCGTCAAGGTTGTTAATTCTGCTGTGCGCTTGTTGGTGAGGACACGCGCCGCATCACTCGACGGAGCACACGGAGCACGCCGACATCTCTTTGGCTAGGCGACTACGGCATCTATTAGTGGATCTCCCTTCTCATTTGAGGCCATGTTGGGCCTAGGTTTGGTCCCTGCGTGGACACGTTATCTAGTTCTTTATATTATCAGACTATGTGTAGAGAGAGTATTGGGCTGTCTTCCTTTATTATTGGGCTTAGCCTTGGCCCATAGATGGTTGGATTAGGGTTAGGGTTTTGGGAGGGGGGCTCATCCCTCACCTTGGGTGGCTGCGCCACCTTCTCCCCTTGGCCCCTCCACTTCCCTTTTTGGGCGCCCCCCCCTTTCCCCATTCCATCTTCCCCCTTTCCCCCTTGGGCGCCCCCTTCCTTTGATCCCTCCTTGATTGGAGGAGGGATGGCCGCACCCCCCTTGAATGGGGAAGGGCTGGGTCGCACCCCCCCTTCCATTTGCGCCCCCTCTCTCCCATATGGCAAGGGTGAAACCCTAGCTTCCTCCCCCCGATATAAAGGCTTGTAATTTTTATTTTTGGAATTATTGAATGAAATTGAAAGAGCATTTGCTGAAGGTGGCTGCGCCCCCTCCTCTGTTCCTCCTTGCTCCTGCGACGGGAGCAAGCTCGGGGTGTGACTCCCCATCCCTCGGTGCGACGCCGAGGGCCCCTTTCTCTTCTATCCCTTCTCAAGTACTAGTTCGGTGCGCCCGGATTTCTCCTCCAAGAGCAGCGATGACCACCCCCTTTTCGTGAAGGCCTTGGGCGATCAGCCCATTTTTTTATGGATCTGCTACGAGTCACCGACGCGTGCGAGGTGGTCTCACCTCATTCGGAGTTCGGCATCACCCGTGGCGATTTTCTCCGTGAGCGCACGCAGGGCCCCCTCTCCCTGCGAGCCTGGTTCTGCCCGCCCCCTTGCAAAAATCCCACAGGATGGAAGTCTGGGAGTTTGGACGCGGGATCTTCACCGGTCGTACCTCTCTTCGTCCTCTGTCCAACACCGCTGACCTCGCCTCGTTCCGACGTCCGAGCTGCTCGTGGCATCCATTCCCGTGAGGTCGCGCAGGTCTGCCCTGCCCACCCGGCACCAGGACCACCTGCGGATTCCAGAGCTTGCTGCTCCCAGCCATGACCAGATCTGGCCGATTCCTTCTGTCGGGACCTTCTGATCTGCGTCCTCTTCGTCCTCCAACAAGCAGAGCGCCATTCGTCCTTCGGAGCTATTTCTGCTGATTTTTCCCATTCGAGCGCGCGGTTCTGGATGCAGAATCCTGTGGCAACTTGCAGGTGCGCCCCCGGCTTCCACGGATGGAATCTGCACGCCCCCTTTGGCCGAGGCTTCCTCCCGTGACCTAGCTACGCGCCATCGCTGACAGCGCCTCAATCGGACACCGGACCAGGTCGTGGGAGCTTTCATCGCGGAGTCACGCATTGCTGCGAATCTGCCGACCACTGTTCGGATCCTCCTCGCGGCCAACCCTTCACCGAGTGCTACCCGTCAGCCCGTGTTCTGGCAGCCCCGAATTTGTTGCATGTAGCCTGTTATCTCCCTGCGAGGAGTGGGCACTTTATTGGGTTGTACTATTGTTCGTCCTTGTGTATCGGGATTGTCGATCTCGGCCGGGGTTCCTTCCCCACGCCTAGGCGTGGAGGTACGTGCGAAGCTCCTCACTGTTGGCATTTTGCTTTACTAGTATACTTTCTAGCATGCCGCGTGAGTGTGTGTAGGTTCCTAGCTAGCTTATTATTCACCGCGTGGTTGTGAGTTGAGAGTACCCATTCCGTGGCCCTAGTCGAGCGCCGAGCTCGGACTAGATTCCCATAGGCGCACGGCGGCACCTTAGTCGCTGAGATCCCCGCGCTTCCCTCATAGGGACGGTCGTTGGGCTTGAGTTTCTTGTTGAGAGACGCCTCCACCCGGAGGAACGCTACGGAGGTCAGCCGCCTGGCTTGCCTTTGGCGTGCGAGTGCTGGCCGCACTTGTTGCATTCGTAGGTCTTAGCTCATTTCAATCCCGTCCCGCATCAAAGTGGTATCAGAGCATATAGGTTTGCGTCTAGGGTTGAGTCTTGCATTCCATTCAGCATGTGTCCACCCATATAGGTCTTAGTGAGTCTCCATTTAGGTCCCTTTGCATGCCCACTCGGGGTGGTACCCATTACCATCGCCCGGACACCATGGGTGACCCCCGTGGTAACACCCAAGGAGGCCCCTCTCTTGAGGATTTCATGGCCGAGATCATGGAGCGCTTGGCTAGTTCTGAACAAACCATTAAGGACCAAACCAACCGTCTGGAGGGTCGACTCAAGGGCATAGAGGACCGCGCTGAGGTTTCTGACCGATCTACCCAGGGTCTGCTCGGGCGGATAGGGAGGATAGAGGAAGTGCCCCATCATGACCCCCCTAGAGTTGATCGTGCCCCACAGGCGGCAGCTGCCCAGCCCCCCCCACATCGGGCTGAGGAGCGACGGCCGCGAGCCCCTGACTTTGAGGATTACGGATCCGATAATGATTATGAGGGGAATGGCCGCCGCCACCGTGGTCACCGACCACAGAGGGATGATGAGGACGATCGGGCCCTTAGGACCGTTCGTGCGGACTCTCCCACTTTTGATGGGTCCCTGGACCCGAAGATCTACCTAGACTGGGAGGCTAGCATGGACCGGTATTTTGAGTGGGTCGAGATGTCTGACCACCGGCAAGTTAAGTTTGCCAAGATGAAGTTACTGGGGCGAGCACAGACGTATTAGAGGAATGTGGAGAGTCTGATATTTCAGCGTCAGGACCCCCAGATTGAGTCTTGGGGTGAGATGAAAGTCAAACTCTGAGAAAAGTATCTCCCCGCCACTTATCGCCAGAGGCTCATTGACAGATGGCAGAGCCTCACCCAGGGAGATCAGACCGTGTCCGAGTACATCGCAGAGTTTGATGAGTATTTCTTGCGATGCGGAGTCACGGAGGAGAGCGCCATGCCCGTCTCTCGTTTCCGTCGTGGTCTACGGCCCCATTACCAGTATGAGTTATTTCGCCGTAATGTGACCACCTTAGAGGTCGCGTACCAGGTCGCTATGGAGCTAGAGCAGTTTGAGGCGGAGTTCACTCCTACTCAGCGTCAGGGGACCACCAGTCAGCGGGGGTTCGACCCACGCACCCCACCCAGTTCCTACAGTCGGTTTCCAGCGGCTCGGCCCTCGGAACCCCCTCGCCAGGACCCCACTATTCCTAGGCCTCGCCCTCCCCTGCCGAGGGACACTCTCCCTCCCCCTCGCCAGAAGCCACCTTACCCCACCTCACGCCCTCAGCCTCCCGCGTTCCCTACCCGACCCCAGCTACCACCACCCCCGGCCCGTCATGATGACAAGGGGAAAGGGCCGATGATTGGTGGAGCATCTCCTAGCACAGGGGCACGTAACAATTGTTATAGGTGTGGTGGAGTCGGCCATTATGCGAACAAATGCCCCACTAGAGAGTCGCTTGTAGTGACGGACCCCTCACCCACTGATCCCACGGCTGAGCTTCTGCCAGTCAGTTATGAGGCCGACCAGGAGTTGGCGGAGGAGTTCTTCGATGAGTTACTTGAGGGAGAGCAGGACGGTGACCCTAGTATTCAGTATCAGGGCGATGCGCAGTTAGGGGTAGTCCGGTGTATCCTTACCCAGCCCCAGGTGAGTGACGACTGGCGTCGTACCACCATCTTTCACACCTTTTGTAGGCTTGGAGGGAAGGCCTGCAAGGTGATCATTGACAGTGGGAGCTGCATTAATGCCATATCCACCGGTACGGTTACTCGTCTTGGGTTGACACCTGTGGACCACCCTGCTCCATATCGGGTATCCTAGGTAGATTCTACCTCTATCCCGGTTAGGCTTCGTTGTCTAGTGCCCTTGCAGTTTCAGACCTACCATGATGAGATTTGGTGTGACGTGCTACCTATGGAGGTGGGTAGTATCATTTTAGGTAGGCCTTGGCTCTTCGATAGAGATGCCACCCTCCATGGTCGGTCGAACACTTGCATCTTCGACCATGGTGGCCATAGGATCACTCTTCACCCCACCCAACCTAGGGAGCCTGCCGTTCGCGGGCCAGCCGGCCCCAGTGCCACGAACACCCCTCGTCAGGGGAAGGCCGACCCTCCTACCCCACCCTTGGTGCCTGCTACTGCCACCTCCACTACCCTCACCCTAGGGGAACCTTCCACTAGGAGATTGATGGTGATTAGTCCCCGTGAGATGGAGAGAGAGTTCACTAGTGGTAGTCCCCTCTTTGCTGTTGTTGTTCGAGAGGTGAGTGATGTCATCTCAGAGTCCGAGGGTGAGCTAAACCCCGAGTTGGCTGCGATTTTACGCGAGTTTTCTGATATCTTCCCGGAGGACCTCCCTGGAGGCCTTCCACCTATGCGTGACATCCAGCATGAGATCGACCTTGTCCCGGGCTCTTCATTGCCTAACCTCCCTCACTATAGGATGAGCCCCGCGGACCATGCCGAGTTGCAGAGGCAGGTCGAGGAGTTGATGAGTAGGGGATCCCTCAGGGACAGCAAGAGCCCTTGCGCTGTCCCCGCTTTACTAGCCCCGAAGAAAGATGGCACATGGAGGATGTGCATCGATAGCCGTGCGATCAATAAGATCACGGTAAAATATCATTTTCCTATTCCCCGACTGGATGATTTGCTAGATATGATGTTGGGAGCCACTATTTCTTCTAAAATTGATCTTCGAAGTGGCTATCACCAGGTTAGGATCAGGCCTGGAGATGAGTGGAAAACTGCATTCAAGACCAAGGATGGTCTGTATGAGTGGTTAGTGATGCCTTTTGGGCTATCTAATGCCCCTAGTACATTCATGCGGTTGATGACCCAGGTCTTGCGCCCTATGATAGGGGTCTTTTTGGTCGTCTACTTCGATGACATCCTTATTTATAGCCGCACTAGGGAGCACCACTTAGACCACCTCAGGCAAGTATGCATTGTTCTGAGGTGAGAGAGCTTATTTGTCAACCCAAAGAAGTGTGCTTTCATGACCGATCAGGTTTCCTTCCTTGGGTTCATAGTGTCTCGCGATGGGGTCTCCGCTGATCCGGAGAAGATACGCGGCATTCAGGAATGGCCTGAGCCCCGCACCCTCCACGATGTTCGAAGCTTCCATGGCCTAGCGACGTTCTATCATCGCTTCATTCGTGGCTTCAGTTCCATCACTGCCCCGATCACGGATTGCATTAGGAAGGGGGCATTCACATGGACTAAGGCTGCAGCCATGGCCTTTCAGAGCATCAAGGAGCGCATGACCCAGGCACCTGTTCTTACCTTACCTGATTTTTCTAAGGAGTTTGAGGTCACCTGCGACGCTTCTGGAGTAGGTATAGGGGGAGTCTTGAGTCAGGAGTCTCATCCCATTGCCTTTTTCAGCGAGAAGCTGAACGATGCCAAACTGCGGTATTCCACGTATGACAAGGAGTTTTATGCAGTCGTCCAGGCATTGAGATATTGGCGGCACTATCTCCTACACCAGGAGTTTGTGCTCTTTTCTGATCACGAGGCTTTGAGGTTTCTCCATACTCAGAAGAAGCTGAATGCGCGTCATAGTCGGTGGGTGGAGTACCTTCAGGAGTATACCTTTGTACTCAGGCACAAGGCAGGGGCCGAGAACAAGGTGGCCGATGCGCTGAGTCGGCGGATGATGATGTTGTCCACCATGGGAGTAGAGGTGGTGGGATTGGAGAGGCTGAAAGAGGCTTATGTCGATTGCCCGGACTTCGGTCCGATCCATGCTGCCCTTCAGTCGGGCCCCTCCCGTGACTATAGTGAGTTTGTCCTTCAGGAGGGTTATTTATTCCAGGGTGGTAGGTTGTGCATCCCACGGACGTCTGTTCGTGATTTTCTCACTTGGGAGTTGCATGCAGGGGGTCTTGCTGGCCATTTCGGTCGGAACAATACCATTGAGGCCGTTGAGCATAGGTTCTATTGGCCTAGTTTGAAGAGGGATGTTGCTCGCATCGTGGCTCAGTGCCGCACTTGCGCTATGGCCAAGCAGAGGAAGCAGAACACCGGCCTTTATACTCCCCTCCCTGTCCCGGATAGTCCGTGGCAGGACATTAGCATGGACTTCGTGTTAGGATTGCCTCGTACCCTCCGTCGGCATGACTCCATTTTTGTGGTGGTAGACAGGTTCTCTAAGATGGCTTTGTTCATTCCCTGTTCCAAGACTTCAGACGCCTCTAGAGTTGCCCGTCTGTTCTTTACTCACTGTGTCTCCAGGTTTGGGCTTCCACGTACTATAGTGTCTGATAGGGATGTGCGCTTCACTAGCTACTTCTGGAAGACCCTATGGCACATGATGGGCACCCAGTTGAAGTTCTCTACCGCCTATCACCCCCAGACCGATGGTCAGACGGAGGTAGTCAATAGGAGTCTAGGGGATCTTCTTAGGTGCTTAGTGCGTGATCGTGTCGGGGATTGGGACTTGGTTCTACCTCTAGCAGAGTTTGCATATAATGACTCGGTCAATAGGTCTACAGGTCTGAGTCCCTTTGAGATTGTTACTGGTCGTAGACCTAGGAAGCCGATAGACTGGGTTCCATCTCCCATCCAGGCCCGTGTTTCTGAGTCAGCTGAGTCCTTTGCAGAGCATATTAGGCAGTTGCATGAGCATGTACGTCGTCATATAGAGGTCAGCAATGCACGTTATAAGGAGTTAGCTGATGCGCATCGACGCACCCGTGAGTTCCGAGAGGGAGAGTACGTCATGATCAGGGTCAGACCTGAACGGTTTCCTTCGGGGGCCGTGAAGAAACTCCAGGCCTGCGGTGCTGGACCCTTTCGAGTCTTGAAGCGAATCGGGTCGAATGCGTATGAGATTGAGCTGCCAGACGACTATGGGATCTGTTCGACGTTTAATGTCTCAGATCTGGTGGCATATCGGGATCCCGCGGTGATTCCCAGTGAGCTTTTTGGGCCCTCCCCTCCTGTTGAGAGTATTACACCTTCCGAGCGTCCACCTCTTCCAGCCCCATTACAGACACGCGAGCATATAGATTGTATACTGGATGAGCAGGTGACCACGACCAGGAGCGGAGCCTACCAACGCTTCCTAGTGCGTTGGAGAGGGCGCCCTGCGACAGACGACGCCTGGATCACACGTGGAGAGCTGGAGAGGATCGACCCGGACCTGCTGGAGCGCTACCTGAGCGACCGTGACCCTTACTCGACGGGGTCGAGTTCTTCCCACCTGGGGAGAATTGGTGAGGACACGCGCCGCATCACTCGACGGAGCACACGGAGCACGCCGACATCTCTTTGGCTAGGCGACTACGGCATCTATTAGTGGATCTCCCTTCTCATTTGAGGCCATGTTGGGCCTAGGTTTGGTCCCTGCGTGGACACGTTATCTAGTTCTTTATATTATCAGACTATGTGTAGAGAGAGTATTGGGCTGTCTTCCTTTATTATTGGGCTTAGCCTTGGCCCATAGATGGTTGGATTAGGGTTAGGGTTTTGGGAGGGGGGCGCATCCCTCACCTTGGGTGGCTGCGCCACCTTCTCCCCTTGGCCCCTCCACTTCCCTTTTTGGGCGCCCCCCCCTTTCCCCATTCCATCTTCCCCCTTTCCCCCTTGGGCGCCCCCTTCCTTTGATCCCTCCTTGATTGGAGGAGGGATGGCCGCACCCCCCTTGAATGGGGAAGGGCTGGGTCGCACCCCCCCTTCCATTTGCGCCCCCCCCTCTCCCATATGGCAAGGGTGAAACCCTAGCTTTCCCCCCCCCCCCCCCCGATATAAAGGCTTGTAATTTTTATTTTTGGAATTATTGAATGAAATTGAAAGAGCATTTGCTGAAGGTGGCTGCGCCCCCTCCTCTGTTCCTCCTTGCTCCTGCGACGGGAGCAAGCTCGGGGTGTGACTCCCCATCCCTCGGTGCGACGCCGAGGGCCCCTTTCTCTTCTATCCCTTCTCAAGTTCTAGTTCGGTGCGCCCGGATTTCTCCTCCAAGAGCAGAGATGACCACCCCCTGTTCGTGAAGGCCTTGGGCGATCAGCTCATTTTTGTGTGGATCTGCTACGATTCGCCGATGCGTGCGAGGTGGTCTCACCTCATTCGGAGTTCGGATCACCCGTGGCGATTTTCTCCGTGAGCGCGCGCAGGACCCCCTCTCCCTGCGATCCTGGTTCTGCCCGCCCCCTTGCAAAAATCCCACAGGAAGGACGTCTGCGAGTTTGGACGCAGGATCTTCACCGGTCGTACCTCTCTTCGTCCTCTGTCCAACGCCGCCGACCTCGCCTCGTTCCGACGTCCGAGCTGCTCGTGGCGTCCATTCCCGTGAGATCACGCAGGTCTGCCCTGCCCACCCGGCGCCAGGACCACCTGCGGATTCCAGAGCTTGCTGCTCCCAGCCACGACCAGATCTGGCCGATTCCTTTGGTCAGGGCCTGCTGATCTGCGTCCTCTTCGTCCTCCAACAAGCAGAGCGCCATTCGTCCTTCGGAGCTATTTCTGCTGATTTTTCCCGCTCGAGCGCGCGGTTCTGGAAGCAGAATCCTGTCGCAACTTGCAGGTGTGCCCCCGGCTTCCACGGACAGAATCTGCACTCCCCCTTTGGCCGAGGCTTCCTCCCATGACCTAGCTACGCGCCATCGCTGACGGCGCCTCAATCGGACACTGGGCCAGGTCGTGAGAGCTTTCATCGTGGAGTCACGCATTGCTGCGAATCTGCCGACCACTGTTTGGATCCTCCTCGCGGCCAACCCTTCACCGAGTGCTGCCCGTCAGCCCGTGTTCCGGCAGCTCCGAATTTGTTGCATGTAGCCTGTTATCTCCCTGCGAGGAGTGGGCACTTTATTGGGTTGTACTATTGTTCGTCCTTGTGTATCGGGGTTGTCGATCTCGGCCGGGGTTCCTTCCCCACGCCTAGGCGTGGAGGTACGTGCGAAGCTCCTCACTGTTGGCATTTTGCTTTACTAGTATACTTTCTAGCATGCCGCGTGAGTGTGTGTAGGTTCCTAGCTAGCTTATTATTCACCGCGTGGTTGTGAGTTGAGAGTACCCATTCCGTGGCCCTAGTCGAGCGCCGAGCTCGGACTAGATTCCCATAGGCGCACGGCGGCTCCTTAGTCGCTGAGATCCCCGCGCTTCCCTCATAGGGACGGTCGTTGGGCTTGAGTTTCTTGTTGAGAGACGCCTCCACCCGGAGGAACGCTACGGAGGTCAGCCGCCCGGCTTGCCTTTGGCGTGCGAGTGCTGGCCGCACTTGTTGCATTCGTAGGTCTTAGCTCATTTCAATCCCGTCCCGCATCACTTGTCTATATTTTTAATCGGTCATAGTTTTTAGTAGTAGGATCTATTCACCCCCCCTCTAGATCCGTGTTCCTGCACAACGGGACCCAACAGATTCTTCAATACTAATCTGTTCGATCCATAAGGCGGTGGCTGGTTTATTGGAGTAATATTATTTTGAGAATCGGAGAACCAAGAAGAAAGTGGCAATAGGTGTGTGCTTTTATGAGTGTTACAAAGGAAAGATTTTGAAAAATATACGGATCTATTTTTAGGTACGTAAAATAGGTATAAAATAGAGAGGGCAAAATAGGTATGTAAAATATTATTCCACTTTAATTCCAATTGGTTATCAAATTGACTTGAATAAGATCTCCTTATTCTCTTAACCCAGGCTAAGATAAGAGACAGTTTATCAAAGTCGAACAATCCAAACCCATTGATATCTTAACCGCCCTTATCCTAACCAGTTTATTCTATTCTGTTACCAAATCGATGTAGTCTTCATGATATCTTATATTTCAAAAGGATACACAATTATAAATTACACAAAATCACAGACCAGCAATTTTGTAGAGAATAAAATATACTACAACAGGATAGCCAGAATACAAATGAAATCAATTATTCAATAACATCTATGGTCACAAAAAAGGAGTTGTATATAATTTTCATCGAAATTCTTTCATATTGTTCTTTCAAGTGTATCTCCACGTGCAAAAAAAAATGCACCGAGACAAGAAAATAATTTGTGCCAAAAAGAGATAGCAAAGAATGTATTTTATATGTACCAAATTAGAGATGCTGCAGAAAGAACAGTCACAACTATGCACTAGGATCCAGTTGTGGTAAGATGTGATCGAGACCCCACGTGAAAGAAAATTTTCTTTCTTCACTGATTGATTTTGAGTAACAACAGTAATTAGTACCTTAACTAGATTTTTGTTCAAAGGTTGGATGTGGGTAGAATAGCTATATTTATAGCAAACACAAATTAGAAAACTTTTTGAGGAACTAAACCATATCGATTTGACATGGCACACATTAGAGCAACTTGGTTTAGGTAATTTACTAGCCAAACCTTAGTCACAATGTTTTGAATCATGCAAGAAAATAAATTTCAAGGGTGAGATGATAGATGAATGAAGGGTTTCAAATTCCCCACCAAGACATTTATAATTAGATTGGCTTCAATTATAACAAATCTTACACCAGTGTTGCAAAACAAGCAGCAAGTTCACCAACTATAGTAACATATGACACATGCAAAAAGAGAATTGATTGAGTGTAATTAAACATTATTACTTCCTTCAAAAAAAACTTACAAACATAAATAAACCAAGATGTGAAAACATAATTCATGGCCTTCAAATTTATAATCGACAGACAGTTTCACGTTAATTTTGCATCATTCAAAAGACTGAGCTTATTTAACTGGACCAAAGGGAAAAAATTGCATCTGGATTCACATGTGAAACAAAATAATAAAGACAAACGGATCAATGCTCTCTGCATTGGTGACTGTATGGCAAAATCCAATTTAAAAAATAGTATATAAAGCCATCACTTACAAGTCAGATGGATGCACAAGTACATTACTAATAACCTTTGCTCGAGAATCAAAAAAAAAACCTTTGCCCGAGAATCCTCGATATCAGAGAACAATGTTCTCAACCTGTTTGAAGATTACCTTATCTTCTAGTTCTCTCTCTTCATTCTTGTTGGGAGCACCGCCGTTGTTTTCTTTGCTTGCCTCAGATGATGGCACATCTTCCACGTTAGGTTGCTTCTCACTAGTCAAGGACTTCCCTTCAGGGTTCACAATTTCCTCAGTTTCCCTACACCACAACAAAAATTAACAGCAACCGTAACTCTCTGAACAAAATATAATGAGAAACAACATATGACAATGAAGGGGGGGAAACTCAACTCTACAAGAACATCTTAATTTGGGGTACCCCAATTGCCACGTACAAAACTCATGCCCACGTCCCCTGGCACTACAGCATTTAAACAACCTCCTTGGCGGCCTTTCAGAATCCTCCCCAACCTCTCCATTCCCACCGGCCGCCATAGTAAGCCTGGCGTGCCCCTCCATAGGATGCACAATCCCTCTCTAGGAGCATCTCCATGTCACCTTCCTCTCCCCCGACTCCAGTGCCGCCACCATATGTTCTCGAGAACCCATTCACATTTCCATTAACATATTCTCTGTTCTGTCCGGGGGCACCACCACGGCCCCTACCACGCCCTAGACAACCTCGGCCACCACCTCGTACTCGTGCCGTGGTGCTCCTGGCATCCCTCACTGCAAGGAAAAGAGAAGGAAAATGAATTAAAATACTAAAAAAAATCAACAAATAGCCTCTTTCAAATGATAAGAAGTAGCTAACTATACCTAGTGCAAGCATATCAAAAAAAAAAACCTTTGCCCGAGAATCCTCGAGATCAGAGAACAATTATCTCAACCTGTTTGAAGATTACCTTATCTTCTGGTTCTCTCTCTTCATTCTCATTGGGAGTGTTGAACATGTGTGCAACATGATTACTTTTATGGTTTTGATGATGTCGGCCTCTGTAGTCATAAATGAAATATACCTGCATTTGATAGTGTTAATATTCATACATTTCAGGTCATTATATTTTCAGTGCAACAATCAAGATCAAGAGCTTGAACAAGGCATATGACAAGACAATATTGGTGGTCATTATACTTCCAGTGTAAAAGATCAAGAATGGCACACCAATCTAGGCAACTGGATTGACAGATATCAAGGCATATGACAATATTGGATACACGGAAATCTAGCATGTTTCAAGCATAGAAATCAAGTTGAATAGCATCACACATAAGGTCATTGCATATTCCTTATATGGTCAATGAATATCTTGCCTTATGGATGGTTCAAGGCCGGTGGAACTACTTGACAACATGCTTCAAGATAGTTCAAGGAATGGAGTGGTAATGGCAAATGTGAAAGCTCAATGCAAATGTGAAATCTCAATGTTGCGCCCTCGCACGCGGATCGACCTGCGCGGTCAGGTCGCGGGGGTCAAGGGGGAAGCGCCCCTTGCGGGGGTTTCTGGGGGCAGAGCCCCCGGAACAAAAATTTGATTGAACACTCTATAATCAAATCTACAAGACAGTCAAGGTTGATGCTACAGACATGAATGGGCTGCTAAAGAAGTCAAGCGTCAGAGATACGAAGGCTAAACGGATCGACCCGGCATAAACCGAGTTCTGTCCAGCTGGCGGTCGACCGGCAGCACAGGGGCGGTCGACCGCCCCAGCCAGCAGACTCCCATCTGCAGTTCTGTCAGCTGCAGGTCGACCGCCAGCTAGTAGCGGTCGACCAAAAATGCCAGGGACCGCCCGTTTGCAGAATTCTCAGTGGAGGTCGACCGCTAGGAGCTATAGGTCGACCGCCAGCCCCGATGCAGCCATGTTTGACTTCGAAATCCACCTTGTGGCCAGCCCCTTTCCATGGTTTTGTTTAATCAAACCCTACCTAACTTCCCATGATTTGTGGATCTGGTCTGGGGGGTGTCTATAGACCATTCAAGGGTTATAAAACCAACACTTGAGGGCTTAGAAACCCTAGTTGATGGAGTTGATGAAGTGAATCAAGGGAAGTCATTTCGAGAGCACTGTAGCACCTCTGTGAACAGTGTTTCGGGCAGGAGCTCTTCATCCTTCCAAGGTGATTCAAGGTGAGATCTGAAGCCAAGCAACCTCAAATCAAGCAAGAAGCATTCAAGGCATTCAAAAGGTGATCAAAGCTACATCCAAACCTCTTCATCAACTCAAGGAGATTCAAGAGAAGATCAAAGCTACATCCAACAATCTCTCCATCAACTCAAGGTGATTCAAGTTCATATCTTAACCCAGCATCCTCCAAGGAAGAGTAGAAGCAAGAAAGGCTAACAAGGGAAATCAAAGGAGGCTGCAAGGGTGTGTTCAAGGAAGAGGAGTTCGAGTTACTGTAGCTGTGAACAGTACTCCGGGAAGAAGTTCTTCATCAAATCCTCAAGAGATTCAAGCTCCAGCAAAACTCAGACAAGATCCTTTTTACCTTGAGCATATTCTATATCTTCTTTGAGTGATTTCATATTTGTTCATTTTCTATTTCATTCAAACATTTGGAATTGAGAATCGTCCCTACCAGTGGTTAGTAGGAAGGCAATTGGAGGCTGTCCGATTTGCGGTGTTGACGTCCCTACCGGTGGTTAGTAGGAAGGCAATCGGAGGCTGTTTGATTTGCGGTGTTGATGTCCCTACCGGTGGTTAGTAGGAAGGCAATCGGGAGTTCTCTGATTTGCGGTGTAGCCATCCCTGTCGGCTTTGTGTGTAGGAAGATAGAAAGAGGGCTTTCTCTGTTCTGTGGTTTGGGGCGTGTCCCCTGGTCAAGCTGTGAGTCAGCAAGGAAGCCTCACCGGGTTTTGGTGAGGGGTGGACGTAGGTTGCGGGGTTGCAACCGAACCACCTTAAAGATCCCTGTGTTGTGGGTTGTTTATTGTGTGTGACTGCTCTATATCTTCTAACCCCATTCACAGGTTCGTGTGCTTCCATAGTTGATTATATTATTCACACACATATGCACTTTGAGTAATCAACATAGCACACACACACACGCACGGTTGTTGTAAGCTATTGCATGCTCTAGTGTTATGTTTTATGATCCCTGCACTACAAGGCTTATTTCCTTCAAGATCACAAATATGCTTAAAGAAGTGTGGACGTTTCATAGCTTGTAATCCAAGTCTTTTCATTTGAGCCACTCTACTTAATTCGCTGTGCATTGTGCCTAAGTGATTCATTCACTTTATAAGAGTGGTTTAAACTTCCGCTAGCTAAGTGTTTTTAAATAGGCCAAAACTTTTGATTGGATCTATTCAACCCCCCTTCTAGATCCGTTTACACCTCGCGGGACCCAACAGGGAGCACCACCGTTTTTTTCTTTGCTTGCCTCAGATGATGGCACATCTTCCACGTCAGGTTTCTTCTCACTAGTCAAGGACTTCCCTTCAAGGTTCATAATTTCCTCAGTTTCCTTACACCATAACAAAAATTAACAACAACCATAACTCTCTGAACAAAATATAATGAGAAACAACATATGACAATGAAGCGGGGGGAACTCAACTCTACAAGCGCATCTTCATTTGGGGTACCCCAATTGCCACGTACAAAACTCATGCGCTTGAGCTGATGCCCACGTCCCCTGGCACTACAGCATTTAAACAACCTCCTTGGAGGCCTTTCAAAATCCTCTCCAACCTCTCCATTCCCGGCAGCCGCCATAGTATTCCTGGCGTGGCCCTCCATAGGATGCACACTCCCTCTCTAGGAGCATCTCCATGTCACCTTCCTCTCCCCCCGCTCTAGTGCCGCCACCATATGTTCCCGAGAACCCATTAACATTTCCATTAACATATTCTCTGTTCTGATCGGGGGCACCGCCACGGCCCCTACCACGGCCTGGACAACCTCGGCCACCACCTCGTACTCGTGCCGTGGCGCTCCTGGCATCCCTCACTGCAAGGAAAAGAGAAGGAAAATGAATTAAAATACTAAAAAAATCTACAGATAGCCTCTTTCAAATGATAAGAAGTAGCTAACTGTACCTAGTGCAGGTATATCCCAAAAAGATTTCAACTTCGTTATGACGTGACCAAAAAAAGATTCAAATCAAAAAGAGCCAAAAAAACTAGATAAACCACAAGATGAAATAATACCTAGCAAGTTAAATAGGCTTCCCCCCTTTCATCTACAGAAGCCATCAAAGTCGCAGAGGGATCAACAAAAATCTAGAGAAATCACAAAATAACATAACATGAGGTAGAGCTAGAACGGGAGTCTAGCCATTATGCCTCAACACAGTTGATAAGTGTGTATTTTTACATCTTAACTCATCATTATACACATTTTTATGAGCTTAAATTATAATAAATATACACTTCTCACACTTATTATTGATTTTGAATCAAATGTTTAATTTTCTGAAATTAAATAAATTTAATACCAATTTTTATGTATTTATGCAGGCACGCGATTCGAGGAAAGCTCCAATAAACAAAGAAAAAGAAAAAAATAAAGAAAATAAAAAGATATGTGAAACTGGGCCAAAAGCCCGGGAAGTTGTTTAAAAAGAAAAGAAAAAAATTAGAAAAAAATAATAAAATTATTTAACATTTTTTAAGAATTTTCTAACAATATATACTAGATATATATATATATATATATATATATATATATATAATAAAATTAAAACAAAAAAAAATGATTTCAAACCCCGCCCCGCCCTTCCCGCCTTCGCCGCCCGCACGGGCGACGAGGCGGGGCGAATGGCGGGAGGGGTGGGGGACGTGGCTCGTGGCCGGCAGGGCCACGCGAAGCGGCACGTCGGCGAGGCGGCACGGGCGAATGGCGGAGGCGGGCTCGTGGCGGGTCGTGGTCGGCAGGCGGGGACAGACGCGGTCGAACCGCGTCCACGCGGCAACAAACGGTGGTCGGCGGGCGCACGCGCCCGCGTGCGCACACGCGGCAGGCACGCGGAAGGCCGGCACAAGGACGGTCCACGCGACCGCAAACGCGGGAAGAGAAGACGGCGGGCACGTTGCACCGCCAGAGAGAGAAAGAAGAGAAAGGAGGCCATAAAAATGCCAGAAAATTGCAGAAAAAATTCCAAAAAATTGGAAACGTGTGCAAAACATGTTAGCCCACATTTTGGGTCACAATAGCAGCCATTTGGGTTGTTCACATTGGCAAATGTTCATATTAGAATGGGGTTGTTGTGTGATCCCTATAAAAGGGGGTCTATTGGCCATTGTAAGAACAACTAGGTTGAGTTAGGGAGAGAGCTAGCTATGGTGTTCTTTGTGTTCTTGATGTTATTTCATATTGGCCTTAGTTTGGTTTCATAAGGTGTTGTTTGTAAGATCATTTGATGCAAAAGTTGTAAGTAGAAGTTATTTCAATACAAGTTTCATTTTGGAATTCAATCTTTTCATAGCCTTATTTCTCATTGTTGTAATCTTCATTTCAATTTGAGTTCTTCACGAAAGTTGTTCATTTTCAAGGTTTCTTCAACTTCCATGCTTAGCATTTCTTCAAATTATTCCTAATTCATAGAGTTATTATCTATTTTCTTAAGTGCTGTTTTATGTGATTACTGTTCATACGTGGTGATACCTTCTGCTATTTCTTTATTTTGAAGTCTTTTTAGTCCTCAAATAACTCTGAGTTCTTCATACGAGTTGTTGCTCTTTGGTAGATCTAAGTTTTATTCTTCTTGCATTTTGTCCAATTCTTCTTCGTTTTAGCTCTAGAATTAATTTTTCAAGGTGCTATTTTTCTGTCAGTTACTGTTCATACGAACCAATAGGTCATAGTTTTTCAAGTTGTTCATTATCTTCCTATCGTTTTCTGATTCTGTGTTCTTCATCAAAGTTCTTCATCTTTCAATTCTCTACAACGTTCATGTATTCCATTTTGTCTAATTTTATCTATATTGTAAGTTATTTAATTTCTTCCAAACCCTATTTTCACTGAAATTCTGTTATGTTTTCGAACTTAAGTTTTCAAACTTGTTATATTCAAATCATTTCTTCTTAAGTGTTTCAAACATACCGAAGCGGTAAGTCTTCTTTGAATCATCTCATGGCGTCGAATTCCAAGGCGGAGCGATCTTCATCAAAGGCTCAGCATGGAAACGACGGCATTCTTCAATCAATTGGCTAAATTTCCTTTACTTATATCTTGTTATTTAAAGTTGCAATTTCAATTCCATGTCATTTCCGTTAGTTGTAATCGCACTCCATAAACAATTTGCTTTTCCAAACATAAGGGTATTTCCAACTTGAGCTAAAATCAACTATTCTCTCCCCGTGGGATCGACCCGTATTCACCACTGTACTCGTATTTTCAAAATCATTCGAGTGAGTGAGTGCGGTTATAAATTTTAAAATTTGTGTGGCACGGCATTTTTAAACGACGACTGTCGAGCGCATCAACAGCCCACCAACTTCCCTCCCCCCCTTGGAATCAACCTTCGAAGTACCAGTTCTAAAAGGGGACTCACCAATTTAGGCGGCTGGAACCGGCTTCGAGAGGAGCTCCCCCCCCCCCCGCTGCCGCCGCCTCCGAAACCCTGGAGGCCGGCTTCTTGGCGGTGACCTTCGGCTGCTGCGCTGCCGCGATCAGCTACGATGGATCGTCGTTGTCATGATCCCCAAGTATGTCGAACGGATCGGCGGTGGCCATCTCCCAAATAAATAGGAGCTACACAGCGTGGCCAGGACGCTGACAGATAGGCAAAAACCCTAGCCCTATCAAGATGCTGGCAGCCATGGATCACCACACACGCATAGACACCTTCGAGGAGTTCGGCGGAGGTGGAGGTTAAGGTTTTATGTGGGACAGGGCGGCGGATGGAGAGAGAAGTGCGGAGAAATACCCGACAGAGAGAGAGGTGTGAGGTACAGAAAGAGAGTCCACAGACAGAGAGGGCAGTTAGTGTCGACGACCACGGCATTAAGCGCCCAGAAATACCAAGCTGACCTATTCCCATGCAATTGTGTGTACGGTGCAAAAGTTTACTTTCCTACCAACCATGTTTATTTATTTTATATTTATTTTCTTTCTATTTTAAGCATGTAAGTTATTCCCATGTAATTGTGTGTACGGTGAAAAGGGGATCTTGCTTTCCTACCACCCATGTTTATTTATTTTATATTTATTTTCCTTCTATTTTAAGCATGTAAGGGGTTATATAAAGGCCCCCCTCTCTTGTAAGATGGATCCAACGTATTGTATAGTAGAACAATCATTCTACATCTTTCTTTCTTGTGCTTTGTGTCAATCTTTGTCTGTGAACCGTGTCACACCGACATCAAAAATTAAAAAGAAAATAAGGCTAAGCTAAAGATCAAGAAGGAGCAAGAGGTTACTAGATCGCCAGAGGGGTTACCTCAAAAGGAAGGGATAATGATCGCGAATACCTGGTAAGAAAAGTGATGCGGGATGGATTGTGGTTTTCCTCCTCCTCCTTCTACCGGCCAGTCAATGAAGGGGGTTTTTCTCTTTGATTACCCTTAAACAAAATCACAAACAACCAAGATAGAATAGTGGAGAGGGGGATTTCCGCAGCCCATCCAAAAGCAGCCCAACAAGACCCCCAGGGTCCAACGAGGCACGCTCACCTAAGTGACAGCCCACAGGGACCACTTAGCGAAGAAAAGCCCAATAAACAAACCCTCGAGGCAACAACCCTCCCTGGCGGCCTCCTAGGCCCGGAGGGCCCGAGACGACGGCCAGGTCACTCGGAGGGTCCGGCCTAAAGCCCTTTTCCTCACACGGGAAAGACAGGCTCCCGCCGAACCCTCCCGACCCGACCTTCACTGAGCCAAGGCAGTGCCCGGATAGGGCCAGGTCCTCTTAACGCTCGGATTGACCGTTGATCGTCTATCTGTGCAGCCGTTCAGAGTCCCCCATGAGCAGGAGAACTGGAGGAGCCGCCGGACCTCAAGGAGATAACGTTTCCACGATAAGGCTCTAAAAAGCCCACGTCGTAGACGTAACTCCCGCCGGAAACTCCTCAGCTTGCAGGGCTCCCGAAGGCAATAGACTATATATATCAGGGATACCCTCCGGTGGCAGGTAAGGCCATTAAGGCAATCACACAGTCTAAAGCTCCTGAGCACTCCGCTTCACCCCCTCGGTGGAGAGGAATCTCGCGCATTAGCTCTTTCTCCTCCCGTCAATTGCTCCCGCCATAAGCTCTACTGACTTAGCCATCGGAGGGTTATTCCCCAGGGAGATCCCCTGGGCCCTCTGATACGTTTCCCTGTCTTGCAGATACTTTTTATGGTGATCCACAGCCTGCTCAGGACCAGCGCGAGATTTCGCCTCTTCAAATAGGATTAGCCAAGAGTGTAGTATCAATCCACAATTAGAATAAGATAATGAAACATGAACATGAAGAACACACCTTTTGGTTCTTTTTTAAAACCCCTAAGAAAATTAGAGAGAGGAGATATGATGCAAAGACTAATGTAGGGATCACTATATGATGAACGACGACGGGATGAATAACAAACTAACGAAACAACTCCCTGTTGTTCTTGACAACAGTAAAGGGAGAGAACCCAATAAGATGGCCTTGGGCTGCTGCAACAGGAAGGAGGAAGAAGCAACTAACAACAGCAATCCGTGCGTCTCTCTGTGTAAAAAAAAAATCTCCTCTCTATTAACCTGCTGCTCTCTCTGTTAACCTGTTGTTACCTGCTTTGCTAACTATTCTCTCTTCTTTTTCTAACTGTGTCGTTGTTAACCTCGCGTGAGCAGAACAGAGGCTCTATTTATAGGGTGCAAATCATAGATTTAGTGGGATTAGAATGGGCAACAGTCACCTACGGCAAGGCCTCTACTTCCCTAATCCAATAAGGTGATTGAAACAGAGCAGGGATCTCTCCAGGAAAGGTTCATTCGAGCAGGACACGGAAGGGTAAAAGATGACTCTCCGAAGGGCGTTAATTGAAATTGACGACCTGCCTTGAGGTGTTAATTAAAATGACGACCGGGACAAAGGCGTCAATTCACAGATTTAATTTTAGTAACAAAATCCTTTCCTTATTTAAAAATGATGAAATGATGCCAGTACCAATGGGCATTAGTTGATAAACGACCCCCTGGGGGACGTTAATTCGTGATTTTCCAATTTGTTTAGGATACGTAAAATTCCAGAAACTGACGCCTCTGCTAACGGTCGTCCTTTCATTAAGAGACGCCCAGGTCTAAGCCGTTATTAAAAAGATGCCCCACGTCAAGTCGTTAATTCCAAAAAATCTAAGAAAATCACAGAAAACACATAAAAAATAGAAAAATATCATATTAAATCAATATCGAGGTTCACTTTGGGGCGTCACATGGTGACATGAGATCTACTCAACATAGTGTCAATTTTGACGTGTCTACAGCTACCCCGCCTTGGCGTATGCTTTGCAAGGGAGTGAGACGGAATGAAAGTGAAATGAGCTGATAAGTAGATGCCAAGGTGTGATGTGACATGCCTCTGACACTAAGCGTTGGAAATCTTTCCAAGATTCTGAATGAAACAACTCTGGATGATTACAAGAAAGCATCAATCAGCTGGAGAAAGGGAATTAAAAAATGTGCATGAGGGCACGAAAGGGAGACACCATTGGAGAGCGGTTACCAATCAATGTGGACGTGCTACAACCAAGGTGAATTTGCAAGAAAAAATGAATTGAGATAGGGAACCAGGGGATGAACACTATTCAAGGAACCAGCCTGAGCGGCTTCAAGGAGAATAAAGTACTCGATTTGGAATGGAATATCTCATGACAACTCGATTAAAAGCGAGCGACCTTCATTATTGACGTAATATGAAGATTTTCACCATTAAACTCAAAGTCCTACATGATGCATGCTGGGCTAAAAGAAAAATTAAAACAAACTAAAAAATAGAAAATAATCAAGGATAATATTGTTAAGACATCTAGATTTGGTCAAGAATCCAGATCTCTAAGCTGACACTAAGCCGAAGCCCGTTTGTCCACGCATCAACTTAGAAAGTGGAACCATCATCCCATACTTTTAATGACTCAACGGCCTATCCGTGTGATGAGGACTCGCCTGGAATTATCACTATTTTTTTTGATGGAGGGGAACTCAAATTCCAGTTTCATCTGAACCAAAAGGTCCTTGATATGCTATAATAGTCTAGAATATTAATAGTAACAATGCTTACAGGAGAGAATACAAAAAACGGAGTGATGTTACCCCAATGAGTCAACCACGCATCTCCAGACCTGCACTCTTCTGTACTTAAAAATTCATCAGTCCACATAAAAAAAGATCAACTCATGAAAGAATCCTCAATTTAAAATACCACATGATCATAAGTGCATAATATAAATGATTCCAATTAATACACATCACTTAAGAGCAATTCAACATGTAAGCCCAGAAATTGACGACCATTGCAAGCGGCGTCCAAATGATAAAATACGACTAGTATGAAGGCGTTAATTTACTTTAAAGGTTCGATTAGGAGTTGGAAACAAAATGACGCCCTTCAAGAAGGCGTTAAATAAAAGATGACCTGAAACAAGCCGTTAATTCAACAAATGACGCCTTGAACACTGTCGTTAATTAACTGAAATTCCAAGATAACACTCTTCCATCTCTGAAATAGAAAGCTTAAACCCAACCCTATTCGTATTCAACTCTTCAGCTTCAAACATCCATCAGAAACTTCAAACTCCTATAAAGGAGGGGATTTCCTTTAGAAAATCAACCAAATCCTTAGTTTTGCTTTCTTCTTCTTCTGTTTGTACATAGGTGCTGTAGGCTGCTGCTGTTTTTCGTGAAGCTCAGTACCACAACATATGCTTGCAATATGCAAAGAGCTATGAAGAGACAGAAGACTTCCACTCCCAGACTCTCCGAGATCAATGGCCATATTAGCAATAGAATTGCCATGAACCAGGTATTTCATAACTTGAGTTGTTATTCTTCTATTCTGCATTATTCCCTTCAACTCTCATCCTTTGTGCCTTCTCTTTCTTTTCTTCAGGACTACCTAAACATTCCAGGGGCAGGAGATTCACAAAGAATAAATGGCTTCCCCTCTTGCTTTCCAAATTCATCTCAGACATGAGGGCCTTCCTATCTAGATGGCATCTCCTAGGTTTAGTCACACATGCTAAGCATTATGACCAAATTCACCTAGATTGGGTAGCTATAGGAGCTCTTGTGGAGATATGGCACCCTTCTACCCATACCTTTCTTTTCTCTACCTTTGAAGCCACAATTTTATTAGAAGAATTAGAAATGATCTTAGGCTTAAAGAAGATGAAACAAGGGGATGAGGAGAAGATGGCCATCATTCCAAGACAAATCTCCTCTCATGAACTATTATCAAGCTTGATTCCCAGCCCCAACCTAGTGAGCCAAATCAAAGCCACAAGAGGGATTAACCTCTTAAAGCCTGCCTCATGGGTCTATAAAAGGTTCGACCAAGCTAAAGAGGATGATGAGGCAGAGCAGGTGGCAAAGGCCTTCGTTGTGTGCTTGACGGGAGCAATCTTGTTCCCCTCCACGGAAGATTTCCTAGAAGAGTCCCAATTGAGTGCTATAGCTAGCCTTTGGGAAGGAGAGAGAGTGGGATCGGCGATATTAGCCTATCTATATAGTGGGCTCACCTCGGCGGCAATGGGGAGACCGATTTATGGATGCATGATCATTCTCTCTAGTTGGGTAGATCTCCATTTTAAGTTTGACCCGTGTGAAGAGGACCAACAACCCTCAAGGATATTCTCTAAAAGCCATATGTCCTATATGACCGGCTCATTGGGATTGAGTAATAGAGTGATGAACCGGATTCCTCAAATCAAGAAAAGAGTGGAATGGAGGGAGCACCTCAAAGTGATGCCTAAGAATCTCTTCACATGCGCCCCGGGACTACTCAAGATTCAAGAACTCCACGCACGATTCTCTCTCGGTACGGATCTT
Source organism: Amorphophallus konjac (assembly GCA_022559845.1). Classification (NCBI taxonomy): domain Eukaryota; kingdom Viridiplantae; phylum Streptophyta; class Magnoliopsida; order Alismatales; family Araceae; genus Amorphophallus; species Amorphophallus konjac. Next base: position 404,282,022 of record CM040123.1, read on the forward strand.
TGGCTAATAGGCGCCACGGAATTCGCACTATACAACTCTCATAGGTGCCTTCCTCAACTCGGGCTCCCACGGTGATTATTCGAGGACCTATCTCATCTCCCTCCTATCAAGACAAGGGACATCGGCAACAATGAAGATGGAGAAGAAACCACCACAATTCAAACTTTATGGAAAATAAGCAAAGCACATCAACCTGCGGAAAGCTTAGAAGAAGACAGAGATCAGTGGAAAGCATATGTAATAGATTTAAGGAATCTAAGGCCCAAAATGGCTCATTAGATGGATTGTAACCTTATCATCAGTGAAACAAGAATAATATTCTGATTAAGCCAATAGTAACAATTCTGAATGCTTCTTCCAATGGACTGCGTTTCTGTTCTGAATAACGACTTAGAGGACGGCGTCAATTCCAAAAATAACGTCTTAACACATGTCGTCAATCATTAATCTTTTCTGAAATTCAAAATATCAAATCCCATGACTGACGTCTTCACAAACGGCGTTAATTGAATCACGTCTCATGGCAAGGCGTTATTTTGATTCAAATTCCAAAGATTAATCATTTAAATTCTAAAAGTAACGCCTTCATATAAGCCACCTCTTATGTAAGTAACGTCGGAAACAAAGTCGTTAATTAAAATTGCAATGATGATTTCAATCACATCAATCAACTCCATTAAATGCGCCTGACGACGGTTACTAATCCCCATGCAAAAGAAAATGACGTCTCCAGGAATGTCATCAAATCTTGAAATAACGCCCACTGGTATATCCATCCTTTCACAAAGAGGCACCCTTCCTTGGGTCGTTAATTAATTTCGACCGTTTGATTTCTCTTTCCCTCCTTTCTTCTTCTTCCTTCATCCTCTTTCCCTCTTTCCCTCTTTCTGTAACCCTAACTGAGCCCCCCCCTTCTCTAACTCTCTCACTCTTACCCTCTATCTCTCTCACTCTCTTCTGGCACCCATGGCCGGCAGTGGACTCAAACGCCAATGGGTCTCGGCCCCCGATGTGGTGGACTTGGGCGAGGACGAACATGCCGTGGAAGAGGCTCCTCCCGCGGCGCTCGAGGAAGGTTCGGCGGTGGAGCACGGTGACGAGGAAGAAGCGGTTGATGAAGAGGCACAAGATGATGATGAAGATGAAGGTGAGGACGAGGATGAGGATGAAGACGGAGGAGAAGAAGAGGAAGGAGGAGGAAATGAAGAAGGAGAAGAACGAGAAGAAGGAGGTGATCATCCGTCGGCCACGGCAGCAGTGATCCCTCGCCCCGGCCAACCCCGACGGCCACTACAGCCATGACCCCAACTCCGTGGAGGGCTGGTGATGCCCGAGCGACGGAAGGTAGGCCTCACCCCAATTTTTTTAATTTTTTTCAATTTTATTTCCATTTTTCATCCTCTGTCCAAGTTCTCGAACGACACAGAGAAAAGACGCCCCAAGGGGTGTTGTTAATTAAAACAATGACTCCTTGAGGGTCGTTAATTTCAAATATATATTTGTTTTCAAAAAAGTTAATTCACGAATCACGCCCTGCAGCATGTCGTTATTTTAAAAATCATCATGCTTAGCTTCATGCTGTTATTTTCCATGCTTTTTTATCTCAATTAGTTATTTTTAATATATGAGCCCCTGTAGATTTTTATTTCGCATGCTATTTTATTTTAAAACCTTGGGAAAACAACGCCCCCAATCGGGGCATCAATTCAAAAAACAATGACCAATGGAGTGGTTGTTAATTTTAAAAAACCAGAATTTCTTTTCGGGCCAAAATTGCTCATTTAAAAATAAGCATCCCCTACACGGGCGTTACTCAAATAGATGACGACCCGGGGATGGGCGTCAATTCAAAATTTCTTGAAATTTAGGAAATTAGCTTCAAAACAACGTCCTCCACAGGGGCATTGTGGACACCAAAAATTGCACACCCATGATGCTCCACTTGGCCCAGTATCAACAACGACCCGAGTGAATGAGCCTCGGGAGAGACTGCCGTGAAGTCGCCTCCAGGGGTCACGACAATGAGGAGAAACCAATCGCAAAAAGTCCCCAAAACTTTTGGGCCTCAAAGAAAATCAAACGGGCCATGACTCATGCTCACAACGGGCTCAGAACTGGCCCCAGAAACACGCGCCCTAGGGAGCCCTTCAGCGGCACGCCCAGCCCCCAATGGGCCTCAACGGCAAGCCCTGAGGGCGCTCCAGCGGCACACCCCCTGGGGGGGCCTTCAGCGGCACACCCCCCCTGGGGGGTCCTTCAGCGGTACACCCCCCATGGGGGGGTCTTCAGCGGCACACCCCCCTGGGGGGGTCCCTCAGCGGTACACCCCCCATGGGGGGGGGGGGGGTTCTTCAGCGGCACACCCCCCTGAGGGGGGGCCTTCAACGGTACGCCCAGCAGGGCCTTCAGCGGCACGCCCCCAAGGGCCTTCAGCGGCACGGCCCCCAGGGCCCTCAGCGGTACGCCCATTAGGGGCTCCAGCGGCACAGCCCAAAGGGTCCCCAGCGGCACGCCCCAAAGGGTCTCCAGCGGCACGGCCTCAGGAGGCTCCAGCGGCACGCCCTTTTGGCTCCCCCGCGGCACGCTTGTTCAGCCCGCCAGCGGCACATCGTGAAAGCTTTTTCAACGGCGGGACGACGTGAAGCCCATGCCCTACGCATCCTTAGCGCGCAGTGAGCCGTCCGAGGTGTCAGCTGAGCGTTGGGCCACGTAGGCTACCCCATTGACGATCAAGGACGGGGCAGGTCAAACGCCATCATCACGGGCTTCTTCCCGCCTTCGACGGCCGTGCTCAAAGGCTCCCCGTTGCTGGGAATATAAAAGGCCCCAGCTTCGATAGAAAGAGGGGAGAGGCAGACACGGGGAGACACAAGGAGAGCGACGGAGAAGGGACACACACACAGAGAAGAAGATAGAAGAGAAGAAGAGACGTACCGGCGTGAGCTTCCTCCGACGGCCACCAGGAAGAAGAGAGAGAGTAAGAGAGAAGAAGGGCTTAATGCAGCAGGGGAGGGGTGGGAGAAGAGAGGTGGATGGTCATCCCCCACTTCAGCCCCGGCCCCTTCCTTCCCCGGGGGGGTTTTCTTCATTTTCCATCTCCCCCATTCTTTGCATTTGAGTTTTATTTTCTTGCCCGTAGCCTTGACTCGGGCATGTCCGTCAATGTATGTGTAGGGCTCCGGCCCCTTTGCTCCCGATGAATGAAAATCACCCTTCCTGGGTCTGTTCTGCCATTTCTGTTGATTTTACTCCCGTTTTCACGGTGTATGATGTGTTCATCCGTTCCTTCCTTCTCCGGCGTTTTGGAACCTCCGTAGCCACGTGATTTCTCCCCTGCGAGCTTTGGCCCCCACGGGCTCTTCACCCCCCTCACATGGCCATCTGTTGTGCCCACCTGCTTAAGGAGAGGGGGGGACCCTTGCCCTCTCTCCGAACACCCAGTTACCAGTGACCCTTCCTCGGCCTCAGACTCCCCTTCACTCCCTGAGTAGCCTGCAAGCCCCGGCATTTGGCTCCCTTGCCATTTCCCCAGCGATGCACCTCCTTGGCCCTGAGCGGCACACCCAGACTGGCCCTCAGCGGCACACCCAGACTGGCCTTCAACGGTACACCCAAGCTGGCCCTCAGCGGCACACCAATCCCTAGCCCTCAGCGGCACACCCACTAGCCCTCAGTGGTACACCCCATTAGGTTCTTGGCCGGCACACCTCTTGGCCCTTGGTCCTTGGCCGGCACGCTTCCTTTGGCCCACAGCGGCACGCCCAATTGACCCTTGGCCGGTACACTCTTCAGTCCCTCAGCGGCACACTCCTTGTCTAGCCCCAGTCTACATTGTATGCCTCTAGAGGCCTTTAGTCTGTTGTTTTCCTTCGTGTTTTCCGAGACTCCATGAAGGTGTTGCTGCCCTCCGGCGCTGTAACGACCCGAGAATCCGATTACCGGGAAGGCCCGATAACCCGAGACTCGTACCGCCACCCACGAGCCCGAAGACTCGGAAGGGTTAAAAGGATGGTGTGGAAACTACACAAGTATCACAAATAATTGCAGAAATAAAACAGTTATAATATTAAGCAGGAAATAAATTAACGATTTACATGGTCCACAATAAAATAACAACAACAGCAACAGTAGTCCACGACTAGTACAGTGACAAGAAAGAAAAGTACAGCTACACGGGGCATCCCCCGGCTCTGACCTCTGGCACTACCTCCGGGCACCCGCACCACGCTGCGCTCCTGACGCGCTCCCCGAAGGTGGCGTCTCACCTGAAACACGGTGAAAACACGCAGGGAATGAGTCTCGGAACAAGACTCAGTAGGGATCACTCGAACCCTACCTCGTAAAATGAGAAACCACTACTCTAGCGGTAGGAAAGTACCTCGGAAAGGAAAGCCCTGTACTCTACAAAGCAAGACTCTACGGCACGCAAACCGACACACGTGCTACGAAGAGAAGACCGAAGCTCAACGGTCACCGACAAACCCGAAGGTCGGAAACACACGACTGACAGTCTGACACTCCATACTCGACAGGAGTACCACCCACTAGAAGCACAGCCGGTAGCGTCCCCTGACGTCTTACACCGCACCGCAGGTGAATCGCCTGACGTGGTAGGTCCTACCCGAGGCGCAGACACCGTACAAGTAACCACAAACAAGTGACTAGTTGGGGTCACGCCCGTCGACGTGGGTCCAACCGCCCCCAACCACGTGTGCACACACAGACCACGCGTCCCAGGTCTGGCCCTCTGACCGGTTTTCCCCTCAGCCGGACTCTGGCTGCAAGACGTGGGGCCCAACGGTAACCGGTCCACAAACCGTCTCGAAAGGTCGGCCCGTACACCACTCCCTGGTGCGACTAGCACCCGCGTACTAGTAGGCTATGACTAGTGGAGGGTCACTGAAGGAGTAGACTCTCAAGTCAACGGAAAACAACGTCCGAACCCGACAACAGGTGGGAATCACCCCACACACCAGCCCCGTCGCACGGTGACCACGGTCGGCAAAGAAACAGACGCACGGCCCACGGTCAAATGCCTGACCGAGGCAAACGGGACTTCCGGACACCAAAGACACGGTCACGGAACTCCACGGGGTGCCCGGGACGCACACACGGCCCAAGGGAAACACCCAACAACGGATCAAATCACGCTAGGGATACCCAGCGCGACACGGAAGAACGCGCTAGGGAACCCTAGCGCAACAGGGAAGATCGCGCTAGGTCTCCCTAGCGCGACAGGGACCATCGCGCTAGGTCTTCCTAGCGCGACAGGGATGATCGCGCTATGACCCCATAGCGCGACAGGAACCGCCTCCTGTTCATCTTCTCCGATGAACGCGCTCGGTCGGGGCAGCGCGACCTCCAAGAACGCGCTACTGGAGTATAGCGCGTTCTCAGTCCGCGGCCGAAAACGGTAAGAACGCCCAAAAACTCTAACCACGCCCCCATACCTCCATAGGAGAGGGGGAAAACAGAGGGGAAGACCCCTGGGGACCCCTAGCATGATTCTAGGCCCTCAAAACACGAATCCATGCATTGAATCCATAGATCGGGCGAGCTCTCCCCAAATCATGGAAAAACCCAAAAACGCTCAAATGAACCCCTCTCGGCCTCCCCGCGGCCTATAAATCACGGAAAAGATCGGCATGAGGCTAAGGAACGTCACCCTACCTCAATGGAGCGAATGCTCCGCCGAATCGATCACGAATCACGAAGAATGCTCGAAGCTTCACGAACTCCCCACGCTCCCCACGCTTGCCGCACGCCCACGAGATCGTCTCACCGCCGCCCACACGCCCGCGCCGTCGCCCCTCCGCCGTCCGTAGCCGGAGAGGGGCTCGCCGCGTCCGAATGGGAGAGAGGGAGAGAGAGGGGGCTCACGGTCGCGAGAGAGAGGAAGAGGAAGAAGAAAGAGAAAAGGGAAAAAGAAAAGAAAAAGGATTAGGCTTTATAGAAAATCTGAATTTTCGAAAAAATACCGGAAAATAGAAAAATACATTTCCGGAATCCTCGGAACGCACCGATCGCAACGGGACCACTCGTGCCCGGGTGAACGGCCCAGTTAACCCGCAGCGAGCGTCCGAAGGAAAAGCCGAAACCCGCGCCGGAAATCGGAAAACACGCGCAGAAAAGCCGCGGAACGCCTCCGGGCCTTCGAAACGACTCCGGATCGCGCCGATCCGAACACGAAAGATGTCCGAAACAAAATTTCAGACACAACAGAGCCAGACACTCCGAAAACCAGATCCGGGACCCACGAAGAAGGATCCGAAAGGTCCGGGATATTACAGCCCTCCCCCCTTAAGGAATTTCGTCCTCGAAATTGAGAACAACCAAAGGGAAAAGAAGAGGAAGACTCACTCAAACAGATACGGGAACTGCTGACGTATCTCGTCCTCACGTTCCCACGAAGCCTCACCACCAGAGTGTCGTTGCCACACGACCTTTACCAAGGGAATGACCTTGTTCCGCAGGCGCTGCTCTCGCCTATCCTTCACGCGGATCGGAAACTCTGGGAGAGAAAGATCTGGAGTCACCTCAGGCCAAACAGAAAACTCGAGCACATGAGAGTCATCGGGCATATACTTCCGCAACATCGAGACGTGGAACACGTCATGCACCGACGCCAACTCAGGAGGTAACTGCAACCGGTAAGCAACCTCACCGATGCGCTCCACAATCGCGAAAGGACTAATATAGCGGGGACTCAACTTCCCACGCCGTCCAAAACGCATCACCCCCTTCATCGGAGAAACTCTCAAGAACACATGATCGCCCACGGCGAACTCGAGGGGCTGCCGCCTACGGTCAACATAGCTCTTCTGCCGACTGTGGGCCGCCAACATGTTCTGACGAACCTGGTGCACAACATCCACACATTGCTGCACCAATTCCGGTCCCGTCAAAACACGCTCACCCACCTCAAACCAATCAAGTGGAGTCCGACAGGGACGCCCATACAGAGCCTCATAGGGAGCCATGCCGATGCTCGAATGATAGCTGTTGTTATAGGCAAACTCCACCAACGGTAGGTGATGAATCCAACTCCCCTGCCACTCCAGGCAGCAGGATCTCAGCATGTCCTCCAAAGTCTGAATGGTCCTCTCAGACTGACCATCTGACTGTGGATGATACGCCGAGCTAAATGCCAACTCCGTGCCAAGAGCTCGCTGGAAACTCCTCCAGAATCCAGAAGTGAAGCGCAGATCTCGATCCGACACGATTGAAATGGGAACCCCATGCAACGGCACGATCCGCTCCACATACAGACGAGCCAACTTAGGCACGCTCCAGCTGACCTTGACCGGTAACAACCGAGTCACCTTCGTCAGCCGATCCACCAGCAACCAAATACTGTCCTGCCCACTCGGGGTTCTTGGCAACCCCACCACAAAATCCGTGGTCACATGGTCCCACTTCCAAGCAGGAACATCCAAGGGCTGGAGAGTACCTCCTGGTCGCTGATGCTCCGCCTTCACCTGCTGACAGATCAGGCACCTGGCCACAAATTCGGCAACATCTCTCTTCATGCCAGGCCACCAGAACTACCTCCGCAAGTTCCGATACATCTTCGTCGCACCCGGGTGTACAGTGTACCTGCTCCCATGAGCCTCGCGTAACACCGCACGACGAACCTGCTCCTCCGCTGGGACGTACAACCTGCCACGAAACCTCGCAGCACCGTCCTCGCGGAGCTCCACGCCAGCCATCGCAAGAATCCGGGGCAACTCAGGGTCCGCATGCTGAGCCTCTGTCACCTGACGACGGATAGCAGGAGTGACAGTCAGACTCGCAAGCACGGCCAACCCTCGCTCCTGGGGAATCTTGAGCCTGAAGGATACTTCGGGCACTTGTTCCCAGAGCCTCCACCTCCTTAACATCAAGGTACTGACCGCCACCTTCCGACTCAAGGCATCGGCAACGACATTCATCCTGCCCGGCTGATAAGACAGGGTGAAGTCATAGTCCTTCATGAACTCCATCCAACGCCTTTGTCTGAGGTTCAGATCCTTCTGCGAGAACACGTACCTCAAACTCTGATGGTCAGTAAACACCTCGAACTTCTCACCGTACAGATAATGCCTCCAGATCTTCAGCGCGAAGATCACTGCTGCCAATTCAAGGTCATGGGTAGGGTAGTTCTCCTCATGGGGCTTTAGCTGCCGAGATGCATAAGCCACCACTCTACCATGCTGCATCAGAACAGCACCCAATCCGACGCCGGAAGCATCTGTACACACCACGAAACCTCCCGATCCAGAAGGCAAAACCAACACCGGAGCCGAGGTGAGCAACCTCTTCAGTTCCCTGAAGCTCTGCTCACACTCCTCGGACCAAACGAAAGGTACATCCTTCCGCGTGAGCCTCGTCATCGGGGTCGCAATGCGGGAAAAATCCTGGATAAACCGACGATAATAACCCGCAAGCCCCAAGAAACTCCGGATCTCCGTCACCGACCTCGGCCTCGGCCATTGCATCACAGCCTCGACCTTGGCGGGATCCACGGAAATGCCATCACCAGAAATCACATGCCCCAGAAAGTGCACCTCGCTGAGCCAAAACTCGCACTTGCTGAGCTTCGCATACAACTGGTGATCACGCAACGTCTGCAGCACCACACCCAAATGGTACGCATGCTCCTCAGCAGACCGCGAATAAACAAGGATGTCATCCACGAAGATGACCACGAACTGGTCCAAATACGGATGAAACACCCTCTGCATCAAGTCCATGAAGGCTGCTGGGGCATTGGTGAGCCCAAACGGCATCACTAGAAACTCATAATGCCCGTACCTCGTACTGAACGCAGTCTTCTCCACATCGGACTCGCGAATTCTCAGCTGATAGTAACTGGACCGCAAATCAATCCGCGAGAACACTCGCGCAGATTGAAGCTGGTCGAACAAATCATCAATCCGCGGCAACGGATACTTGTTCTTAATAGTCACTTCATTCAGCTGCCGGTAGTCAATGCATAGCCGCAGACTACCGTCCTTCTTCTTCACAAACAACACGGGCGCACCCCAAGGGGAAAAGCTCGGACGAATATACCCCTTGGCCAGCAGTTCCTGCAACTGCGCCCTCAACTCCCTCAACTCAGCGGGGGCCATACGATAGGGAGCCTTCGCCAAAGGTCCCGTACCAGGTACAACCTCAATCACGAAATCGATCTCCCGCTGGGGAGGTAATCCAGGCAACTCCTCAGGAAAAATATCGGGAAACTCGCACACCACCGTAATGTCCTCGACATCCGGCTCCATCCGGTCAGACACAACCACTGACGCGAGAAAACCCTGACAACCGGAATCAAGCAATCGACGGGCTCGAATAGCAGAGATAAGGAATCGAGAAGAGGCGGAATGGATACCTTGGAAATAGAAGGTCCTCTTGCTCGGATGCTGGAAGTAGACCCTCTTCATCCCACAATCCACCACCGCTCCATGAGTCTCGAGCCAATCCATGCCTAGAATCACATCATAATCCCGAAGTTGTAACGCATACAACCTGCCTGGCATACTCCGCCCATCAATCCACACCGGAACCTGGTCGAAGCAATACGGAGTGACCATAAAGTCACCCGAAGGTAACTCCACTGCCAAATCACAGGACAACTGGGTCACCGGCTCCTCGACGCTTGACGCGAAATCCTCCGAAATAAACGAATGAGACGCGCCAGAATCAAATAAAACCCGAGCCGCACAACCCAAAATCTGAACGGTACCTTCCACGAGCTGCGACGCCACTGCCTCTGCCCTGGTCAAGTGCGTGATCTGGCCACGAGCCCTCTGCCTGCCTCCCACACTAGCTGACCTGGGTAGCGGCGGATACTGTCCCTGTTGCTGCTGCTGCTGCTGGGGAACCTGCTGCTGCGGCGGCCTCTGAGGACAGTCACGCGCCATATGCCCTGGCTGGTCACACCGAAAACAGATAATCGGCGCCGTGCACTGCCTACCTGGGTGGGTACCACCACACCGTGGACAAGGTCCTCGCGATCCACCCACTGATCCCTGACGCTGCAAAGGAATCGGCTGCTGTACACTGCCCGATGAAGCCTGCCCCTGATCCTTGTGCTTCTTCCGAAGACTCTTCTTCAAGAACTTCTTGATCTTCGAGCCAAAGGACGCAGATCCTGCCACTGACGCTACCGGTGCCGGTACTCCTGAACCACCCGACGCATGCTGGAAGAAACCCTGCTGCTGGGTAGCCGACTACTGGCTGCGACCTGACACGGACTGCCCCTGGCTGATCGGTCCTCGAGTCCTCTGCATATCCATCTCCAAGGAAATCGCAACACGAGACGCCGTCTCTAGATCAGTGGCCCCATTCGCGATCAAATGGTGCCTCAGCTCCAGCCTCAAGCCCTGCACAAACTGCGTCGTCCTCACTCTCTCATGCTCCATGATGTGAGGTGCATACCGACCCAGCTCGACAAATCGGGCCCTGTACTGCAACACGGACATGTCACCCTGCACCAGCTCCAGAAACTCCCGCATCCGCTGCGTAGCAACGACGTCTGGACAGTACGTACGCTCGAAAGCACTGACAAAGTCACCCCACTCGACCTGCTCAAGTGGACGAAGCTGAAAGGACGTCTTCCACTCGGAAGACCACCACCTCCGAGCCGTACCCTGCAACTGGTTGTAGGCCAACACCACTCTGTCCTCGGCAGTACTCTTCGCAGAACTGAACACCCGCTTCATCTCATCAAGCCAATCTCGAGCCGCATCAGGGTCTGCCTGGCCACTAAAGTAAGGTGGATGGAACTGCATGAAGTCCCTCACCGCTCGGCCTGGCCCACCCCTGACAATCGAGCCCTCAGCAGCCTCTCCGCCAAACTGCTGAGACATGAGATGGTACATGCCACGGAAGAAATCCTCGGCCCCCAGAGCTCTCGCAGCATCCGCGGCCTTGGTAGCTCCCGGAACTCTGCTATGCTCCTCCTGGTCCCTCTGGACCCCCTGCTGGATCTCCTGACCTCCAGCCGACTGCCCCTGCTGAGAGCGAGAACTCCTCCTCGGCGCCATCCTCGCCCCTCTGAAGCACAAGATAGAAAACACGGAAACGGCAATGTCAGAATAAAACACGCGGTGCCCAATGCCAGCGTCACATGTACATCATCGCTGTGGACTAGTGGACCAATACAATTATCTATGATTCTCATGTAATCCCACAACCGCGCTCTGATACCAGCTGTAACGACCCGAGAATCCGATTACCGGGAAGGCCCGATAACCCGAGACTCGTACCGCCACCCACGAGCCCGAAGACTCGGAAGGGTTAAAAGGATGGTGTGGAAACTACACAAGTATCACAAATAATTGCAGAAATAAAACAGTTATAATATTAAGCAGGAAATAAATTAACGATTTACATGGTCCACAATAAAATAACAACAACAGCAACAGTAGTCCACGACTAGTACAGTGACAAGAAAGAAAAGTACAGCTACACGGGGCATCCCCCGGCTCTGACCTCTGGCACTACCTCTGGGCACCCGCACCACGCTGCGCTCCTGACGCGCTCCCCGAAGGTGGCGTCTCACCTGAAACACGGTGAAAACATGCAGGGAATGAGTCTCAGAACAAGACTCAGTAGGGATCACTCGAACCCTACCTCGTAAAATGAGAAACCACTACTCTAGCGGTAGGAAAGTACCTCGGAAAGGAAAGCCCTGTACTCTACAAAGCAAGACTCTACGGCACGCAAACCGACACACGTGCTACGAAGAGAAGACCGAAGCTCAACGGTCACCGACAAACCCGAAGGTCGGAAACACACGACTGACAGTCTGACACTCCGTACTCGACAGGAGTACCACCCACTAGAAGCACAGCCGGTAGCGTCCCCTGACGTCTTACACCGCACCGCAGGTGAATCGCCTGACGTGGTAGGTCCTACCCGAGGCGCAGACACCGTACAAGTAACCACAAACAAGTGACTAGCTGGGGTCACGCCCGTCGACGTGGGTCCAACCGCCCCCAACCACGTGTGCACACACAGACCACGCGTCCCAGGTCTGGCCCTCTGACCGGTTTTCCACTCAGCCGGACTCTGGCTGCAAGACGTGGGGCCCAACGGTAACCGGTCCACAAACCGTCTCGAAAGGTCGGCCCGTACACCACTCCCTGGTGCGACTAGCACCCGCGTACTAGTAGGCTACGACTAGTGGAGGGTCACTGAAGGAGTAGACTCTCAAGTCAACGGAAAACGACGTCCGAACCCGACAACAGGTGGGAATCACCCCACACACCAGCCCCGTCGCACGGTGACCACGGTCGGCAAAGAAACAGACGCACGGCCCACGGTCAAATGCCTGACCGAGGCAAACGGGACTTTCGGACACCTAAGACACGGTCACGGAACTCCACGGGGTGCCCGGGACGCATACACGGCCCAAGGGAAACACCCAACAACGGATCAAATCGCGTTAGGGATACCCAGCGCGACACGGAAGAACGCGCTAGGGAACCCTAGCGCAACAGGGAAGATCGCGCTAGGTCTCCCTAGCGCGACAGGGACCATCGCGCTAGGTCTTCCTAGCGCGACAGGGATGATCGCGCTATGACCCCATAGCACGACAGGAACCGCCTCCTGTTCATCTTCTCCTATGAACGCGCTCGGTCGGGGCAGCGCGACCTCCAAGAACGCGCTACTGGAGTATAGCGCGTTCTCAGTCCGCGGCCGAAAATGGTAACACCCAAAAACTCTAACCACGCCCCCATACCTCCATAGGAGAGGGGGAAAACAGAGGGGAAGACCCCTGGGGACCCCTAGCATGATTCTAGGCCCTCAAAACACGAATCCATGCATTGAATCCATAAATCGGGCGAGCTCTCCCCAAATCTTGGAAAAACCCAAAAACGCTCAAATGATCCCCTCTCGGCCTCCCCGCGACTTATAAATCACGGAAAAGATCGGCATGAGGCTAAGGAACGTCACCCTACCTCAATGGAGCGAATGCTCCGCCGAATCGATCACGAATCACGAAGAATGCTCGAAGCTTCACGAACTCCCCACGCTCCCCACGCTTGCCGCACGCCCACGAGATAGTCTCACCGCCGCCCACACGCCCGCGCCGTCGCCCCGCCGCCGTCCGTAGCCGGAGAGGGGCTCGCCGCGTCCGAATGGGAGAGAGGGAGAGAGAGGGGGCTCACGGTCGCGAGAGAGAGGAAGAGGAAGAAGAAAGAGAAAAGGGAAAAAGAAAAGAAAAAGGATTAGGCTTTATAGAAAATCTGAATTTTCGGAAAAATACCGGAAAATAGAAAAATACATTTCCGGAATCCTCGGAACGCACCGATCGCAACGGTACCACTCGTGCCCGGGTGAACGGCCCAGTTAACCCGCAGCGAGCGTCCGAAGGAAAAGCCGAAACCCGCGCCGGAAATCGGAAAACACGCGCGGAAAAGCCGCGGAACGCCTCCGGGCCTTCGAAACGACTCCGGATCGCGCCGATCCGAACACGAAAGATGTCCGAAACGAAATTTCAGACACAACAGAGCCAGACACTCCGAAAACCAGATCCTGGACCCACGAAGAAGGATCCGAAAGGTCCGGGATATTACAGGCGCCCACCTCCAGTTGTCGGGTTCCGCCACTCCATGTGGGCGCGTTCCCTGTATCTCCCTTACGCCCCGGGTTAAGGGGAGATGTGCCGAATTTTTGTGAGAAACTAACAAATGATCAAAGGAGGCAAAAGGAAGAAACAAACGAACAGAACAATTAATAATGAAATCTTCCAACTGATCAAACTGCTGTCGGTATCGTGACAAGAACTGAACTGAATAGACCAACTACCCGGTAGCCCGAACGTCCGACTCGCGAGAAGAGGTTGAGCAAGAACAAACAAAGAGAACGAACAAAGGGGGAAGTTTATATGAAACGACATGAAAATTAAGATAAGAAGAAAAGAAAAGCCTTAGAACGCATAATCAAGAAACTGACTGAACCCCGACACTCTGATTGGCCCTCTAACGGTGCACTCTGATAACTAGTAACCTTCCAGCGGTACGCTCGTCCAATTCTTTCACCGGCACACTACTTCTACCCTTCGACAGCCCTTCAGCGGCGCACCCTATGCCTACCTTCCCCGGCACAACCTTTCAAACCCTTAGCGGTACGCCCTTTTCAATGCCCAGCGGCACGCTCCTGCCCTCAGCGGTACACCCCTTTGCTCCCCAGCGGCACACCCCAATCCTTCTTCAACGGCACACTCCTGCCCTCAGCGGTACACCCTATTCCCTTCGCCGGCACACCATACGTGTTGTGCCCCTATGGTTATTTGAGTTTTCATATGGTCACTTGGGTCATTCGACATCATTCTATGGTCATATGAGTTCTATAGTATTCTTGGTTTTGATAATGGCTAAACACTATTAGTCATTGATATTTCCAATATTCATGTGACTGACATACGTAATGTTTTGTTCATGACAGATATGCAATGGGAACGCTCAATGTTGCACCCTCGCACGCGGATCGACCTGACATGCACGGGCTATCAAGGGCAATGCTACAAACATGCACGGGCTGCTAATGGAGTTGAACGACGGAGTTCAAGACTTAACGGACCGAACCGGCGACTCAACGGACCGACCCTGGCCAACCCGGGTTCTGCCCAGCTGGCGGTCGACCGCCAGCACAGGGGCGGTCGACCGCCCCAGCCAGAGACTCCCAGTCTCCACGAGTTTCAGTAGCGGTCGACCGCCAGCCCAATAGCGGTCGACCGGAAATGCCAGAGACTGCCCGTTTACAGATTTCACAGTAGCGGTCGACCGCCAGGAGCTGCAGGTCGACCGCCAGCCCCGATGCAGCCTTGTTTGACTTCGAAATCCACCTCGTGGCCAGCCCCTTTGGATGGATTTCTTTAATCCAAAAGACACCTAACCTGCCACAAATTGTGGATCTGGTCTGGGGGTGGCCATGGACCATTCAAAGAGTTATAAAAACTCTTGCTAGAGGGTTAGAAACCCTAATGCTTCAAGCCTTCAAGGGAGATCAAGAGAGCCATTTTTGAAGGCACTGTAGCACCTCCGTGAACAGTGTTTTGGGTAGGAGTTCTTCATCCATTTCAAGGTATTTCAAGCTCTCATCAAGGCAAGCAATCTCCAAGGAAGGGCAGAAGCAAGCAAGGCTATTAAGGTGATCTAAAGAAGCTGTTTTCACAAGATTTGCAAGAGAAATCCAAGCTACATCCATAGCTTTCTTCATCCAATCCTCAAGTGATTCAAGCTCTTCAAGTGGAGATCAAGATTGAGGCAAGAGAAGAGAAAGCTGCATCCTCCATCATCTTCATCATCTCAAGGGGATCCAAGGAAGCTCATCTCACAAAGAAGAAGAAGCCATTGTTATTGAATCAAGAAAAGAGCTTTGTGAAGAAGATAGAAGCCTCCATCGGTGATCTACATCCATTGAAGAATCCGATTCAAGCTCCCACAATTTCAGACAAGAATTTTCTTCTTGAGCTTATTTCATATCTTGTTTGAATAGCTTGATATTAGTTCTTTCTTTTCTATTTCACTCAAACACTTGGAAGTTGAAAATCGTCCCTACCGGTGGTTTGTAGGATGGCAATCGAAGGTTGTCCGATTTGCGCTGTTGACGTCCCTACCAGGCGGTTAGTAGGAAGGCAATCGGTGGTCTTTCCGATTTGCGGTTTAGTGCGTGGCACTAGTGGAGCCTCACCAGTTTTGGTGAGGGGTGGACGTAGGACTGGGGATTCAGTCCGAACCACCTTAAAATCTCGTGTGTTGTGGTTTGCTTGTGCGATTGCTTTGTGTTAGATGCATGCTTAGGTTCAATATCTATATTGCATAATCATCTTATTAAGCAAATCATTGTGTTCTTCATTTAGCTAGTTATATTCCGCTGCTATTATCATTATCTAGCTATATAGAGGGTTGCATTGTGAAAAGAGGGGCAGATCTATTCACCCCTCCCCTCTAGATCCGCTGTCCACTACACAACAATACGTACACATATATCTACAGCATGACAATAGCATTAATAATAGCAAATAAATTAATAAAAGTTACGCCAACTAAAGGACTCCGAATATACGAAATCAATAATGATAAAAGAGGCTGGAGGGGTAATGAAAACAACAAAATAAATAACAACAACAATAATAATAACGATAATGAATAATAACGATGAATAAAAGAAGAGGACAAATGCATGAAAAAGCAACAAACATCAAAGGAAAGAGAAGAGCATATAATTAAAAAAAATCCCAGATAAAAGATGCTAAGGCCCACGCCGCAGCCCCATCTTTCCCCGAGACCCGGGGCAAAAGGAACAACAATGTTGCCCTCTCAGGCCAAACCCGAATCTCGGGAATTATCCTGACATAGCCAAGCCCCGGCCTGATCTCGGGCCGACACCTTGATCGGACCGGACTTGTTTCTCGTTCCGGATACCTTCCGACTCGTCACTAAAATTAACGTGCGCTCGGCATACATTTGAACGGATTCGTCCCGATTTTCTCACCGCGTTTCCATCACGGACCTGTGTCCGAACATGAAAAGGTCCAGGAGTGACCGACATGGCCGACGGCTTGCGGTCTGAATATAACCCTTAGTTTGACCCACTCATCTCTCTCCCGTGCAATTAGTATTATTTCTTTCGACCGCGGGGCCCCTAATTTCGGCAATTAATCAAGGGTGTTCCCTCGTATGGGGGATGTAAATGACGTCGTGACCTTTATGGCACGACGAGATTCGGTCCCGACACGAACCACACAATCATCTGACGAAGTCAGATCGAGCGCACCATGGGCTCTTCGGAGCCCGGATAAATTGTCACCTCGGTGACTGGCATGCCCACGCACTCAATAAACGTCGATAAACGAACCGAAATAATAAACCAATAAGAAGTGCGTCCACAAGTCTGGCACGCCCGCTGGGACCTATCCACCCTTCATCTTTTTGCCAAAATTAGGGCCCCGCGGCCCCCTTCTTGTAATACTAATTGTGCCACTTTCTTAAATGCAGGAGAGAGAGAAGCATCATGGAACCAACAATGGCGGTTGTCTGCGGCCCTCAGCCCGTCGAGAACCATGTTCGAGGTGGCTACCTGGCGGTTCCCCTCACCTTCGGGAGTTTCCCTCCCACTGTCAGCTTCCCCAACTTCTTGGAGGTGGCCTTCGTCGACATCCTCGACACGCAAGCGCCCGAGGAGCCCCAAACCAACGCTCCCGCTCTGGGAGCCGCCGAAGTTACTGCCGGCCGAGCTGTGGCCAAGAACAACAACAGCGTCCCCACGACGACGCTGAGCTGCAACGTGCACCATGTGCACGAGACTACCGGCCCCTCCCACCAGGGGTCTGCATCTCACCGAAGGAGGCTCCGGAGAAACAACACTAGCGCCGGCCCGGGGCGTCGCATGTCCAATTCTGGGAGGACTATGACTGTAGGGACCCACCGAGTCTGTCTGGACGGGAAAGGATCCCCGGTGGGGCCAGACCGCATCGTCCCGACCGTCCCAGTCCAAAACTCCTTCCAGGAGCTCTGGAAGTTGAAGGAGAAAGTGACACCCGCCGTTGTGGCCGCATCACCAAGGACCGCGCCGGCTCACAGGCCGGCCAAGCTAAAGCAAGTCTGGGTACCCAAGCAGGTAGGGTCCAACACTGCCCGCCCGAGGAGGGCCCGAAGGGATGACGGGGTCAAGGTGATGACCCCAACTCTCCCACCGGCACACGTCATCACAGGGCCGGCCGAGGAGGTCCACCGCCGTCACCACGGGCGCCGACACAATGCTGCTCGCCCGGCACACAAGACCTACTCTCCCCCTGCTGCCGCCATCGACATGCAACTGCAGGATGCTCTCCACGACCAGGAGTGGGAGGGGATCGAGCAGGCTATGGGGAATTACCTCCGAGGCCCGGGCAGCACCCCTGTGGGCCGCCAGAGACTGCTGGGGGCAGTAGCCTCCGCTTTCCAGGAGGAAGGAGCCCAGCCCACACCCAGCGCAGAGTCAAGGAACCGCTCGGAAGAGCTGCGCCAGTCCCCTATACGGGAGGAAGCGCCGCCCCGACGGTCGATTTTTGACAGACTAGTGTTCCCAGGGAGATCGTCCAGGAGGGCGACCAAGAGAAACAAAGCCAAGAGATGGCAGACATTCACCTGTAACATGGCGGGAGTTCACGGTCGGTATGGGGCCTTGCCCACCGACATGGAAGAGGTGGCCAGAATCGCCGCCAGACCAGGACCCCTCACCAGAAGAGGGAGGGCGGCAGGCAGTGTGGCACCGCCTGGCCCCGAAGGAGTCTTGTTTGATGGACCTCCGGCGGCCCTCACGGCCAACGTGGTCACCACCGGCGACACGAGTGGCGGACCCTCGACATCATCCGAGGATGCCCCGGCCGAAGAGACGGGGGGCATGCCCACTCCCCCCACAGCTGACCCGATAATGCTACTCATGATGCAGCGGTTTCAGCAAGAAATCGAGTCGCTTAAGAAGCAACTCAATGAGCGGAGAACACCGCCCCCGATGCCTTGGCAGATCGGGGTTTTGCCAGAAGTACCCACAGATAGGGGGCAATCTTCGGAAGCAGCTCCTCCAGCAACCCCCAACCCTCTCGGGGGCGCGCCCCAGCAGCAAGCGCATTGCACAGCGTCAGGCCTCGCTCTCACAAGGATCCCCCATGGCCCCCCAGGCGATCGTGCTGGTCACCCCGAGCGCGCAGCCCGCTCATTTCTACCCAAACCCGGTCGACCCAGCGGCAGTTAGCCGATTGATGCTTGAACAAATGATAGATATGAAGCTGGCTGAGAGGGGCGACGGGGATTAGACGCTGTTCGACGTCTACCGGGTACCCTACCCGGCTCACTATGCTGCAAGGAAGTTGCCGGCTGGCGTCACCAAGCCGCCGAAATTTAAAAAATTCAACGGGCAAGGGTCTCCCAGGGAGCACATTGCCTACTATGTGAATGTCATGGGAGATCTAGCTGCAGACAAAGCTTTCCTCCTGAAGTTCTTCGGCTCGACACTCACCGGGTTGGCCTTCGAGTGGTACTCCAGCTTGCCACTCGGGTCTGTGGCCGACTGGCCCGACATGCAGAAGAAGTTCAAAGAAAGGTTCTATGTTGCCGAAAGAGAAGTTACCATGGCTGAACTCTACGCCACAAGGCAAAGGGCTGACGAGTTGGCCCTCGACTACATTAAAAGATGGAGAAACCTTAGTATGAGGTGTAAGCGCCCCCCGCATCAGGAGGACGCGGTGCAGATCTGCAAGCAGAACCTGAAGAAGGAAGTCCTGGAAAGGATGATTGGCACTGAGGTCAAGACATTTGACCGCCTGAACAATGTGGTAGCAGAGATCGAGGCATTCTTGGCCCGATACTCCTCCACTCCAGCCATGTCGAGTCAGAGAGCAAGACAGGCCGAGAAGAAGCATGCTCCCCCTGAGGTGCATACATTAGACTTCCAGGCTTTTGAAATGCAGAAAGAGAAAGCCAAGGGGGTTGCCAACCTACCTCCGCCCAGAACCACAGAACGGCGAGAGGGCCCCTCACTAAGGGAGAAGATGAGAAACAAGCTATATTCCTTCTCCCGAGACAAGTCCAAGCTCCTGTTCGAGTGGGCCACCAGCTAGAGCAAAATCACACTGCCAGAGCCAAAAAGACCCGGCGACTTGAAAAAGAAAGATGACCCACGTTTCTGCATATATCACCGGGTGCTCGGGCACACTATTGAAGACTGCTACTTCTTCAAGGACGTTATTGAGTCCTTAATCAAGAACGGGGAGCTGGATATGGGGGAGCACAAAGTAGACCCTCCGCAGTCGCACGAGTTGCCCAGCATAGCCTCCACCATCAATATGATCTCACTGTATCCGGAGCTGCCTGAGGAGTGGGCGGAAGTCTGTGCCCGCACCACTTATGAGACTTTTGTCCTGGCCCCGGCTCAAGATCAAGAGGGTTGGCAGACGGTGCCCGGAAAGAATAGAAAGACACGCACCCCTCGGTCCGCCCCAGGGATCCATCTAAGGGACGTGGCACCCTTGCCGCCACCACCACCGGCAAGCCCGGTTCGCCATGACGCAGCCCCCAGGCTGGTCATGAGGCGGCCCACTCACAACAAGAAGAGCTCTGTCCCGCTGCGGATGCACCAGAAGACTAGCCCGGCGGTTGAAAGGCTCCAGGCCATTATTGATGGGCTTAAAGATTATGAACAGCCCCAAATCCAACCCGTGGAACTAAAAGAATATGTTCCCTGGGAGGAGTTCGAATCACTCGAGCTGGCTCCAGGAACAGAAGCTGAAACGGAAAAAGATCCTCCCCTATGGGGTGAGCTTCCCTAGGAGCAGCCATTGGCTACGGCAGGGAAGAAGAAGAAGAAGAGAAGACCCAGGGGTAAGAAGAAGAAGGAGGTCGTCCTTGCCTGCAACACCCTCTCGGCGCTGTTCGACACCGCTCTCTCCCTAGAAGAGAAAGAAGAAAATAGGCCCCATGAACCAACAGAGGCGAATCAGGCGGAAGCGTCCGCTTCCCAGCACGCCACCAGGTCAGGAAGGAAGTGGGGACGCCCTCCTCAGGACAACCTCAACATCATGCTCAGGGGTGAACAACCATACCAGGTCCCCAACCCTGAGGTCCGAGGCACCGAGATCCCTCCTCCGTCCAGTCTCTATCCCGGAGGGACCAGGAGCCAAGGTACCCCTTCATTCGCCAAGTTCCTGTTAGCCCGAGCAGGCGGGCAGGCTCACTTCCGAAGGTCTCCTCCGACCAAAGAAGCAAGCAGTCCCCAAGCTCCACCGGCGGCGACCCCTACTCAACCAGAAGAAGAATTCAACGGCACCCCAAACCTCGCCGAATTCATGCGAGCAGCGGAGGAGGCCCAACAGGCCCCGCCTGCTCAACAGGCTGCAGCAGAACCCACAAAGCAGGCGTCCCCTGATCAAACACCTCCGCCTCAAGACGGGGGCAGGCGCGGCAAGTCCGAGGAAATGAAATTTCTCAAGGTGCAGGCTGCCGAGCGGATAGTCAGGCACCTCAAAAAGATCCCGACCCGGTTCACCGTATGGGAGATGCTGTCTCTAGATGAAGAAACACGGCAATCTATCATTGCCGCACTCCAGACGCCAGCACACCTTGAAGCCTGCTTGGCAGAGATATCACCTGAAGTAGCGGTGGCTTTCACAGAAGATGATATGCTCCTGCCGACTTGCAGTCACAACAGACCCCTTTACATGAAAGGGCAGTTGAATGGCCAGCCTATCAACAGGGTCCTGATTGACCCAGGGGCAGCCGTGAACATACTTCCTTATCGGGTGTACCAGAAGCACTACTTTGATGTGCATCTGGTCGAGGTTAAAAATGTCAAGATTGTTGGCTTTAACCAAAAATGTGAGGTGCCCATGGGGGTTGCAGAGTTCAACTTGACCTTTGATGACTTCACCACCAAGTTCCAGTTCCACGTCATCAACTCCAACACTTCCTACAAGGCGTTGCTTGGCCGGCCTTGGCTACACCAGAACAGAGTGGTACCTTCCACCTTGCATCAATGCATCAAATACCCTTGCGAGGGAAAGGAAGTTAGAATCTTCGCTGACCTCCACCCGTTTGAGGTGTTCGAGTGTCACTTGTCAGATGCTAATCTATACCTGGAAAAGGCAAAGCAAGTCCCTCAAGCTGCCCTCGACAAGGGAAAGAAGAAAGTGGGGTCAGGTGGTTGGTTTCCTCCGTCGCCCCCAGGCTATGTGGCTCCCCCACATGTACCATTTATTGCACAGGAAGAAGGGGTATTCAAGGCAGCTCCTCTCGCCATCTACCCCACATCGGGAGCGCCCTGTCTCGAAGACCTGCTGGAAGATGTCAGGGTCCCGCCAGGGATCGTCAAGCCCGGAATAGAAATAGAATGCCAAGCAGCTGAGCAACTGAGAACCTTCGAGGTGCCTAACCCTGAAGGGCCACCCACTATCTTTTATGTTGCCGGGAAGAAGCCGGTCAGGGAAGACGATGATTGCCGGTTCCCTGACGAGTTGCATGACCCGCACGTCCCCATTGCAGGACTTCCCCACATGACTGACCGGGCAGCCAGAATGGTCAGAAAGCAGAAGATCCCTCCCTACCAGCCCTCCAGTCGGAAGGAAATGTTTGAAAGGATGTAGAATCCACCAAACCTGGATCGATGGTTGCTAAAAATCACCAAGCACCCCGGTCTGGGCTTTTCACTGGAAGATTATTATGAGACTGATGTCATATCGATCTCGGCATGGTCCGGCGACGACCCCGTAGGAGCTACAGAGCCGCGGGAAGCCCGCCAAGATGTACACTCCAGACCTCCGGCTGAGGAGTCGCAAGATGAAGAAGTGTTCCTGTGGAACCCTCGCCGTCGCCGCTGCATGGAGAAGACCCCCTCTTTCTCCGAGGGATCAACCTCGAGAGGGTACACCGTCGAGGCACCTCCACCCCGGCCTGCCGGTGAAGCAAGGAGCAGTAGCATGGGCCATGCTCCGGACTCCCCTCAATACGACCCCGTCATGTACGCCTTGTACCATAGGCAGCAACGGGAGATCGAGATGCTGAAAGTGCGGCTGGCTGAGTTGACTTCACTAGTCGCCGACCTGATCTAGGGTTCTCTGCCCCCGTGGGGTGGCCGTGTGCCTCGGCCCCGAGACACCAGTCCTGACACCCCCGTCTGGACAAGACGGGAAATGAGAGACGCGGCAAGCCCGTTGACCGGGCGCTCAACCAGGCAAGGTCTAACGCTCTAAGAGAAGCTGCAGAAGCCCTACTCCTTCCCAAGAGAGAAGACAAGGGCATCTTTGACTGGGCCTGCCATTACGGCAAGGTCTCTCTTCCATGGTCCAAGAGGCCACAAGACACTAGAAGAAGCGGGGACCCCCTGTTCTGCCCCTACCACCAGATGCTGAGCCACGCCATTGAAGACTGCTATGTCTTCAAAGACATTGCTCAGAACCTCATTGACAGGGACGAGCTCAGAATGGGAGACTATGTGGTGGCCCCGCCGCGCCCCCACGTGGCGGATGGCCCCAGGGCAGGAGCCTACACAGTGTCCATCCAGTACCAGGCACCTGAAGACACGGCTACCCTGGCCCTCACAGGAGCTGTCTATGATGATTACATAGAAGAGCCCAAGGTGGCCCCATGCCTCTCGGCACCAGCGAACCTCACCGACCCGGCGGCTACGGTCCAGGAGGAGTGTGCGGTGACTGCAGCCTCCATGCCCAGCCACGAGGAACAAGGAGAGGAAGATGGTGTCCTCGAGCCCGAGGACAATGAAGACCAAGATTTTGTTGATCTGTCGCCGGCCCCGTTGGAAAGTGAAAATGGCGGCCAGGCCACGGTCGATGAATTGGTCGAAATCAACCTTGGCATAGAAAGAGACCCTAGACCGACCTTTCTGAGTGCCCTCATGTCCCTACATGAGAGGGAGCAATACATAAAGCTGTTGTAGGAATTTCGGGATTGTTTTGCTGGAACTACAAAGAAATGCCCGGGCTCAGCACCGAGGTGACTCAACACATCCTAGCCATCGATCCCAAGATGGAACCGGTGAAGCAACCTCCCCGGCGCATGAGGCCGAACTGACCAGCCAGATCTGCAAAGAGGTCGACAAGCTCATAGATGTCGGCTTCGTGGCAGAAAACCAATATACTACATGGTTGGCCAACATTGTACCAGTGAAGAAGAAGAACGGACAGATCAGGATTTACGTGGACTTCCGCGACCTGAATAAAGCCTGCCCGAAAGATGACTTCCCGGTGCCTATCACCGAAGTGATGATTGACGCAACCACTGGCCATGAGGCCCTGTCCTTCATGGACGGGTCGTCCGGCTATAACCAAATATGGATAGCCGACCATGACCGGATCCACACCGCTTTCAGATCGCCCAAGGGGATATTTCACTACAAGAGGATGCCCTTCGGCCTCAAGAATGCCGGTGCCACATACCAACGAGCGATGACTAAGATCTTTGACGAGCTGCTATACAGCAAGGTCGAGTGCTACATTGATGACCTGCTCGTCAAGACTAAGAAAAGAGACGAGCACCTGGGGGACCTCAGGGTCGTCTTCCAAAGGCTCCGACAATACGGACTGAAGATGAATCCCATGAAGTGCGCCTTTGGCGTGTCCAGTGGAAAGTTCCTCAGCTTTATTGTCCGGCACAGGGGGATCGAGATCGATCCCTTGAAGATAAAGGCCATCCAAGAGTTGCCCCCTCCGAAGAGTCTGGGAGAGCTGAGATCCCTGCAGGGGCGTCTGGCTTACATCCGCAGGTTCATCTCCAACCTGTCAGGGCGCTGCCAACCCTTCCACAGACTAATGATGAAGAATGCACCCTTCAGCTGGGGCCACGAATGCCAGCACGCGTTCGACCAGCTAAAGGAGTACCTGAAGACCCCGCCTATCCTGGGGGCACCTGTCAAAGGTAGGCCGCTGATCCTTTATATAGCGGCTACCAAATATTCACTGGGGGCAATGCTCACCCAGAACAATGATGAGGGAAAAGAGCAGGCTCTCTACTATCTCAGCCAGAGACTGGTGGGTGCAGAGGCCAAATATACCCCGATTGAGAAGGTCTGCCTTGCCTTGGTCTTCGCAGTCAAGAAAATGAGGCACTACATGTTGTCCCATGAAGTAAGCTTAATATCCAGGGCTGACCCCATCAAGCACATTCTCCTCCAGCCAGTTCCAAAGGGACGCCTCGGCAAGTGGGCCGTGCTGCTTATGGAGTTCGACATCACCTATGTCCCTCAAAGGGCCGTCAAGGGGCAAGCCGTCGCGGACTTCTTCACAGCACACCCCGTGCCCGAAGACTCCCCGTTGGCCACAGAACTACCTGAAGATGAAACACTGGAGGTAGACCATGTCCAACAAGCTATCTGGCAGCTATACTTCGATGGGGCCTCAAGAACGGAAGCGACCCCGTCCGGACGTGTCAAGGTATGGGCCGGAGCCGGCATCGTCCTCAAGTCCCCAGACGGAGAAGTTATACATACTTCCTGCTACATCAGCAAGCCCTGCACAAACAATGAAGCGGAGTATGAAGCCCTGATCATCGGCCTCCAGGTGGCCCTCCAGATGGAGATCAAAATGCTCCAAGTATTTGGCGACTCGCTGCTAGTCGTCAAGCAAGTCCAGGGACAGTTTGATGTCTGAAAACCTGAGCTGCTCCCTTATCACACTAAGGCGAAGGGCTCATGGAGCGGTTCTACCTCCTCAAGATACGCCATGTCGCCAGAGGGGAGAACGCGCAAGCCGACGACCTGGCAAAATTGGCAAGCTCACTGGCAGTGCCTCCAGATGGATCCCTCAGTATCCAAGTAATAAACCAGCGCCAGATGCCCAGCATGATAGAAGAAGAACCCGAAGAGGAAGACCTAGAGGTCACTACAGCAGAAGCCGTCAGCCTGCCTAACTGGAGGGACCCTCTGATGCAGTGGTTCAAGTACCAGCAACTGCCCAAGCAAAGGGAAGAGAAAATTAAGTTAATCAGAGTAAAGGACTCTTATGAGCTCCGAAACGGAATATTATTCCGGATTGTGGCCGACGTCAAGCAGAAGCTACTCCTCCGGTGCTTGTCCATTGAAGAAGCCTGGAGAGTTGTCCATGCCGGGACAGCTGGTGCACACCAGGCGGGACCAAAAATGAATGTTGAGATCAAGAAACTTGGCTATGACTGGCCTGCAATGTTTAACGACTGTTGCGACTATGCTAAGTCGTGTCAGAGATGCCAAGAGCACGCTACCATACCCCGGAGGCCTCCTATACAGTTGCACCCAACAGCGCCCAGCTGGCCATTTGCCCAGTGGGGGACGGACGTCGTAGGCCCCTTACCTGCATCTTCCGCAGGCTGTAAATACATCTTGGTGGCAACCGACTACTTCTCCTGCTGGGAAGAGGCTGTCGCCTTACGGGAGGTCTCCGGAGAAATCGTGGCCAGGTTCATCCTACGCAATGTCATATTCCAGTTTGGCGTGCCCGACCGAATGGTGTCAGATAATGGCAGCCACTTCCGCAACCAGAAGGTCTACCGGCTGGCAGAGAAATATAAAATTGATTGGAGGACGTCAACTCCTTACAACCCACAGGCCAACGGGCTGGCCGAAGCTTTTAACAAGACGCTCTGCACCCTCTTGGCCAAGACTGTTAACTCTAATAAGAAAGACTGGGAAGAAAAGATGTATGAGGCACTATGGGCGTACCAAACCGTATACAAGACCCCAACGGGCTGCTCGCCCTTCTCTCTCGTGTACGGCTCGGAGGCGATCGTCCCCGTTGAACTGGAGATACCTTCCCTTAGGGTCGCCATTCAGCATGGGCTCGCCCCTGAAGGGCAGACCAACGTTGAGCGAAGGCTCGATGAACTCTCCAGCTTAGAAGGAAAGCGGCTTCAAGCCCAACAGAATATTCAGATCTACCAGGCCCGGATTGCACGCGCCTTTGATAAGCTTGTTAAGGAACGTGAATTCAAGAAGGGCGACCTTGTCATGGTCAAGAGAAGAGATCTCATGGCTACCAACCCCAAGGGCAAGCTGAACGAGAATTGGCTCAGACCTTACGTAGTCCAAAAAGTCTACGAAGGCAGGGCCTATGTAATTGTCAACCACCGCGGGGAAGTTCAGTTCCCGCCTCTTAATGGAAGGCACTTGAGACTGTACTACGCCCCGACGCCCCCATTCAATCAATAATATTATCATCAGCCCTATTTTGGGGCGGATTTGCATCATCAGTGTCTAAATGACTCGACCGCTATCTATGTTTTCAAAAAAAAAGAGAGAAGAAGGAAAGAAAAAAAAAGAGAGAATAAAAGAAAGATGAAAAGAAAAAAAAGAGAAAAAAAAGAAGAGGGAATAAAAAAAGAGAAAAAAAGAAAAGAAAAGAGAAGAGGGAATTAAAAAAAGAAGAGAGAGAAGAGGGAGAGAAAGGAAAAAGGGAAGAAGAAAAAAAGCAGGAAAAGAAAAGAGAAGAAGAAAAAAAAAGAAGGAAAAAAAGAGAAAAAAAAAGGAGAAAAGAGCGAGGCAAGAGAAAAATCCAAGAAGAAGGGGGAATGTCCCCCCCATTTCTAGTCCTCGCCTCGCATTGTGACTCGTTGAAACGCACGTCGTTAATACGCCCGCTTATCAAATTTACAATATACCGAACTCGCGCACTTAAAAAGATTGAAATTCAAGTAAAGTGGTGAAGACGGGTCGATCCACAGGGAAACAAAACTTTTAAAATGGGATGGATGAGAGTTATTATGTTTGAAAAATCCAATTTGACATGAACTTAAACTAAGTACATTAATTTAAACTAAGTTACAAATGATGAAGAAATACAGGAAAAATTGACTGAAAATAATAGTGAGTTTGGAAAAAGAATATCTTTTAAACTAGAGGGATTCAGGAAAAGTGGAAAAAAGTAAAGTTGTAGAGGACAAAGAGAGGAAGAAGATTGATGAAGAACTCAGAAACACAAAATGAAAGGAAAGGGGTGAAAATCATGAAAAATCGAGATTTCTATGAGTGGATGAATAGTGAAAATCAAGAAAAACTGAACTTTAGAAAATTAATTCTATCTTGAAAACGGTTGAGAATTAGAAGACGAGGTAGAAGAAGAAATTGAAGATGACTTGAGAATACACAACTTTGATGAACAACTCAGGAAGAAAATAAGATCAGAAGGGGGTGAAAACTTAGATAGAAGATCTGTGAAGATTAATGATAAACATAGATGATCACAAACTAAACCGTACAGAACAGACCTTTAAAAAATAATTAATAACTTTAAAACGGGGGTGATTTAGAGGAAGTGGAAGAAAGATGAAGTCTAGATCTAAGGGAGAGGAAGAACTTTTGTGAAGAAATTATAAAGAAAAGAAATCAAGAAGGACTTCAAAATGGAAGAACGGAGAAGGTTATCCCTGCGAATGAACAGTAACCGCTCAAAATAGAACTAAGAAAATCATGCCATATCTTGAGAACGAAGAGGAATCAGAAGAAATGGTAAAAATAAAAAATGTGGAGAACAGAAAGACGAACAACTTTGATGAAGACAGTAACTTCAAATGGAGTACACAACAACATGTAAATGGACAAATAATAGTTTAAAATTTTAAACACACCAAGAACAGAACATAAAATCAAAGGAAAACCACAGAGATTACAATAAAATATCTCAAACCACAC
Organism: Amorphophallus konjac; assembly: GCA_022559845.1. Lineage (NCBI taxonomy): Eukaryota > Viridiplantae > Streptophyta > Magnoliopsida > Alismatales > Araceae > Amorphophallus > Amorphophallus konjac. The sequence goes on from CM040123.1 coordinate 404,310,159, forward strand.
TTTACAAATCTCACGTAGCTCTCCCTAAGGCTAGCAAGAACTCTCTTAAAACATACAACAAATCGAACTCTCAAAATACAAAACAACCCGAACCCCCTAAGGCTTAACAATAGGGGCCCTATTTATAGGGCTAAAACTAAACCATAAATTATGAAAAATTGGTTGGCCACCAACTTTATCTCTCTTCTTCTCTCTCTTTTTTTCCACAACGTCGACAGCGACTGTTACTGACTTCCCTTGGCCAACGACGTCGGCCAGCGTCCCTTTTTGCTTTGTTTGAACCTGCTGCGCATGCATTACCTTGTCCATTCATTTGAAGATCCACCGAAACCTGCGTGAAGCCCGTGGCATGTTCATTGACCTTGCACCCGCCGGAGCGTTGAAGACTGCTCCACTCATCGCTTGTGTGTGAGACACGCGACGTGAAGCCGCTGCCAGCTGCCAGTTGCCGCGTGAAGACTTGGCTGCCTTGGCCACCTTTGGCCATTGGAGAAGCTTGGCCGCTTTTGCTGACCGTGTGTGCATGCATGTGGTTGGTCACGTTACATATGACATGTGAAGCTTCCACGTGTTCATCCTTCATCTGCACGAGTTGAAGAAAATGCATGCATAAGTGTTATATTCATATATATATAATATGTGTATATATCTACATATACTATTCTATACATATAAATGTATCTGTCTCGACACCTTTTTGGGAAAACAGTGAACCGAGGCTAATTCTATATATAGCATATGTATATATATACACATATTATATACATTTATATCAGGATAAATCGTATATGTCTATATCTATCACCTTCAAAACCAAGTATTTTAAGCTCTAAACACATATTAAGACACACTTATACAAATTAAACAAGATTTAACCAAAAGTAAAACAATTAAAGAAGAAGCATACATGTGTCGACACATGTTTAAAACAAAAGAAAAAAACTCCATTAACCCTCAAGTAATTATGATGAAATGTAAACCATTTTGAACCTCCACCAAGGATAGAAAGTCTGAACATTTGGTGATCTCCAGGCCTGCAAAATAGAATCACAATTTGATTAAATCAGACAATTACACAGTTTGATCTGAAACTAAAATTAAGTGTGATAAATGTCTAGTGATACATATTAAAGCTCATAAAAATATGTCATTACATTAATTAACATGTAAAATTACACACTTATCACACCCCCCAACTTACTCATTGCTAGTCCCTTAGCAATGCAAACAATTTACAATAAAGACCAACAAGAGTTTTCAAAGTTCATACCTTCATATCCAACTTTTCCTTCATAGAAATAACTAAAGATTAAGAATCCGGAAATATTAACACATACTAGCCTTAGATTTGGAAATTTAGGTATATGATTAAGAATTCTAATCAAAATTCAGTAGCACTTATGCATGTGAAATGCTAAATCCACAGTGTAGACACTTGCATCCCCCATTTGCTATTCCGACCAAGTACCTTTCAACCCTGCACTTCTTTAATCAGAGCATTAAGTATTTCAGCTTTTGTCTGCCTTATTATTACGTCCCTTAGGGATCTTTATATTTTATTTTTACACACATGATGCTGCACTACCCTTCTCTCTTTAACACGAACTTTAAAGTAGGATCGGTTTCACAGATCAAGGTTCCCTTATCCTTTTGACGCGAACCTCAACACGTCTTAGGTGAAGTAGGCCCGGTTACTCAGATTCGGAACATTTTTCATGGTGTTCTTTTCTCAATTTTTTTTTCAATTGTGCTTTTGCACAAATTTTGATTGATAACTTGACAGAAAGCTTATAAAAGATCTCTTTGTTTAAGAAGTGCAAAATATCAGGTAACAGCCCCAAAATAGCAGAAGGCTTATCCTATCTATTTCATTAGCGTGCAACGTGATTTTCATTTTATTTTTCTAAAATGCACATGAATTTCAAAGAGATTTCTTAGATCATTTTACCATGGCTAGAGTAAATAAATTTTCCATCATCCTTCTCCCTAGTCGTTTCTATTCTAGAATCATTTTCCATTTAAGCATGAATCATGAAACGCAATATGGGGATTTACATGGCTAGATTCTCATGCAACAATGCAGGGTAGCAAGCAAGAACTCATTGTATTCTCATGAAAAAAAATTTTCTCATGAAAATTTTGAAAAAAAATTTTCTCCCCCCCCAAACTTAAATGGCATTGTCCCCAATGGCATATGCAATAGAAAGATCAGAGGACAAGTAAACAGAGAATATGGGTGGGATGGAAGGACACAACCTGGTGGGTGGGGTGACGAAGGCTCCATTTCTTTGTGGCCTGACAACTAAAACACAAACACACAAAACATCAAATCACAAAAAACTTGGGTTGCCTCTCAGAAGCGCTAAGTTTACCGTCTTCAGCCAGACGCATGAAAGGTCGAAAGGAATTCATACCTGATCACGTAATGTGACGGATTCTTTAGGTGAGAACAGCTCATTTTCCAAGTAGGGTTTTAACCTTTGACCGTTAACAGTAAAAATATGACCTTTTTGTGGATTTAGAATTTGAACAGCTCCATGGTCAAATACCTTAACAATAGTAAACGGTCCATCCCATCTGGATTTCAACTTACCGGGGAACAAGCGTAGCCGTGAGTTAAAAAGCCAAACTTTTTGATTTTCATGGAAAGTTTTTCGATGAATATGTTGATCATGGAAAGCCTTGGTTTTAGCTTTATAAATCCTGGAATTTTCATATGCTTCGTTTCTTAGTTCCTCCATTTCATTGAGTTGTAGGGCTCTTTGGGCGCTAGCTTGAGTGAGATCAAAATTTACTTGCTTAATGGCCCAATATGCTCTATGCTCAAGCTCTACGGGCAAGTGACAGGCTTTTCCAAAAATGAGACGATAGGGAGACATACCTATAGGAGTTTTGAATGCAGTTCTATAGGCCCAAAGTGCATCATCTAGTCTCTCGGACCAGTCTTTCCTATCCGGCCTAACTGTCTTATGCAAGATATTTTTTATCTCCCTATTGGAAACCTCCACCTGGCCACTGGTTTGGGGATGATAGGGGGTAGCGAGTTTATGAGTGATGCCATATTTCTGAAGCAAAACACGGAATTGGAAGTTCGTGAAATGGAATCCCCCATCACTAATCATAGCCCGAGGACACCCGAATCGAGAGAAGATGTTCTTCTTCACAAATTTCATCACCACCTTATGATCATTGGTCCTTGTGGCGATAGCTTCAATCCATTTTGAAACATAGTCGACCGCCACCAAGATGTATTCATATCCAAAAGATGGTGGAAACGGTCCCATGAAATCAATATCCCAAACATCAAAAATTTCCACTACCAGAATGGGATTAAGTGATATCATATCTCTCTTAGAAAGGTTGCCCACAGCTTGACACCTCAAACATGTTTTTAAAAATTCATAAGCATCCTTAAATAAAGTGGGCCAATAGAATCCACTTTGTAAAACCTTAGCCGCAGTCTTCTTTCCTGAGAAGTGTCCTCCACAAGCTAGATTGTGACAAAAATTCAATACTGATTGTTGTTCCTCTTCGGGGACACATCTCCTTATGATCTGATCAGGACCCATGTGAAACAGTTCCGGGTCCTCCCAAAAATAGTGTTTGACCTGTGAAAAGAACCGATCCTTTTCCTGCTTAGTCCACCCACCCGGGATTTGTTTTACTGCCAAGAAGTTGACAATGTGAGCGTACCAGGGGGTGGAAATATGAGAGATAGATAACAAATGTTCATCCGGAAAGGAATCAGACATGGGAGCACTCTCAGGTATCACTATCCTAGACAAATGATCAGCCACAACATTCTCTAACCCCTTCTTGTCTTTGATTTCTAAATCAAATTCTTGAAGTAATAGAATCCACCGGATCAAACGGGGTTTAGCATCTTTCTTGGTGAGCAGATATTTTAAAGTAGCGTGATCAGAATAGACAATAACTTTGGCCCCCAACAGATATGAGCGAAATTTCTCCAGGGCAAAAACAACGGCCAGAAGTTCTTTCTCTGTGGTGGTATAATTCAATTGAGCATCTGCGAGAGTGCGACTCGCATAATAGATCACCACAGGTTTCTTATCGATCCTTTTCCCCAAAACAGCTCCAATAGCATAGTCCGAGGCATCGCACATGATTTCGAACGGCAGTGACCAATCTAGTGTTTGAAGAATTGGAGCTTGGGTCAGGGCTGTCTTCAGAGAATGGAAAGCTTCAAGGCAAGATTCATAGAGCTGGAATGGTGTGTCCTTGGCTAGGAGCTTAGTGAGCGGACGAGTGATGGTAGAGAAGTTTTGAATGAACCTTCTATAAAAACTCGCATGGCCAAGAAAAGAGCGGATTTGTTTGACGGATGAAGGGGGAGGAAGATTGGAAATCAGATCGACCTTAGCCTGGTCTACTTCCATCCCCTTTCAGAAATAACATGGCCTAACACAATGCCCTCTCGTACCATAAAATGGCTTTTCTCCCAACTTAACACCAGGTTGGATTCAATGCATCGTGCCAGCACCTTCTTAAAATTCTCCAAGCAACAATCAAATGAGTCACCAAAAACTGAGAAGTCATCCATGAAAATCTCCAAAAATTCTCCCACAATCTCAGAAAAGATTGCCATCATACACCGCTGAAAGGTGGCAGGGGCATTGCAAAGCCCAAACGGCATTCTCCGGAAAGCAAACGTGCCATAAGGACACGTGAACGTAGTTTTCTCTTGATCCTCCGGGTAAACAGCAACTTGATTATACCCGGAGTATCCATCCAAAAAGCAAAAGTATTTTTGCCCAGCCAACTTCTCCAAAATTTGATCAAGAAACGGGAGAGGGAAATGATCCTTCTTCGTCATTGAATTTAATTTTCTGTAATCAATACAGACTCTCCACCCCGTTTGTATTCTCATTGGCACTTCTTCTCCCTTCTCATTTTGAATCACGGTCAGCCCGAATTTCTTTGGAACAACTTGTGTGGGACTGACCCACTTACTATCAGAGATGGGATATATAATCCTGGCATCCAACCACTTCACCACCTCTTGCTTGACTACCTCTTTCATGTTCGGGTTCAGTCGGCGTTGCATCTCCCTGCTCGGCTTGGCATTGTCCTCTAAGTAAATGTGATGCATACAAACATCCGGACTGATGCCCTTGAGATCTGTCACCGACCATCCCATTTCCCCCCTATGCTCCTTAAGGACATCTAAGAGCTGAGATTCCTGAGCAGAAGTGAGATGAGAAGCAATAATCACGGGCAGAGTTTGGTCAGGACCCAGATAAGCATATTTGAGAGAATTCGACAGAGGTTTCAGTTCAAGAGTAGGCGGCTGATCCAGAGCTGGAAGTGCAGGTTTGGATTGTAATGGAGGGAGTGATTCTACCCTAGACTAGGGTGAGAAAGCGAGAGAAGAATCCTGAAGCATGCTACCCTCTTCTAAAGTATCCTCGATGTCATTCGGACCTTCATCCAGCACCTCCTCACAGATATCAATGATATTACATTCTTCTTCGTGGTCCGGGTATTGAGAAGCCTTAAACACATTTAATGCAATCTTCTCACCTCCAAACGATATATCCATCATTCCCGTGGCACAATTTATATTGGCCTTAGCCGTAGCTAAAAATGGACGACCCAAAATGATGGGTGTGTGCTTTAAGTCCTGGGTCGAGGCCATATCCAAAATGAGAAAATCCACCGGAAAATAACATTCATGCACCTTGACAATAACATCCTCCAACAGACCCCTTGGAGTTTTCACCGACCGATCCGCCAATTGAAGGATGATTGAAGTGGGTTTTAACTCTCCCAGATCAAATTTCTCATAGATAAAGGTGGGTAAAAGATTTACGCTAGCACCTAAGTCTAGCAATGCTCTATCAAAAGTAACTCCACCTATAACACATGAGATTAATGGGGCTCCGGGGTCCTTCAATTTCTTTGGTAAATGATTTGTCAAAACTGCACTCACATCCTCAGACAAGCGGATCTTTTGAGTCATCGCCTTCGACTCCCTCTTCGGAGTACAAAGCTCTTTTAAAAACTTCGCATATGCAGGCACATGCTTGATTGCATCTAAGAGTGGAATATTTATATTCACCTGTTTAAATAATTCCACTAATTCTTCCTGTTGCACCGGTAATTTCTTGTGAGACTTCGACTTCAGAGCATCGGGAAAAGAGATTTTTGGCACATATTCTTGGGGTCCTCCTTCAACCTTTGCCTTTCCTTTATCCAGCTTCTTCTCTCCACCATCCGGCTTCTTCAGTTCTTTACCAATTACGGGCTCCTCTTCCTCATCACACTCCTCTTTGGTTTCTTGGCCTGAACTATTGTCATTTCCCCTGGCCTTGTAAGGATCTTCTAAAACCTTCCCGCTCCTAAGAGAAGAGATTGCTTTAGCATTCTCAAATTGGGGACCTGTAGGATGGGGCGGATGAGGTTGGTTGGTGTGAGGAAGAATAGGAACTCTTTGGGGGAAGTCCGGAGGTTGGTTCCTTGGGCTAGCCATAGGCTGGCTAGGAAGTTGACCCACCTCTCTCCTCACATTACTTGCTGCCAATTGCCCTATCTGACCTTCCAACTTCGCAATAGAGTGTTGCTGAGAAAGAATGAGCTGTTGGAGTTGGTCAAACTTCTCATCAAAATTGGGCTGTGGATGTTGAGGAGGAGGATGTTGGAAAGGAACTTGAGCTTGAAAACGGTTTGGAGGATATTGATGATACTGACCCTGAAAATGTTGAGTAGAAGGTTGATGATACGGGGCCTGATAATGCTGAAAATGAGGTTGAGAATATTGTTGGAACGGTGCATTGGATTGAGAGAAATTATGCTGAGACTGAGCTTGTTGAAAAGGAGATTGGTGTTGTTGGTGAGGTTGAAATGGTTGTTTCTGAAAAGAGGGATTCGATTGGGTAGATGGACCTTGTTGAGATTTCTAAGAAAAATTCGGGTGATTTCTCCAGCCTGGATTGTAGGTGTTGGAGTAAGGATCATAAGGAGGCTTAGAGACACCCTGAGCAGCGAAGATTTGTTCCTGGATGAATGGGGGAAGCTGAGCTGCAGTGGGGCAATCGGTGACCACATGGTCAGGGCTAGAACAAAGAGCACAAATTTCGCCATGACTGGGAGCTGAGAATGGTTGAGGTTGAGAGGCTGAAGAAGAAGAAGGTTCATGCCTAGATAATAACTGATCGAGCTTTTGAGCTACGAGATCAACTTTCTCTATCTTTTGTGCCAACAAATCCATTTTATTCAACTTTTGTGTCAAGGCATTTATGTCCATCCTATTCTCAGACTCAACTTGGCTTTTCACTTCATAAAACCCGCCCTTCTTAGCCGGCCCAATTACTCTTTCATAAAAAGAGAGCGAGGCATGACTAATGGAATTTTCACTGAGCATCTCAAATAAATCATATACCTCATCTTCACTTTTACTCATAAAAGCTCCCCCACATGAGGTATCCACCATTTGCCTGTAACGATCAGTCAATCCCTCATAGAATGCTTGAACTATTTGCCATCTCGACAAACCATGATGAGGGCATTTCCGTATCAAATCATTCAACCTATCCTACGCCTCATGGATTTGTTCTCCAGGGTTTTGGGAAAATCCAGTTATAGCTCTCCTCATGGTATTGGTTCACCCTATGGGATAGAATTTCTTTAGGAATTCCTTTTGTATTTCTGCCCATGATTTGATGGGTTTACTCAAGGCTCCTAACCAATACTTGACTTTATCTTTAAGAGAGAATGGGAAAAGGGTTAGCCTGAGAGCATCATCTGAAAAATTAGGGATTTTCACAGTTGAACATATCTGGAGGAACTCATCCAGATGCCTATAAGGATCCTCATTGGTATTGACATAGAAAGATGGCAACATTTGGATTGTGCTGGACTTGATTTCATATTGAGCTGCTTGATTTTGTGGTGCTTGGGTATAAAATGAAGGTTCATATTGATTGGGAAGAAAATATTCCTTCATTTTCTTGGGAACAAGAAGTTGCTGATTCTGATTTTGGTCTGCCATGAAGTTAGGTTGATGGCGAGTTCTAGAATGCACTAACCTCTCAATCTCTCTTATAGGTCCTAGTAATGATGGTTGTAGAGATCTTCTTCCGTGCATAAACTAGGCCAAAATGAGAGAGAAAATTGTTTTATGATGAATTTTTTTTTGTGTTTTATATTGACATACTATGACGAAGAAAGAGAAGAAAATGCTTTTAGTTTTGTTTTGTTTTTAGACAAACACAAACAATTTCACAAAAAATTATCCTAATGACCTAGATGTGTCCTAAACCTACAAGTGAGATTTCACAAAATAATTAAAGTGAAACTGAAATTCACCCTCAATATGTCCACCAGCCAGGTAAGGGGTGGGGAAGTGGGAGGTACTCCCTACTTTCGTAGGGACCTAATTATGCCAAACCACTAACCCGCTTAAGGCGTTTGCCGTCCGACCGTCTTGTCTTAGGCACTGGTTTTCATAAGAGGGTAAACTCAGATAACACAAGAATCACAGTGTGATCCTAGGGCCAACGTCTACTGAATTTTTATTAATGGCTTAGGTGATGCACAGATGAAGAAGTTTGTGATTTTTGGGCTAAGGGAGGGTGATGAAATCCCCACCTTATCTTGTTTAGGGGTAATGCCCTTAGAGTGAGTTGAGATGAAATGCACAATCAATGTTCAAACAAGGGGTTAATATATAAATGCATGAACAATTATTTTCTAAACACAATATGGAATGAAATTAATGCAACTTAGATGATCCATGACCTACAACATGATGTGTATGATTTCTAATCTTGGAATGAGATTTTTTTATTTTGGTGCAAGTATTGGTTCTTTTTTTTTTAGTTAATGATCTTATCTACCTAGCACAATCTTTTCTTTTGTTTTGATATTTAATATTTTTTTGTTGAATTTTTCAATAAGAGATGAATACAAGAAGGTATAAATGATAAAGTAACAATGGCATGCAAATTTATCACAAAATGAAGCATAAAATGGTATTTTTGTGTTTTATGAATTTTTTTGATTTTTATGTATTTTTCATGAATTTTTCTGATTTTTTTAAAGATTTTTCAGCAATTAGAAAAATAGAACCTGTACCTACGTTTACTGATCTTTAGCGACGTTTGATTTTTTGCTAGATTTTTTAGAATTGCAGAATACCTACGTTTGCAGGCTTTCAGTAACACTTCCAGGTTTTCTGCGACAGATAATTTCCAATGAATTTCAGGTCCGAATTTCTAATGTCTTTTGCTTTTTTTTGTTGTTGATTTCTCTTTCCTGCAAAATAAAAAGAATCAAATTAATATACAAATATACAAATCAAACAAAAGAGTATCCAACCATTAAAAAGTATTTGATCCCCGGCAACGGCGCCAAAAATTAACTCGCTGAAACGCACGTCGTTAATACGCCCGCTTATCAAATTTACAATATACCGAACTCGCGCACTTAAAAAGATTGAAATTCAAGTAAAGTGGTGAAGACGGGTCGATCCACAGGGAAACAAAACTTTTAAAATGGGATGGATGAGAGTTATTATGTTTGAAAAACCCAATTTGACATGAACTTAAACTAAGTACATTAATTTAAACTAAGTTACAAATGATGAAGAAATACAGGAAAAATTGACTGAAAATAATAGTGAGTTTGGAAAAAGAATATCTTTTAAACTAGAGGGATTCAGGAAAAGTGGAAAAAAGTAAAGTTGTAGAGGACAAAGAGAGGAAGAAGATTGATTAAGAACTCAGAAACACAAAATGAAAGGAAAGGGGTGAAAATCATGAAAAACCGAGATTTCTATGAGTGGATGAATAGTGAAAATCAAGAAAAACTGAACTTTAGAAAATTAATTCTATCTTGAAAACGGTTGAGAATTAGAAGACGAGGTAGAAGAAGAAATTGAAGATGACTTGAGAATACACAACTTTGATGAACAACTCAGGAAGAAAATAAGATCAGAAGGGGGTGAAAACTTAGATAGAAGATCTGTGAAGATTAATGATAAACATAGATGATCACAAACTAAACCGTACAGAACAGACCTTTAAAAAATAATTAATAACTTCAAAACGGGGGTGATTTAGAGGAAGTGGAAGAAAGATGAAGTCTAGATCTAAGGGAGAGGAAGAACTTTTGTGAAGAAATTATAAAGAAAAGAGATCAAGAAGGACTTCAAAATGGAAGAACGGAGAAGGTTATCCCTGCGAATGAACAGTAACCGCTCAAAATAGAACTAAGAAAATCATGCCATATCTTGAGAACGAAGAGGAATCAGAAGAAATGGTAAAAATAAAAAATGTGGAGAACAGAAAGACGAACAACTTTGATGAAGACAGTAACTTCAAATGGAGTACACAACAACATGTAAATGGACAAATAACAGTTTAAAATTTTAAACACACCAAGAACAGAACATAAAATCAAAGGAAAACCACATAGATTACAATAAAATATCTCAAACCACACTTTACAAATCTCACGTAGCTCTCCCTAAGGCTAGCAAGAACTCTCTTAAAACATACAACAAATCGAACTCTCAAAATACAAAACAACCCGAACCCCCTAAGGCTTAACAATAGGGGCCCTATTTATAGGGCTAAAACTAAACCATAAATTATGGAAAATTGGTTGGCCACCAACTTTATCTCTCTTCTTCTCTCTCTTTTTTTCCACAACGTCGACAGCGACTGTTACTGACTTCCCTTGGCCAACGACGTCGGCCAGCGTCCCTTTTTGCTTTGTTTGAACCTGCTGCGCATGCATTACCTTGTCCATTCATTTGAAGATCCACCGAAACCTGCGTGAAGCCCGTGGCATGTTCATTGACCTTGCACCCGCCGGAGCGTTGAAGACTGCTCCACTCATCGCTTGTGTGTGAGACACGCGACGTGAAGCCGCTGCCAGCTGCCAGTTGCCGCGTGAAGACTTGGCTGCCTTGGCCACCTTTGGCCATTGGAGAAGCTTGGCCGCTTTTGCTGACCGTGTGTGCATGCATGTGGTTGGTCACGTTACATATGACATGTGAAGCTTCCACGTGTTCATCCTTCATCTGCACGAGTTGAAGAAAATGCATGCATAAGTGTTATATTCATCTATATATAATATGTGTATATATCTACATATACTATTCTATACATATAAATGTATCTGTCTCGACACCTTTTTGGGAAAACAGTGAACCGAGGCTAATTCTATATATAGCATATGTATATATATACACATATTATATACATTTATATCAGGATAAATCGTATATGTCTATATCTATCACCTTCAAAACCAAGTATTTTAAGCTCTAAACACATATTAAGACACACTTATACAAATTAAACAAGATTTAACCAAAAGTAAAACAATTAAAGAAGAAGCATACATGTGTCGACACATGTTTAAAACAAAAGAAAAAAACTCCATTAACCCTCAAGTAATTATGATGAAATGTAAACCATTTTGAACCTCCACCAAGGATAGAAAGTCTGAACATTTGGTGATCTCCAGGCCTGCAAAATAGAATCATAATTTGATTAAATCAGACAATTACACAGTTTGATCTGAAACTAAAATTAAGTGTGATAAATGTCTAGTGATACATATTAAAGCTCATAAAAATATGTCATTACATTAATTAACATGTAAAATTACACACTTATCACACCCCCCAACTTACTCATTGCTAGTCCCTTAGCAATGCAAACAATTTACAATAAAGACCAACAAGAGTTTTCAAAGTTCATACCTTCATATCCAACTTTTCCTTCATAGAAATAACTAAAGATTAAGAATCCGGAAATATTAACACATACTAGCCTTAGATTTGAAAATTTAGGTATATGATTAAGAATTCTAATCAAAATTCAGTAGCACTTATGCATGTGAAATGCTAAATCCACAGTGTAGACACTTGCATCCCCCATTTGCTATTCCGACCAAGTACCTTTCAACCCTGCACTTCTTTAATCAGAGCATTAAGTATTTCAGCTTTTGTCTGCCTTATTATTACGTCCCTTAGGGATCTTTATATTTTATTTTTACACACATGATGCTGCACTACCCTTCTCTCTTTAACACGAACTTTAAAGTAGGATCGGTTTCGCAGATCAAGGTTCCCTTATCCTTTTGACGCGAACCTCAACACGTCTTAGGTGAAGTAGGCCCGGTTACTCAGATTCAGAACTTTTTCATGGTGTTCTTTTCTCATTTTTTTTTTCAATTGTGCTTTTGCACAAATTTTGATTGATAACTTGACAGAAAGCTTATAAAAGATCTCTTTGTTTAAGAAGTGCAAAATATCAAGTAACAGCCCCAAAATAGCAGAAGGCTTGTCCTATCTATTTCATTAGCGTGCAACGTGATTTTCATTTTATTTTTCTAAAATGCACATGAATTTCAAAGAGATTTCTTAGATCATTTTACCATGGCTAGAGTAAATAAATTTTCCATCATCCTTCTCCCTAGTCATTTCTATTCTAGAATCATTTTCCATTTAAGCATGAATCATGAAACGCAATATGGGGATTTACATGGCTAGATTCTCATGCAACAATGCAGGGTAGCAAGCAAGAACTCATTGTATTCTCATGAAAAAAAAATTTCTCATGAAAATTTTGAAAAAAATTTTTCTCCCCCCCCAAACTTAAATGGCATTGTCCCCAATGGCATATGCAATAGAAAGATCAGAGGACAAGTAAACAGAGAATATGGGTGGGATGGAAGGACACAACCTGGTGGGTGGGGTGACGAAGGCTCCATTTCTTTGTGGCCTGACAACTAAAACACAAACACACAAAACATCAAATCACAAAAAACTTGGGTTGCCTCTCAGAAGCGCTAAGTTTACCGTCTTCAGCCAGACGCATGAAAGGTCGAAAGGAATTCATACCTGATCACGTAATGTGACGGATTCTTTAGGTGAGAACAGCTCATTTTCCAAGTAGGGTTTTAACCTTTGACCGTTAACAGTAAAAATATGACCTTTTTGTGGATTTAGAATTTGAACAGCTCCATGGTCAAATACCTTAACAATAGTAAACGGTCCATCCCATCTGGATTTCAACTTACCGGGGAACAAGCGTAGCCGTGAGTTAAAAAGCCAAACTTTTTGATTTTCATGGAAAGTTTTTCGATGAATATGTTGATCATGGAAAGCCTTGGTTTTAGCTTTATAAATCCTGGAATTTTCATATGCTTCGTTTCTTAGTTCCTCCATTTCATTGAGTTGTAGGGCTCTTTGGGCGCTAGCTTGAGTGAGATCAAAATTTACTTGCTTAATGGCCCAATATGCTCTATGCTCAAGCTCTACGGGCAAGTGACAGGCTTTTCCAAAAATGAGACGATAGGGAGACATACCTATAGGAGTTTTGAATGCAGTTCTATAGGCCCAAAGTGCATCATCTAGTCTCTCGGACCAGTCTTTCCTATCCGGCCTAACTGTCTTATGCAAGATATTTTTTATCTCCCTATTGGAAACCTCCACCTGGCCACTGGTTTGGGGATGATAGGGGGTAGCGAGTTTATGAGTGATGCCATATTTCCGAAGCAAAACACGGAATTGGAAGTTCGTGAAATGGAATCCCCCATCACTAATCATAGCCCGAGGACACCCGAATCGAGAGAAGATGTTCTTCTTCACAAATTTCATCACCACCTTATGATCATTGGTCCTTGTGGCGATAGCTTCAATCCATTTTGAAACATAGTCGACCGCCACCAAGATGTATTCATATCCAAAAGATGGTGGAAACGGTCCCATGAAATCAATATCCCAAACATCAAAAATTTCCACTACCAGAATGGGATTAAGTGATATCATATCTCTCTTAGAAAGGTTGCCCACAGCTTGACACCTCAAACATGTTTTTAAAAATTCATAAGCATCCTTAAATAAAGTGGGCCAATAGAATCCACTTTGTAAAACCTTAGCCGCAGTCTTCTTTCCTGAGAAGTGTCCTCCACAAGCTAGATTGTGACAAAAATTCAATACTGATTGTTGTTCCTCTTCGGGGACACATCTCCTTATGATCTGATCAGGACCCATGTGAAACAGTTCCGGGTCCTCCCAAAAATAGTGTTTGACCTGTGAAAAGAACCGATCCTTTTCCTGCTTAGTCCACCCACCCGGGATTTGTTTTACTGCCAAGAAGTTGACAATGTGAGCGTACCAGGGGGTGGAAATATGAGAGATAGATAACAAATGTTCATCCGGAAAGGAATCAGACATGGGAGCACTCTCAGGTATCACTATCCTAGACAAATGATCAGCCACAACATTCTCTAACCCCTTCTTGTCTTTGATTTCTAAATCAAATTCTTGAAGTAATAGAATCCACCGGATCAAACGGGGTTTAGCATCTTTCTTGGTGAGCAGATATTTTAAAGTAGCGTGATCAGAATAGACAATAACTTTGGCCCCCAACAGATATGAGCGAAATTTCTCCAGGGCAAAAACAACGGCCAGAAGTTCTTTCTCTGTGGTGGTATAATTCAATTGAGCATCTGCGAGAGTGCGACTCGCATAATAGATCACCACAGGTTTCTTATCGATCATTTTCCCCAAAACAGCTCCAATAGCATAGTCCGAGGCATCGCACATGATTTCGAACGGCAGTGACCAATCTAGTGTTTGAAGAATTGGAGCTTGGGTCAGGGCTGTCTTCAGAGAATGGAAAGCTTCAAGGCAAGATTCATAGAGCTGGAATGGTGTGTCCTTGGCTAGGAGCTTAGTGAGCGGACGAGTGATGGTAGAGAAGTTTTGAATGAACCTTCTATAAAAACTCGCATGGCCAAGAAAAGAGCGGATTTGTTTGACGGATGAAGGGGGAGGAAGATTGGAAATCAGATCGACCTTAGCCTGGTCTACTTCCATCCCCTTTCAGAAATAACATGGCCTAACACAATGCCCTCTCGTACCATAAAATGGCTTTTCTCCCAACTTAACACCAGGTTGGATTCAATGCATCGTGCCAGCACCTTCTTAAAATTCTCCAAGCAACAATCAAATGAGTCACCAAAAATTGAGAAGTCATCCATGAAAATCTCCAAAAATTCTCCCACAATCTCAGAAAAGATTGCCATCATACACCGCTGAAAGGTGGCAGGGGCATTGCAAAGCCCAAACGGCATTCTCCGGAAAGCAAACGTGCCATAAGGACACGTGAACGTAGTTTTCTCTTGATCCTCCGGGTAAACAGCAACTTGATTATACCCGGAGTATCCATCCAAAAAGCAAAAGTATTTTTGCCCAGCCAACTTCTCCAAAATTTGATCAAGAAACGGGAGAGGGAAATGATCCTTCTTCGTCATTGAATTTAATTTTCTGTAATCAATACAGACTCTCCACCCCGTTTGTATTCTCATTGGCACTTCTTCTCCCTTCTCATTTTGAATCACGGTCAGCCCGAATTTCTTTGGAACAACTTGTGTGGGACTGACCCACTTACTATCAGAGATGGGATATATAATCCTGGCATCCAACCACTTCACCACCTCTTGCTTGACTACCTCTTTCATGTTCGGGTTCAGTCGGCGTTGCATCTCCCTGCTCGGCTTGGCATTGTCCTCTAAGTAAATGTGATGCATACAAACATCCGGACTGATGCCCTTGAGATCTGTCACCGACCATCCCATTGCCCCCCTATGCTCCTTAAGGACATCTAAGAGCTGAGATTCCTGAGCAGAAGTGAGATGAGAAGCAATAATAACGGGCAGAGTTTGGTCAGGACCCAGATAAGCATATTTGAGAGAATTCGACAGAGGTTTCAGTTCAAGAGTAGGCGGCTGATCCAGAGCTGGAAGTGCAGGTTTGGATTGTAATGGAGGGAGTGATTCTACCCTAGACTAGGGTGAGAAAGCGAGAGAAGAATCCTGAAGCATGCTACCCTCTTCTAAAGTATCCTCGATGTCATTCGGACCTTCATCCAGCACCTCCTCACAGATATCAATGATATTACATTCTTCTTCGTGGTCCGGGTATTGAGAAGCCTTAAACACATTTAATGCAATCTTCTCACCTCCAAACGATATATCCATCATTCCCGTGGCACAATTTATATTGGCCTTAGCCGTAGCTAAAAATGGACGACCCAAAATGATGGGTGTGTGCTTTAAGTCCTGGGTCGAGGCCATATCCAAAATGAGAAAATCCACCGGAAAATAACATTCATGCACCTTGACAATAACATCCTCCAACAGACCCCTTGGAGTTTTCACCGACCGATCCGCCAATTGAAGGATGATTGAAGTGGGTTTTAACTCTCCCAGATCAAATTTCTCATAGATAAAGGTGGGTAAAAGATTTACGCTAGCACCTAAGTCTAGCAATGCTCTATCAAAAGTAACTCCACCTATAACACATGAGATTAATGGGGCTCCGGGGTCCTTCAATTTCTTTGGTAAATGATTTGTCAAAACTGCACTCACATCCTCAGACAAGCGGATCTTTTGAGTCATCGCCTTCGACTCCCTCTTCGGAGTACAAAGCTCTTTTAAAAACTTCGCATATGCCGGCACATGCTTGATTGCATCTAAGAGTGGAATATTTATATTCACCTGTTTAAATAATTCCACTAATTCTTCCTGTTGCACCGGTAATTTCTTGTGAGACTTCGACTTCAGAGCATCGGGAAAAGAGATTTTTGGCACATATTCTTGGGGTCCTCCTTCAACCTTTGCCTTTCCTTTATCCAGCTTCTTCTCTCCACCATCCGGCTTCTTCAGTTCTTTACCAATTACGGGCTCCTCTTCCTCATCACACTCCTCTTTGGTTTCTTGGCCTGAACTATTGTCAATTCCCCTGGCCTTGTAAGGATCTTCTAAAACCTTCCCGCTCCTAAGAGAAGAGATTGCTTTAGCATTCTCAAATTGGGGACCTGTAGGATGGGGCGGATGAGGTTGGTTGGTGTGAGGAAGAATAGGAACTCTTTGGGGGAAGTCCGGAGGTTGGTTCCTTGGGCTAGCCATAGGCTGGCTAGGAAGTTGACCCACCTCTCTCCTCACATTACTTGCTGCCAATTGCCCTATCTGACCTTCCAACTTCGCAATAGAGTGTTGCTGAGAAAGAATGAGCTGTTGGAGTTGGTCAAACTTCTCATCAAAATTGGGCTGTGGATGTTGAGGAGGAGGATGTTGGAAAGGAACTTGAGCTTGAAAACGGTTTGGAGGATATTGATGATACTGACCCTGAAAATGTTGAGTAGAAGGTTGATGATACGGGGCCTGATAATGCTGAAAATGAGGTTGAGAATATTGTTGGAACGGTGCATTGGATTGAGAGAAATTATGCTGAGACTGAGCTTGTTGAAAAGGAGATTGGTGTTGTTGGTGAGGTTGAAATGGTTGTTTCTGAAAAGAGGGATTCGATTGGGTAGATGGACCTTGTTGAGATTTCTAAGAAAAATTCGGGTGATTTCTCCAGCCTGGATTGTAGGTGTTGGAGTAAGGATCATAAGGAGGCTTAGAGACACCCTGAGCAGCGAAGATTTGTTCCTGGATGAATGGGGGAAGCTGAGCTGCAGTGGGGCAATCGGTGACCACATGGTCAGGGCTAGAACAAAGAGCACAAATTTCGCCATGACTGGGAGCTGAGAATGGTTGAGGTTGAGAGGCTGAAGAAGAAGAAGGTTCATGCCTAGATAATAACTGATCGAGCTTTTGAGCTACGAGATCAACTTTCTCTATCTTTTGTGCCAACAAATCCATTTTATTCAACTTTTGTGTCAAGGCATTTATGTCCATCCTATTCTCAGACTCAACTTGGCTTTTCACTTCATAAAACCCGCCCTTCTTAGCCGGCCCAATTACTCTTTCATAAAAAGAGAGCGAGGCATGACTAATGGAATTTTCACTGAGCATCTCAAATAAATCATATACCTCATCTTCACTTTTACTCATAAAAGCTCCCCCACATGAGGTATCCACCATTTGCCTGTAACGATCAGTCAATCCCTCATAGAATGCTTGAACTATTTGCCATCTCGACAAACCATGATGAGGGCATTTCCGTATCAAATCATTCAACCTATCCTACGCCTCATGGATTTGTTCTCCAGGGTTTTGGGAAAATCCAGTTATAGCTCTCCTCATGGTATTGGTTCACCCTATGGGATAGAATTTCTTTAGGAATTCCTTTTGTATTTCTGCCCATGATTTGATGGGTTTACTCAAGGCTCCTAACCAATACTTGACTTTATCTTTAAGAGAGAATGGGAAAAGGGTTAGCCTGAGAGCATCATCTGAAAAATTAGGGATTTTCACAGTTGAACATATCTGGAGGAACTCATCCAGATGCCTATAAGGATCCTCATTGGTATTGACATAGAAAGATGGCAACATTTGGATTGTGCTGGACTTGATTTCATATTGAGCTGCTTGATTTTATGGTGCTTGGGTATAAAATGAAGGTTCATATTGATTGGGAAGAAAATATTCCTTCATTTTCTTGGGAACAAGAAGTTGCTGATTCTGATTTTGGTCTGCCATGAAGTTAGGTTGATGGCGAGTTCTAGAATGCACTAACCTCTCAATCTCTCTTATAGGTCCTAGTAATGATGGTTGTAGAGATCTTCTTCCGTGCATAAACTAGGCCAAAATGAGAGAGAAAATTGTTTTATGATGAATTTTTTTTTTGTGTTTTATATTGACATACTATGACGAAGAAAGAGAAGAAAATGCTTTTAGTTTTGTTTTGTTTTTAGACAAACACAAACAATTTCACAAAAAATTATCCTAATGACCTAGATGTGTCCTAAACCTACAAGTGAGATTTCACAAAATAATTAAAGTGAAACTGAAATTCACCCTCAATATGTCCACCAGCCAGGTAAGGGGTGGGGAAGTGGGAGGTACTCCCTACTTTCGTAGGGACCTAATTATGCCAAACCACTAACCCGCTTAAGGCGTTTGCCGTCTGACCGTCTTGTCTTAGGCACTGGTTTTCATAAGAGGGTAAACTCAGATAACACAAGAACCACAGTGTGATCCTAGGGCCAACGTCTACTGAATTTTTATTAATGGCTTAGGTGATGCACAGATGAAGAAGTTTGTGATTTTTGGGCTAAGGGAGGGTGATGAAATCCCCACCTTATCTTGTTTAGGGGTAATGCCCTTAGAGTGAGTTGAGATGAAATGCACAATCAATGTTCAAACAAGGGGTTAATATATAAATGCATGAACAATTATTTTCTAAACACAACATGGAATGAAATTAATGCAACTTAGATGATCCATGACCTACAACATGATGTGTATGATTTCTAATCTTGGAATGAGATTTTTTTATTTTGGTGCAAGTATTGGTTCTTTTTTTTTTAGTTAATGATCTTATCTACCCAGCACAATCTTTTCTTTTGTTTTGATATTTAATATTTTTTGTTGAATTTTTCAATAAGAGATGAATACAAGAAGGTATAAATGATAAAGTAACAATGGCATGCAAATTTATCACAAAATGAAGCATAAAATGGTATTTTTGTGTTTTATGAATTTTTTTGATTTTTATGTATTTTTCATGAATTTTTCTGATTTTTTTAAAGATTTTTCAGCAATTAGAAAAATAGAACCTGTACCTACGTTTACTGATCTTTAGCGACGTTTGATTTTTTGCTAGATTTTTTAGAATTACAGAATACCTACGTTTGCAGGCTTTCAGTAACACTTCCAGGTTTTCTGCGACAGATAATTTCCAATGAATTTCAGGTCCGAATTTCTAATGTCTTTTGCTTTTTTTTGTTGTTGATTTCTCTTTCCTGCAAAATAAAAAGAATCTAATTAATATACAAATATACAAATCAAACAAAAGGGTATCCAACCATTAAAAAGTATTTGATCCCCGGCAACGGCGCCAAAAATTAACTCGCTGAAACGCACGTCGTTAATACGCCCGCTTATCAAATTTACAATATACCGAACTCGCGCACTTAAAAAGATTGAAATTCAAGTAAAGTGGTGAAGACGGGTCGATCCACAGGGAAACAAAACTTTTAAAATGGGATGGATGAGAGTTATTATGTTTGAAAAACCCAATTTGACATGAACTTAAACTAAGTACATTAATTTAAACTAAGTTACAAATGATGAAGAAATACAGGAAAAATTGACTGAAAATAATAGTGAGTTTGGAAAAAGAATATCTTTTAAACTAGAGGGATTCAGGAAAAGTGGAAAAAAGCAAAGTTGTAGAGGACGAAGAGAGGAAGAAGACTGATGAAGAACTCAGAAACAGAAAATGAAAGGAAAGGGGTGAAAATCATGAAAAACCGAGATTTCTATGAGTGGATGAACAGTGAAAATCGAGAAAAACTGAACTTTAGAAAATTAATTGTATCTTGAAAATGGTTGAGAATTAGAAGACGAGGTAGAAGAAGAAATTGAAGATGACTTGAGAACACACAACTTTGATGAACAACTCAGGAAGAAAATAAGATCAGAAGGGGGTGAAAACTTAGATAGAAGATCTGTGAAGATTAATGATAAACATAGATGATCACAAACTAAACCGTACAGAACAGACCTTTAAAAAATAATTAATAACTTTAAAATGGGGGTGATTTAGAGGAAGTGGAAGAAAGATGAAGTCTAGATCTAAGGGAGAGGAAGAACTTTTGTGAAGAAATCAGAAAGAAAAGAGATCAAGAATGACTTCAAAATGGAAGAACGGAGAAGGTTATCCCTGCGAATGAACAGTAACCGCTCAAAATAGAACTAAGAAAATCATGTCATATCTTGAGAACGAAGAGGAATCAGAAGAAATGTTAAAAATAAAAAATGTGGAGAACAGAAAGATGAACAATTTTGATGAAGACAGTAACTTCAAATGGAGTACACAACAACATGTAAATGGACAAATAACAGTCTAAAATCTTAAACACACCAAGAACAGAACATAAAATCAAAGGAAAACCACAGAGTTTACAATAAAATATCTCAAACCACACTTTACAAATCTCACGTAGCTCTCCCTAAGGCTAGCAAGAACTTTCTTAAAACATACAACAAATCGAACTCTCAAAATACAAAACAACCCGAACCCCCTAAGGCTTAACAATAGGGGCCCTATATGCTAAAACTAAACCATAAATTATGGAAAATTGGTTGGCCACCAACTTTATCTCTCTTCTTCTCTCTCTTTTTTTCCACAACGTCGACAGCGACTGTTACTGACTTCCCTTGGCCAACGACGTCGGCAGCGTCCCTTTTTGCTTTGTTTGAACCTGCTGCGCATGCATTACCTTGTCCATTCATTTGAAGATCCACCGAAACCTGCGTGAAGCCCGTGGCATGTTCATTGACCTTGCACCCGCCGGAGCGTTGAAGACTGCTCCACTCATCGCTTGTGTGTGAGACACGCGACGTGAAGCCGCTGCCAGCTGCCAGTTGCCGCGTGAAGACTTGGCTGCCTTGGCCACCTTTGGCCATTGGAGAAGCTTGGCCGCTTTTGCTGACCGTGTGTGCATGCATGTGGTTGGTCACGTTACATATGACATGTGAAGCTTCCACGTGTTCATCCTTCATCTGCACGAGTTGAAGAAAATGCATGCATAAGTGTTATATTCATCTATATATAATATGTGTATATATCTACATATACTATTCTATACATATAAATGTATCTATCTCGACACCTTTTTGGGAAAACAGTGAACCGAGGCTAATTCTATATATAGCATATGTATATATATACACATATTATATACATTTATATCAGGATAAATCGTATATGTCTATATCTATCACCTTCAAAACCAAGTATTTTAAGCTCTAAACACATATTAAGACACACTTATACAAATTAAACAAGATTTAACCAAAAGTAAAACAATTAAAGAAGAAGCATACATGTGTCGACACATGTTTAAAACAAAAGAAAAAGACTCCATTAACCCTCAAGTAATTATGATGAAATGTAAACCATTTTGAACCTCCACCAAGGATAGAAAGTCTGAACATTTGGTGATCTCCAGGCCTGCAAAATAGAATCACAATTTGATTAAATCAGACAATTACACAGTTTGATCTGAAACCAAAATTAAGTGTGATAAATGCCTAGTGCTGCATATTAAAGCTCATAAAAATGTGTCATAACATTAATTAACATGTAAAATTACACACTTATCACATTGGCAGAGGCATTAAAATTGACTAAACAAACTCTTCTCTCCGTCCTCCCTGGACGGTGAGTACCCCTTTGGCTTGGACCTCCGGTCCAGGTCATTAACTAAACAAACTCTTCTCTCCGTCCTCCCTGGGCGGTGAGCACCCCTTTGGCTTGGACCTCCGGTCCCGGTCATTAACTAAACAAACTCTTCTCTCCGTCCTCCCTGGGCGGTGGGTACCCCTTTGGCTTGGACTTCCCGTCTGGGTCATTGACTAAGTAAACTCTTCTCTCCGTCCTCCCTGGACGGTGAGTACCCCTTTGGCTTGGACTTTCTGTCTGGGTCATTGACTAAACAAACTCTTCTCTCCGTCCCCTTTCATGATGAGAAGCTCGGTCTCCGGCCAAAGCTCCTGCCTGAGGCCGATATGCGGCTCCAATATTGGGTAAGGCCAGCGGGTCACTCGTTCGGCATGGTGGAGTGGTCCCCTCGTCCTCCCCCTGGGAAGGGGAGCACTCTCCCGTGCCCTAACACGGGTTCCTGCCTGGCTCCCCAGGACAAAGCACTGTAAAGACTCACGCCTTCCCGGTGTATCCTAGCAAAAGAAAGGGAAGAAGAAGAGAGAAAAGACGATATGCGCAGATGAGGAGAAAGGAAAAGAGGCCCCTACGGGAACGCGTGTTACACAAAAAAAGGCACATGGAACCATGAATCTGTATTCTATTCAGATTAAAAGAAATCAGACTACATATGCTGCGGGGCATACCCCCCCCATGTTACAAAAAGAAAATAGCAAAATAAAATAAGAGAGCGACGCCTAGTCAAGGCCCCTGAAGATGTCCTCGAGAGGGAGGATCCCGACGCAAGGGAAGTTCGTCATATCGCGCAGTCGGCCCCTCAATTCCTCGAGACAGGCGAGCTCTGCTTCCACGGATACCGTCTCGACTTCGGCGACGACAAAGGCTTCCCTCTCCTCCGCGACCGCCCTTTCTGCCTCGGCAAGGTCAAGTTTGGCCGCAGCAAGATAGCCCTCCAGCTTCTCAATCCGGCTCTTGAGGGAACGAACGCTGCCTTCGCCTTCCTCCAAGGCCTTTCCGTGGCATTCCTTATTATGGCGGCGTACCTCTAAAGTCTGCAGATACTCGTTTGCCTGCGCATCTAGAGCGGCGCTCTCGTCAGGAGCCTGGGTCTCCAGGAACTCGCGACGCTTCACATACTTCAGCAACAACAAAACCCGCCGTGACCATTCCCCCAGCGGACAGTCGAGCACCTGCAATGCCGTAGTCAACTGCGTCACTATAGTGTGCACCCCCCTGTACGACAGGGAAGCATCGGCAAGGAGCATCGTCCGTAGAGTGATCAGCATCTGACGGACCGGCGCCTCTGATGAAGTATGGCTGACTGAGGGCACGACCGGAGGAATGAACTCCACAGTGCTGTCCACTTCGGCCCACAAGTCGGCGTCCACTGCGGCTGAAGGGGACGGAAGGGTGAGAGTCAGATCGCCCGACTGGTGTAGCTCAACTGAGAACCCCTGGCCGGTCACCGCCAGGGAAGGGGCCAAGATCATCGCCGAAGCACTTGGCGCCATCAACGCTCGGTGCTCCCTTGCTTCTTCGTCCTCGGCCCGGTCTACTCCTGTCGCTGCCTCAATGGGTAGGGGCGCAGGTGCCGCTGCTTCAGCCGAAGGCGATGCTGGGCCCGAAGTCATCACCCATAAACTTCTCCCTCGCGGCTGGGATCCCTCCAGATGCGCACGAAGCCTCGCGAATATCTGCTTCAAGAGTGGGTCCTCCATCTGGGCTGGGAGCTTCGGGAAGGGCGGAAGCGGAACCATTAGTCGGGGTAGTTGTCTCGCCTCCACGAGTGCCGCAAGGCCTTCCGCCCCCGAGTCTGGGACTGGAGCTGCCACCTCCACCATGGCCATGCTAACGCCCGACCTCCGCTTGGCCACGGCCTTCCGGGCGCATCCAGACGTCTTCCTTGGCGTCGGCACCACCTAACCACAAGGAGCATGATTACCCACCCGCTACCGGGAATAAATCGCGCGACGCCAAAAGGTGAGAGTTATGAGACCCATGTTCTTACCTCGGCTATCGGCGCGATCCTGCCTTCGGGTGCAATCTCCCCATCCTCCAGAGGCTCAGTCATTGTCTCGAGAGCGTCCGGAGTCCCTGCGGCCGGCTCTTGCTGGAGAGCCTCAAATAACAGGGCTAGCTTCCCCAAGCCCACGTCGGCCCCCATCTGACGGCCGAGCGGCGCAGCTGGAGCATCCTTTTCCGCAGCCTCCGGCAGATTAATTTCCTGAAAGCCGAAATTGATAAGAAATGATCATTAGGAATCCACAAAAATAAGGGGGAAAGGGGCCGGCCCGAGCAAGCCCAAACTTACCACAACCTTCCCCACAAAGCTTGAGGAGCCGGCAAGTAAGGGGACCTTAAAGACCGGCCCGGGCGGCTCCGAGGCCCGGGACCCGCCCTCATCAGGAGTCACCTCATCGAAGGAGTAGTTGTAGTCTACCTCTTCTACGGACAAGGACTCGACCGCCTCCGGCTCGGCTTGTGACGGCAAAGGGGCTCCACTTCGGGATCTATGGCCGGCACATCCTCCCGCGGGCTAGGTGAGGCTTGCACTCCGATCTTCTTCCTCCTCACGTATATCTGCGTCGTTGGGAGGTGGAGGCGAGGCCCCAATGACTCAGTGGCCACTGCGGCGATACCTGTCGTGCAAAGAGAAGATAAGTCATATCGAACCTGCCGGCCTCCGGGGACAAAAAAAGGGGGGCTACCGGATGGACAAAGATACTTACCCCCTTCGCCCTCGAGAGCATAAGGAGGCGGCTTGGGGACACTTTCTTTGACGAGCAATGTCTCCTTGGAGGGCGCGACTTCGCTCCCACCCGGAAGTGGCATGGCCGTCGGCCCCTCTGTACCGGCTGAAAGAGGGAAACACGTGTGTCATGCGCATATGAAGAGCTTACCCCCTCGGAAAGTAAATAGATCCCAAGGGATGCCGACAGGTGGCGGGTCTCACCGTCAAAGTGACTCAGCTCGGCCCGAGTAGCTTCGAACGCCTCGAACAACATGATAGGGGCCACTGGAGGGGTGACCGCCGGAGCCAGAGATCCCTCGGCCCGCCTCCGCTTGGCCGCTTGTCGCCCGGCCGCCTTAGCCGCAGCCAACGCTACCTTAACGGGCGACCTCACACGAGACGTCCCCTTGGCTTGCGGCGAGGAAGTCAGAATCGGTACCAAGGCCGCTTTCACCGCAGCCACAGCTTCGCCCGCAGCAGAGAGGGGTACAAGTGCCGGTCCCTCCACATCAAGAATAGCAGTGGGCACGGGCTCTTCCACAGGGGCTGAGACAAAAAGAAGTGTTCAGGTGTCAGGACTTTGCTCTAAAATAAAAAGGGGGGGAGGAGATTCAAGAGGCACACTGATGGTCGGGGACACTGACCGGCAGGTTGGCCTAGCTCGGGACGGGCAGCTTCAAATTTCTCAAAAGATGGGACTCGTGGTGCTGGAGGGACAGTCGTCGGAGCTTTAGCCGACTCCATCTTTCTCCGCTTGGTGTCCCGCTGCTTAGCCACCTTGGCGGCATCCACCGCCTTCTTCACAGGCGATTTAGCCCGGGGCCTCTTCGCAGCCTTGGGCAGGGGAGCTATAGTCGGGGCCAGTGGCGCCGCTTCAAAATATGCGGGTTTCTGCACAAGCTGAAGAAGGTTCCGGTACGTGGCCATCTGTGTGCTGTCGAGATGGTCTGTCAAAGAGGGAACATACACGCATCCATGATTAGCATCAAACACCCCGCAAGGGCTGTGATGATAAGGGATGAAAATAAAAGAGGGAAGAAGAAGGGGATTAAATACCATGAGGACCAGTGTATAGCCACAGTGTGATTGGCCAATAGTTCACGGATGTCTCCTTATCCCGCCGTGCCGCTTCCCGGACCAGCCAACAAACATCTTCAATCTTCTGGCAGCGCTCAGTTAGGGCGGCCAGATCGGCATGCTTCTTTAAGGATAGGTGGCAGAAAAGGTTAAAATGGTCCATACCCCATCCGTCGGCATAATAATAGGGAACGTGCAGGCGCTTGCTCAGAAGCACGGCCGTCCCGTCTTCTATCTTCAGCCCATTCACCCGGAGCAGGACATATAGCCAAGTGGTGTCCTTGTAGTTCTCGGGTTTCCTCTCCTCCCGCCTCATGAATGTGCGGTACGGGCAGGCCGCATCTGTCTCCGGGCGCTAGCTCTTGGCAGGAGTCCCCTCTTCCTCTATGGGGAATGGATAGTTAATGAGCTCCAAGCGGTCGCTCCCTACCCGGCAGAGGTCTCTCAGAGTCTTCTGGTAGTTGTCCTTCACCACTAGAGGCAACTCTACTTTCGGCACCGGCCTCTTGTCCCGGGCTTCCCGACGAGCCGCCATGTATGCCGCTACCTCCTTCTCCTGCTTGTTCTTGAGCCGCAGAAGATGCTCCGACTCAATATCAAGCACCGGCACCGGCTGCCTACTGAGGAACTTCCTCTCGGCCCCGTCCCAACAGTTGGTCTTGTGTAGCCGATAGAAGGCCGTTCGGCTATTCCACCACTTGATATAGTCCTGGGTCACTCGGGGAACGCGACCCGGGGCCGGTACCCTGAAGGAGGCCGAATCCGCCCGATGGAAGAAGTCCCACCAGCTCTTCGCATGTTCAGCAACTGAGTTCCCCCGGACATTCTGCAAGGGCAGGCCGAATTGTGCACGATAAGTAGGGATATGCTGGTCATACCTGAAATTCCGGCCAAACCGAAAAGGGTAGTACGGCTCCAACAACACATTGTCCCCCTTTCTGAATGCCAGCACACTGGGGCGAATGGATAGCGCCCAGTCCCTCAGCTCCGGCTCCAGCAGCGGGCGGACCACATTTTCTTGGCTGATGGGGTGGACATGCCTCTCCACCTGGTCGTCTTTGCACTCTCTCTTGTTGTTCACCAGAGGGCTCGAATGTGCCGCCAGTGTCCAGAAATGAATGGTGTCGGCTGCATCCCGGGGGACTGCTGTCAACCGGCCTCGAATGTCATACATCCGCATGAAGGTGGATCCCGGCTCTGCACTAGCAAATTCTAGCATCCTCGACACCAACCCCCAGTCCTGAAGAGCTCGCGGGACAAACTCCGGGAACAGTGAGCAGACCCACGCATTGAAGAAATGCAGTGGGCACACGTACCGGGCCTGCCTCGGGAATTGGTGCATGCTGATATCTCCCAGGGCCTTGTAAATTAAGCAAAGAGTTGCCGGGCACAGAGATAGCTTGATGCCCCATGCCATCTGACATGCGGGGTAGATAGCATCTGGCCGGATGACCGTCTCGTCCCCGTACGTCATGGCAAATGAGCACAGCCAGTAGGTGAGGTAGGCGGCGCAGTGAGTTAATGGGTCCACGCCCATCGGGTTAGGCCCGCTCCGACGCCCCCTGGAAGGGATCTCCATGTCGAGCTTCGGCTTCGCACGCTTCTTGGGAGCCACGGCGGTGCCTAAACATGGGAATTCTTCGTACTGCTTCGGCCCGTCGTAGAAATATTCCAGCCATAGGGGCATGCGCACCCTCTTCCTGTCTCCGCGGGCGGGCTGCTTTCCCTTGTGCGACAGTTGGTACAGCTCCCGGTAGGCCTTCATCAGGTACCGGTATGAGTACCCAAGAGAATAGTAGCCGTCCCCGTTAGTCTTGTCCTTGATCAGGTCGGGGAGGCATACTTCTTCATAGGGCTCCCCGTCAATGGGCAAGCCACTCAGCTGACTGAGACTCCATAAGTCAAGTGAAGTCTCGCCCTTCGCCGTGTAGAAGGTGTTGGTCTCCGCACTGAACACCTCTATCATCCCACAGCAGAGACCCTTGAAGATGGGATAGCCGTACCGAGAGGCATATACGCGGTGGTAGATACCGGCCCGGACCAGCAGCGGAGCATAGTTGAATAGTACGTGCTCGGTGAATTCCACCGCCCTCTCCCGGAAGCTGTGGGCATCCTGAAGCTTCAGCTCCCCGAACCAACCCAGTGACAGCTCATACTTGAACCAGATGGCTAAGAAGTCCAAGATAAAGGGCTCCTCTCTGTAACCCCACTTCAAGGGAGCTAAGAATAAGCCAAATCGAGGCGGCTCGTTGTGCACCTTCCCGGCAGACATATCCCATCTTGCCGGAGTAAACTGAGGCGCTCGTACCAGCCTGTCTTTGGTCGGTAGCACCCCTTAAATCCCCAGGATTGGCTTCCACTCCCGGGCTTCTCCCACCAGGTACATCGGAATGCTCCTGGGGACACTGTATAATAAGCTGTCCCGGGCCTGCAGAATGGCCTGCTCAGCCCTCTTCACGACTCGAAAGTCTCGCCCCTCCCGCGAGCGAAAGTGCTTCAAAAACCGGATCAGGTGTCTGTCCTTCGGGAGATCCTTCCGGTACTCCTCGGTGGCCCGATCAAATGTGAAGCCGCTCTCAACCCTGGCAAGCCGGCCAAAGTCCATGTTCTCATTGTCCGACTCAGATGACTCCGCCAAGGCGGCTATTTCTGCATGTTCTCGCTCCAGG
This sequence comes from Amorphophallus konjac, assembly GCA_022559845.1. Lineage (NCBI taxonomy): Eukaryota > Viridiplantae > Streptophyta > Magnoliopsida > Alismatales > Araceae > Amorphophallus > Amorphophallus konjac. The sequence continues at coordinate 404,338,795 of CM040123.1, forward strand.
TCCTCCACATTCAGCCATGTGATCGCTGGTACGGGACCCCACGGAAGGAGATCGGCACCGACCGCAGCAGCAGGAGCAGAGGAACCACTCGGGGCAGCCATTTATCTGCAAAAAGGGCAACGAATTGAAGATCAAAGTAAGCCACATGCAAAAGGAAACGAAAGACTGTAAAGGGGCTTTACTACAAGTCAGATGAACAAAATATTGCCAATTTCTGACGAAATTTCGGCAGAGTTTCCCCTAGGCCAGAGGTGTAAGGGAAAACACGGGTGCGCGTCCACAAGGAGTGACGGCCCCAACAAAGTCATGGTGGGCCCCGAGAGGCAACACCAGAAGTCCGCCAGTCAAACAAGTCTTTTTCCACAGCTAAAAAGCCCCCCTTGCTCTCTTGGCCGGTACACTCCCCTGGAGCACCTCACCGGCACACTGTCGAACCCCGTTCCCCGGTACGCTTCGGAGTGGCCCTCACCGGTATGCCATGTGGCGGGCTCCCCGGCACGCCCTAACAACAGCCTCGCCGGCACACTCCCTGGGTGCTTCCCCGGTACGCCCCCCGTAGCGGCCCTCCGCCGGCACAGTCCCCTCAGTGCTTCCCTGACACGCCCGGAGGCTACCTTCCCCGGCACGCCTGGGGCCTGCTTCCCCGACACGCCCGGAAGCCACCTTCCCCGGCACGCCTGGTGCCTGCTTCCCCGACACGCCCGGAGGCTACCTTCCCCGGCACAAGCTCTTGATGCCCTCACCGGCACGCCCTAAGAGGACTTCCCCGGTGCGCCCCCTCGAAGGTCTTCACCGGCACACTCCCGCGGGGCCTTCCCCGGCACACCCCGTGGTGCCCTCACCGACGCACGCCCACGACGGCCACCCCGGCACACCCACCAGGGTCGTTCCCCAGCACACTCAGACACCACGTCCCCCAGCACACTGGTACCCCGCGCTGCCCGGCATAGTTAGAGGGTCCCTCGCCGGCACGCCTACGACCTCTTCCCCGGCATGATCGAGAGCCCTCCCGCCGGTGCAACCGGCAGTGGCCACCAAAGAAAAAAAATGAAAAAAGGGGGAGGGGAAGAAAACGCGAGAGAGAAGGAGAAGATGGGGAGAGAGAGAGAGGAGGGGCCGAGAGCCCCGGCCGCCGTCCACGGCTAAGAGAAGGAAAAAAGGGTGAGGAAAGAAGAGAAAAAAAGAGAAGGGGGGGGAGACCCCTCCGTGGCCGTCTCCTCACCCCGGGGATGGAGAGCACGGCGGGAAGGCGACGGCGGCGGCGTTGGTGTTCGGCGACGGAGAAGACGAAGTAGGAGACGGAGGGGGAGGGGGTCGCCCGTTCGCTCGGTCACCGGAGAGAGAGAAGGAGAGGGAATAGAAGGGGGGAATTCGAACGGGGTGACCGTTCGAAGTACCCCCGCCCCCCCTATTTATGGGAAAAGAGAGAAAAGGAGAAGAACGAATAAAAAAAAGAAAAAAAAGAAGAGAAAAGAAAAAAGAAGGGAAGGAGAAATAAGAGGGAAATGAGAGGGAAGAGCGGAGAAAGAAAAAAAAATAAATATAAAAAAGGAGAAAAGAGAAATAAAAAAGGGAGAAGAGGGGGGACCGGGAAATGAGGAGAAAAAATATATATAAAAGAGACGCAAAAAAAGGAGGAGCAAGGAAGAAGAAAAAATAGAAGGGGATAAAGAGAGAAAAAAGGGGGATAAATAAGAAGGAGGAGAAGGAAATAAAAGAAGAGAAAAAGAGGGGGACAAAAATGAATAAAAAAATAAATATAAATAAAATAAAAGAAGAAAATAAAAGAAGGGGGAGCAAAATATATGTGAAACATTAAATAGATATATATATATATATATATATATATATATATATATATACACATATATACCCACATATGTGCGCGCAGTTACATACTCATCCACTCGTATACGTGGAGGAGTAGGTCGATAATGTACAATAATAAATGCCCCCGGGGAAATCTTCCATCCCCGCAATCCTGGTCATGCAGGCGTCCACGCAAGCAGAAATGACTTTACCCCTACAACCCTACCCTCGCAACGACGCCACTACCCTACCATCAAACGGGCCCGTCCCTGGCACGTAGCCCTATGCTTCAGTCACCTCCCGTCACACAAAACCACCATCACGGACCTTACGTCCGGATCGGTAGAACCTCTATCCTTGCGTTGGCATTAGTCCCTTGCCAACGAATAAGTTCCTCTCCGGCGCAAGGCCCCGTGCCCTAGCCACCCAGTCCGCACAATATCGCCATTTCGGACCCTACGTCCGAATCGGCGTGAATCCTCCCGTTGCGCTGGCATTTTCTTCTTGCCGACGAATAAGCCTTAACTTCAGGCGCAAGACTTCGTGCCCTAGCCGACACCCGCCTATCACTCACTCATCAAAAAAGAGAGAAAGAAGAAAAGAAAATGAGGTTAAAAATAGAGATACCCCGCCAGACTTGCCCCTACAAGGGGACAAGGGTAAAAATGGCAATAACCCGGCTGTGGCAAAAACCCGAAAGGGCGCTACAGGCAAAATTGGGTACCCCGCCACATGAAAATCCGAAAGGGCGCGTGGGCAAAAGTAAGAGGGGGCCGGTACCGGTGAAAACCCGAAAGGGCGCTTGTATCGGTAATGTGGTTCAAAAAAGAGACCAAGAGACAACAAACCAGGTCAGCTCCCGGCATCCTGTCGGCACTGACGAAGAGACCAAGAGACGAAGAGACCAAGAAACAAAGAGACTAAGAGACCAAGAGATTAAGAGACCAAGAGATCAACAAACCAGGTCAGCCCCCGGCATCCTGTTGGCACTGACGAAGAGACCAAGAGATCAAGGGACCAAGAGACAAAGAGACTAAAAGACTAAGAGACAACAAACCAGGTTAGCTCCCGGCACCCTGTCGGCACTAACGAAGAGACCAAGAGATCAACAAACCAGGTCAGCTCCCGACACCCTGTCGGCGTTGACCAAGAGACTAAGAGACCAACAAACAAGGTCAGCTCCCGACACCCTGTCGGCGTTGACCAAGAGACTAAGAGACAACAAACCAGGTCAGCCCCGACGCCCTGTCGGCACCAATGAAGATAAGAAGAGACTGACAAGTCGTGGCAAGGCCCGACACCCCGTCGGCATCGACAAAGAGAAGAGAGACAAGTACACCCGCGGGCACCGCCCGGCTCATCCTTCGCCCGCGCTACCCGCGGGTGGGGGGCATTTGTGGACACCAAAAATTGCACACCCATGATGCTCCACTCAGCCCAGTATCAACAATGACCCGAGTGAATGAGCCCCGGGAGAGACGGCCGTGAAGTCGCCTCCAGGGGTCACAACAATGAGGAGAAACCAATCGCAAAAAGTCCCCAAAACTTTTGGGCCTCAAAGAAAATCAAACGGGCCATGACTCATGCTCACAACGGGCTCAGAACCGGCCCCAGAAACACGCCCCCTAGGGAGCCCTTCAGCGGCACGCCCAGCCCCCAATGGGCCTCAACGGCACGCCCTGAGGGCGCTCCAGCGGCATGCCCTTGGGGCCCTTCAGTGGCACACTCACTGGGGCTGTTCAGCGGCACACCCCCTGGGGGGGGCCTTCAGCGGCACACCCCCCCCTAGGGGGTCCTTCAGCGGTACACCCCCCATGGGGGGGTCTTCAGCGGCACACCCCCCTGGGGGGGGTCCTTCAGCGGTACACCCCCCATGGGGGGGGTTCTTCAGCGGCAGACCCCCCTGAGGGGGGGCCTTCAGCGGTACGCCCAGCAGGGCCTTCAGCGGCACGCCCCCAAGGGCCTTCAGCGGCATGGCCCCCAGGGCCCTCAGCGGTACGCCCATTAGGGGCTCCAGCGGCACAGCCCAAAGGGTCCCCAACGGCATGCCCCAAAGGGTCTCCAGCGGCACGCCCTCAAGAGGCTCCAACGGCACGCCCTTTTGGCTCCCCCACGGCACGCTTGTTCAGCCTGCCAGCGGCACAGCGTGAAAGCTTTTTCAACGGCGGGACGACGTGAAGCCCATGCCCTACGCATCCTTGGCGCGCAGTGAGCCGTCCGAGGTGTCAGCTGAGCGTTGGGCCACGTAGGCTACCCCATTGACGATCGAGGACGGGGCAGGTCAAACACCATCATCACGGGCTTCTTCCCGCCTTCGACGACCGTGCTCGAAGGCTCCCCGCTGCTGGGAATATAAAAGGCCCCAGCTTCGACAGAAAGAGGGGAGAGGCAGACACGGGGAGACACAAGGAGAGCGACGGAGAAGGGACACAAACACAGAGAAGAAGATAGAAGAGAAGAAGAGACGTCCCGGCGTGAGCTTCCTCCGACGGCCACCAGGAAGAAGAGAGAGAGTAAGAGAGAAGAAGGGCTTAATGCAGCAGGGGAGGGGTGGGAGAAGAGAGGTGGACGGTCGTCCCCCACTTCAGCCCCGGCCCCTTCCTTCCCCGGGGGGGGTTTTCTTCGTTTTCCATCTCCCCCATTCTTTGCATTTGAGTTTTATTTTCTTGCCTGTAGCCTTGACTCTGGCATGTCCGTCAATGTATGTGTAGGGCTCCGGCCCCTTTGCTCCCGATGAATGAAAATCACCCTTCCTGGGTCTGTTCTGCCATTTCCGTTGATTTTACTCCCGTTTTCATGGTGTATGATGTGTTCATCCGTTCCTTCCTTCTCCGACGTTTTGGAACCTCCGTAGCCACGTGATTTCTCCCCTACGAGCTTTGGCCCCCACGGGCTCTTCACCCCCCTACCATGGCCATCTGTTGTGCCCACCGGCTTAAGGAGAGGGGGAGACCCTTGCCCTCTCTCCGAACACCCAGTTACCAGTGACCCTTCCTCGGCCTCAGACTCCCCTTCACTCCCTGAGTAGCCTGCAAGCCCCGGCATTTGGCTCCCTTGCCATTTCCCCAGCGATGCACCTCCTTGGCCCTGAGCGGCACACCCAGACTGGCCCTCAGCGGCACACCCAGACTGGCCCTCAGCGGTACACCCAAGCTGGCCCTCAGTGGCACACCCATCCCTGGCCCTCAGCGGCACACCCACTAGCCCTTAGCGGTACACCCCGTTAGGTTCTTGGCCGGCACACCTCTTGGCCCTTGGTCCTTGGCCGGCATGCTTCCTTTGGCCCTCAGCGGCACGCCCAATTGACCCTTGGCCGGTACACTCTTCAGTCCCTCAGCGGCACACTCCTTGTCTAGCCCCAGTCTACATTGTATGCCTCTAGAGGCCTTCAGTCTGTTATTTTCCTTCGTGTTTTTCGAGGCTCCATGAAGGTGTTGCTGCCCTCGGGCGCCCACCTCCAGTTGTCGGGTTCCGCCACTCCATGTGGGCACGTTCCCTGTATCTCCCTTACGCCTCGGGTTAAGGGGAGATGCTACCGAATTTTTGTGAGAAACTAACAAATGATCAAAAGAGGCAAAAGGAAGCAACAAACGAACAGAACAATTAATAGTGAAATCTTCCAACTGATCAAACTACTGTCGGTATCGTGACGAGAACTGAACTGAATAGACCAACTACCTGGTAGCCCGAACGTCCGACTCGCGAGAAGAGGTTGAGCAAGAACAAACAAAGAGAACGAACAAAGGGGGAAGTTTATATGAAACGACATGAAAATTAAGATAAGAAGAAAAGAAAAGCCTTAGAACGCATAATCAAGAAACTGACTGAACCCCGACACTCTGATTGGCCCTCTAACGGTGCACTCTGATAACTAGTAACCTTCCAGCGATACGCTCGTCCAATTCTTTCACCGGCACACTACTTCTACCCTTCGACAGCCCTTCAGCGGCGCACCCTATGCCCACCTTCCTCGGCACAACCTTTCAAACCCTTCACGGTACGCCCTTTTCAATGCCCAGCGGCACGCTCCTGCCCTCAGCGGTACACCCCTTTGCTCCCCAGCGGCACACCTCAATCCTTCTTCAGCGGCACACTCCTGCCCTCAGCGGTACACCCTATTCCCTTCGCCGGCACACCATACGTACACATATATCTACAGCATGACAACAGCATTAATAATAGCAAATAAATTAATAAAAGTTACGCCAACTAAAGGACTCCGAATATACAAAATCAATAATGATAAAAGAGGCTGGAGGGGTAATGAAAACAACAAAATAAATAACAAAAAAATAATAATAACGATAATGAATAATAACGATGAATAAAAGAAGAGGACAAATGCATGAAAAAGCAACAAACATCAAAGGAAAGAGAAGAGCATATAATTAAAAAAAATCCCAGATAAAAGATGCTAAGGCCCACGCCACAGCCCCATCTTTCCCCGGGACCCGGGGCAAAAGGAACAACAATGCTGCCCTCTCAGGCCGGACCCGAATCTCGGGAATTATCCCGACATAGCCAAGCCCCGGCCTGATCTCGGGCCGACACCTTGATCGGACCGGACTTGTTTCTCGTTCCGGATACCTTCCGACTCGTCACTAAAATTGACGTGCGCTCGGCATACATTTGAACGGATTCATCCCGATTTTCTCACCGCGTTTCCATCATGGACCTGTGTCCGAACATGAAAAGGTCCAGGAGTGACCGACATGGCCGACGGCTTGCGGTCTGAATATAACCCTTAGTTTGACCCACTCATCTCTCTCCCGTGCAATTAGTATTATTTCTTTCGGCCGTGGGGTCCCTAATTTCGGCAATTAATCAAGGGTGTTCCCTCGTATGGGGGATGTAAATGACGTCGTGACCTTTATGGCACGACGGGATTCCGTCCCGACATGAACCACGCAATCATCTGACGAAGTCAGATCGAGCGCACCATGGGCTCTTCGGAGCCCGGATAAATTGTCACCTCGGTGACTGGCACACCCACGCACTCAATAAACGTCGATAAACGAACCGAAATAATAAACCGATAAGAAGTGCGTCCATAGGCGTCTTCTAGATAAACAACGACCCGGGCTGGGTCGTTAATTCAATGAACACACAGTATTACCCCAAACCCATTTGGAAATAACGTCGTCCTCAGGGGCGTCAATTATGAAGACCACGACCCGCGGTAATTCGTTAATTATCCAAACAGCAAATGTCGTAATTAATGAATTTGAATGAATTTCCACATGAAAACTTGAGCAAAATGTTCTTTTATATGCATGCAGGGGCTGATGAGGACGAGGATTTCTTGGGTCCAGGTCCGGGCAGTGTACTACGGCCTCCCCGAGTTCCAGAGAGCTAGGGTAGATGCCATGGGGTTTAGGGCTTTCCTTAGCGTCGAGCCAGTGAGACCCGACCTACCATTGATCCAGGTTCTGAGAGAGAGGTGGGATAGGTCGAGCCGAGCATTTCTGATGCCGTGGGGTCACATGGTCCCCAGCTGTTCAGATGGGTTTATTTTTCGTTTGCGTATCGATCGACCAATTGACTAATTGGTAATCAACTGACTGATTGACGACGCGGGCGTGCCAGTCACATGCGTGACAATTTTATGATGCGCTCATTCTGACCCATATCGGGCGAGAGTGAGGTTCGGTCGGGACCAGCAGTCCGCCATACCATAAAGGCTATGGCGTTAATTACATCCCCCACGAGGAGGGAACACCTTTGATTAATTGCCGAGATAGCGGGCTGTCGAGGCCGGAACAAAGGATGCAGAGCATGCAAGTGATCATGCAAGATGCTATGACTGACTACACAAGGTTTATTGAGGTGGACCCTGGTACATGGCGGAGTACTTAGGCCCGAAGGCCTCCTTCACGCGTGACAAGACTTCCGGTCAGGCGTAACCTGACCTTCCGGCAATGTCATTTGATATACCAAGGGTGCACGAATTTAGACATGCATTAATGCGATATGAATGCTTGGACCAATGCATGACGGCAAAGATTCGAGACTCATCAATTCAAGCATGGACAAGCTGATTTATTCAGTTTATTTGGTCGAAGAGTTTATGTCATTCTATGATTAGCATAGGAAATCATCCCACGAGCGGGGAAAGGGTTGGAACGATGCAATGACACGATTCAAAAGAAACCGGTGCAGTGCGTGCGGAGAAAAGGGCTAAAACGCTTGAAACGGCGCCCTGAAACGTAGGTAAAAGGCTTAAAACGGCGCCAGAACCGTAGGTAAAGGGGGAAAAGCCGGTTAAAACGGCGCGGCCTGCTGGTTGGGGCGCGCCGGGAAGAGCACGCCGGTAAGGGCGCGTCGGAAAGAGCGCGCCGGGAAGGGCTCGCCGTTTTAAGGCATTATCGCCCGATTTAGCCCGATTTCGTGAAAACAGGAGTTCCGTTGGTTTATTTATGGATTTATTAGAAGGTTTTGAAGGATTTTGAGAATTTATTGAGTTGATTATTCATCGGATCGATCCCAAACCATCCAAAGGCAAGTCACGGGCTCGCGCGAGGTCCACATTCGAGCGCGGCGATTATTCCGGGTTTAAACTCGTTCGAGCCGGAATTTCGGCAGCATCTCCCCATCCCAAAGGATTTGTCGGGGAGAAACGGAGGATGCTCACGTGGCGGAGCAAACCCCTAAAGGCCAGGTGGCACGACGGCGGCCGGCAAAGACTCGGACGGAGAGGGAGACCCTGAGGCATAGCCTGCTAGGGGCACCGAGTCCGTGGGCATTGATGAGTGAATGAGGCGACTCCACATGGGAACGAAAACCCCGAGGGCTAGCCTACAAGGGGCATGCTACCCAAGTCACCACAACACTCGAATCGGGACGGCCGCGATGGGAGGGAAACCACGAGGGCAAGCCTACGAGGGGCACGCGACCCACTGCCACCACGAGGCCCATTAAGGACCGTGGATTTGTAGTGTTGGGGTTACCCCCAATTTCTGTGTGCTCACTAGCCCTCGGAAACCCATTATTGGGAAACGGATTCCTCGAACCGAGCAGTCAGGACGAAGGATCAAGGGAATGTTCCCCCTCCCCGGATTACCGATCCACACTAATGAGACGGTGAAACGGTGCAGTAAGAACATTCGTACAATCAGCAGGCCAGAACTAATGCCTGTAGACGCGCGTACATACATGCATTCGAACGTTCACAAACCAAAGCAATATTCATCAGTGAATGTTTAGCAAATAATAACGGGAATGTGGGGACAGCCTTGTTTCCCTCCGTTCACGGTCGAGAACAGAAAGGGTATTACGAGGACGGCCCAGACAGGTTGAAAGAACCCACATATTGACTCACCTCACGCGGTGAAAATCCCTGGCATTCGATCAGGAGAGAAGACCCCCGGGGAGGGGAATCGATGTAGCCCTTGCCATAGCAGGGCATGTAGCATCAGGAAAATGGAACGGGAGTAAAATCGTGATGCTGGGCATACTCATGTCCCTTCGTTTTGTGCACGAATCACGGGAGACATGCAAGTATATAGACTTTGCCTTCCACGGCACCGGCACTGTTGCACGGTGCCGTTTCATCGGCCATAAAAAGAAGAAATGCAGTGGGGAGAAAGAGGACGACAGAGGAAGGGACATAAACGTTGAACCACTTGACACATTGCTATATCCGTTCATTCTGTAATCGAACAAAAAGTACACAGATCATCATTCCGGCACCGGCATTGTCACACGGCCGCCGTATTGCATTAACAGGGGAAGCTCATTCCAAACGAAGAGAAAGGGGGATAAATAATGGTGAGAGAGGGGGGGAGGAAAGGCTCATTGATGTGACACAATATGCAGCGGAGACTTTGATTCCTTGGACCTAATTCGCAATCACAATTATAAGGCGCCGAGAATATGTTAAAGCTACCAACGCACCGTGCGCACGCGATTCCCGTGGTGACCCGGTGATGCCGAGTTGAGGTGATGGAGATAGCCCCTGACTGGTTAGAGGACCAGCATCACTTTAGTTAGTCCTCCCGAAGGTTTGAAAGCCCACAAACAAGGGCGGCCGGATGCCTTAAGGGCACGGGGTCACTCGCTCACTTATGGCCACGGTGACCACACTGAAAGGTGGCGCCGGGATCGGGCACTCGCTCTCCTACCGGCCGATATGTTTCACGGATATTAAATAAACAGGTATAAGGAGGCAAGGGCAGGAGACTCACCTGGTTGGCTTGAGGAAACCAACCCCGGTCGGAGACGAGGGCGAGCGGGGAAGTGTGAGTTCCCCGCACACTGCGCCGATGAAGCTTCGAACCTGTTTTAAGTGTACATTCACTACACCTCACGCAGGAGGGTGATCTCGGGGGTGGGAATTGAGGGTTACAACAAACACTACCTCCCGCAGGGAGAGGCGGTAAGCCGGCCAGGCGAGAAGGGGGAGATAAACGTAGTAGCCCACGAGGAGGGGCCGCTTCCGAATTGGACCGCTGGCTGTGGATGCTGATAGGCAGTCGGTGTACTCCCTGTAGATCTCGGTTAGGAATTTTGCCGATGACGAGCCCAGGGGGGATCTTCTCATAACAGAACCCAAACGCCTATGATTTATGTTGAATTATTCTGACGTCGTTGCAGGTTGCTGTGGGGGGGTCGGAGTAGGGCGACAGAATCAGGGACTAGGGACTCCCTGTCCCTACCAGCAGGTTTCAGAGGTTGCTACGACTGTTCCCGGATGCCGAATCACGAACCGCCGGAGTTTATGGAATCGTGGAAGAAGCCTCTACTCATAAAAACTGACGGCAACACTTTATAAAGTCGGGTCGGACTGGGGGACGCCGATGAGCGGGAACTGGTTGCTGGAGACGGCAGGAGGCAGACCCGCGTGACTGAGGGAGAAAATTCGGAACTCTGGCTCCCGGTTGCCGAAAGAGGTCCCATTTCTTGCTCCAGATCAGGGATAGGGGGAGGAAGAACTTTGATGAAGGACCTTTGGTCTGATTCCTTCGCCGTTGGCCGTGAAGCTGCTTCCAACCGGGCTCAGGCTCTCTGCAGAGGATGACTGGTGCAGTTGGGGGAGAACAGCTCTCCCTGTCGGCCACAAACTCGGAACTGGACGATTCCACCTTGCCCGCGAAGCTGACTGGAAGACCTTTCCAGAAAGATATGGTACGTCAGCAGATGACACCGTTGGGATCCATGTCAGCTTCTGCAATTCGTACCCTTTTCTGCTACCTGCAGACTAACAAGGTGAAGGGAAAAGGATGGTGGTGAAACTAGTGAAAGGGGTGGGGATTGGCAAGAGTGGAGATGGTGGGGTGGATGGTTGATGGGATAGGGGTGTGTAGGGGTGTAGAGGGGAGAGGAGCTGGGGAGATGGAGGTCCAAGAGGGTGGAGGGGAGGGGAGGCCGCAGCTAGGAGAGAGGGGGAGGGAGTGGTCGGCCAAGGCAAGAGGGGTGGGGAGGGGTGCGCAAATTGTAGTGGGGGTGGGGGTTTGATGGCTTGGGGATGTGAATGAGTGTGTGGGGGAGTGAAAGGGTTGCTTGGGGAAGAGGGATGGGTGCCTTGGAGGTGGGGAAGGTGTATGGGGAATGGGAAGAGTCACTTGGGGATGTGGAAGTATTGATGGGAGTTATGGATCTAGGGGATGTGAAAGGGTGGGGGCTAAGGTGGCTGCTGATGTGGCAAGAGGGGAAGGTGAAGGGGCAGGTGCGCCCAAGGGAGAGAGAGAGGGGAGGAGAGAGGAAGGGGTTCGCCCCTTGAAGAGAGAGAGAGAGAGTGAAAGCTAGAGAGAGAGAGGGTTGCACTTATGCTCAAATACTCAAATATTCATTACTTCAAAAGAGGGGGTTTGGGGTCCTATATATAGGAAAACCCAATTTACAAGAAAGTCCTCATGAAATGGACAAATGACGGAAGACCAAGGGGTGGGGAGAGGGGCGCCCATGGGCCAGACCAAGAGATGGCCCAATAAGACCTACTAGCCCCATTAGCCCACTAGCCTACATAAGAACATAAGTAAATAACATGATAACCTAGTAACATGACTCAAAACATAGGCAAATACATCAAAATGACTCAAGAAAATAGGAAAATGTAATAGGATGATAAGCACCAATGTCCCGTCTGAAGAAGGGCTGCTCCCTAGCTACCTCCGGGAGGGTGAGAAGTGCCAAGCCAGAGGGTATGTGGTATGATGCCCTCATCAATTCTCCCGGGCGGCGAAGAGCTCGACTCTGTCGAGTAAAGGTCCTCCCTGCTGCGGTACTACTCTAGGAGATCGGGGGACAGCTGCTGGAGATCCTCCCGGCTCACCCAGGTATCGTCTGAGGGTGGTCGTCCTTTCCACCTGACCAGGTAACGCTCATACGCCTTGCTCCTTGTGATGGTAACCTGTTCATCTAATATCTGCTCCACTTCATCGCGCCGGTTTCTCAAATGGGGTTGAGCTCTCTGGGGTGTGGGGGCGCTCTCAAAGGAGGGAGTAGGCTGGATTTCCTCACCAGGTGTCACCGTGGGGCCCTTGTAGGGCACCAGATCAACCACATTGAATGTGGGGCTTACTTCGTACTCTTCAAGGAGGTCCAACACGTAAGCATTGGTGCCAAGGCGCCTCAGCACCTGGAAGGGGCCAGCTCCATGCGACCTCAACTTCGAAGTATTCCCAGGGAACAACCTCTCAGTTCTCACCATCACAAAATCACCAATTTGGAATTCTTGGTGGCGGCGGTGGGAGTCAGTAGACTTCTTGTAAATCTCGTTGCTCTTGTTAATGTTTTTGCGAATTTCTTCATGCAACTCTCTAATGTGTTGTGCAAAGGACTCAGCAGTGATGGATACTCTAGCATGCGGGGGTAGAGGAATGAGATCTGTTGGCTTCCTGGGTTTGTAGCCATGCACAGCTTCGAAAGGACTCATGCCTATGGACCTATTGGTGGAATTATTGTAGGCAAACTCGGCCTGAGGCAGGATGAGATCCCAATTTCCAGGACGGTCTTCAACAAGACATCGCAGAAGGTTCCCTAGGCTCCGATTGACAACTTCAGTCTGTCCATCGGTTTAAGGGTGGTAGGCTGTGGAAAACTTAAGCAGGGTCCCCATAAGATGCCAGAGGGTCTTCCAGAAGTAGCTGGTGAATTTGACATCCCTGTCTGAGATAATGGTCTTGGGCAGGCCATGGAGGTGGACCACCTCATCAAAGAATAGGCGGGCCACATGGGAGGCGTCTGAGGTTTTGGAACAAGGGATGAAATGGGCCATCTTAGAGAATCGGTCCACTATGACAAAAATGGAGTCATGCTTCCTTTGGGTCCGAGGTAGCCCTAACACGAAGTCCATGCTCAGATCCTGCCATGGTCGGTCCGGGACGGGTAGAGGGGTGTACAGGCCTGTGTTCTGTTTGACTTGCTTAGCAGTTGCACATGTACGACATTGCCCCATGATTTTGGCCACATCCCTTTTGAGGCTGGGCCAATAGAATTGCCCTTCCACTAAGGCAATGGTTTTGTGAACCCCAAAGTGCCCAGCCAAGCCTCCAGCATGTACTTCCCAGACTAATAGATCGCGCAATGAGGTTCTAGGTATACAAAGTTTGTGTTCTCTGAAGATGAACCCATCCTCCAGGATGAAACCTTGATGTTCTTGGGGTGAATGGGTGGTCAGTTGGGCGTGGACATGCCCAAAATCAGGATAATCAGGGTACTCTTCCTTAACCCGGTCCAATCCTACCACTTCTACCCGAATGGTAGCTAGTAGGGAGACTCTCCTACTCAGAGCATCGGCTGCTCGGTTTTCACTTCCGGCCTTATGTTTGATCACAAAGGTGTATGCCTGGATGTATTCGACCCACTGGGCATGCCGGGCATTCATTTTTTGCTGAGAATTGAGGTATTTTAGGGCCTCATGGTCGGAGAATATGACAAACTCTTTGGGCAAGAGGTAGTGCCTCCAATGTCAGAGGGATTGCACCACAGCGTAGCATTCTTTGTCATAGGTGGAGTATTTCATCCGGGCATCACATAATTTCTCGCTAAAGTAGGCCACAGGATGTCCCTCTTGGCTGAGGATCCCGCCAATTCCCACCCCAGAAGCATCGCAAGTTACCTCGAAGACTTTGGAGAAGTCAGGGAGGCATAAAACTGGGGCTTGGGTCATCCTCTCCTTTAGTTCTTGGAAAGCCCTAGAAGCCGACTTGGTCCATACAAAGGTCCCCTTTTTAAGGCAATCTGTGATAGGGGCAGTGACTGTGCTGAACCCTCGGATGAACCTTCGGTAAAAGGTGGCTAACCCATGGAAACTGCGGACTTCATGGAGGGTGTGGGGTTCCGGCCAATTGAGGATGGCTTGGACTTTTTTAGGGTCCATGGATACTCCTTCTGTGGAGACAACATACCCAAGGAAGGTAATGGATTGGGTCATGAAGTGACATTTTCCTAAATTGGCAAAGAGACTTTCCTTCCTAAGGGTGGTGCAAACTTGCCTTAGATGACTGAGGTGGGCTTCCTTGGATTGGCTGTAGATGAGGATGTCATCAAAGTATACTACCAGGAAGACTCCAATGTACGGCCTAAGGACCTCGGTCATAAGGCGCATGAAGGTACTTGGGGCATTTGAGAGCCCAAAAGGCATCACCAACCATTCATAAAGCCCATCTTTGGTTTTAAAGGCCGTTTTCCATTCGTCCCCTGGCCTTATCCTAACCTGATGGTAGCCACTTTTGAGGTCTATTTTGGAAAATATGGTGGCTCCGGCGAGCATGTCCAGCATATCGTCAAGTCTAGGTATGGGGAACCTATATTTGACAGTAATCTTGTTGATGGCCCTACTATCAACACACATTCGCCATGTCCCATCTTTCTTTGGTGTGAGGAGGGCCGGGACGGCACATGGGCTTTTGCTCAGCCTAAGAAAGCCCTTTCTAACCAGTTCCTCCACTTGCCTCCTTAACTCAGCATGTTCTGTGGGGTTGAGGCGATAGTGGGGCATGTTTGGGAGGGTGGCTCCCGGGATGAGATCTATAGCATGTTGGACATCCCTCATGGGTGGTAGTTGATCGGGGAGTTCCTCGGGGAATACGTCCTTAAATTCTTCCAAGAGAGGGTGGATTTCCACGGGGTGAGGATTGGAGGGGGTTGCCTCTCCAAGACATAGGACAATAGCACAAAGGGGTGTTCCTCGGGTTATTTCTTCCTCGAGCTCTTTCCTAGTGATGAGGTGGAGGCCTTTGACTGGCCCGGTGGGATTTTCAGGGGTGGGGTTTTGGGTTGTTGGTTGGGTTGGTGCAGTCAAGGCCCTGGGTTTTGGTGGTGTAGGAAGGATTCCCTTGGCGGGTGGTTCTCTTTGGGGAGGGGAGGGGAGGGGTTGAGGCGGATAGTCTTCCCCTCGTGGTCAAAGGTGCATGTGTTCGTTTTCCCATGGATGGTAGCATTGACATCATATATCCAAGGTCTCCCCAATAGGACGCTTCCTACAGCCATAGGTATGATATCACACCATATTTGCCCTTGGTAGGTGTAGATTTGGATTAAAATCCACACTTAAGAAAAATATTATAAGAATAACAAACAATAATCAATAAATAATGTGGAGAAAAATATGCACGAGGTGCACAAGGGGAGTTTGTGTGATCGCCAGAGACACGAGGGTCTCAAAGAGGAGATTGATATGGGGAGATGATCGCAAAATACCTCTTGAAACGCGGGGATGTGAGTGCTTCCTTTCTCTTCAAGATCGGCCGGCCGACGAAGAGAGTTCTTCAATTAATTACCCTTGCAAAAAAGACAAACACCAATAAAAAATATGGATTAGAATATGGTGAGTGTAGCATCAAATTCAATAAAAATATATGAGCATGAAAGCATGTGCAAGAACACACCTTAAGGGGATTGCCCTTAAACCCCTATGCAAAAGGGTATGGGAGACATGATGTGAATGATATGAAAAATATGAATAAAAATAGGGGGAAAGAGTGCAAGAGTTGCACTAAGGAGAGATCTCAATATGATAGTTGAGGAAAATCAATGACAATGATGCATGCATGACTTAATGAAAAATACAAATAAGGGGAGATAAGATAGAAAAATCTTGTTTGGGTGGCTTCTTTGGCTTGAATGCTCGATGGGAGGAAGCCTTCAAAGGATGAAGCTTGATGTGAAGAAGCCTTCCCTTAGCCAAGCACCTTCGGTTCCTGTAAAAAGAAAAGAAGACAACAGAAGAAAAGAGGGAGGAAACAGAAGTAGAAGAAGAAAAATAAGAAGAGGAAGAATGGAGGATACGGAAGAAGAAGAAGAAGAATCAGAAGAAGAAATAGAAAAAGAAGGAGACACGTAGAAGACAGAAGAAAGGGGAAAGAAGAAAAAAGAAGAAGAACGCAGGGGAGAATAAAAATTATCGGAACCAACCCCTTAACAGAGGCGAGAGCCTCTATTAATAGGTTAGGAAAAGGTGATAAGAAGGGAAGAGATTAAAGGAGGAATGGATAAGAACAGCAAGAGCCCAAATAGAGGAGGAGTCTAACGAGGCAAGGACTCTCTGGGGAAAGGGCTGCGAAGCCAGAAGGTGAAACACGCCTTAGGTCAGGGCGTTAATTTAAGAATTGACGACCTACCCTAGGGCGTTTCTCAAAAACACGCCCTGCACAAGGGCGTTTCTCAAGACCAAATTTTTAGAAATGAAAACTCCCCATATTTGAAACATGAAAAACACGCCTCAGTCAAAGCCGCGTTTCAAAAACACGCCCCTGGGAAGGGCGTTAATTTCAAGAGCTCAAATGGGGAAGTCGGTCAAACCAAAAGAATTGACGCCCTCAAGTGTGGTCGTCCTTCCTTAAGAAACGCCCTAGTACAAGTCGTGTTTTAATAAAAACACGCCCTTACCCAGGTCGTGAATTCATAAAATTCATAAAATAGATAGAATGGGGAGAAATAGATAAAATGGGAAAGAAACGCCCTCGACCAGGGCGTGTTTCAAAAACACGCCCCTGATGAGGGCGTGAATTCAGAAAATAGAGATAAATGCCCAAGAAATCCGAAAAAATAGGAAAATGAGATAAAATGGGGAAAAATAGGAGAAATTCAAGAAAAGTGGGAAAACCACTCAAATAAGCTGATTTGAGGGTCAAATGGGGCATCGCAGAGCGATATGAAATATACTCAAAATAATGTCAATTTTGGCGTGTCTACAGCTGCCCCGCCTTGGCGTCTGCTTTGCAAGGGAGCGTAGCAAACTGAAAAGTAGATGCCAAGGTGTGATGAGACACGCAATCAACATCACTTGATGAGAATGAAATCAAAAGCACGAGATGAAGCAAATCTCGGGAAATCCAACGAAATCAACAATGTTTGGATAAAAGGGGGAGATGTGCACGCGGTGCACGAAGGAGATAAAATAAAATGATCAACTTCCAGCGCGGTGGAAGTACCCCAGGTCACAAACCTGTAGATTTCACCATCGGGGAGCGGTTACCAGCCAATGTGGACGTGCTGCAGCCAAGGTGGATCAAGGGGAAAGTTGGACAATAAGATGATAAAAATCCAAACAAGGAGCTCTCGAGAAAAGACCCAAAACAGCGACAAAACGAACTGAGGACTCAATTCGGCAATGAAAATCTCATATCGGGAAAGATTAAGATCAATTCAACTCTCAATCATCAGCTTATCAGAATGATTTTTCAACAATTGTTTCAAAGTCCTACATGAATGCATGCTGGGCTAAAGGAAAAATTAAATCAAATAAAAATATAATATAATCAAGGATAATATTGTTAAACTGCCCAGACTGGGTCAAGAAACCAACTCTGCGAGCTGATACTAAGCCGAAGCCCGTTTATCCACGCACCAACTCGCAAAGAGGGAACCATCGTCCCCAGTCTCGGACGGCTCAACGGCCTATCCGTGTGACTAAGATGCCTCTGAAATCGTCATCGTTTTTGATGAAGGGGAACTCAAATTCCAGATTCATCAAAGTCACAAGGTCCTTGATGTAATCTAGTAACATATGTAACATAAGTAGAATGCATACAGGGAGATGGTGATATCAATAAGTATGGGGGGGACTGAGAGATGAGGTTCGTGCACCGTGGGGCTTGGATGATGATGCCCGGTCGATGGGACCAAGAGCTTCTTATCCTGCGCTCAAAATTCATTAGCCAAGATATAAAAAGTATAACAAACAATGAATAAGGCATTTAAGCATGGCAATCATAGCATGAATCAAAGCACCAATAACATGTATACAGCATGAATAGCACAAGTTAAATCATGGTATTGCAAATCATTATTGTTTGTTGTTTCGTCATGAGGATGACAACTTGGCTAATCAAAATTTGGAGGTGAATGATCAAGATCTGATATAATGCCCATCGGCGGAGTGATCAGATGAAATTAGCAGGAGTTAATTTAAAAAGATTTGGAGATGAATAATCATGAGATAATCAGGAGATATAATAGGGAGATGACAATCAAAATGCCCCTGGGTGGCATGTTATAAAAATATCGGGGAGAATCAATAGATTGATAGCAATGAGTGGAGATAGGACTCATCCCGTGTTCTTGGTCCTTGCAAAGCTGTTCCTGCAAAACACCATCAGAAAATACAATGCAATTTTTTTGGATTTTGGAAATATGCAAATTTTTATGGAGTTTTGGAATATGCAAATTTTTATGAGTTTTGAAAAAGATATTCAAATTTTTATGAGTTTTGATCAATATGCAAATTTTTGTGAAGTTTTGAGAAAGGTATTCAAATTTTTATGGATTTTGGACAAGAAATATTCAATTTTTTGTTTGATTTTGGTTAGACATTGCTAAAGCAGCATCAAAGGGTGTTTTAAACCACTGGCTAGGGGTCCTCGTTCCTTCCCCTTTTGCTTAAAACTGCCCAAAGCTGGGCGTGCATTGCAAGGTGGCGCCCTATAACCGACCGTCTTTGATCAATGGTGCCCCTACCAAGGCCATACCCGAGAAACATTCAGTCTTGGAGGGAGAAGAGAAGAATAATTGGAGATAAGCTTTATGCAGGATGAGAGATATCAAGACTTGAATTCCTTCCAAGGTGTTAACCCTCAAAGAGGTAGTCTGTTGCGCCGGGGCTTTGTGCCTTTGATTTTTAGACCCTCGACATGCATACGACCAGGGTTTCCCTGCGGGGACTTTGCCACTCTTGACATGCCATAATTCACAATTTTGCATTTTATTGATTTGACTTGATTTTCATAATTGCCCTTTTGGCGAGATGTATAATGAAATTCATATGAAATTTCAAATTAATTTCGGGTCAAGACTACCCCTATTTGAGACTCCTCTCGTATTGGGGATTACCAAGGTTGGTCATCTCATCCATCAACCTCTTGCCCCTGCATGCGGCCGAGTGAAGAAGAGAAAAGACTTTCAGAAATACTCATGGCATGGCCAAGGTAGCAACGGTATTTTAACCAAAGGAGCCGGCTAAGGACGCCGTGAAGTGTGTGGAATGCCCAGCTAAGGGTTACTTTTAACAAGCGGGGAGAGAAGGTTGAATTCCCAGTGCGGGTTCTTATTAACCAAGAGTGATGCAAAAGCAAGCCTAAAGACTCTTTTTGGAATATTTTAAACAAAAGCCTATGATAAAGGTTTAAAACACCACTCTTAATCTTGTTAAGAAGCACTTTATTTTGAAAATCACGCATGAAGTAATGATGAAATGATATCATGAAAATACATACTTACGCCAATATGTTACCTTGCAACCTTTGTTGAAGCAGCTGCCCAGACGGATGATCGTTGTGGGATAGTCCTCTTAGACAGATAAAAGGATTGGAAGCAAAGGGTTTGAAAGTGGCTTAACAAGAAGGAGTGGTGCCAAGACCAGACTCAGACGAATAAGGAGAAAAAGGAAGAGAGGCGAGGGCTAGAACTCCCTCACTAAGGCGCGGAGACCCTGATCACATGGAACAGTCTATAGAAGAAGCGGAAAATCAAGAAGAGGGGTGAGGACTAAAGCCTCGGAAGCAATGGGAGAATGGGCAGATGCCCAAGGCAGTGGAAGTGGAAGAAGTTGGGTCGGACCCAGGATCATGAGGAATTAGAAGAAGAAATTGATAGATGGAAAGAGGCGGATCCGGAGGGTCCGGAGGCAGTGGAGGAGAATTATGATAGGAAGAATCCGGGGGCTCCGGAGGGATAACGAAAGAAGGGACGCAATGCCCTGGGAAAAAATAGGGAAAAAGATGATGGAAAAGGAAGAAGAAAAGAAAGAAGAGAGTAAAAGATATGGAGTCCCGGAGGAGCAAAAAGATGAATTGAAGGAAATATGGAAGGTCCGGAGGTTCCGGAGGAATGAAATCAGGAGGGTCGCGATGCCCTGGGAGATGATAGAGAGAATAAGACGGAGAATCCGGAGGTTCCGGAGGAATAAAATCAGGAAGGAGAAGGTGGAAAGGGGCGTCGTGCCCGAGGGAAAAGTCCGGAGGTTCCGGAGGAAGCAAATAGAAAGGGGCGCGATGCCCGGGGAAAAGATGGAGACAATCGGGTGGAGAATCCGGAGGTACCGGAAGTTGAGGAAGATACGGGTTTGGAAACCCGGGAAGCAGGAGGTGCAAATGCATGTAATGGGATAGATGCGATGAATGCATGAAATGCAAAGAATATGAAGAATGTGAAGGGCGAGAGGATGTGATCCTCCTCCTAACCCTGGGAATGGCCCATGAAGAAAAAGTGATAGAGATGGATGAATAGAAAGTGGAGCAAATAAGGGATGGCCCCTTAGCATTAAGGTAACTGCCCCTCCCTGGCAGTGAACATGTACGGCCGATTGGCCCAATAAAGGAAGCTTCAATAAATGACAACCCCTTTGGAAAGCGAAAATTAATAAAGTGAGGGAGTCGTAGAGTTGGAACGGGAAGCATTATGTTGCCCATTGAATGTGGTGTATATGGAATGTTGAGCAAAATGGGCCTTCGCCCCTTGTAAGAATAATGAATTCTGGATTGGAAAGTTTGAACAAGGGGTGCCCTGCCTGGCCTTCATACGTCGTTAACACTTGGCATCTGTTGAGCAATGGCGGTGACTCGGCCTCTTCGATCATGCGCGGCACAATAACCCGGATTGGCATCCGGCAAATAAATTCTTGAATCTTGAATGGCACAGTCGTGGCCAAAGTCTTCTTGCCCGCTTTTTGCTTATCCTTGGCGCCTGTGCTTGTAGAAGGCCCCCCATTCTGAGTAGTAAAAGGAGGTGAAGCGGGGGCGGAAGGCTCCATGAATGGTGATGGTGTAATGGAAGGCGTTGGCGTAAGTGGAGGCGGAGGTTCAAACACGCTGAGCTTCTCCCTTTGCTCGGAAGCAGTTAGGATTGGCTCGGGTGCAAAAAGTGGTGGATCCTGCTCAGGACTAACCATAGGTGAAGGGTTAAGTGGTGGCGTAGGCAATGTGGGTTTTGGGGTTAAAGGCATACTGGAGGATAATGGTGGGGAAATTGGGGAAGTGGAGGCCGAGGTGGAGGCTAATGGCATAATGGGGGGAGGTGTAATTGGCGGAGGGTTAATGGGTGAAGGTTTGGTGCGTAGGAAATGCCGGACGGGGCGAGCGGTGTTAGGAGTGGGAGTGGGAATGGGAAGAGACTCAATAGGCGCCGGCGCGGGCGATTGGAATATCGATCCATCGTCGTAACA
Source organism: Amorphophallus konjac (assembly GCA_022559845.1). Taxonomy (NCBI): domain Eukaryota; kingdom Viridiplantae; phylum Streptophyta; class Magnoliopsida; order Alismatales; family Araceae; genus Amorphophallus; species Amorphophallus konjac. Next base: position 404,360,204 of record CM040123.1, read on the forward strand.
CCAACTAGTCTCAGAAACAGGGGTTGAATTGGGAGTGGTTTCCTCCTGAGCAGGGGGTTCATCAAATGATAGTGGGGGAAGTGGAAAGTTAAGGAAACTCGAAAGGGGTGCCTGCATAGCTTCATCATCGTACATTGCTTCAGATTCTTCAATTGCCGGCTCTTGCTCATTTGGAATATCAACACTGTAGTCGTCCATCCTATCCTTCCATTCTCTCTCCATTCTTGTAATATCATCCAAAGCTGCATGGAGAGGATTAATCGGAGTAGGAGGAACTGGCCGTGAACTTGTAACCCTCTTTAATTGTTCCTCCATGGAAGCAATCTTATCAAGGATATCCTGCTGGAGGGGAGTAACATGAACAATAGAGGGTTGGCAGGGCATTGAAGGAGGAGCCGCATAAGAAGGCCGTGGAGGGGAATTGACGGGATAACCCGAAGAAGAACCCGGATGGGCCGGATTGCAAGGAATAAAAGGGCCTCGGGGCCGTGTTGGAGGAGGAATAGAAGGAGGCGGGTGTCGGACCACCCGAGTAGAAGCATGAATAGAAGGAGATGGGTAATGGGCTACCCGATTAGAAATATGAGTGGAAGAAGGAAGTGGGTGATGGGCCACCCGAATGTGAATAGAAGAGGGAAGTAGGTGATGGGCCACCCGAATAGGATTAGAAGATGGAGGTGAATGAGATGCACCCTCAACGGCCGCCTTAAGGGCTTGGATCTGTTGAGGGGTGAGATGATCCAATGCATGGATGATTCGGGAGACCTTCTCGTCATTGGGAGGAGACGATCCCGAGGGAATAGGGGCTCGCAATTGAGGAGGGGGACCATGAGAATGGACATTGCCCATGGGTCGGGCATGACCATAATAGTGAGAATGTGGTCCCTTGGAGAGATGGCGAGAATTATGTTGAACATGTTGAAGGTGAGGATTATAAGATGTGCTAGGTTGTATATCCTCATGAATTGAATTGAACATGTTGTTTTGTTTATCAAAATAAGGCATTACGCAATCCAAATAATGTGCAAACAATTTGCAAAGAAACACACAAGTTGGAATGGTTACCTTGATTTTTATTTGTTTGAACCTTGGTGAATTAAAGATTTTAGCAAAGTTTGGAATGATTCACACAAGGGGGAAACCTAGTTTCAATATGATTTGAACTTCAATGCCAACTAGGAACACTTTCTCACCGTATAGGCCACTAACTCGGGACTTCAAAAGGGTACAACCTGCCCGGCGTCCGTGAGGGAATCCACGGGTGCGGGGACTTACGGAGGCTTGGAAAAGGGATCTCCGGTCCAAAGAGACGGAATGCTCAATGGAGGGTCGTCCCGATTCCAAGAGGGTGTGTGGATCCTAATGAAGAGGAGGGGGGCTCCCAAACCAATGCAAAGAATGAATGCAACAGGGGAAACAGGCCAACCACAATAATATGATCAATCAACAAAGATAAGCATGAAATATCATGAAAACTCACCCGGAAACCCACAGTAAAAACACGCCCTGGCAGGGGGCGCTACTAACAAGAGAAACGACAGCGGCACTGTCGTGAACCAACGTGGGGGCCCAGGGGCAGAGTAAAACACGCCTTATGGTGAGGCGCTACCAATAAAAGGACGCCCTATTCAACGGGCGTCAAATCAAAAGACACGCCCTAATGTGGGGCGCTAATAAAGTAAAAGACGCCCTGTATCAGGGCGTGAATTCACATGCATCAATATAAAGCAAGAACACCCAGAAATGTGCTGGAAAACGCCCTATCAGAGGGCGTGAAATAGGAAGCAGACGCCCTTGCTTAGGGCGTTAAATCAAGAAAAACGCCTCTTCCAGAGGCGTGAATTCACTTTCCCCAGAAAAACTTCGCGGCCAGCAATAACAGAGAGAACACTCACAGAGCCAACAACATGCAATCAATAAATATGAATATCAAAAGGGCACGCGAGGGTGCCAAGGGGAAAGGGGTAATAAAGGAAGAACACAAAGTGTCCCACCGTGATCGCCAATTTGTAGATTTGGATTAAAATCCACACTTAAGAAAAATATTATAAGAATAACAAACAATAATCAATAAATAATGTGGAGAAAAATATGCACGAGGTGCACAAGGGGAGTTTGTGTGATCGCCAGAGACACGAGGGTCTCAAAGAGGAGATTGATATGGGGAGATGATCGCAAAATACCTCTTGAAACGCGGGGATGTGAGTGCTTCCTTTCTCTTCAAGATCGGCCGGCCGACGAAGAGAGTTCTTCAATTAATTACCCTTGCAAAAAAGACAAACACCAATAAAAAATATGGATTAGAATATGGTGAGTGTAGCATCAAATTCAATAAAAATATATGAGCATGAAAGCATGTGCAAGAACACACCTTAAGGGGATTGCCCTTAAACCCCTATGCAAAAGGGTATGGGAGACATGATGTGAATGATATGAAAAATATGAATAAAAATAGGGGGAAAGAGTGCAAGAGTTGCACTAAGGAGAGATCTCAATATGATAGTTGAGGAAAATCAATGACAATGATGCATGCATGACTTAATGAAAAATACAAATAAGGGGAGATAAGATAGAAAAATCTTGTTTGGGTGGCTTCTTTGGCTTGAATGCTCGATGGGAGGAAGCCTTCAAAGGATGAAGCTTGATGTGAAGAAGCCTTCCCTTAGCCAAGCACCTTCGGTTCCTGTAAAAAGAAAAGAAGACAACAGAAGAAAAGAGGGAGGAAACAGAAGTAGAAGAAGAAAAATAAGAAGAGGAAGAATGGAGGATACGGAAGAAGAAGAAGAAGAATCAGAAGAAGAAATAGAAAAAGAAGGAGACACGTAGAAGACAGAAGAAAGGGGAAAGAAGAAAAAAGAAGAAGAACGCAGGGGAGAATAAAAATTATCGGAACCAACCCCTTAACAGAGGCGAGAGCCTCTATTAATAGGTTAGGAAAAGGTGATAAGAAGGGAAGAGATTAAAGGAGGAATGGATAAGAACAGCAAGAGCCCAAATAGAGGAGGAGTCTAACGAGGCAAGGACTCTCTGGGGAAAGGGCTGCGAAGCCAGAAGGTGAAACACGCCTTAGGTCAGGGCGTTAATTTAAGAATTGACGACCTACCCTAGGGCGTTTCTCAAAAACACGCCCTGCACAAGGGCGTTTCTCAAGACCAAATTTTTAGAAATGAAAACTCCCCATATTTGAAACATGAAAAACACGCCTCAGTCAAAGCCGCGTTTCAAAAACACGCCCCTGGGAAGGGCGTTAATTTCAAGAGCTCAAATGGGGAAGTCGGTCAAACCAAAAGAATTGACGCCCTCAAGTGTGGTCGTCCTTCCTTAAGAAACGCCCTAGTACAAGTCGTGTTTTAATAAAAACACGCCCTTACCCAGGTCGTGAATTCATAAAATTCATAAAATAGATAGAATGGGGAGAAATAGATAAAATGGGAAAGAAACGCCCTCGACCAGGGCGTGTTTCAAAAACACGCCCCTGATGAGGGCGTGAATTCAGAAAATAGAGATAAATGCCCAAGAAATCCGAAAAAATAGGAAAATGAGATAAAATGGGGAAAAATAGGAGAAATTCAAGAAAAGTGGGAAAACCACTCAAATAAGCTGATTTGAGGGTCAAATGGGGCATCGCAGAGCGATATGAAATATACTCAAAATAATGTCAATTTTGGCGTGTCTACAGTAGGATGAGAAGGTGATGGGGATAAGACAACATGTGTTGACGGGTAGGGAGTGGTTGTTTATCCATGATACACGATAAGGTTTGGGGTGGGGTGTAGGGGTAAGCCCTAGGAGCTTGACGGTGTCCGGAGACACGGCGTTGACACAACTCCCGTTGTCTAGGATGACCTTCCTAACATGGTCCCCGATCTTGATAAATGTGTGAAAAATGGAAGTCCTCCGCCAGTCATCCTCTTGTGGTTGGGTGAGGGTGCACCTTATCACCCCTAGGTGGCTGGAGTGGGGGTCCTCTTCTACCCCTTCCTCAAAGAATTGCTCATTGTATTCCTCTTCCCATCCTAAAGCAGCCTCGTATTCTTCAATAGTACTCTCATGTGTTTCCTGGGAAGTAGAAGGTCCACTCTCAATAACTAGGCTTGACAACCCCTTGGAGGGACATTGGGTGGCTATGTGGCCATAACCATGGCATTGAAAACACTTGATCGTATTACTCATTGGGGTCTTCCCTTTGGAGTTGTCTTCCCTTCGAGGAGGAGGGTTGGGTGTGGTTGGCTGAGGGGAGGGTCTTGTAGCAGTTCCCCCACTGGGAGGAGGTGTTCTCAATAGGGGAGGGAGGTTGGGACGTGGTCCTGGCCCTTTGGGGGGGCAAACCTAGGGTTTCTAGAGAACCTCTCTACATCCCGGGCTATTTGATAGGCAATTTCAAGGCTATGAGCCTCTCTCATGTAAAGTTCCCGTTTGATGTGGGGAAGGAGACCATTCCTAAACCGTGATAGGGTGACAGTTGGGTCTTCGAAGACACCGCACCTTAGGAGGTATGAGTCAAATTTTTCTATGTATTCTTCCACGGTTTTCTCTTCTTGGGTAAGGCTTTGCCACTCGTCAAGGAGAAGTTGGCTATAGGAGTGGGGAAGATACTTATTCCTAAGCTGTGTCTTCATGTCTATCCATGTGTTAATGGGCTCTTCACGCCTAATTCTCCTTTGACTCTCTACCTTTAGCCAATAGGTTTTGGCTAGCTTAAGAAGGTGCATGTTGGCCAACCTAACATTTCTCTCTTCGGACATGGGGTACCATTCAAAGTATTGGTCCATGCCATGCTCCCACTCTTCATAGACACTTGGGTTATGGGACCCATCAAAATTTGGTGCCTCTACTTTGATCATTTTTAAGAGGAACTCGTCCTGGTCCTCTCGGGGTCGTCTCTCATGATGCCGAGGCCGTTGGGGCCTCTCCGGCTCGTGGTACCACTCATTCTCTAGGTCTTCCCTACCTGGCTCAACTTGTGGAGGGGGAGCTCTTTGGGCAGGGATCCTAGGTGGGGCCCTTACTTCCTCAAGTCTATCCATTCGGGTGGTAAGTCCATCAAGCTTCTCCATAATAGTTCTAAGGGTAGTCTCAAATTGCTCCATTGGGGCTTGTGGGACTTCACTAGGGATGCCTTGGTTGCCCTGAGAATGGGAACTCATGGGGGAATCTGAAGTAGAGTGGTTGGTTTGGTAAACAGTGCCTCTACGGGTGGACATGCACGAAGATGAAGAGACCGATACACGGAGGGTGGTAATGCAATAGCCCTTGGACCTAGGCTTGTAGAGACAAGTCTAAACTTGCTCTGATACCACTTGATGTGACACAATATACAGCGGAGACTTTGATTCCTTGGACCTAATTCGCAATCACAATTATAAGGCGCCGAGAATATGTTAAAGCTACCAACGCACCGTGCGCACGTGATTCCCGTGGTGACCCGGTGATGCCGAGTTGAGGTGATGGAGATAGCCCCTGACTGGTTAGAGGACCAGCATCACTTTAGTTAGCCCTCCCGAAGGTTTGAAAGCCCACAAACAAGGGCGGCCGAATGCCTTAAGGGCACGGGGTCACTCGCTCACTTATGGCCACGGTGACCACACTGAAAGGTGGCGCCGGGATCGGGCACTCGCTCTCCTACCGGCCGATATGTTTCGCGGATATTAAATAAACAGGTATAAGGAGGTAAGGGCAGGAGGCTCACCTGGTTGGCTTGAGGAAACTAACCCCGGTCGGAGACGAGGGCGAGCGGGGAAGTGTGGGTTCCCCGCACACTGCGCCGATGAAGCTTTGAACCTGTTTTAAGTGTACATTCACTACACCTCACGCAGGAGGGTGATCTCGGGGGTGGGAATTGAGGGTTACAACAAACACTACCTCCCGCAGGGAGGGGCGGTAAGCCGGACAGGCGAGAATGGGGAGATAAACTTAGTAGCCCACGAGGAGGGACCGCTTCCGAATTGGACCGCTGGCTGTGGATGCTGATAGGCAGTCGGTGTACTCCCTGTAGATCTCGGTTAAGAATTTTTCCGATGACGAGCCCATGGGGGATCTTCTCGTAATAGGAACCCAAACGCCTCTGATTTATGTTGAATTATTCTGACGTCGTTGCAGGTTGCTGTGGGGGGTCGGAGTAGGGCGACAGAATCAGGGACTGGGGACTCCCTGTCCCTACCAGCAGGTTGCAGAGGTTGCTACGACTGTTCCCGGATGTCTAATCATGAACCGCCAGAGTTTCTGGAATCGTGGAAGAAGCCTCTGCTCAGAAAAACTGACGGCAACACTTTCTGAAGTCGGGGCGGACTGGGGGACGCCGATGAGCGGGAACTGGTCGCTGGAGACGGCAGGAGGCAGACCCGCGTGACTGAGGGAGAAAATTCGGAACTCTGGCTCCCGGTTGGCGAAAGAGGTCCCATTTCTTGCTCCTGATCAAGGACAGGGGGAGGAAGAACTTTGATGAAGGACCTTTGGTCTGATTCCTTCACCGTTGGCCGTGAAGCTGCTTCCAACCGGGCTCAGGCTCTCTGCAGAGGATGACTGGTGCAGTTGGGGGAGAACAGCTCTCCCTGTCGGCCAAAAACTCGGAACTGGACGATTCCACCTCGCCCACGAAGCTGACTGGAAGACCTTTCCAGAAAGGTATGGTACGTCGGCAGATGACACCGTTGGGATCCGTGTCAGCTTCTGCAATTCGTACCCTTTTCTGCTACCTGCAGACTAACAAGGTGAAGGGAAAAGGATGGTGGTGGAACTAGTGAAAGGGGTGGGGATTGACAAGAGTGGAGATGGTGGGGTGGATGGTTGATGGGATAGGGGTGTGTAGGGGTGTAGAGGGGAGAGGAGCTGGGGAGATGGAGGTCCAAGAGGGTGGAGGGGAGGGGAGGCCGCAGCTAGGAGAGAGGGGGAGGGAGTGGTCGGCCAAGGCAAGAGGGGTGGAGAGGGGTGCGCAAATTGTAGTGGGGGTGGGGGTTTGATGGCTTGGGGATGTGAATGAGTGTGTGGGGGAGTGGAAGGGTTGCTTGGGGAAGAGGGATGGGTGCCTTGGAGGTGGGGAAGGTGTATGGGGAATGGGAAGAGTCACTTGGGGATGTGGAAGTATTGATGGGAGTTATGGATCTAGGGGATGTGAAAGGGTGGGGGCTGAGGTGGCTGCTGATGTGGTAAGAGGGGAAGGTGAAGGGGCAGGTGCGCCCAAGGGAGAGAGAGAGGGGAGGAGAGAGGAAGGGGTTCGCCCCTTGAAGAGAGAGAGAGAGAGAGAGTGAAAGCTAGAGAGAGAGAGGGTTGCACTTATGCTCAAATACTCAAATATTCATTACTTCAAAAGAGGGGGTTTGGGGTCCTATATATAGGAAAACCCAATTTACAAGAAAGTCCTCATGAAATGGACAAATGACGGAAGACCAAGGGGTGGGGAGAGGGGCGCCCATGGGCCAGACCAAGAGATGGCCCAATAAGACCTACTAGCCCCATTAGCCCACTAGCCTACATAAGAACATAAGTAAATAACATGATAACCTAGTAACATGACTCAAAACATAGGCAAATACATCAAAATGACTCAAGAAAATAGGAAAATGTAATAGGATGATAAGCACCAATGTCCCGTCTGAAGAAGGGCTGCTCCCTAGTTGCCTCCGGGAGGGAGAGAAGTGCCAAGCCAGAGGGTATGTGGTATGATGCCCTCATCTCTCATATCATCGACCCTCCCCCTTTCTCACTTACATTGTATCGGAGAGAAACGAAAATGAAACGAAGGGGGGGATCCGCCGGGAGAAAACACGAGGGAACCCACCTAAGTAAACAAGAACAGATAGTCTCCTTCTTCGACTCCGGGGAGCTCGGGTGGAGCAGGGTGTCAGCCGCCGAGAGGCTCAGACGACAGCTTCTACAGACAGAGAAAGCCCTTGAACCCCTCTCTCTGGACCCCTCCTCTTTCTTTCCAATTCCCTTTTTTCTTTCTTCTTGATCCCGCTTCTGATCTTCTTCCACTTTTTTTTCTTTCTGTCGAAGACAGGCTATATATAGCCTTGGTTAAATCGGCGCGGTGGAAAGGGGGGGGGCGTTCTGACGGCGCCGGGATGCACCTTAGCGTGCCGGATTGATGGCGCCGTTTTAAGTGGCGCCAGTGATTCTTTGTGTGCCGTTTTGACTTGTTAGCTCAACGTGGGCCGGCCGATGGGTCCGGGGATGATTTCGGAGACTCCAGTTGACTGTTCCTCTCGCCCTGGCCCTCGGAGAGCCTTGACGGGGTGTTGACGAAGCTCTTGATATGATGAACGGCCTTTATCAGAACTTCGTGTGTGTCTGGCCCGAACACACGGGTGTCCCGTTGGCACGACCTTCGGCGCTGTGATTGGTGCCTCTCGTCGAGACGGACTCATGTTTGAAGCTTCCTTGCAGGATGGTATTGCATCCCGGATGATTCCGCCTCGAATGGAGATCGATCGGCCGCTAATGGGCCCACTGTGGCGGGAAGCCGAACCCGTGTCGGGTGATCGGGACCCTCTGCTGATAGAACCCTCAGCCCCTTGTAGTGGATGGCCGAGGATGTTTTTTTCCTCTTAGGAGAGCCATTGGGTAGACCATCGTCCTTGGTCGGGCGACGGCTGCGGGGTAGCGGCATGACGAAGTCGATGCCGGGTCATTGGGCAGGCTTAATCGCGCTGCCGGTTGGTTGTGGGTTCATTCCGACTCTCCTGAGGTAAAGCCCCCGGTGTCCCTTTCAAGGCAACTCGGGGCTCCGTCAACTTGAGGAGTCTTTGATAAGTTGATCTTCATCGGCTTCTGTGCTTCAGCAGGCCGTGTCATTCGTCTCTGCGGCTTGATCGCCGAGGGATTATATTTTGAGTGCCAACAAATGCCCCCCAGACGTGGGTAGTGCAAGCGAGGTAGGAGTGCAGTAGTACCTACGGATGAGCTTCGTTTGGTTGACAGAGACTCGAACGGCACTTAATTCTGGCGTCGGACGTTAATCCGGCGAAGCAGGAATCTTGACGGCATCACTTAAAACGGCGCGGCCTTTGCTTCATTGGTTAAAATAGCGCGGCTTGAAACGGCGCGGCTAAATCCGGCGCGCCCTGGCTTTTGAAGTTAAAACGGCGCGGGGTCCCGGCGCGCCATTTGTTTAAAACGGCGCGCTCCGGGGCGCGCCGTTTTAACAATGGCCCCCCCCTATATATTGCATTCTTCTTTATTTTTTCTTCACAGCTTCTCATTTGCTAAAATTCTTTCCCTCTCCTCCCCTTCTCTCCCTCCGCAGCGCCGAGTGGGTTTCGGGTTCGGGCGATTTCGCCTGCGAGCGGGTGAGTTGAGTGTCATCATTTTCGGGTCCTGAACCCGTTCTTCGGGCCCCGGGAGGCTCTTTGTAGGACTTGTCCTCGGAGCTAGATCCCTCGGGTTTCCCATTCGGCCTTGGCTTAATGCCTATGGCTACTTTTAGGGGCTGCTCTCTTTGTGGACAGCTTCCGCTTCTCTTTTGGCAAACCCTCGAGCTGAGGAGATGCTGCCGAAATTCTGTCAGAAATACTGTTTTGATCAACTGATCTCTGACTTTTTTTTGTCGTTTTGCAGACACTATGGCATCTGGATCATCTTCTTCCGCATCCCGGGTTGCTGTGACCTTGGGAAATGTCCATTCCCTTGATCGGGGGCTTCGACGCGTAGCCGCAGTGGCCGAATCCTCGGACTCAGAGACCGATACAGTTGACACTGGCCGCCTATTCATTCTTGATGGCAATCAGTTCAAATATGATCGAGGGGGCGACATCAGGCTGGACCATCCCAAAGATAAGCACCTGATGGCATTCCTGGAGCGCTTCAACCTTGGCGGGAAGTGCGATTTAATTCTAGTTCGCCGAGCTGAAGGAGCTCTATTGGCGGAGCGGGACAGTCTGACTGAGTCAGTTATTCACGGCACGCCTATGTACATCCCGGGCGAGCCCAGTAAATGGGGAGCCGTGCTCGGGGTGCAGGAGTTATCTCCAGAGGCCGGGATGCTGACGAGAGCATCGCAATATACACCAGCTCGCTGGAATGAAACTGCTAGACGTGTTGATAGGGAGAAGCCTGCATATGGTCTATTCCTCGCACCGCTCTATTGGGGATACCGGGACGAGCCTTTTCTTTTGGACTGCTTAGCGGTCCGGTTCAAACATCAGATTTCAGTAGGGTGGTTTGGAGAGCTCAAAGCTACCGATGCTCACGCCTTCAGACCGGGAGCAGTTAAATTCACAGACTTTGGGCTGCGGCAGTACGCTCCCATTCTGGTACACGCCGGAGTTTATCAGAGCGTATACGCTTCCCGGTATAGATACCCGATCTCCCGAGGCCTATGTTGCGGGATGATTGAAGTCTTCTGCCCAGAGTACAATACTTTCTACACTGCAGAAGGTGAGACTTCATTGGATCTATGGAGTCTTTCTCAGCACAGCGGCTTGCCGATAGACGGGGAGCCGTATGAAGAAGTTTGTTTCCTAGACTAGCTGAAGGACCAGACGAACGGCGAAGGTAGATACTTCACGGGATTCGCCTACCGTTATATGATGAAGGCATATCGCACCCTGCTGCGCCTGACGCTAGACTCGCGGGAAGCGCGAAAGCCTGGCGAGAAGAGACGCGTGCGGATGGGCACGTGGCTCCAATATTTCTTTGGTGAGGAGCAGCACTATGAGGACTTCCCCACAGTGGTTCTGACAACGGTGGCGCGGAAGAAGAGGGCTCGACGCCAAACAACATATCCCGCTGTCTTAGGGAGAGGGTGGCAGGCCGGCCAAAACCCCACGGGAGTCGACGCAGTCACGCATTGTGCTGCGTACTTGACATATTGGCTTTGTTCATTCGCCCTTCCCGAAGGGGATGAGACAGTGATCAGGCTGGAGGCGATTTACCCTGCCTGTTTGATGGCTTGGGGGGCGAAGCTGTCCCTGTGCCCTGTGGCTTTGTGCCTCATATACAAGATGTTGGGGGATCTGCACAAGTCGCGTATCCCCAGGAATTCACGGATAGTTGGTCCCATCCACTTCTTTAACGCCTGGGTCTGCACCCTGTTTCCAGAAGCAGCTCCCCGGTCAATGCAGTCAGATCGTCCTCTGTCGCGGATGATCGAATTCGCCAGTGCTAAACCGTCCTCACTGGCAGATCAGCTTTTCGCCATTCGGGGGAAATTGACTACAGTTCCAGTAGATTCCCCAGGAGTTCTTCATTTCTGGAGCTTGGCTGCCAACTCCAGTCCTCTAGTCAACAGGATGCGGCAATGCCGATTATTTGTGACAGAGGAATTCATTCATCAGCTGACTGGGTCCAAGAGCACAAGGCCCATCTTGGAACCGGAACTGGTCGACTGGGCGCTGTCTATTCGCCCCAGTGTTCTTGTCTTCAGGAAAAGCGGCTTGCTGTGGCTGGAGCCATATTATCCTTTCCGTTTTGGCCGGAATTTTGGGTATGACCAGCAAATTCCCTCTTCTGCAGCCCAGTTCAATCTTCCGAACAGGCACCGGGCCGGTCAGACGACTACGGAGGAAGCCCGCACATGGTGGGACTATTTCCATCGTCGGGAGGATGTATCATTCAGGGTGCCAACCCCAGCTCGTCTGTCCCGAGTGACTCCAGATTTCATCAAGTGGTGGAATGCACGAACGGGCTTTTATCGGAACTTCCGGAAGGACTGCTGGCATGCTGCCGAACGTCGCTTTTTAGACTCCCAGCGGGAGCCCATTCTGGATGTCGATCCTGCCTATTTGAAGAAGCTTAAGTCTTGGTCCAACACCGAGGTGATGGCATATATAGAGGCCAGGAAAGCTGTGAAGGGCAAGTTGTCCAAGGCCGATCCGAAGATGCCCGAGATCAGGAAGGATGACTATGTGAAGACCCTCTGGGGACTGTGCCGGGTCAGCAGTGACCGGGTTGCTCTTCAGACAATTCCCCTTCCAGTGGAAGAACCTCTTCCTACTATGGCGAGCTGGCGCCCAGAAATCGACCGTTTTCATCCTTATCGGACCTTCATCAGGAGGGAAGACATGCGGGCTGACTTGTATTGCAACACCCCCTGGATATTTGCCCTGCTTCATTCTCATGGACTTTCAGTTGCCAGTACGTTAAAAGCCACCCGGAGCCATCAGCTACTGATATCTTTCAAGTATGTTGACGATTGGGGATTCGACTATTTGAGCTTATATCATCACTTGTCATCCTGCGGCCATGAAGACTTGGCTCAGCTGGCGGAGAAAAGTGAAACAATTGGATATGTGTGCTGGCTCATCCGCGAGGCGGCTTCTCGGGACAAGGCGCCAGTATTGCTTTACTGGCCGCTCAGTCCTCGCTATACGGGGCTGCCAGGTAGTGCTTGTTTTCTTCTTCAGCCCTGAAGCTGCTTCTTCTATAGTCAGTGTACACCTTCTTACTTATGTGCTTTTGCAGCTCACCTTTCTACGGAGGCGACCCGACATTGTAGGGAGCTGATATCTAAGGCGCAGAAGCCTTCATATTTTAATATTCCGGAGCCAGCTCCGACTACGACGCCATTACCCCCTGGGGACTCGCGAAAGCGAACCATGTCCCAAGTCAGGGAGGCTATCGGTTGGGCCAAGAAGGCCAAGAGGGCAGAGTCCCATGCTACCAGGGCACGTCGGAGGAGGGCTGCCGAAGAGGAGTCCGCCGCTCTGCTTCCTCGGGTTCCATCATTCTCTGAATTCGAGGCCGCCTGGACGCAAGGGTCTGAGGGCGAAGGTGACTTCTTATTCTTGCTTGGCTTGTTTGTTTATTTCCACCACCCCGGTTGATCATTCTTCTTTTCAGTAGCTGCTGGCGCTACCTCTGTTGCTGCTGGGTTGGAGGCCGCAACCGGAGCTGCTGCTGAAGATAGAGAGGAGGAAGCCCCTTCGGTCTCCGTCGAGGGTGACTTGCCTTCGCCGACACCCCATCGAGAGATAGAAGGTAATTTGCCGCCCGCTCGTAGAGCCCAGTAGCATATTATGTTTTCAGTCAAGTCTTGACTGTTTATTATCTTTTGACTCCAGTCGACATTCAACCCACGCTGCTTCCCGAGGTCAGTGCCACGGCAGGGGTTGTCATCGGAGAGCAAGGGCTTTCGAGGGACCAGCCCTTAGATATTCTGCCGACCGATGCTCCCAAGGCGGAGACCGCTGAGGAGGTTCTAGATAGAGGGCCTCCTCCTAGCAGCCCGGTTCCCGCTCAGGTATCAGAGGTTCGAGAACAAGCAGAAGAGTCATCCTCTTCTGAACAAGTTGATTACGGTGGCGGCTCTGGCGATGACGAGGGGTTCCCGATGGCGGACACCGAGGCTGAGGACGTCGGGGCTTCCTTTCTTTCCTTCTTTTCGTTATTATGGATGATCGCCCGAACCCGGGGATACTTGCCGATGGCGCAGGAGAGCGCTCACGCCTTCAGAGAAGGGATGAGGTGTTCGCTCCACCGCGACGTAGGCGATCCCGGAACAGGGCCATTGCGAGGGCGGGACCTAGGTAGCGTAGGCAGATGCATCTAGCGAACCTTGCCACCAGTGACGAAAGGTGTATTGTGACCATCGACATGGTCAAGTGTAGACGCGATGATGCTTCACTGGTCAATGAGGGCGGGAGGCCCGGGTTAGAGGGTAGCGACCGACCTTGTCGATGATGACAAGGGTCGAAAAGGTAGTGACCGATCTTGCCGATGATGACAAGGGTCGAAAGGGTAGACGGTCTTGCCGATGGTGACAAGAACCAGATGGGGTAGCGACCACTCTTGCCGATGGTGACAAGGGTCGAAAAGGGTAGACGGTCTTGCCGATGGTGACAAGAACCGGATAGATAGCGACCGACCTTGCCGATGGTGACAAGGGTCGAAAAGGGTAGAAGGTCTTGCCGATGATGACAAAAACTGGAAGGGTAGCGACCGATCTTGACGATGGTGACAAGGGTCGAAAAGGGTAGACGGTCTTGCCGATGATGACAAAAACCGGAAGGGTAGCGACCGATCTTGCCGATGGTGACAAGGGTCGAAAAGGGTAGACGGTCTTGCCGATGATGACAGAAATCAGAAGGGTAGCGACCGATCTTGCCGATGGTGACAAGGGTCGAAAAGGGTAGACGGTCTTGCCGATGATGATAAAAACCGGAAGGGTAGCGACCGATCTTGCCGATGGTGACAAGGGTCGAAAAGGGTAGACGGTCTTGCCGATGATGACAAAAATCGGGTAGGGTAGCGACCGATCTTGCCGATGGTGACAAGGGTCGAAAAGGGTAGACGGTCTTGCCGATGATGATAAAAACCGGAAGGGTAGCGATCGATCTTGCCGATGGTGACAAGGGTCGAAAAGGGTAGACGGTCTTGCCGATGATGACAAAAATCGGGTAGGGTAGCGACCGATCTTGCCGATGGTGACAAGGGTCGAAAAGGATAGACGGTCTTACCGATGATGACAAAAATCGGATAGGTAGCGACCGATCTTGCCGATGGTGACAAGGGTCGAAAGGGGTAGCGACCGATCTTGCCGATGGTGACAAGGGTCAAAAAGGGTAGCGACCGATCTTACCGATGATGACAAGGGTCGGAAAGGGTAGCGACCGATCTTGCCGATGATGACAAGGGTCGGAAAGGTAGACTGTCTTGCCGATGATGACAAAAACTGGGAGGGTAGTGACCGATCTTGCCGATGATGACAAGGGTCGAGAAGGGTGGACGGTCTTGCCGATGATGACAAAAATCGGATAGGTAGCGACCGATCTTGCCGATGGTGACAAGGGTCGAAAAGGGTAGACGATCTTGCTGACGGAGAATGGATCATCACTATTTATCATTCAAATTTTTTTTTCACATTACTGACCTAAGCGCCCTTTCGGGTTTTCGCCGAAGCCAGCCCCCTCTTGCTTTTGCCAGCGCGCCCTTTCGGATTTTCACGCGGCGGGGTACCCGATTTTTCCTGCGACGCCCTTTCGGGTTTTCGCCACAGTTGGGTTATAGTCATTTTTGCACTTGACCCGATATAGGAACAAGTCCGGCGGGGTATCTCTATTTTTAACCCCATTTTTTCTTTCTTTTTTTTTGAATTTGAAGTACAAGAGAAGTGGACTGCCGGAATGTCGACTGGCCTTGTCGATGATGACGAGGCTCGAATTCTGTTTAAGTTCGTCGACACAGGCTAGATGTCGAAGCGAGGGATATGGTCTATTAACAAGGATGTAAGGTCCGAGTTATGGGTAAAGATCGACCGGCCTCGCCGATGATGGCGAGGGTCGAATATGGGTTTATTTCCGGCGTGGGTTACTGCCGAAACAAGGATGGGATTGTCAACAGGGACGTAAGGTCCAAGTTGAGGGTAGAGATTGACCGATCTCGCCGATGATGACGAGGGTCGAACGTGAATTCGTTCAAAGGATTCCAGTGGGACTTTGATAATTGTCCCTTTCGGACTTTATTAGGTGGAAAATAGGAGAGGAATTTGGAAGTTACCATTTTACTGACTTAAGCGCCCTTTCGGGTTTTCGCTAAAGCCAGCTCCCTCTTGCTTTTGCCCGCGCGCCCTTTCGGGTTTTCACGCGGCGGGGTACCCGATTTTGCCTACAGCGCCCTTTCGGGTTTTCGCCACAGCTGGGTTATAGCCATTTTTGCACTTGTCCCAATGCAGGAGCAAGTCTGGCGGGGTATCTGTATTTTTAACCCCATTTTTTATTATATTATTATTATTATATTATTATTTTTTTGTATTCGGAGCGAGAGCCGAAGAAGGATAGCTTGATCAGGGCGGAATGCCACTGGACCAAGGAGGAGGTAGCTCGGTTAGGGCGGAGTGCCACTGATCAAATAGAGGACAGCTCGGTTAGGGCGGAGTGCCACTGACCAAGGAGAGGGTAGCTCGGTTAGGGTGGAATGCCACTAACCAAGGAGAGGTAGCTCGATTAGGGCGGGATGCCACTAACCAAGGAGAAGGTAGCTCGATTAGGGCGGCATGCCGCTGACCGAGGGAAGGTAGCTTGATTTGGGCGAAATGCCGCTGACCGAGGGAAGGTAGCTTGATTTGGGCGGAATGCCACTAACCAAGGAGAAGGTAGCTCGATTAGGGCGGAGTGCCGCTAATCAAGGAGAGGTAGCTTGATTAGGGCGGGATGCCACTAACCAAGGGAAAGATAGCTCGATGAGGGTGGAGTGCCGCTAACCAAGGAAAATGTAGCTCGATTAGGATGAAATGCCGCTAACCAAGATAAGGGGTAGCTCGATTAGGGCGGAATGCCGTTAACCGATGAAAAGGTAGCTCGATTAGGGCGGAATGCCGCTAAATGAGGAAAAAGGTAGCTTGATTAGGGCGGAATGCCGTTAACCAAGGTAAGGGATAGCTCGATTAGAGCGGAGTGCCGCTAACCAAGATAAGGTAACTCGATTAGGGCGGAATGCCGCTAACCAAGATAAGATAGCTCGATTAGGGCGGAATGCCACTAAGCGAGGATAAAGGTAGCTTGATTAGGGCGGAATGCCGCTAACCAAGATAAGGGATAGCTCGATTAGAGCGGAGTGCCGCTAACCAAGATAAGGTATCCCGACCGATCACTCGGGGATTATTGGTTGTGCTGCATGATATAGCTTCATATGTTTTCCATTGAGGGGAGAGAACTGGATGACTCCTTTGTGGTCTACCAGGACGTAGGCACCCCCTTCGTATACTCGACGGACGATATACGGCCCGACCCAGTTTTCGACCAGCTTTCCTTTGGGGTTAGAGGCCATCACTTCTCTTCTTTTGACCATTACGAGGTCTCCTTTCTTGAATTCTCGCCCTTTGACCAGCTTGTCAAACGCACGGGCCATGCGAGCTTGATAGAGTTGGATGTTTTGTTATGCCCGGAGGCATTTTCCTTCGAGCTCAGCGAGCTCTTCCAATCTTCTTTCTGCATTGGTCTGCTCACCACTGACTAATCTGTGCTGGATGGCAACCCGCAATGAAGGAACTTCAAGTTCAATCGGCACGACAGCTTCCGACCCATAGACAAGGGAGAAAGGTGAACAGCCGGTTGGGGTTTTGTAG
This sequence comes from Amorphophallus konjac, assembly GCA_022559845.1. NCBI lineage: Eukaryota > Viridiplantae > Streptophyta > Magnoliopsida > Alismatales > Araceae > Amorphophallus > Amorphophallus konjac. The sequence continues at coordinate 404,377,203 of CM040123.1, forward strand.
ACAGTACGATAAGCCCAAAGTGCTTCGTACATCCTTTCTTCCCAATCCTTTTTGTTAGACTTGACAGTCTTTGCCAGTAGTGTGCATAAAGTCTTGTTAAAGGCTTCTGCGAGTCCATTGGCTTGAGGGTTGTAGGGGGATGACGTCCTCCAATCAATTTTATATTTGTCGGCTAGTCGATAAACCTTCTGGTTCCTGAAATGGCTGTCATTATCAGAGATGATTCGGCTGGGGATCCCGAACCGGAATATTACATTCTGGCGGAAGAACTTTGCAACTAGCTCTCCCGTCACATCTCTTACTACTATTGCCTCCGCCCATCTGGAGAAGTAGTCTGTAGCGGCTAAGATGTACTTGCACCCTGATGAAGATGCTGGTAGCGGCCCTACCATGTCCGTGCCCCACTGAGCAAACGGCCAGCTTGGTAGGGTGGGATGCAGTGGCACTGGAGGTCTCCTCGCCACATTAGCGTGTTCTTGACATTTCTGACAAGCCTTGGCAAACTTACAGCAATCATTAAACATAGTGGGCCAATAATAACCCAATTTCTTTATCTCTATCTTCATTTTCGGACCGGCCTGGTGTGCACCAGCTGATCCTGCATGAACTTCTTGCATCACCTGTCCTGCTTCAGTTGAAGACAAGCAACGGAGTAGGATTTTCCTTTGGGCGTCTGCCATAATTCGGAACAAAGTCCCGCTTCTCATCTCGTAAAAATCCTTGATCCTCAAGAGCTTCATTCTCTGTTCCTTTTCTTTTGGAAGTTGCTGGTGCTGAAACCAGCGTAGGAGATGCTCTCGCCAATCGGGTTGCTGAACCCCTTCGATGACTGCTACCTCCATCTCTTGTTCGTCGGCCATGACCTCTGTTACACTAGGGACCTGTCGGCGGTTGATCACTGTTATATTCAGGCTTGTGTCTGGCGGGACTATCAATGAACTAGCCAGCTTAGCGGGGGCGTCTGCCTGAGCATTCCGACCTCGATTGATGTGCTTGACGCTGATGAAGTAAAATCTTGACATCAGGCGAGTTGCCAATTGGTGATAGGGGATGAGCTCTTACTTTCGTACATCGAACTCCCCTTCTAGCTGTTTTATGACCAGCATGGAGTCTCCGAATGCTTCCAGCATCTGAATTCCCATGGATAGAGCAATTTGCAACCCGATTATCAGGGCTTCATACTCTGCTTCATTATTTGTGCATGGTTTGTTTATGGAGCAGGATGTATGCACCCCTTCTCCTTCTGGGGATTTCAGGACTATGCCTGCTCCTGCCCTGACTCTGGCTGATCTAGTGGCAGAGGTGTCAATTCTGGAAGCCCTGTCGAAGTATAGCTGCCATAAGGAAGGCCGTACCTGGGCAGCTTATAGGGTTTCATCTTCAGGGAATTCTTGTTCCAACGGGCAGTCCCCGAGCACCGGATGTTCAGCGAAGAAGTCAGCAATAGCTTGGCCTTTGATGGCCTTGCGCGGCACATAGGAGATATCAAACTCCATAAGGATCACCGCCCATTTGCGCAGGCGGCCTTTGAGTGCTGGCTGGGACATGATATATTTCAGGGGATCCTCCTTGGACACCAGGCTGATTTCATGCGACAACATGTAGTGTCGGAGCTTCTTAACTACGAAGACCAGCGACATGCAAATCTTCTCAATGTAAGTATATCTTTCTTCGGTTCTGACCAGCCTTCGACTGAGGTAGTAGAGGGCTTGCTCTTTTCCTTCTTCATTATTCTGGGCCAGCATTGCCCCCAGAGAATTATGTGTAGCTGCTATATACAGTATCAATGGCCGTCCTTTCACTGGTGCGCCCAATACTGGAGGAGTATTCAGATAGTCTTTTAGCTTATCAAAGGATGTCTGGCAATCTTCATCCCAATAAAAGGGGACATCTTTCATCATTAACTTGTGAAAAGGCTGACATCGCCCTGACAAATTGGAAATGAACCGCCGGATATAAGCCAGGCAGCCCTGTAGCGATCTCAGCTCAGAGATGTTCCTTGGTGGAGGTAACTCCTGAATTGCCTTGATCTTTGCGGGGTCTATCTCAATCCCCCGATATCGTACGATGAAGCCCAGGAACTTTCCGCTCGACACTCCGAACGCGCATTTCATAGGGTTCATTTTTAGTTCATGCTACCTCAGCCTCTGAAAAACAATCCGGAGGTCCCGTAGATGATCTTCTTTTCTTCTGGTCTTGACCACTAGGTCATCTATGTAGCACTCGACCTTGTGGTAGAGCAACTCATCAAAAATTTTAGTCATTGCGCGCTGATAAGTTGCGCCGGCATTCTTTAGCCCGAACGGCATTCTCTTGTAGCGATAAATGCCTTTAGGGGTTCGGAAAGCAATATGGACTCGGTCGTGCTCTGCAATCCAGATCTGATTGTAACCAGATGACCCATCCATGAATAACAGGGCCTCGTGGCCGGTTGTGGCATCAATCATGACTTCCGTTATTGGCACCGGAAAGTCATCTTTAGGGCAGGCTTTATTTAGATCTCGGAAGTCAACACAAATCCGGATCTGTTCATTCTTCTTTTTCACGGGGACGATGTTCTCCAGCCATGTGGTGTACTAATTTTATTCAACAAATCCCACGTCAATGAGCTTGTCAACTTCAGCACAGATTCGGGTGATGAGCTCTGGCCTCATACGCCGCGGTGGTTGCTTCACCGGCTCGGCTTCGGGGCTGATTGCTAGCTCGTGTTGTGAGACAGCGGGGCTCAGACCTGGCATCTCTTTGTAGGTCCAGGCGAAGCAATCCCAGTATTCCAGCAGCAGCTGGATGTACAGCTCCCGTTCTTCTGGGGACAGTTGGGCGCTGAGGAAGGTGGGCCTAGGGTCCTCCTCATTTCCTAAGTTGACTTCTATTAGTTCGTCGACTGTGGCCTAACCTCCATCTTCTATTTTCGGAGGTGCCGATTGGAGGTCGACGAAGTCTGGAACACCATCTTGAGGGTCGATCGCTTCGACTTCCTCGTCAGAAATTGCCAGGGCTTCATGAGGTGTCTTGGTTTCATGGGCCAGCGGCTGGCTGGATAGATCTATTGACACATCCATTGCCGTCATAGCTTCCGATGGTGAGAGAACAGCTTCAGTGTTCGTAGATGGGGCTGCAGCCACGCCAGGCTGGTAGCTGTTTGCTGCTGTGCTCGGACAGCATACTGGTTTTGTAGCAGAAGTTGAGGAAGTCTCGCCTTCTGGGACAGCTGCGTCTTCTGCAGAAGTGGCCTTTTCTTCCCCGGTAGCTCGCTCCCCTTGATTGGAGTTGACCACGACTTCCCTGATTGGTAGAAAGCGTGTTGAAGTTGTCATTAGTAGGGCCCCTGTGGAGGGAAAGACTTCTACTTCTTGAGTATCTTCAGCTTCGCTGCTGCTAGCCGTATCAAATTCGGTCTGGAAGGCCGCTTCTTCAGGGTGGACCTGCTCCCAACATCGGCAAGGGATCAAGGCCTCCATTTGTTGATTCCCAGATAGAGCCAATTCAGCATGCTCGGCTTCCACCGGATATTCATCAAAGGTTGCCCCCAGAGGGCCATCTTCAGTAGGATAGAAGGTAGAGATAGTATGCACCTCATACCGCCCACTGTAATAATATTCCTCTAGGGTGAAACCCAACCTTGGATGTTGAGAGACACGTCTCATTTCTTTATCCAGATTTGCAGGATGCCACATCTTCTGGAAAGCTTCTTTGCGCTTTTGAGACTGATCGGGAGGAATGTGTTGCTTCTGAAACATTTTGGCCATCCGATCAGTTGTAAATGCTAGGCCTTGGACAGGAACCGGCGGGTTGCTTATGTCTTCGGGGAGGCCGCAATCTGTGTCTTCCTGGGTAGGGTGCTCCTCAGCTGTATAGAACAGGCTACTGGGCCCATCTTCTTGTGTCACCTCCCAAGCTTTGAAAGGTTTGATAGTGGGGTCGTTGAGGCCGGGGACTGGCTTGGTGAGGCCGGACGGGACTCCGATATATTTGTGTTGTTGATTGACCCGCACCTCTTCAGCTTTGGGGTATAATGCTGGGGGTGTTACCCTGTCGACTTCTCCAGAAGCTGTGATGTGGGAGACCGCCTTAGATTTGATATATCCGCGTGGCGGTGGTGGATACCAACCGTCACCCGATCTATTCTTTGATGTTTCTGCGGGTGCCTTGACTTCAGAAACCTTCCGGGGAGGCCCTGTATATAGGTTGGCGTCCGCCAGGTGACATTCAAACACCTCGAATGGGTGGAGATCAGCAAATATCCTCTCCTCCTTCCCCTGGAGGCTGTATTTGATGCATTGGTGGAGTGTGGAGGGCACCACCATATTTTCATGCAGCCATGGGCGACCCAGCAATGCCTTGTAAGAGGTGCGAGAGTCAATGACATGAAACTGCACCGTTGTAGTGAAATCTGCCAGGGTCAGTGTGAACTCCGCCACTCCCATAGACACTTCACATTTTTGGTTGAAGCCAGCGATCCGCATATCCCCGACTTTATCGAGATGCACGTTGAAGTGGTGCCTCTCGTATATTCTGTAGGGTAGAATGTTGACTGCCGCACCGGGGTCGATTAAGATCCGGTTCAGCTCCCTTCCATTCAGGTGCCCTTTCATGTACAGCGGCCGATTGTGGCTGACAGTAGGTAGTAGCATGTCTTCTGGAGAGAAGGTCATACTGGCTTCTGGTATAGCTTCAGCTATGAAGCTATACAGGCTTCAAAATGAGCAGGCGTCTGCAGAGCCGTAATGATCGCCTGTCGAGTTTCTTCACTCAAGGAAAGAATTTCCCAGATCGTAAACCGAGCGGGGAGCTTCTTGAGCAGCTTCATTATTCGGCTCCCAACCCGGACATTGGAGAGCTTCATCTCTTCAGCCCACCTGGGCTTTGGAAGGTTTTGATTTGTGGGCCCTGACGGACCTGCTTCATCTTCCTTGGATTTGACACCCTTCTGGCTGGTACCGGCTTCTGGGTCTTCTTTATTAGTTGCCACGGGGCAAGCTCCATCTGCGTCTGCATCCTCAGGGGATTGTGCTGGTTGCGGGTGGATGGACCCGGGTGTAGGGTTAGCCTCTTGACAGGGCTGTTTCCCCTTTGACATCTTCATAAATTCAAGAAATGAAGGGACAGCCTTGCCCCCACTCTTGTTGTATAGACATGACGGAGGAGGGATTTGAACTCCCTTAACCTCCGGCGGAGGTGTCTTGTAGGGTTGCTCCCCTCTGAACATAATGTTATGGTTGGGTGGTGGCTGGCGCCCCCATTTTCGGCCTGACCGAGTGGCATGTGCAGCCGTGGCAGCTTCGGCCTTGCTTTCCCCAGTATGGGGTGTGAAGCATATTTCTTCTTCTTCCTCTTCCCCGGGCAGGTTGAAGAGTGCTGACAGGGTATTGCAGGAGACAATCTGCACTTTGTTGGCCACAGCGGCCTTTCTTTTCTTCTTCTTTTGCTTCTTCTTCTTCTTTTTTGCTTCTGCGGGCACTTGCCCCCAGAACAGGCTATTTTCTTCAGGGGATGTTGCTTCAGCTTCCTCTGTCTGCTCGAGCAAGAGTTGCTCCAGCTCTTGCCATGGGACGTGGTCCCGTACCAGCAGAGGTTTCAGTTCAAGCTGCACATATTCATCTAGCCCTTCAATCAGATGTTGCAGTCGAAGGACCCCAGGATTGGTTTCCTTGACCGATGGCAGCGGAGTCTGTCTTCTCCTGTTGGGTGTATATACTCTGATGGCTGCAGGTGGGGTGACCCACACGGGTGCTACCACTGGCGGAGCAGGTCGGGGCGTGACGCCACGGATGTGTGCCCCCTCTTTCGAGCGAGGCGCCCTCTTCTTCTTGTGCTTTACAGGGACCTGCTGCCACCCCTGCTGTTCTTTTACGGGCTCCAGGAAATGGATTTCGTAGGTGCTCCGTGTGCTTGCTTCAGAGATCTCCTCAGGCAGTGCCTAGTAGAGGGAGACCATGTTGACTGCTGCTCTTCTGGGAGGAGCTTCATGTGGCTGAGGAGGGTCTACTTTGTACTCTCCCAGCTCTATTTCATTCTTCTTCACCATTCCTTCAATGATGTCTTTGAAAACATAACAGTCTTCGATTGAATGTCCCAACATCTGGTGGTAGGGGCAGAATCTTGGACTGTCTTTTCTTTTCAGGTCTTCCGGTCTCCTTGGCTCGGGCAGAGTGACCATGTTGTATTCTGTTACCCAGTCAAACAGGATCCGGGTCTTATCCTTAGGAAAGGAATAAGCCTTCTTCATTTTATCCCTTAACGAAGGGCCTTCTTTGTCATTTGGAGCTTTAGCAGGTTGCGGGGGAGCCGCCTTCTTGCCTTTCTCCTTCTGTTGTTTGAATGCCTTGATATCAAGCGCATTCGCTTCTTTAGACGTGGGGCGCCGTTCCGCAGCCTTGCCTTTCTGGGCTGTGCTGACAGCTGACGTCGGGACAGGTTTGGCTAGAAAAGCCTCTACCTCGGCTACCACATTATTCAGACGGTCGAACGACCGTATTTCCATTCCGATCATCTTCTCAAGGATCTCCCTCTTGAGATTTTGTTTGCATATTTGAACAGCGTCCTCCTGATGCGGGGGCCGCTTGCATCTCATTCCGAGGTTCCTCCACCTCTTGATGTAGTCAAGGGCCGTCTCGTCTACCCTCTGTTTTGTTGAGTAGAGTTCGGCCACTGTGACCTCCCTCTCTGTGACATGAAATCTTTCTCTGAACTTCCTCTGCATATCTGACCAGTCATTAATTGACCCGGCCGAGAGGCTGGAGTACCATTCAAATGCGAGCCCTATCAGCGAGGACCCGAAGAATTTCAGCAGATATGACTCGTCGGTGGCCAGATCACCCATGACGGTCATATAGTATGCAATATGCTCTTTAGGGGAGCCCTTCCCATTGAATTTGTCAAACTTGGGCGGCTTGTTGACCCCTGGGGGAAGTCGCTTAGCCGCATGGTGTTGCGGGTAGGGCACCCGATAAGCATCAAATGCGACGTAGTCGCCTTCATTTTTCTCTGCGAGCTTCAGCTCGATCATCCTTTCCACCATCATCCGGTTTACGACCGTGGGGTCAACCGGTTCTGGGTAGAAGTGCGCTGGCTACAGGTATGGGGTGACCAGGGTGGTCGCCTGTGGAGGACGCAGCAGTGGGGGTGTTGGGTGCACCTGAGGGAGCACCGGGGGCAGCAGCGGCTGAGGCTGTGGCGGCCGCTGTTGTGCAGTCGTCATGCTTGGCTCTGACGGCTGGGGTAGTGTATCGAGCGGTGGAGGGTCGTCACGACGAGCCGCTCCCCGGTATGATTCACCCTGGACTTCGGGTGGTTTAGAAGCTGATGAATGTTCAGTCTTCTCCATTAGTTGCTTCTTCAGAGAGTCTATCTCCCGTTGATATTTTTGTAGCAGCATCAAAATTGACGGGTCTATAGTGGTGGGGATGCCTTCTGTTGTCTCCCCGGACGTACCCTCAGGCTGAATATCGAGGAGGACGTCCTCTTCTTCTTCAGTCGTCACCACATTGGCGGTCAGGACGGGGGCCTTGTCATCCCAATGGGGATAGACCTAGGGTTGTTTCCCTTTAATTGTCATCAGGAGCTCTCTTGCTGCTCCTGTTCTACGAGTACTCAGCCCCGGCCGTGCGGCCAATTGAGCCAACTCCTGGGGATCTTCAGGAAGCTTCCCGTATCGACTGGATATGCCAGCCATGTTGCAGGTGAAAATCCGCATTCTTCTTCTCTGTCGATGGACCCTCCGTCTGGCAGGCTGTGGGAAGGTCAGTCTTTCGAACACAGAAACTCTTATTCTTTCTTCCCGCTCGGGAAAAACTTCATCGGCCTCGACCTTGAAGCCGTCATCATATCCATTGTCGTCAACCGACGACACCATCATTCTATCCCTCATATTTTCTTCATCTACCATTGACGGGCAGCAGTCTTCTTCAGTGGCGACTGTTTGCATCAATCGCTGTTGTCCGAGCGAGGGGTTGCCCAAGCCTCAGAAGTAGTTTCTGACCAAGCATGTCATTTCTTCTCGACCCCGTTCTTGATGTAGCACGAGGGATAGTGGTCGACCTCCAGCAGGAGGGATATAGGCTAGCCGAGCTCTGTCGGCCGGCTGTTGGAATCTTCATCCCGCAGCAGGGACGTTGGCTTGACGGGCCGCAGCCTGAAAACTTATGTGGCACGGAGGGTCCGCAACCATCTCTTCTTCCATCTTCGGGGGCAGGCCCCTTTCTCTTCTCACCTCCGCCTCGTCGTTCACAAGACGAAGGCGGATTGGTGTTAGCTGGTAGGCAGGTTGGGTCCGCTTGGGAACCCACACTTGGTTAAACTTCCTCGACCTCAGTGCCGGGCTTCCTTGGCCATAGTGGCCGGCTTCTTCTACTTCCGCCCTCCTTCCAGCAAGGGCTTGGTATGTGTTGTGAACAGGGACGTTGGGGATGACTCGGTCCGGGGTCACCCGTGCCGTGCGTCCATCGAGGAAGAAGCGCATGCCTCCAACCAGCATCGATTTCCCGAACTGAGACACAGTTCCGGTGATCACAGCATTGTTCTTGCGAGCCTAGTGACGCTGACGTCCTCCAGAGTGTTTGTTGATGACAGTGGAGTGCGTCCCACGTACAACGTGGTGCACTAGACAGCTAGCGGTCGGGGCCGGATTCTCGAGCAAACCATCGCAGCAAGGAGCCTTCAAAGGCTCTACTTCCTTCACGGCTTCCTTGACAGGTTCCATGGCTTCGACTTCCAGCATGTCGACAAAGGCCAACCCCAAGAAGTTGGGGAAGCCCACAGCAGGAGGAAAGCTACCAAATTCCATGGGCACCGCCAGGTACCCTTGCGCGTGTCCGGCGACGATCGCAGGACCGAAGCCGGCACTAGCTATCCCGTGAGTTGTCATTGCTTGCTTGTAATGTCAAACAAGGCGATAATCAGTAGTCTTTGAGAGGGCTTCGAAGCCTGAATATCTCGGCAAAGAGATGAAAGGTGACACTAGTCCCACCGGGCATGCCAAACTTGTTCAGATGGGTTTATTTTTCGTTCGCGTATCGATCGACCAATTGACTAACTGGTAATCAACTGACTGATTGACGACGCGGGCGTGCCAGTCACATGCGTGATGATTTTATGATGCGCTCATTCTGACCCATATCGGGCGAGAGTGAGGTTCGGTCGGGACCAGCAGTCCGCCATACCATAAAGGCTATGGCGTTAATTACATCCCCCACGAGGAGGGAACACCTTTGATTAATTGCCGAGATAGCGGGCTGTCGAGGCTGGAACAAAGGATGCAGGGCATGCAAGTGATCATGCAAGATGCTATGACTGACTACACAAGGTTTATTGAGGTGGACCCTGGTACATGGCGGAGTACTTAGGCCCGAAGTCCACCTTCACGCGTGACAAGGCTTCCGGTCAGGCGTAACTGACCTTCCGACAATGTCATTTGATATACCAAGGGTGCACGAATTTAGACATGCATTAATGCGATATGAATGCTTGGACCAATGCATGACGGCAAAGATTCGAGACTCATCAATTCAAGCATGGACAAGCTGATTTATTCAGTTTATTTGGTCGAAGAGTTTATGTCATTCTATGATTAGCATAGAAAATCATCCCACGAGCGGGGAAAGGGTTGAAACGATGCAATGACACGATTCGGAAAGAAACCGGTGCAGTGCGTGCGGAGAAAAGGGCTAAAACACTTGAAATGGTGCCCTGAAACGTAGGTAAAAGGCTTAAAACGGCGCCAGAACCGTAGGTAAAGGGGGAAAAGCCGGTTAAAACGGCGCGGCCTGCTGGTTGGGGCGCGCCGGGAAGAGCGCGCCGGGAAGGGCGCGCCGTTTTAAGGCATTATCGCGCCGATTTAGCCCGATTTCACGGAAACAGGAGTTCCGTTGGTTTATTTATGGATTTGTTAGAAGGTTTTGAAGGATTTTGAGAATTTATTGAGTTGATTATTCATCGGATCGATCCCAAACCATCCAAAGGCAAGTCACGGGCTCGCGCGAGGTCCACATTCGAGCGCGGCGATTATTCCGGGTTTAAACTCGTTCGAGCCGGAATTTCGACAGCATCTCCCCATCCCAAAGGATTTGTCGAGGAGAAGCGGAGGATGCTCACGTGGCGGAGCAAACCCCTAAAGGCCGGGTGGCACGACGGCGGCTGGCAAAGACCCGGACGGAGAGGGAGACCCCGAGGCATAGCCTGCTAGGGGCACCGAGTCCGTGGGCATTGATGAGTGAATGAGGCGACTCCACATGGGAACGAAAACCCCGAGGGCTAGCCTACGAGGGGCACACTACCCGAGTCACCACAACACTCGAATCGAGACAGCCGCGATGTCAGGGAAACCCTGAGGGCAAGCCTACGAGGGACACGCGACCCACGACCACCACGAGGCCCATTAAGGACCGTGGATTTGTAGTGTTGGGGTTACCCCCAATTTCTGTGTGCTCACTAGCCCTCGGAAACCCATTATTGGCAAACGGATTCCTCGAATCGAGCAGTCAGGACGAAGGATCAAGGGAATGTTCCCCCTCCCCGGACTACCGATCCACACTAATGAGATGGTTAAACGGTGCAGTAAGAACATTCGTACAATCAGCAGGCCAGAACTAATGCCTGTAGACGCGCGTACATACATGCATTCGAACGTTCACAAACCAAAGCAATATTCATCAGTGAATGTTCAGCAAATAATAACGGGAATGTGGGGACAGCCTTGTTTCCCTCCATTCACGGTCGAGAACAGAAAGGGTATTACGAGGACGGCCCAGACAGGTTGAAAGAACCCACATATTGACTCACCTCACGCGGTGAAAGTCCCTAGCATTCGATCAGGAGAGAAGACCCCCGGGGAGGGGAATCGATGTATCCCTTGCCGTAGCAGGGCATGTAGCGTCGGGAAAACGGAACGGGAGTAAAATCGTGATGCCGGGCATGCTCATGCCCCTTCGTTCTGTGCACGAATCATGGGAGACATGCAAGTATATAGACTTCGCCTTCCACGGCACCGGCACTGTTGCACGGTGCCGTTTTATCGGCCATAAAAAGAAGAAATGCAGTGGGGAGAAAGAGGACGATACAGGAAGGGACATAAACGTTGAACCACTTGACCCATTGCTATATCCGCTCATTCTGTAATCGAACAAAAAGTACACAGATCATCATTCCGGCGCCGGCGTTGTCACACGGCCGCCGTATTGCATTAACAGGGGGAGCTCATTCCAAACGAAGAGAAAGGGGGATAAATAATGGTGAGAGAGGGGGGAGGAAAGGCTCATATCATCGCCCCTCCCCCTTTCTCACTTACATTGTATCGGAGAGAAACGAAAATGAAACGAAGGGGGGGATCCGCCGGGAGAAAACACGGGGGAACCCACCTAAGTAAACAAGAATAGATAGTCTCCTTCTTCGACTCCGGGGAACTCGGGTGGAGCAGGGTGTCGGCCGTCGAGAGGCTCGGACAACAACTTCTGCAGACAGAGAAAGCCCTCGAACCCCTCTCTCTGGACCCGTCCTCTTTCTTTCCAATTCCCTTTTTTCTTTCTTCTTGATCCCGCTTCTGATCTTCTTCCCCTTTTTTTCTTTCTGTCGAAGACAGGCTATATATAGCCTTGGTTAAATCGGCGCGGTGGAAAGGGGGGGCGCCGTTCTGACGGCGTTGGGATGCACCTTAGCGCGCCGGATTGATGGCGCCGTTTTAAGCGGCGCCAGTGATTCTTTGTGTGCCGTTTTGACTTGTTAGCTCAACGTGGGCCGGCCGATGGGTCCGGGGATGGTTCCGGAGACTCCAGTTGACTGTTCCTCTCGCCCTGGCCCTCGAAGAGCCTTGACGGGGTGTTGACGAAGCTCTTGATATGATGAACGGCCTTTATCAGAACTTCGTGTGTGTCTGGCCCGAACACACGGGTGTCCCGTTGGCACGACCTTCGGCGCTGTGATTGGTGCCTCTCGTCGAGACGGACTCGTGTTTGAAGCTTCCTTGCAGGATGGTATTTCATCCCGGATGATTTCGCCTCGAATGGTGATCGATCGGCCGCTAATGGGCCCACTGTGGCGGGAAGCCGAACCCGTGTCGGGTGATCGGGACCCTCTGCTGATAGAACCCTCAGCCCCTTGTAGTGGACGGCCGAGGATGTTTTTTTCCTCTTAGGAGAGCCATTGGGTAGACCGTCGTCCTTGGTCGGGCGACGGATGTGGGGTAGCGGCATGACGAAGTCGATGCCGGGTCATTGGGTAGGCTTGATCGCGCTGCCGGTTGGTTGTGGGTTCATTCCGACTCTCCTGAGGTAAAGCCCCCGGTGTCCCTTTCAAGGCAACTCGGGGCTCCGTCAACTTGAGGAGTCTTTGATAAGTTGATCTTCATCGGCTTCTGTGCTTCAGCAGGCCGTGTCATTCGTCTCTGCGGCTTGATCGCCGAGGGATTATATTTTGAGTGCCAACACCAGCCTAGAGGATGTGGCTAGGATTACCGGGCTGAGGGTAGATGGCGAGGCGGTGAGCGGGATCACCCTACCCGACTATAGCGAGCTTACCCAGAGATTGCTAGGGCTAGAGACCGTCTACGAGACACCTAGCGAGTGTAGGAACATCTATCGCACCGGCCTTACCATGGCCATAGGTTTGGGTGATGCTAGGCATAGATCTAGGGAGTCCCTACAGCAGTTCTCACAGAGGTTGATAGACGGGGCTAGGGCTGCCTACTGCCAGGACCCAGTTGACAGGGAGAGGGTAGATCGAGATTTGAGGAGGTTCCTATTCTTGATGCTCGGGAGGTTGCTGCTCGGCACGAAGGGCGATGTCATCAACTGTCGATTCCTAAGGATTCTCGAGGACTTGGAGGGAGTCGGCCGATACGCCTGGGGAGCAGCACTGCTGGCGCACTTGATAGCCGACCTGTCCATGGGGACAGGTCGTGAGACGACCGTCAGTGGCTTTTCACCGTTTCTTCAGGTATGCATTTTTTGTTATTTTCTTGTTAGAATGCAATATGCATATGAATGCTTTGCTAATGCGATGCATGAATGTAGGTTTGGAGCCATTTGTACATGCCGATGGGGCGCGTTGACCCACGGCCCGGGGCTTAGGGGTCCTTCCCTCTAGCACGGCGCTGGCTACCAGTGGTGATTGGAGCCCCACTCACATACGAGTTGCGAGTGCTGCGACGAGAGTTCCGAGACTTCCCTGCCTCACTAGTATGCATGATCAATGTTATGTATCTTTTTTATTTATTAATTATGATGAGATGATGATGATATGCATGTTTATAGATGTAGGTGCAGTGGAGACTCTATGAGGGGACGACCGACGAGGGCCAGCCGTGGGTCGTAACGGGCCGACCTCGCTTTGGATATGAGCTTTGGGTCCATTGCTTGAGCGAGATTGAGCCGCTACGTCTTAGGCTGGTGATGAGCACCCTCGACCTACACCAGGAGTGGATCGAGGTGGGAGGGCCGCGGGGGATAGGCAAGAAGATGCGCGGTCGCACGAAGGTGACCGACTGGAGAGTATGGTTCTCCAACCAGTACACAGACTGGCAGCATGGCAGGACCCGAGTCACTTCCCAGGCGACCGACAGCTCCGAGTACCTCCGACGCTACTGGGAGGTTTACGCCGACCGACCCCAGATGAGGGTCCTAGGGGTATGTATGAATGCACTTATTTTTAAATTAAATGCAAATGCTTATGTATATCTATTATGCGACTAATATGTGGTAAATGTAGGATGCACGGGACATAGCAGCGATGGACATGCAGACCCACCTCCACATCTTAGAGGCATAGTTGGCTGCAACATGGGCAGACCTTGAGACCTTGGTGAGTGTTTAAATTATCTATATGCAAATGAAATCTTGAATTATTGATGATTAGCCACTAATGATCTTAATAAATGCAGCGTGTCCAGCAGGGAGCAGCAGGGAGAGAGACGGGAGAGGTCTCCAGCTCGAGAGGGCCTAGTGCAGAGGCGACTGCACTAATGGAGCAGCTTGCTGAAGCAGTGACACGGGCCAAGGCGACAGAGCGCGACCTTGTCACACGGGTATGCCTTTAAACTCAAACTCAACCTTGCATTAAATGATTTATGTGATATGCTTATAAAAATTGTTGCTTACAGACCGAGGAGCTCCGGGCCACTTTGACTTGCGTCGGGGAGGGACGGCAGGCGATGGCCACGCAGGTGAGTTATTTATTTTTAGTTGTATGTTTGCTTATTCCATGAATTATTGAATTATTGCATTAAATGTGGAACTGATGATTTGTTTGAATGTTTGCAGTCCTCACGGTTACAGATAGCACTTACCCAGGCTGCTTTGGCCGGGACGGAGTTAGCGATCCACGAGCAGCGGGTAATAGAGCTGGAGCGATCCCTGAGGCGGTGAGAGGAGCTACCTCAGGATGTGGCGGAGCTGCGAGTTGCCCTCGAGTGTGAGCGGAGAGAGCATGCTCGAGAGCTCGAGGAGCACCAAGTGGAGCGTGCTCGTGACCGTGAGCAGTAGCAGGCGGAGCGTGCTTGTTACCGTGAGTAGCAGCAGGCAGAGCGTGCTCGTGATCGAGAGGAGCGGTCAGCTTACAAGCGGGACCTTACAGCCTTGAGGGCCCAGCTAGCCGTTGTGCAGGAGCGGCTGCGAGCAACCGAGGAATGGCTTCAGTGAGGCCGGGAGCGGGCGCCAGCTGCGGGGTACACTTTCACTAGCTCTACTTTCGTAGGAGGTTCCTCTCTCCAGCAGAGGAGAGAGGCAGAGGAGCTGGCTTGAGCTCCAACTACTTCCCGGGGGTCCATGCCCCCACCACCGGCGTCTCGTCGGGAGGACGAGAGTGAGGCAGAGAGTAGGAGAGAGGAGGGTGGAGGCGAGAGCTGGGAGACTGTACTTGTACTCCTCCACCCTCACACCTGTACTCAGATATTTATGATGTATATATATGAGACTTGAAATTTTTGTTACCTGAGCACTTGTGTAGTTGTGTACTTGTGTTTTCTTTCTCGCCTTTTACTTTTGCCCTACACCCGTAGCTGTAGTTCACACTTAAACAAACATGTTAATCCATCTGTTCGACTTGGCCCCTTGCTCAATAAGCAAGGGATGTCTTCGCTTTGACCTTGATGACGAGTCAAGGGGCCAAGCCTTTAATCAATGAAGGCAAATGATAGATATAAAATGTGTCATGCAAGCAAGCAAATGCTAACTGGAAATAAAAGATGCCCAAGCATATGAGAAGCAAAGGGCCTGAAATTCCACAGTCATTTTTTATTATTTGTAATATATATATATTGTTGAATTTTTGTTTTGAAAGTGACGACCTTGATAGGGTTGTTAATTTTAAAAGGACACCTATTTCAAGAGGTGTGAATTTTAATTTGAAAATTTTATTTTGGAGGCGAGTATGGTATGGGGCTTTGAAATCTTAACCATCATAATCTAAAATTCATTAGATTTTCTCGAGAGACTTAACAAAAGGGTCAACGTGACTTAGGCTTTTACTCATATTCTCCCGCAGCCCATCCTTCTTAGTCGGTTTTCACCATTCTTCGAGTTCATAACTCACCATGGAGGGAGAAGGGAAGAATGATTAAGGAAGCTCACGAAAGGTTTTCAAGAATGGGGCACGCTCCTCCCATGCCCTAATGTCTGTTGGGGTTCGGTCTTCGGCTTAGGGAAATTTTGTTGCTCTTTTTACCCTTATGCATGCATGCTTACGACAAAGATTTTTCTTGCGGGGACTTTGCCCTCTTGACATGCTTTCTTTTATCATAACTTTCTTTTCCTTTCTATTCTTTTTTTCCGTAACAGATAAAGACCTAATTGTACTTGGGCTTTAAGTATTTGGTTCCCTTTTGGGCCCTGACTTCCACCTACTAGGGCGGCAGGCAGGCTTGGTTGGTAGCCCCCAACTTGTATTCCCTCTCATGAGCCGAAAGGAAGAGAATAGGTAAGGCTTTTACACCCTTGTTTGGGTCAAACTTTCCTCAAATTCCGGGCTGCTTGAGCTTAAGAATAAAGCGTGTAGTGTGTGCGTGAATTGACCCAAGAATTTAACCATCGAGACTGAAGAATGAATTGAGGGTTTTGATTTTTTCGGGCTCGAGGCCCATGTACTATACCAGCCTCCAAGAATTCCTTTTTCTTTTCCAAAATTTTTGTTTATTTTTATTTTCCTCTTTTTTTGGTTTCTTTTTATTTTTTATCTCTCTTTTTTACATTTTTAGGGGTAGTATTTCTTCAAATAGAGACCATTCCAAGGGTGAGTCAGCTCTTCGCCTTCAGCATTAATCAATTTATAAGCATTGCCAGGATAAACATCTTTTATAATAAAGGGTCCTTCCCAGTTTGGCTGGAGTTTTGAACGAGGTCCACCAGGTTTTATGAAAATTCTTTTAATTACCAATTCACCAACCTTGAATTTTCTCTCAATTACTTTCTTTTGATAAAAACGTGAAAGCCTGTTTTGATAGACACGCGCATGTTTGGCGGCGGCCAGACGCTTTTCATCTAGGAGTTCCAACTGAGCAAGGAGAGATTCGCGACGCTCATCAATAGGGAGCTCCTTGTCCAATTGTACTCGCAGAGAAGGAATAAGAATCTCATAAGGAACTACCGCTTCCATTCCATAAGTTAGGGCGAAGGGTGTTTGCCCAGTAGGGGTACGAATGGAAGTGCGATAGGCCCAAAGAGCTTCAACCAGCTTATCTGGCCAATCCGCCAATTTGTTAGCCTTACACGTTTTCTTAACAATTTTGATCAATATTTTATTAGTTGTCTCTGCTTGGCCATTGTCCTGCGGATAATAAGGAGATGAATGATGCAATGCAATATTATACCTGTTGTAGAGATCTTTGAGCTCCTGAGAGATGAATTGGGGTCCATTATTGGTGACGATGGTACTTGGGATGCCAAACCTTGCGATGATATTCTTCATTATAAACTTGCAAACGGTTGACGCTTTAATCTCCACGTATGCTTCTGCTTCTGCCCACTTGGTGAAGTACTCCGTTGCCGTGAGGATGAATGACTTTTACTTTGTAAGGAGGTTTGAATCACCAAGAGGTACAATGATATCGAAAGCCCACATGGAGAAAGGCCATGGGGAAGACATGGGATGGAGTGAAGAAGCAGGAGAATGGATCTTATCGGCGTGCAGTTGGCACTTCACACACCTTCGAACATAGATAGAACAATCCTCTTCTAAAGTAGGCCAATAGAAGCCCAGCCTAAGGATCTTCTTAGCTAGCATCTGGCTATTCACATGACCACCACACACTCCTGAATGCGCCTCTTCCACGACCTTCCAAGATTCATCATCGTCGAGGCATCTTAATAAAACACCGGTGAGCCCTCTTCTATAGAGCACCGCTCCAGCCAAAACATAACATTGAGCCACTCTTATAATTGCTTTCTTCTCTTCTGCAGTGGCTTCTTATGGAAAGGACTGATCATTGCAATATCTGGCAATCTCGTAATACCATGGTTTCTCCTCATTAGCCAATTCTTCTTCTCAATGTAATAACATGACCTCTTTATTTTTAAGAGCTTCACTCTGCCTAACCTTCTCGAGCACCTTGTCCCTAATGTTGAGGAACGTGCGATCCTTAATAGCTGGAGTGTCACGCTGATGAATGAGGGGAACATGGAAATCTCGTTCAGGAGGGAAGACTAAAGCAGAGGCCAATGAGGCAAGAGCGTCAGCTAAGATATTTTGGCTACAAGGGACATGGACAAAGATCAATTTGGTAAAGAGTTTGGCATAAGCTGAAGCAAGTTCCTGGTATGGCTTGAGCTTAGGATTGATAATGCAGCATTTGACAAGCACATGGCGTAGAATGAGCTGACTATCACCAACAATTCGTAATTGGGTAACACCATATTGATGAGCGGTTTGTAGGCCGGCCAAAAGAGCTTCGTACTCAGCTATATTGTTTGTGACAGGGAAAGTAAGCTGAGCAACGAACGGGATGGTGACCCCTTCTGGTGTTAAAAGAACCATGCCGATCCCTCTTCCCTGGGAATTTAGAGCTCCATCAAAATGTAATGTCCACATAGGATCGTGGGGTTGATTAACGGACATTAGTTCCTCATCTGAAAACTCTGAATTGACGGGATCAAATTGGGGTAGAGGGTGGTGAGCAAGATGTTCGGCAATGGCATAGCCTTTGATAGCTTTATGTTGAATGTAAGTGATGTCGAATTGGGAAAGGAAACTTTGCCAGCATGCTAATCGGTCAGTAAGGACAGATTTTTCATGAAGGAATTTAATCAGATTCATGCGAGCAATGAGGTGAACCTCGTGAGCTAAGAGATAATGCTTTAACTTCTGAACTACCCAGACTAAAGAGGCACAAGTCTTCTCCATGGCTGAGTACCTATACTCACAGGGGTTAAGAAGTTTAGACAAATAGTATGCTGTCCTCTCCTTCCTTTCTTCTTCCTCTTGCGCAAGGACAGCACCTACAGAGTCATCCAGGACAGAGACATAAAAAATGAGCGGTTTGCCTGGAATTGGCGGCCTCAGGACATGAGGATTGGCCAAATAATCCTTCAGTCCGTCAAAGGATGCCTGACACTTGTCATCCCAATTAAACTTGACCCCCGGCTTAGTAAGCTCATAAAACGGCCTACATCTTTATGAATGCTGGGAGACAAAGCGGCGAATAAATTGAAACCTCCCGATTAATCCTCGAACTTCCTTCAAATTCTTGGGAGGAGGCATATCTCTGATGGCCTTTGCCTTATTAGGATCGACTTCAATGCCCCTTTTGCTGACAATAAATCCGAGCAACTTCCCTGATGAGACGCCAAACATGCACTTCTTGGGGTTCATCTTCAACTGATACTCTCGTGATCTTTGCAAGACTTTAGCTAAAACCCCAGGATGCTCAATCCTTGTTCTTGATTTTACTACCAGGTCATCCACATACACCTCAATATAAATGTGGATCATATCATAGAAAATTACCATCATAGCCCTCTGATAAGTGGCTCCAGCGTTCTTAAGTCCAAAAGGCATGACCACATAGCAGTATGTTCCCCACGGTGTAGTGAACGATGTTTTCTCTTGGTTCTCCTCAGCCAGGCGAATTTGATTATAGCCTGAAAAACCATCCATAAAGGAGAGAGTCTCATATCCTGCCGTATTATCAATCAAAACATCAATATGAGGGAGGGAGAAGTCATCTTTAGGACACACATGGTTGAGGTCCCGGAAGTCTATACAAATCCTGACCTTTCCATCCTTCTTCATGACTGGGACGATGTTAGCCACCCAATTGGGATAGAGGACAACTCTAACAAATCTGACCTTATGAAACTTGTCGACCTCTTCTTTCATCTTTAAAGCCATATTAGGGTGGAAACGTCTCAACCGTTGTTTGACCGGGACAGTCCCTGGCTTAAGTGTAAGCCGATGTTCAACTAGCGCAGGGTCTAGTCCAGGCATATCTTCATAACTCATGCAAATGTGTCCGTGTATTCTTGAAGAACCAAAATAAGCGCCTCCTCTTCGGAGGGCGACAGATTTTTGCTGATGAGGACAATCCTAGAGTACTTCTTTAGTACCCAGATTAATTTCTTTGGTAGGTTCTTCTACTGAGGCTGATGGTTCATCAAATCTCCTCATGCCACTGGAAAAAGTATCAACCTCGTCCTCATATTCTTCGTAACTTTTATCTCCCTCTTCAATAGGGTCTTCATCATTCATGATCTCGTAAACACCAAAACCCTCATTAGAAGCACAAGCATCCTCATATTCTAACTTCGGCAGGATAATCGGATTTTCCACAAATTCGGAGATGGCTAAGCAAGCCTGACATCTAATGGCTAACTGTCTAAAAAATCTACGGGGAATCTGCTTACCCTTGGATTTCTTATGTAAAGTTACCCCATGAGCCTTATCAGAAGAGTAAGAACAACTAGCTTGATCACTAGAATTCAATAAAGGTGAAGGAGGAGAGGAAAAAGTGGGTACAGAATGTGATACAGATGAAGACCCTTCACCAGAAGGGTAGAAAAGATTTATCAATGAATCCTGGAAGAGCGACCCCTGGGTCGGGACACACTCGGAAAGGAGATAGGAGGTCTCCTCAACAGAGATGGAGGATTGAAGAGTTGGATTTTTGGCATTTTTTTATCATTTTTATTTTTATTTTAATTTTCATTTTTGAGGAGGAAGCAATGTAAGGGGGAAACATTAGGTGGAGTGGAGATTGAAAGATTGGCAAAGGATTGAATCAATGATGACCCGCGCGGGGGTGTGATGGAGAGTCTGGAAAATTGCTCGAGGAGCAAGGGAGGAATTGGAGGAGAAACTTGAAGTAAATTTGGAGAAAATATGACCATGATCGGAGGCGGTCTAGGCACACATGAAAATAATTGAGAATACAAGGAGGAAAGAAGAGACTGATGCATGGAAGTGAGAGAGAAAAGGCCGGCCCACAGCTAGTCTGTCATGAATCCTTCTTCATATGGCACATCAGGCTCCCCAGTGTCTGTATAGTTGCTCAATAATTGCTTTTTGTCTGTTATTATAGTGGGCTTTTCAATCAGCTCATGGATTAGTGGGGGCCATTCAGGATCCGTCAGCATAAATAGACGGCTCAAGGCAATAGTAATATCATTCATATCAAACCATCTATACCAGTCACATTCCGGGTCGTCCATTTTTCTTCTTTTGTCGGGCCTTAAAGATTCCAGGGCTTTGTATGTGGCCAATGGAGCAATATGACGGGCAAACTATCGTGCATGAACATCTTGGCAGTCTAACATAGAAGTGACTATTGTAGTCTGCTCATTGTTTTGAATGCCACCTTTGACAAAATGTGTTTGTAGTGTCCAGGTAAGTGGTTGGGGATCCGTCTTCAAAGTGGATGTCATAATTGCCCATGGTTCTTCTTCATTCTTACCTGGCCCTTTATAGCCTAGGCCGTCTCGTGCAATCAATTTTTGTGGCATGACAGGCTTAGTTCTGCCTTGGAAATTGACACCCAGACCTTTGCCGACATGGTACCCCATTTTCATCAAAATATTCCAGCCAGGGGTATTCATTATGCTCTTCTTCTTCTTCCCCTTGGAAGTTAGGGGTGTCATGGCAACTGTTGTAACTGTCTCGGATGGCATCGGCCGTGGGTTAGTGACATCTAACACTTATAGAAACAGTTTGTTGGAAGGCCAAATAGAAGGAACTGACATTGCTAAATAAATGTCTTCATCTGGAAAAATCGGCATGCTAGTGACTTTGATAATGCGGCCCTTATGTAGAAACTTGAGGCATTGATGATTTGTAGAAGGCACCGCATCTAAATGTTGAATATAGGGGCGACCCAGGATGCCATTGAATGTTGGATCCATGTCCAAGATATGAAAATCTACTGTGATTGTAGCTGGGCCCAAACTGACTTTTAATGTTATCATGCCCAAAGGAGGCTTCTTGGTGTTGTCGTAAGCTGTGACTGTTATAGTGGACGGCCGAATCTTACTTTCTGGAATGCCGCACATCTTTAAAGTGCTGGGCGGCAATACGTTGATGGATGCCCCAGTGTTCACCAAACATTGTTTTACTACCACCTTGTTAATGTCCACTGTGATACACAAAGCATACTTTCTCGCCGGTTGAGGTGCTAGTTCATGTTCATAAGAAGTAATTGCCGGCTGACCGCTAGCGGGCGTTAGGACCGTGGTTATATGCTTGGCAGGAATGTCTTCGTTAACCATAACCTTCTACAGATATTCTTTTCAGGCCAATTGATGGGTTGTTGACCTTTTGATCAGCTCTAAAATAGAAATTCTTGCTGGAGTCCTGTCCAGATGCTTTAGTAAATCATACTGGGTGCCCGGGACAGACTCCTGCTCCTATTCTTGCTCATTGGGCCCTTGTGTGGGCTCTTGCTCCCTCTGAGGAAAGATGCGGTGGAATATCCATCCACTGCGAAGTACCATAGTTTGGTTCGGTGACACCTCTGTCGGGCTAGGGATGGATGGAGGATTAGTGGAGGAAGAAGGGGTGTTAGTGTTGGCAGGTGTTGGAGGGGTGTTCAAAGAAGAAGTCCCCGTAGGGGGTGTTGGAGAAAGGTTCAAAATAGGAGCCCCCGTAGGAGGCATAGGAGAAGTAAGGGGCGCCTAAGCGCGGGAGGAAATAGTTGGTTGAATAAGGAGAGGTCTGGGTACAAATGGGGGATGGACTGACGTTGAAGGGATCCTTGCCGGTGGAGGGGTAATGGCGGTGGATGTGACGGGTGTCGATGATGGGCGGATGAGGAGTGACCTAGATGGAAAGGGTGAAGGGTTGGTGATGGGTGGTCGAGTTTGCTGTGTCATAGGCTGCGGTGGCGGAGAATGGGTAAGGAGAGGCCGGGTTGGCAAAGATGGGGAATTAGTTGGAGTAGATGGATTAACGGGGCGTAGAAGGGAACGGGCCAAGTGAGGAGTAGAAGAAGGAAGTGTGTGTAAGAGGCACGGAGGTTGATTTGAATTGTGATTAAATGCCCCGACAGAGGTGTTTTCTTCGTGCCATCCCTGCCCTCTCTCCACCTCGCAGAGGGATGTGACAGGGTTTACATGCTGGTTTAGGGGGTGCTCCGGTAGTGGGTTGTGGACAATCCCCATATCTTGCTGCGGTGCTGGAGCTTGATGTTGTACTTGTGGAGCTGGTTGCTGCGGCTGTTGAGTCTGCTATTGCCGGGGAGGCCTTCTTGCTTTTAGACTGGTGATAAACTGCCTCATCTCGTCCCAATTAATACCGCTTTGGTTATTCAAATCATAGATATAGTCTTTGAAATGAAAGCAGTGGTCGATATTGTGACTCGGTGAGTGGTGGAAAACACAGTAGCGGGACGTGTCAATGTTAGCGGGCCACACCGTCCTTTCTTTCGGCAACATGAGCAAGTTGGCGGCCATGAGGGCATTGAATATGTCTGGGAGACTTTCCGGCAATGGTGGATAGTGGGCCCTTTTGGGGCCTTGTGGTTAGGCCTGTCAACGGAGCGGATACAAAGTGAATATATGACTATCCGTATCCGCTTCGTTTTCCGATTCGAATTATCGATTTTGATCCGCTCGGATTTGACTCGGATACGAAGTGAATATCTGACTATCTGTATCCGCTCTGTTTTAAAATCCGAATTATCCGATTCAAATTTAAAAGTATATAAATGTAATTATAAAATATTAAAAATATATAAAATATAATTATAAAATGTCAAAAATATATAAAATAAATTTTAAATTAAAATATAACTATAAAATATCTAAATTTCTATATAATATCATTTATTTTATAATACATTATTTAAAATATATATTATATGATATATACCATTATGAAGGGATATTTTTTGAAGTGAATATTATAATATCCGTATCCGCTCTGATTCGAATTCGGATATTATCCGTATCCGAAAAATCGAATACGAATCGAAGTGGATCTGGATAATATCTGTATCCGTTGACAGGCCTACTTGTGGTCTCCTTTGTTGTTGTTGTTGTGGGCCATAGTTGGTGGGTGGTGGCACTTGGTGGTATTGTTGTGGAGCTGGTGGGTTTGCGTGAGGCGTTTGGTTTTGTGGAGGAGCAAAGGAATGTTGAGGAGCAAATTGGTGTTGTGGGGTTGAGTTGAAGAGGGGGTTTTGTTGTGGATGTGGCGGAGGTCGTGGGTTAGATTGGCGGAAAGGTGTGGGATTGCCAACCACGCCAACCTACTCATTCGTGACGGTGCACTCAGTTGTGGGGCCGCTATTGTTGATATTTGTATTTTTCTTGACCAACCGTGGTCTTTGTTCGAACATGCCCATGATGGGCGAATCTTTCATCTGAGTTTGAATGTATCGAGCTCTCTCATAGAGCTCTTCCATGGTGGTCAGTCAGTTCATGGCCAATATGTGTCGAAACTGAGGAGTTGCATTTGAAATAATCATCTTGACCTATTCCAGCTCCGACAGTGTATCTTTCAACTTTTCGGCCACCAATCGCCATCTATCAGCAAATATAATGAAGTCCTCCTCGGGCTTCATTTTCTCCACAACCAGATCAGTAACTGATAGGGAGGGTCCGACCCGGTCCCTATATTTCTGCAAGAATTTCTTTTGAACCACATCAAAATCACTAGCGTCTGCCGGTTCTAAGGAATAGAACCACTCGAGGGTTGGCCCCTCTAGAGACCTTCTGAACAAATACGCCAATGAGGCTTTGTTACCCTGCCAAAACGAAGTTTTATACATAAAATCCTTCAAGTGAATAAATGGATTGCCAATTCCGTTGTATCGCCGAAAATTCGGCATCTCAGAAGGTGGTAGATGAAAAACAAGTAATGTAGGGAGAGAAATCTCTGGGGCATTCTTCGCTACAGTAACTTTCTTGAGTTGTTCTTCCATGCTAGCCAGCTTTTGAAGAAGTAGAACGTTGGTATCCAGCTCATCTGGGGCCGAATTTGGAATGAAAGAATTTGGCATAGGCGTCCTTAGAAGTTGGGGAGGTTGAGAGAATTGAGGCCTAGCCGCGGAATAACTTGCCTGTTGAACAGGCGTTGGTGGACGTGAAGGAGTTTTATGTAAGACCACCGGGTCATTAGCAACATGATGGCGACTCGCGGCCAGAGGGGGGTTGGAAGATGAAGAGGGAACAACTTTCCCCTTCAGAGTGGCCTGAACTACCTGCCGCTGGGAATCATCCAGTTGTGATAAAGCTTGAATTAAATCATTGGCATTGAATGGTGGAGAAGTGTTCCCCGATGTGTTTTGATTGGAGGATGGAGCCTGAGAAGAGGGCTCGACCTCTTGAGTTGTGGTGTCAACCACATGGACTTGAGAATAATGTGCATGAGACAGAGGGTAGTTTCCCTCATGGTAAATGGAATCTTGGAGGGGGACCTCATAAGATTGATTGAAAACATTCTCATCCACATCATCATAAGAGTACCTGTAGCTTGCCATGTTGATGATTTTACCTGAACAAAGTTACATGTTTAAGAAGAAAGAAAGTTTCTTTGAAGGAATTATAATCACAATGATCACCCAATCTAATCAAGATTATGCAAACAAGTTGTAATGAACGCAAGCTTTTAGATTTATGTTTGAGGTTAGGGTGAATTAAATTGAAGAACAATTCACTCCCTTTGCAATGTGAATCCTAGTTATGAATTTGAGTGTAATCTCCGGGTTAACTAGGTTCTTTCTCTCTCCTCACCAACGATGGGTTATCTAAACTTTGGGTACTTCAAGGTACAACCATCCCGGTGTCCGTGAGGGAATCCACGGGTGCGGGGACTTACGGAGGTCTTAGAAAAGGAATTTCTAATCCAAAGAGACAGAATGCTCAATGGAGGGTCATTCCAATTCCAAGAGAGGTGTGTGGGATCCTAGTGTAGAGAGAGGAGGTGTCTCAACCAAATGCCACAAAATTGCAAGACAATATAATCAGATCAAACAAGCATAATCAAATGATGAATATAGGAATCAATCCAGCAGAAATAACCACAGCAAGCAGGTTTCTGTTAACACACAGGAAATTAGCGACTTGGCAGAAGTCGCTTCAATAAGAAAACACGGCAGAGGGGACGTCGTGAATCACTATAAGTTGCACCGACAGTGCAAAAGCAGCGCCTTCGTGTGAGGCGCTAAATACGAAAAGGACGCCTCTGACAAAGGGCGTCAAAAGAGATGGGGCACAATCTCAAAGGTAAAAGATGCCTTGGAATTAGGCGCTAAATAATCAAATGATGCCCGCAGCAAAGGGCGCAAAATCACAGGCAGAGATGAAATAAAACAGAAAATATGCTAAAAATCACGCCTTTGATGAAGGCGTTAAATATGCAAAAGACGCCTTGGAGGGAGACATTAATTGAGAAAATAGCAGATAACAGCAACCAGTAACCAAATTTCATTATTTTAAAAGATGATGTGGATGATCACAAACTGGCTAATCCCGATGGGGAGTTTGCACGTGGTGCACAATGGAGGGTGCCGCGTGGGGCAGAATGGAGGGTGCCACATGGGGCACAATGGAGGGGTATCGAGGGTACCAAAGGGAGGGGCACACGTGGGTGCCGAGGGAAAGGGCACGCGTGGGTGCCAATAGGAGGGGGTAATCGAAAGAAAAACAGCGGATGTCCCACCGTGATCATCAATTTGTGAACTGTGTCACACCGACATCAAAAATTAAAAAGAAATTAAGGCTAAGCTAAAGATCAAGAAGGAGCAAGAGGCTGCTAATGGAGTGTGATCGTCAGAGGGGTTACCTCAAAAGGAAGGGAGAATGATCGCGAATACCTGATAAGAAAAGTGATGCTGGATGGATTGTGGTTTTCCTCCTCCTCCTTCTACCGGCCGGCCGATGAAGGGGATTTTTCTCTTTGATTACCCTTAAACAAAATCACAAACAACCAAGATAGAATAGGATTAGCAAAGAGTGTAGTATCAATCCATAATTAGAATAAGATAATGAAACATGAACATGAAGAACACACCTTTTGGTTCTTTTTTAA
Source organism: Amorphophallus konjac (assembly GCA_022559845.1). Classification (NCBI taxonomy): domain Eukaryota; kingdom Viridiplantae; phylum Streptophyta; class Magnoliopsida; order Alismatales; family Araceae; genus Amorphophallus; species Amorphophallus konjac. The sequence continues at coordinate 404,403,639 of CM040123.1, forward strand.
AACCCCTAAGAGAATTAGAGAGAGGAGATATGATGCAAAGACTAATGCAGGGATCACTATATGATGAACGACGATGGATGAATAACAAACTAATGAAACAACTCCCTGCTGTTCCTGACAACAGTAAAGGGAGAGAACCCAATAAGATGGCCTTGGGCTGCTGCAACAGGAAGGAAGAAGAAGCAACTAATAGCAGCAATCCGTGCGTCTCTCTGTGTAAAAAAAAAATCTCCTCTCTGTTAACCTGTTGCTCTCTCTGTTAACCTTTTGCTGCCTACTTTGCTAAGTTCTCTCTTCTTTTTCTAACTGTGTCGTTGTTAACCTCGCGCGAGCAGAACAGAGGCTCTATTTATAGGGTGCAAACCATAGATTTAGTGGGATTAGAACGGGCAACAGTCACCTACGGCAAGGCCTCTACTTCCCTAATCCAACAAGGTGATTGAAACAGAGCAGGATTTCTCCAGGAAAGGTTCATTCGAGCAGGACACGGAAGGGTAAAAGACGACTCTCCGAAGGGCATTAATTGAAATTGACGACCTGCCTTGAGGCGTTAATTAAAATAACGACCGGGACAAAGGCGTCAATTCACAGATTTAATTTTAGTAACAAAATCCTTTCGTTATTTAAAATGATGAAATGACGCCAGTACCAATGGGCGTTAGTTGATAAATGACCCCTGGGGGACGTTAATTCATGATTTTTCAATTTGTTTAGGATACGTAAAATTCTAGAAACTGACGGCTCTGCCAACGGTCGTCCTTTCATTAAGAGACGCCCAAGTCTAAGCCATTATTAAAAAGACGCCCCACGTCAGGTCGTTAATTCAAAAAAATCTTGGAAAATCACAGAAAACATATAAAAATAGAAAAACTTCATATTAAATCAATATCGAGGTTCACTTTGGGGCGTCACATGGTGACATGAGATCTACTCAACATAGTGTCAATTTTGACGTGTCTACATTATCTTTTAGTGACTTGATTATTTAACAAAGGAATACCTAGAGTCGTACTTCTAGTTTGCTATATTTTAACAATAAGAACAAGAGGAAAGATGATGAGGTCCAAGATGATCTTACCGTGCTTGACGTTGGTGGCCATACTGTGGCAACATAATGTCAGCGTCATGGAGGGAGAGGGGCAAGGGAGCTCCAATGGTAACTTCGACGTGAAGAGCTTCGGTGCGGCAGGAAATGGAAAGACACATGACACCAAGGTTTGTGATTGGTCCTTAATGATCTTAATTTTCTCCCTTTCTCCTTTGCAGCCTTTGGTGCAGCCAACGTTAGATTGACTAAAGGATACTACTTCAATTAAAATCATGGGCTCTGTTCACAAGAAGGAAGAGCCAAGATGTGAAGTTGCTGTGAGATTCATTAGATGATACTCTCTCTCTCTCTCTCTATCTGTGTGTGTGTGTGTGTGTGTGTGTGTGTGTGTGTGTGTGTGTGTGTGTGATACATTTTTACTCCCTTTGATAACGTCAAACATGGCTTAAAAACACATTAAGGCTTGATAACATTTTGTTTGTAGTCATGATGTGTATGGTTAATTTCCTGTACGCATCTACTGACGCTGCTGCTCGCAATGACGGTGCCTATGGTTAACATAAATTTGCAGTCGTGATGTGTGCATGGCTTCATGTGTTTACTGACGCCGACATATCCATGTTTCTCTACTCGAATCTCGTTCTTCTTTTTCGCTGAATGATATATATGGTGAGAGATTAGCTAGGAAGGGGTTGTCGTACGTGTGGAGATTCTACTTTCAGAGGAACGGGTATATATATATATATATATATATAGCGCAATCACCAGCTCCCCTCGAATTTTTAATCGTACAGGCATTCACGGCCGCATGGAAAGAAGCATGCAACTCAGTGGGGAACGTTAAGCTTTCGGTGCCCCAAGGAACTTACCTCATTGGCCCCTTCACCTTCATGGGCCCATGCAAACAAGCTTCATCCATCATAGTCAACCTGAAGGCAAGTTTGTAGTAGTTTTACATGCACTAACATATATTCTTTGGTAAAACCCGAAGGCAACCTGTCATCTCATCTATATGCAGGGTACCCTCAAGGCAACAACTAATTTAGGTGTGTATGGAGATGCTTGGGTGGAATTTCGCGTGGTGGATGGCTTGAAGCTGAATGGAGGGACATTTGATGGCCAGGGATCTGCCGCTTGGCCTCAAAACTTCTTCCCACGGTGTGTTAATTAAATCTCTGATCGATCTTTGTAGCCATCGGTGCATATGGTGCGCGCGTTTTGTATTTAGCTTCATGAAGAAGAGCTGAATAATTGATAGAGCCCAGCTATTTTCTTAATTAATTTGGTCCTCAGTCGATCAAGTTCACGTCCACGACCAACACAGTCGTAAGGGGCATAACATCATTGAATAGCAAATTCTTCCACATTGCACTTGTGGGCTGCAGGAACTTCAAAGGCAGTGGTATAAAGATCTCAGCACCTGCTGATAGCTCCAACACGGACGTGATCCATGTTGACCAGAGCACCGACGTGACCATCCAGTAGGCATCCATAGCGACGGGGGATGAATGCATTTCCATTAGGCATGGTAACTCGCATGTCCTAATCAGTGGCGTCTGATGTGGGCCAGGACATGGCATCAGGTGCATGGTTAATCACTTTTCTAGCTACGCACCAATCATTCTTACTTGACATGCACATATACATCCGTCGATCAATCAAATATATAGTGCTTTTTTTGGTTTACATTGTTAATTACACGGTTAATTTTTGCGGACCCAACTCCAGCTGTACGCATGCATGCATGCAGCGTGGGAAGCTTGAGTAAGTATTCGTATGAGAAGGATGTGCGTGGGCTGATTGTTCAGGACTGCACCATCTCAGGAACCGCCAACGGGATTCGGATCAAGAGGTGGGCGAACTCTCCCGGACGCACCGTGGTTTCCAACATGACATTTGAGAACATCGTCATGAACAATGTGGCCAATCCCATCATCATCGACAAGACCTACTGCCCTTATGCCTCTTATCCCAATGTGGTGAGTAATAGATTAATGAATGAAGTGTGTACGTACCCATTTGAATCAAATTCAGAGAGAGAGACTGGGAGAGAGAGAGAGAGAGAGACGTACACTTTAATTTTGCCAGGATTCATGCATGCATGCATGCAGTACTTAAATTCAAACAATACTTAAATAATTGACTGATTTGATCGGCCTGCCTGCGCGTGGGAATGGGATCAATATATATATAATATGTGCATGCAGGTACCTTCCCACTTCAAGATCAGCGACGTTTTCTTCAAGAACATCAGGGGTACGACCTCCACTCCCACCGCTGTGATCCTCAACTGCAGTAGAGGGATACCATGCTCAAACGCCCGTCTCCACATCGTTCACTTGGATCATCCAGGTGGAATTCACCCCACGGCCCATTGTACGAACGTGAACGCTATATATAGCGGCACCCAAATCCCCCCTCCCTATGCCTAGCTACTTGGCGTCGACCTCCCTCTATATATATATAGGGAGTAGATATGATACTATACCCTCAATGTGATTTTGTTTGTTGTTCCGCCCCTTTCCATTCCATGTAACATGCATTGTCTGCCCCTTAACTAGTCTTCAATTGAGGGTCCCATTTGACAAGTGAGAGCGACGTCTTTTTTTCCCTTCAATTCTTTTGTACAAAGAGTACACACAATTAATGGTCTTCAGCGATCGATATTCTTGGAGGGGAAATGCTATATTTATATATATACATATATTAGTCATTGATTTTAAGATTATTCCTTACCGTATGTACTTTGTTCAACTGTGAATTGGAGACATTGGTCTATCTTACTAATGAGATCCATAATAACCGTGTCGTAAGGTCATTACTCCGAGGAGTGCCTTGGGAGAGAGAATAATGTCGGCTAGATATTCAGATACAAAAATCTCCAGATATCTTAATTGGCTTAGCTAAAAAAGGCGATGAGTATTGCTAAATCATGGCCAGATCACTTATTTGGGATGAAACTCTCTTCTTTTGTTATTTGGACGATCGAGTTAGCCATTGATAATATGGCTGCACTGTGGTTAGATCTCAGATGTCTACATACACCACTAAACCATCTTCTATTTCTGTCGGAGAAGGGTAGAAAATCTATCTCCTATAATAGCAATAGAAAATTGAAGTTGTCCCTTTTCCGTAAAAGAAGAAGAAATCGTTGCCTTCTATTAATTCCATTTTTATTTGAGAAGAGGCATGCATGTCTCTTTGCTTTCTATAGTTTATAATCATGTTATGCAACTCGCTCCTTCAGCATATTTTTACCGTCGCATACATTCAGTCACCATAAATGGCTTATAACAATCTAGTAATCATCAACATTTTTTTAGTCAAGCAGTAATCATCAACATGATCAAACATAAATCGCCATGTTTAATTTATCCACTCCAAAAGTCATGCACCCCAAGTACCAAAAAGTGCATAAGCTTCCACATGTCACAAAATAAATAATTTGTGTAATATTGTTTTGTGACATGAAAATACGCACACAGTGGTTGTTGACTGTCGGAAGGGTACAATAACTTTCAAAGATTACCTGAAGTTAGTCTACACTAGTCTCAAGAATAAAAATAAGTCACCCCTTATCTCGGCTCTCCGAGCTAGCATGCTCTTGAGAAAGGAGTGTGTGGCTTTCATAGTATTCATGACTGCCACGGAAGTTAAAGAATCCAAGTTAGAAGATGTCCGCGTAGTTTGGGAGCCTCCCGATGTCTTTCCGGAAGATTTGCCTGGCTTACCCCCAGAGCGAGAGGTGTCATTTACAATCGACCTTGTCCCTAGTGCTTGTCCCATCTCTAAGACACCATATAGAATGTCCCCCGCCGAGGAAAAAGAGTTGAAGGAACAATTGATGGAGTTGTTGAAAAGGGGCTTTATTAGGCCGAGTACTTCCCCGTGGGGAGCACCCGTGCTCTTTGTCAAGAAAAAGGATGGATCGATGAGACTCTGCATTGATTATTGGTGGTTGAGCCACCTCACTATCAAGAACAAATATGCACTGCCATAGATTGATGAATTATTCAATCAAATATCTTGGACTAAATATTTTTTGAAGATTGACCTCACGTCAGGATATCACCTAAGGATCAAGGATGGAGATATTCATAAAATGATATTTTGAAACAGGTACGGGCATTATGAATTTATTGTTATGCCTTTTGGACTAATGAATATCCCTGCAGCCTTTATGCAGTTGATGAATAGCATTTTTTGGTCTCATCTATACCAATTTGTTGTGATCTTTATTGGTGATATATTAATTTATTCAAAGAATGAGGAAGATCATGAAAAACATTTGAGGAATATTGAGGAAGAATCAACTTTATGCAATGTTTAGCAAATGGGATTTCTGGCTCAAGGAGGCATCTTTCTTAGGGCGTGTGATTTCGAAGAATGGAATTTCTGTAGATCCATCAAAGGTCGAGACTGTGAAGAATTTGGAAAGGCCAACAAATGCAACTGAGATCTGAAGTTTCTTTAGTCTAGCTGATTACTATCGACATTTCATAAATGATTTCTCCAAGATTGTTGTTCCTCTTACTAGGCTGACCCACAAGGAGATACCCTACGAGTGGAATGAGGATTGTGAGGAAGTTTCCAAGCATTGAAAGATCATTTGACAACTGCCCCAGTCTTAGCACTGCCCGTCGTGCGAGAGAAATTTGAGATATATATCGATGTTTTTGGTATTGACATCGGATATGTGTTAATGCAACAAGTGATGGGGCATCAAAGGCTGTTTCCTTATACGGGTGGAATGTATTTGTGTGTTATGGCTTGTATGGGATTGTACTTGTGTATTTGTTTAATTTCTTTCATTTGGGCTCCTTGTAAGGCTTATAACAAGTCAATGGGCCACTTGTAATATAGAGTCCATGGCTAGGTTTCCATTAGTAGAGTCCATTAGGAGTTTATGTCATATTGGACCTTAAGGTCATCATTATAAGGCCAAATTGGGCCACTCCCTCACATGGGCTATCTAGGTGGGAGAGCCCATAGGTCAAGTATGGGTTCAAGGGCTCTTGGCCCATATTCTCTTCTAAATGGCCCATGAAGGGGGGCGCATGCTTCTTTGGCCTTATTAGGCTTGGTTGGTGAAGATTAGGTAAGTTTGAATGGAAGTGGCCCAAGTTTGATTAGATTAATGGTTAAAGTTTTGACCACATGGGAGAAATCTTTATGAACTCCCTAATATGTCCTTCCAAACCCTAGATTTATGGGCATTTAGTGTCTTTTTACATTTATTATATATATCTTGTAATTTCTATTTGTTTGAATTAATGAATGAGAAAAAAAGCATTGTGCAAGAGCTCCTTGTGAGAAGTTCGACCCCCCCTCTTTCTCCCTCTGATTTTCTTCATCTCCAACCCCATTTCTAGAGTGGTATCCCTTCTATCATCTCCTCTTTACCTCCGGTAATCATCTGTGCCGCCGCCGCCGCCGTTGGTGCCGCCATCGCGCCGCAGCGAAGCTATCGTCGGAGTTATGTCCATTCAGGACAGTAGCAGCTTCCACGAATTACTGCTCTCGGATCTGAGATCTTCTAGAGCTGGCATTTTGAGGGAGTGTTACAGAAGCCCTCCCCATGGTCTAAAAAAATTAGTTTGGCATTTAGACTCTGAAATCCAATTTTCCATTTTCGTGTCCCATTTTATTTCAGATCTGGCTGCTTTCTGTCAAGATCGACTTCCTCCCTGAGTTTCTATTATTCAGACTTCATTTTGATTTTTCCAGGAGCTCCCAATTTTATTGGAAGTTTTATCCATCTTCCCCCATCACCACAAATTTGCTTGATTTTTGTTCAGCCCTCTACATATTTTATAAAATTCGTCCAAGTTTCCAAATCTGTTTTGTCTACATCAGTCTAGATCCGACCCATTGCCAGTATAAACTCTCTAGAAAATCCAAATCTCCATAGTTTTCAGATCTAAAAATATCCCTGGTTTTTCCTCTTGAATATCTACAACTTTGATGAAGAACCCAACTTCAGATTCGGAGGTATACCTATCAGTCAAAGGTAACTCTCAGGAAAACTCCTTTATGTTCTGAGAGTCCGGGGTACTGTACAACAGCAGCCTTCAAAATTCGTCCACCAGAAATATAGAGCTGCTGATTTTTCTGTGATCCCATAGGATCAAAGCCCTTCAAAGCAGCTTTCCAACGGTGCTGGTTTTGTTGCATTCCGACATCGGTGCTGGATGCAGAGAGCGATCTCGTCGGGTCGCGCTTTTGAAAACAGCAAGTGCAGATCCGTGGGAAGCTTATCCGACCGGTGCCGATCGGAGCCGCCCGGCGTCTGGCCGGTGAACCAGCGTGCTGCCATCCTGGGGAGCGCTTCCCCAAGTGTCCCCACCACAGTGGTACCACCCCGGTCCCACATGGCCCCTCCGACCAGTACGTGGGCCCCACGGTCGCGAGTACGTGTGCTGTCGAAGCTACGCGAGAAGCCGCCCGTCAACCCGAAATCGATCCTCCCGGACTCACTTGTGTAGCCCTTTACCTCCCTGCGCAGAGTGGGCGATATTTCATTGCTGTCATTATTGTGTAATATTTGTTCCGGGAGTACGAGATCGGCTGGGTCCGTCTTCCCCACGCCGAGAGCGTGGAGTATCGTGTTCGCTCCTACACTTGGTATTTTACTTTATTTCATATATGCTTATTTATGCCGCTGCTATAGAGCATGATAGGGTAATTAGCTCGCTTTATGGTGCGGACACCAGCGCAAGCGAATAGCACGAGTCGGCGAACCGACGGCACCATACGCGGAGCCCCAATTGGACTACATCGGCTTCCCTTTAAAATAGGGATAATTTTGCTTCAATTTGGATACTTTTGGCATGAAAATTGGGCTTGTAATGGTCTTGTAATGGTATTTATAGTTGTGTTTTCATATTGGGCTGCTTATAAGTCCCTTAAATGGCCATTTTGGTTAAAGC